>CANSGD010000275.1:0-646245 GCA_947645195.1 Patellifolia procumbens | reverse complement strand
TTGATTTGAAATGAGTTTGATCCAAGGGCTACATATCATTTAAATATACCTAATACCTATTCAAGGAGTCAAAAACAATAGGTAATTAAGCACATCAAATGATTTGAAAGGTGTTCATACATCACAAAATCTCGTAAGAGACTATGATAGTTTTAACCTTTAATTTGAAATGAGTTTGATCCAAGGGATTCATATCATTTAAATATACCTAATACCTATTCAAGGAGTCAAAAACAATAGGTAATTAAGCACATCAAGTGATTTGAAAGGTGTTCATACACCACAAAATCTCGTAAGTGACTAATCATTTTCACCTTTGATTTGAAATGAGTTTTGATCCAAGGGCTTCATATGCTTTAAATATACCTAATACTTATTAAAGGAGTCAAAAACAATAGGTAATTAAGCACATCAAATGATTTGAAAGGTGTTCATACACCAAAAAGTCTCGTAAGAGACTATGATTATTCCTTTAATTTGAAATGAGTTTGATCCAGGGTTTCATATGATTTAAATATACCTAATACCTATTCAAGGAGTCAAAAACAATAGGTAATTAAAGCACATCAAGTGATTTGAAAGGTGTTCATACACCACAAAATCTCGTAAGAGACTAATAGTTTTAACCTTTGATTTGAAATGAGTTTGATCAAAGGCTTCATATGCTTAAAATATACCTAATACCTATTCAAGGAGTCAAAAACAATAGGTAATTAAGCACATCAAATGATTTGAAAGGTGTTCATACACCACAAAATCTCGTAAGAGACTATGATAGTTTTAACTTTTGATTTGAAATGAGTTTGATCCAAGGGCTACATATCATTTAAATATACCTAATACCTATTCAAGGAGTCAAAAACAATAGGTAATTAAGCACATCAAATGATTTGAAAGGTGTTCATACACCAAAAGTCTCGTAAGAGACTATGATTTTTCCTTTGATTTGAACTGAGTTTGTACCAAAGGATTCATATCATTTAAAATATACCTAATACGTATTCAGGAGTCAAAAACAATAGGTAATTAAGCACATCAAGTGATTTGAAAGGTGTTCATACACCACAAAATCTCGTAAGAGACTAATCATTTTCACCTTTGATTTGAAATGAGTTTGATCCAAGGGCTTCATATGCTTAAAATATACCTAATACCTATTATAGGAGTCAAAAACAATAGGTAATTAAGCACATCAAATGATTTGAAAGGTGTTCATACACCACAAAATCTCGTAAGAGACTATGATAGTTTTAACTTTTGATTTGAAATGAGTTTGATCCAAGGGCTACATATCATTTAAATATACCTAATACCTATTCAAGGAGTCAAAACAATAGGTAATTAAGCACATCAAATGATTTGAAAGGTGTTCATACACCAAAAAGTCTCGTAAGAGACTATGATAGTTTTAACTTTGATTTGAAATGAGTTTGATCCAAGGGCTTCATATCATTTAAATATACCTAATACCTATTAAAGGAGTCAAAAACAATAGGTAATTAAGCACATCAAATGATTTGAAAGGTGTTCATACACCACAAAATCTCGTAAGAGACTATGATAGTTTTAACTTTGATTTGAAATGAGTTTGATCCAAGGGCTACATATCATTTAAATATACCTAATACCTATTCAAGGAGTCAAAAACAATAGGTAATTAAGCACATCAAATGATTTGAAAGGTGTTCATACACCACAAAATCTCGTAAGAGACTATGATTTTTAACCTTTGATTTGAAATGAGTTTGTACCAAGGGATTCATATCATTTAAATATACCTAATACCTATTCAAGGAGTCAAAAACAATAGGTAATTAAGCACATCAAGTGATTTGAAAGGTGTTCATACACCACAAAATCTCGTAAGTGACTAATCATTTTCACCTTTGATTTGAAATGAGTTTTGATCAAAGGCTTCATATGCTTTAAATATACCTAATACTATTAAAAGGAGTAAAAAACAATAGGTAATTAAGCACATCAAATGATTTGAAAGGTGTTCATACACCACAAAATCTCGTAAGAGACTATGATAGTTTTAACTTTTGATTTGAAATGAGTTTGATCCAAGGGCTACATATCATTTAAATATACCTAATACCTATTCAAGGAGTCAAAAACAATAGGTAATTAAGCACATCAAATGATTTGAAAGGTGTCCATTCACCAAAAAGTCTCGTAAGAGACTATGATTGCTTTAATTTGAAATGAGTTGATCCAAGGGTTTCATATGATTTAATTATAATACCTATTCAAGGAGTCCAAAACAATATGTAATTAAGCACATCAAATGATTTGAAAGGTGTTCATACACCACAAATCTCGTAAGAGACTATGATAGTTTTAACCTTTGATTTGAAATGAGTTTGATCCAAGGGCTTCATATGATTTAAATATACCTAATACCTATTCAAGGAGTCAAAAACAATAGGTAATTAAGCACATCAAATGATTTGAAAGGTGTTCATACACCACAAAATCTCGTAAGAGACTATAATAGTTTTAACCTTTGATTTGAAATGAGTTTGATTCAAGGGCTTCATATGATTTAAATATACCTAATACCTATTCAAGGAGTCAAAAACAATAGGTAATTAAGCACATCAAATGATTTGAAAGGTGTTCATACCCACAAAATCTCGTAAGAGAGTATGATAATTTAACCTTGATTAGAAATGAGTTTGATCCAAGGTGATGCATAAAGCATTTCATAAGCAAGAGCATTCGTTGGTTAAGAACCGAAGAATCAGTTTTGCTTCAAGCCTTGTTGGAACCGTACCAACAACCACCACTTTCACTAGCCTTAGAACCACCAAACTAGGCCACCAATGTCAAAGAAGAACTCTTGGTGCAACCTTGCTTTGTTAAATTAGTAACTAATCTACGTTAGTTAGCTAATTAACTCAAAGACTTTAATTAGGACAAACTGTCCATTTGCTCTAAGCGCACAGCTCAAAGAAATGAGTATAACTCTTAATTCATTCAACAAACTCTAATGAAACTTCTTGCCTTACAAACCTAACATATAAAGCAGTAACATACCAAAATTCACGTCATTTGGTGATGTTTTGCTTAGGTAACAAAAGCCATCTTAAACTATTACAAAAATCTGGGTTTTCAGTACCTAGGTGCAATGATTGAGGGATTCTGAGAAACGAAAATGTCCTACTGCAAAAAGGAAGCTAAGGTATTAAAATAGACATTCTAAGGAAAATATCCTCAAAAATCAGCTCAAAAGCAAAAGACGGCTGCCCAGAACTGATGAAGAGGACCCAGAATGACGCCTCCCAGCTGCGGTTTTGGATACTTCTCCATGAAGCTCTCATTTCCTATTGATTCTTGCCTCCAACTCTTCACATGCTTGTTGGTGATGTATGTAAGCACACAGGTGAGTCATGTATGGTTGCCTTAGCCAAGAATAAAGCTCAAAAACGTAGCCAAAACGAGCCCTAAACAAACCGTATAAATTCTGTTCTTCCAAAACAGTTTCACTAAGCTTACTTTAATGACTTAGAACTAACTAATTAAGCTATTTAATCATAATTCAAGCTTTATTACTAATACTTAATGATGTTAAGATGATCATAAGCATTAATCAACAAGGCTTAAAAAGATTAAGAAGGTGTTAAGCTTAATTAACAATTCGAAGTACTTGTTTGTTCGAAATTGGATTAAGTAAGCTAATGAACTGAATCTCCTTCACCTTAATCTCTTCTTGATGACTCTTTGTTAGGAGACTTGGATTGATCATGGATGCTCCTGCATCATTCTCCCCTGGTTTGGAGAAGTCTTGTAACTCAAAATCTTCTTCTAAATATGGAGCTAAATCACCCACATTGAAGGTGGCCGAAATGTTGCCCATCTCACTTGGTAGTTCTATCTTGTATGCATTGTTATTGATCTTTTCAAGCACCCTAAATGGACCATCACTCCTTGGCATCAGCTTGTTCTTCCTTCTTGATGGAAATCGTTCCTTCCTTAGGTGCAACCATACCAAGTCCCCGGGCTTGTAAATGACCTCCTTTCGATGCTTGTTAGCTCGGACCTTGTAAGCTTCATTAACCTTCTCAATGCGTGCTCTAATCTGTTGGTGAAGCTTTTTCATCTCCTTTGCCTTCTCCTCTGCATCTTTGCTTTGCCTCACTTCAACTGGAATAGGTAGTAAATCAATGGGGCTTAAAGGA
The DNA here is from genome assembly GCA_947645195.1 of Patellifolia procumbens. Taxonomy (NCBI): domain Eukaryota; kingdom Viridiplantae; phylum Streptophyta; class Magnoliopsida; order Caryophyllales; family Amaranthaceae; genus Patellifolia; species Patellifolia procumbens. Next base: position 642,061 of record CANSGD010000275.1, on the reverse strand, counting down.
TTAACCCCATAGTTCACTTCGAATGGAGAGCACTTCGTGGCATATGTAGGTGATCTATTATAAGCAAATTCTGCATGTGCTAGCTTTAGATCCCAATCTTTCTGTGACTTGTTAACTAGAGTCCTGAGGAGAGTAGTAAGTGTCCTGTTTGTAACCTCCGTTTGACCATCAGTTTGTGGATGCGCCGTGGTACTAAAGAGGAGTTTAGTACCTAGGAGCTTCCATAAAGTCTTCCAAAAGAAACTAAGGAACTTAACATCCTTATCAGAAACAATAGTCTTCGGTACACCATGTAATCTAATGATCTCCTTGAAGTACAAATCAGCTACATGAATTGCATCATCCGTCTTGTTGCAAGCAATGAAATGAGCCATCTTTGAGAATCGATCCACCACCACCATAATAGCTCTTGCCTTTGAGTCCTAGGCAAAGCTACAATGAAATCCATACTAACATCTTCCCATGGCTGATTAGGAACTGGAAGTGGAGTATAGAGCCCTTGATGAAAAGAACTCTTGGCCTTTTGACATGTAGAACATCGAGCTAGAACTGAGTGAACATCACCTGCCAGTTTTGGCCAATAAAAGTGTTCCTGCAAAACATCCACAGTTTTGTTAATACCAAAATGTCCTGCTAGGCCTCCTCCATGAACCTCCTTGATGAGCAAATCCCTTAGTGAGCACTTAGGGATACAAAGCTTATTATTTCGGAAGAGAAAACCATCTAGAACCGAATAAGCTCCATGAGAACCATCCTTGCACGCTTCTATCAATGGTGAAAAATCTGGATCATCATAATAAAGCTCCTTAATATGAGTGAAGCCAAGAACTCGAGCCTCCATTAGAGAAAGCATAGAATGCCTCCTAGATAATGCATCTGCAACCACATTAGAAACTCCAGTTTTGTATTTAAAACAAAATCAAAAGATTGAAGGAACTCCACCCATTTAGCATGTCGTGAACTGAGCTTATGTTGTCCATTAATGTACTTCAAAGCTTGTGATCTGAATGCAACACAAACTGAGCTGGCCTAAGATAATGAGTCCAATAAGTCAAGGCACGAACAATAGCATAGAACTCTTTATCATAGGTGTTGTAGTTGAGCTTGGTACCATCTAGCTTCTACCTGAAATAGGCTATGGGACGCCTCCTTGTTGTAAAACAGCTCCAATCCCTACGCCACTTGCATCACATTCCACTTCAAACACTTTCTTGAAATCTGGTAAGGCTAGAACAGGCGCCCCACAAAGCTTGCTTTTCAACTGATCAAATGCTTCCTGAGCTGCTGGAGTCCAAGCGAAAGAACCCCCTTGACACATCCGGTCAGTGGAGCCAAAATAGTACTAAAACCTCTGATGAATCTCCTGTAAAAAGATGCCAATCCATGAAAATCTCGAACTTCTGTGATGGACTTTGAATTGGCCATGATTTGATTGCCTCCACCTTGGATTCATCCATAGAAATACCCTGAGGATGAAATAATGCAGCCAAGAAAAGACACACTACAAGTGAAGAATTCCCACTTCTCCATCTTTGCATATAGCTTCTTTCCCTTAGCTTAAGGAAAACCTTCTTCAGATGAATAAGATGATCCTGTTCACCGTCGCTATACACAAGAATATCATCAAAATAAACCACAACAAACGAAATCTCAATGAAAAGACGAAGTGACCACCACCCTCGAGCCTCACGAAAGTACTAGGAGCATTAGTTAAACCAAATGGCATAACACGCCACCCATATAACCCACTCTAGTCTTAAAAGCTGTTTTCCATTCATCCCCTTCTGATTCGAATCGGATGATAACGGCCACTACGCAAATCTATCTTGGAGAATATAGTAGCACCATGTAATTCATCGAGCAAATCATCAAGCTCTAGGAATAGGATACCTATACTTGATGGTAATGTTGTTTATAGCCCTGCAATCTACACACATACGCATAGTTCCATCCTTCTTTGGAACCAAAATAACAGGAACAGCACATGGACTAAGACTTTCTTGTACAAACCCCTTAGCTAATAAATTCAAGAATTTGCTTTTTGCAACTCTTTAGCTTCTTTTGCATTACATCTATAAGCGCCTTGTTAGGTAATGGTGCTCCAGGAACTAAGTCAATTTGATGCTCAATACCCCTACTAGGTGGTAAACCATGTGAAACATCCTCGGGAAAAATATCACTAAAATCGTTCACTAATGGTTTAACCCAATCATGTAATTCACGAGTATTTTCATCATTTGCAGCAACAACAACAACAAGAAGGCTCTCTTTCAATGGCCTTATCAACTTGATGTTTTTGGAGAATTAAGGATTTCTGATTTTTAGCTCTCAATTAGAGGTTTCTTTCTTAGGCAAATCTCTCATCATTTTGCTAGGACTAAGTATAATTTTCTTGTTTTCATGCATGAAAGTGTATGTATTAGTCCTTCCATCATCTAAGGTTTTTTAATCAGATTGCTACGGCCTCCTAAGAGAATATGACATGCATTCATAGGCACCACATCACATAAAAACTGACCATTATACGAATCACCAAAAGAGAAGCTAATTAAAGTTTGTTTTCATATCGCCAATGCTACCATCATTAAGCCAATGAAGCTTATATGGTTTAGGATGACTGAAGGTAGGATAACTCAGCTCCGCCACCAAGAACCTGGGCGTTTGGTATGCGCAACTCCCACCATCAATAATCATGGAACAAATCTTGCCCTTGATTAAGCATTTTGTCTGAAAAATCTGGTCTCGTTGAGATGGTATAGCTTCGGCTTCTTTGGAGTGAAGGACCCTCCTTAGAACCAAGCTAAGATGATCATCTCCTTCCACTTCATCAACAAGAACATCTTCATTGCATTCATCCTCCTTTTCAGATTCTTTTTCGTGCTCATCTTGATCTTTAAGGGCATCTTCTATGTTTTTAATGTCTAGTAAGGTCATTACCCTTCTGTTTGGGCATTGTGCTTGATAATGACCATAACCATGACACTTAAAACATTTAATATCATCCTTCTTGGAAGAACTTTCAGCAACTTTCTTCCCTTTATCAAGAAATTTCGAACCAGCTTCATTTTTAGGTGTAAATGGAGATGTCGAAGTAGGCTTTACATAGGAACTAGAACCTCCTTTAGCATAAGAAGTTCCTTTGCTAAATACCTTCTTCTTCTTGTCTTTTTGATGCTTTTCCACCTTAAGAGCCAACCTGAAAAGTTCATCTAAAGTAGAATAAGATTGAAGCTCAAGCTTTTGGATGTCACGATCTAGGCCCTTCACAAAACGAGCCATGGTCTGCTCTTCCCTTTCTTGAACATCCAATTTCATCATCAACTTTTCATATTCATGGATGTATGTCTCGACATTCTTGGTACCTTGGAACAAATCAGAAAGTTGGTTATATAAATCAAGAGTGTAAGTGGAGGAGAAACTTAGCTTCCATCTTCTTTTTCAGTTTCTTCCAACTTGATTTTCGGCTTATGCTTCTTTCTCTAGCAAGAGCAACGTTTTCCCACCAAAGGGATGCATAACCCTTTAGCTTAGTGATAGCCAACTTGAAAGATTTCGAATCATCATACTCCTTTAGCTCGAAAATCCTATTACATCTCGAAACCCATTCCAAATAAGCATCCGGATTAAGGTTTCCATCAAATTCTGGAACATCTAACTTGATGTCTCGAAAATCATCTTGTTTTCGTGGCCTCCTTCTTTGATTAGAAGTTTGTGATTGTACTTCTTCACTAGAGTCATAAACAACCTCATTCTCATCTTCAAAGTGCCTCCTTTCATGAACTTCTCTTCGAACTCCAACACTAGAACTTCGAAAAGCTTCCATGAGATTTGCCATTTGCTCACTAATTGTAGCCATTTGATTCTCAAGGCCAACTAACCTTGCTTCATTCAATGTCATGCCCCTTCTAAACTGATTTGGATCTTCACCACCACTCATTTTAACAACCACTAAGTTGTATCAAAGATTAGAGGTGAAAGAGAAGAAAAGAGATGTGTTTGGGCTTAGAATTGATTTCGGTTTTGGGGGGATAAGTGTATGAGTTTAGGAAATGATTATGGGATGATTAGAGGGTTAAAGAATGCTCTTAAACTAACCAAAGCTCTGATACCAAATGATGCATAAAGCATTTCATAAGCAAGAGCATTCGTTGGTTAAGAACCGAAGAATCAGTTTTGCTTCAAGCCTTGTTGAACCGTACCAACAACCACCACTTTCACTAGCCTTAGAACCACCAAACTAGGCCACCAATGTCAAAGAAGAACTCTTGGTGCAACCTTGCTTTGTTAAATTAGTAACTAATCTACGTTAGTTAGCTAATTAACTCAAAGACTTTAATTAGGACAAACTGTCCAGTTTTTCTAAGCGCACAGCTCAAAGAAATGAGTATAACTCTTAATTCATTCAACAAAGTCTAATGAAACTTCTTGCCTTACAAACCTAACATATAAAGCAGTAACATACCAAAAATTCACGTCATTTGGTGATGTTTTGCTTAGGTAACAAAAGCCATCTTAAACTATTACAAAAATCTGGCCAGTTTTCAGTACCTAGGTGCAATGATTGAGGGATTCTGAGAAACGAAAATGTCCTACTGCAAAAAGGAAGCTAAGGTATTAAAATAGACATTCTAAGGAAAATATCCTCAAAAAATCAGCTCCAAAAGCTAAAAAGACGGCTGCCCAGAACTGATGAAGAGGGCCCAGAATGACGCCTCCCAGCTGCGGTTTTGGATACTTCTCCATGAAGCTCTCATTTCCTATTGATTCTTGCCTCCAACTCTTCACATGCTTGTTGGTGATGTATGTAAGCACACAGGTGAGTCATGTATGGTTGCCTTAGCCAAGAATAAAGCTCAAAAACGTAGCCAAAACGAGCCCTAAACAAACCGTATAAATTCTGTTCTTCCAAAACAGTTTCACTAAGCTTACTTTAATGACTTAGAACTAACTAATTAAGCTATTTAATCATAATTCAAGCTTTATTACTAATACTTAATGATGTTAAGATGATCATAAGCATTAATCAACAAGGCTTAAAAAAGATTAAGAAGGTGTTGCTTAATTAACAATTCGAAGTACTTGTTTGTTCGAAATTGGATTAAGTAAGCTAATGAACTGAATCTCCTTCACCTTAATCTCTTCTTGATACTCTTTGTTAGGAGACTTGGATGAATTAAGCACATCAAATGATTTGAAAGGTGTTCATACACCACAAAATCTCGTAAGAGACTATGATAGTTTTAACTTTGATTTGAAATGAGTTTGATCCAAGGGCTTCATATCATTTAAATATACCTAATACCTATTCAAGGAGTCAAAAACAATAGGTAATTAAGCACATCAAATGATTTGAAAGGTGTTCATACACCACAAAATCTCGTAAGAGACTATGATAGTTTTAACCTTTGATTTGAAATGAGTTTGATCCAAGGGCTTCATATGATTTAAATATACCTAATACCTATTCAAGGAGTCAAAAACAATAGGTAATTAAGCACATCAAATGATTTGAAAGGTGTTCATACACCACAAAATCTCGTAAGAGACTATGATAGTTTTAACCTTTGATTTGAAATGAGTTTGATCCAAGGGCTTCATATGATTTAAATATACCTAATACCTATTCAAGGAGTCAAAAACAATAGGTAATTAAGCACATCAAATGATTTGAAAGGTGTTCATACACCACAAAATCTCGTAAGAGACTATGATAGTTTTAACCTTTGATTTGAAATGAGTTTGATCCAAGGGCTTCATATGCTTTAAATATACCTAATACCTATTAAAGGAGTCAAAAACAATAGGTAATTAAGCACATCAAATGATTTGAAAGGTGTTCATACACCACAAAATCTCGTAAGAGACTATGATAGTTTTAACCTTTGATTTGAAATGAGTTTGATCCAAGGGCTTCATATCATTTAAATATACCTAATACCTATTCAAGGAGTCAAAAACAATAGGTAATTAAGCACATCAAATGATTTGAAAGGTGTTCATACACCACAAAATCTCGTAAGAGACTATGATTTTTCCTTTGATTTGAAATGAGTTTGATCCAAGGGCTTCATATCATTTAAATATACCTAATACCTATTCAAGGAGTCAAAAACAATAGGTAATTAAGCACATCAAATGATTTGAAAGGTGTTCATACACCACAAAATCTCGTAAGAGACTAATCATTTTAACCTTTGATTTGAAATGAGTTTGATCCAAGGGCTTCATATGCTTTAAATATACCTAATACCTATTAAAGGAGTCAAAAACAATAGGTAATTAAGCACATCAAATGATTTGAAAGGTGTTCATACACCACAAAATCTCGTAAGAGACTATGATAGTTTTAACCTTTGATTTGAAATGAGTTTGATCCAAGGGCTTCATATCATTTAAATATACCTAATACCTATTCAAGGAGTCAAAAACAATAGGTAATTAAGCACATCAAATGATTTGAAAGGTGTTCATACACCACAAAATCTCGTAAGAGACTATGATAGTTTTAACCTTTGATTTGAAATGAGTTTGATCCAAGGGCTTCATATGATTTAAATATACCTAATACCTATTCAAGGAGTCAAAAACAATAGGTAATTAAGCACATCAAATGATTTGAAAGGTGTTCATACACCACAAAATCTCGTAAGAGACTATGATAGTTTTAACCTTTGATTTGAAATGAGTTTGATCCAAGGGCTTCATATGATTTAAATATACCTAATACCTATTCAAGGAGTCAAAAACAATAGGTAATTAAGCACATCAAATGATTTGAAAGGTGTTCATACACCACAAAATCTCGTAAGAGACTATGATAATTTTAACCTTTGATTTGAAATGAGTTTGATCCAAGGGCTTCATATGCTTTAAATATACCTAATACCTATTAAAGGAGTCAAAAACAATAGGTAATTAAGCACATCAAATGATTTGAAAGGTGTTCATACACCACAAAATCTCGTAAGAGACTATGATAGTTTTAACCTTTGATTTGAAATGAGTTTGATCCAAGGGCTTCATATCATTTAAATATACCTAATACCTATTCAAGGAGTCAAAAACAATAGGTAATTAAGCACATCAAATGATTTGAAAGGTGTTCATACACCACAAAATCTCGTAAGAGACTATGATTTTTCCTTTGATTTGAAATGAGTTTGATCCAAGGGTTTCATATCATTTAAATATACCTAATACCTATTCAAGGAGTCAAAAACAATAGGTAATTAAGCACATCAAGTGATTTGAAAGGTGTTCATACACCACAAAATCTCGTAAGAGACTAATCATTTTAACCTTTGATTTGAAATGAGTTTGATCAAGGGCTTCATATGCTTTAAATATACCTAATACCTATTAAAGGAGTCAAAAACAATAGGTAATTAAGCACATCAAATGATTTGAAAGGTGTTCATACACCACAAAATCTCGTAAGAGACTATGATAGTTTTAACCTTTGATTTGAAATGAGTTTGATCCAAGGGCTTCATATCATTTAAATATACCTAATACCTATTCAAGGAGTCAAAAACAATAGGTAATTAAGCACATCAAATGATTTGAAAGGTGTTCATACACCACAAAATCTCGTAAGAGACTATGATAATTTTAACCTTTGATTTGAAATGAGTTTGATCCAAGGTCTTCATATGCTTTAAATATACCTAATACCTATTCAAGGAGTCAAAAACAATAGGTAATTAAGCACATCAAATGATTTGAAAGGTGTTCATACACCACAAAATCTCGTAAGAGACTATGATAGTTTTAACCTTTGATTTGAAATGAGTTTGATCCAAGGGCTTCATATCATTTAAATATACCTAATACCTATTCAAGGAGTCAAAAACAATAGGTAATTAAGCACATCAAATGATTTGAAAGGTGTTCATACACCACAAAATCTCGTAAGAGACTATGATAGTTTTAACCTTTGATTTGAAATGAGTTTGATCCAAGGGCTTCATATGATTTAAATATACCTAATACCTATTCAAGGAGTCAAAAACAATAGGTAATTAAGCACATCAAATGATTTGAAAGGTGTTCATACACCACAAAATCTCGTAAGAGACTATGATAGTTTTAACCTTTGATTTGAAATGAGTTTGTACCAAGGGCTTCATATCATTTAAATATACCTAATACCTATTCAAGGAGTCAAAAACAATAGGTAATTAAGCACATCAAATGATTTGAAAGGTGTTCATACACCACAAAATCTCGTAAGAGACTATGATAATTTTAACCTTTGATTTGAAATGAGTTTGATCCAAGGGCTTCATATGCTTTAAATATACCTAATACCTATTAAAGGAGTCAAAAACAATAGGTAATTAAGCACATCAAATGATTTGAAAGGTGTTCATACACCACAAAATCTCGTAAGAGACTATGATAGTTTTAACTTTTGATTTGAAATGAGTTTGATCCAAGGGCTACATATCATTTAAATATACCTAATACCTATTCAAGGAGTCAAAAACAATAGGTAATTAAGCACATCAAATGATTTGAAAGGTGTTCATACACCACAAAATCTCGTAAGAGACTATGATAGTTTTAACCTTTAATTTGAAATGAGTTTGATCCAAGGGCTTCATATGATTTAAATATACCTAATACCTATTCAAGGAGTCAAAAACAATAGGTAATTAAGCACATCAAATGATTTGAAAGGTGTTCATACACCACAAAATCTCGTAAGAGACTATGATAGTTTTAACCTTTGATTTGAAATGAGTTTGATCCAAGGGCTTCATATCATTTAAATATACCTAATACCTATTCAAGGAGTCAAAAACAATAGGTAATTAAGCACATCAAATGATTTGAAAGGTGTTCATACACCACAAAATCTCGTAAGAGACTAATCATTTTAACCTTTGATTTGAAATGAGTTTGATCCAAGGGCTTCATATGCTTTAAATATACCTAATACCTATTAAAGGAGTCAAAAACAATAGGTAATTAAGCACATCAAATGATTTGAAAGGTGTTCATACACCACAAAATCTCGTAAGAGACTATGATAGTTTTAACCTTTGATTTGAAATGAGTTTGATCCAAGGGCTTCATATCATTTAAATATACCTAATACCTATTCAAGGAGTCAAAAACAATAGGTAATTAAGCACATCAAATGATTTGAAAGGTGTTCATACACCAAAAATCTCGTAAGAGACTATGATTTTTCCTTTGATTTGAAATGAGTTTGATCCAAGGGCTTCATATCATTTAAATATACCTAATACCTATTCAAGGAGTCAAAAACAATAGGTAATTAAGCACATCAAATGATTTGAAAGGTGTTCATACACCACAAAATCTCGTAAGAGACTAATCATTTTAACCTTTGATTTGAAATGAGTTTGATCCAAGGGCTTCATATGCTTTAAATATACCTAATACCTATTAAAGGAGTCAAAAACAATAGGTAATTAAGCACATCAAATGATTTGAAAGGTGTTCATACACCACAAAATCTCGTAAGAGACTATGATAGTTTTAACCTTTGATTTGAAATGAGTTTGATCCAAGGGCTTCATATCATTTAAATATACCTAATACCTATTCAAGGAGTCAAAAACAATAGGTAATTAAGCACATCAAATGATTTGAAAGGTGTTCATACACCAAAATGTCTCGTAAGAGACTATGATTGTTCATTTAAATATACCTAATACCTATTCAAGGAGTCAAAAACAATAGGTAATTAAGCACATCAAGTGATTTGAAAGGTGTTCATACACCACAAAATCTCGTAAGAGACTAATCATTTTAACCTTTGATTTGAAATGAGTTTTGATCAAGGGCTTCATATGCTTAAAATATACCTAATACCTATTAAAGGAGTCAAAAACAATAGGTAATTAAGCACATCAAATGATTTGAAAGGTGTTCATACACCACAAAATCTCGTAAGAGACTATGATAGTTTTAACTTTTGATTTGAAATGAGTTTGATCCAAGGGCTTCATATCATTTAAATATACCTAATACCTATTCAAGGAGTCAAAAACAATAGGTAATTAAGCACATCAAATGATTTGAAAGGTGTTCATACACCAAAAATCTCGTAAGAGACTATGATTGTTCCTTTAATTTGAAATGAGTTTGATCCAAGGGCTTCATATCATTTAAATATACCTAATACCTATTCAAGGAGTCAAAAACAATAGGTAATTAAGCACATCAAGTGATTTGAAAGGTGTTCATACACCACAAAATCTCGTAAGAGACTAATCATTTTAACCTTTGATTTGAAATGAGTTTTGATCAAAGGGCTTCATATGCTTAAAATATACCTAATACCTATTAAAGGAGTCAAAAACAATAGGTAATTAAGCACATCAAATGATTTGAAAGGTGTTCATACACCACAAAATCTCGTAAGAGACTATGATAGTTTTAACCTTTGATTTGAAATGAGTTTGATCCAAGGGCTACATATCATTTAAATATACCTAATACCTATTCAAGGAGTCAAAAACAATAGGTAATTAAGCACATCAAATGATTTGAAAGGTGTTCATACACCAAAAATCTCGTAAGAGACTATGATTGTTCCTTTAATTTGAAATGAGTTTGATCCAAGGGTTTCATATGATTTAAATATACCTAATACCTATTCAAGGAGTCAAAAACAATAGGTAATTAAGCACATCAAATGATTTGAAAGGTGTTCATACACCACAAAATCTCGTAAGAGACTATGATAGTTTTAACCTTTGATTTGAAATGAGTTTGATCCAAGGGCTTCATATGATTTAAATATACCTAATACCTATTCAAGGAGTCAAAAACAATAGGTAATTAAGCACATCAAATGATTTGAAAGGTGTTCATACACCACAAAATCTCGTAAGAGACTATGATAGTTTTAACCTTTGATTTGAAATGAGTTTGATCCAAGGGCTTCATATGATTTAAATATACCTAATACCTATTCAAGGAGTCAAAAACAATAGGTAATTAAGCACATCAAATGATTTGAAAGGTGTTCATACACCACAAAATCTCGTAAGAGACTATGATAGTTTTAACCTTTGATTTGAAATGAGTTTGATCCAAGGGCTTCATATCATTTAAATATACCTAATACCTATTCAAGGAGTCAAAAACAATAGGTAATTAAGCACATCAAATGATTTGAAAGGTGTTCATACACCACAAAATCTCGTAAGAGACTATGATAGTTTTAACCTTTGATTTGAAATGAGTTTGATCCAAGGGCTTCATATGCTTTAAATATACCTAATACCTATTAAAGGAGTCAAAAACAATAGGTAATTAAGCACATCAAATGATTTGAAAGGTGTTCATACACCACAAAATCTCGTAAGAGACTATGATAGTTTTAACCTTTGATTTGAAATGAGTTTGATCCAAGGGCTTCATATCATTTAAATATACCTAATACCTATTCAAGGAGTCAAAAACAATAGGTAATTAAGCACATCAAATGATTTGAAAGGTGTTCATACACCACAAAATCTCGTAAGAGACTATGATAGTTTTAACCTTTAATTTGAAATGAGTTTGATCCAAGGGCTTCATATGATTTAAATATACCTAATACCTATTCAAGGAGTCAAAAACAATAGGTAATTAAGCACATCAAATGATTTGAAAGGTGTTCATACACCACAAAATCTCGTAAGAGACTATGATAGTTTTAACCTTTGATTTGAAATGAGTTTGATCCAAGGGCTTCATATCATTTAAATATACCTAATACCTATTCAAGGAGTCAAAAACAATAGGTAATTAAGCACATCAAATGATTTGAAAGGTGTTCATACACCACAAAATCTCGTAAGAGACTAATCATTTTAACCTTTGATTTGAAATGAGTTTGATCAAAGGGCTTCATATGCTTTAAATATACCTAATACCTATTAAAGGAGTCAAAAACAATAGGTAATTAAGCACATCAAATGATTTGAAAGGTGTTCATACACCACAAAATCTCGTAAGAGACTATGATAGTTTTAACTTTTGATTTGAAATGAGTTTGATCCAAGGGCTTCATATCATTTAAATATACCTAATACCTATTCAAGGAGTCAAAAACAATAGGTAATTAAGCACATCAAATGATTTGAAAGGTGTTCATACACCAAAAATCTCGTAAGAGACTATGATTTTTCCTTTAATTTGAAATGAGTTTGATCCAAGGGTTTCATATCATTTAAATATACCTAATACCTATTCAAGGAGTCAAAAACAATAGGTAATTAAGCACATCAAATGATTTGAAAGGTGTTCATACACCACAAAATCTCGTAAGAGACTAATCATTTTAACCTTTGATTTGAAATGAGTTTTGATCAAGGGCTTCATATGCTTTAAATATACCTAATACCTATTAAAGGAGTCAAAAACAATAGGTAATTAAGCACATCAAATGATTTGAAAGGTGTTCATACACCACAAAATCTCGTAAGAGACTATGATAGTTTTAACCTTTGATTTGAAATGAGTTTGATCCAAGGGCTTCATATCATTTAAATATACCTAATACCTATTCAAGGAGTCAAAAACAATAGGTAATTAAGCACATCAAATGATTTGAAAGGTGTTCATACACCAAAATGTCTCGTAAGAGACTATGATTGTTCATTTAAATATACCTAATACCTATTCAAGGAGTCAAAAACAATAGGTAATTAAGCACATCAAATGATTTGAAAGGTGTTCATACACCACAAAATCTCGTAAGAGACTAATCATTTTAACCTTTGATTTGAAATGAGTTTGATCAAGGGCTTCATATGCTTTAAATATACCTAATACCTATTAAAGGAGTCAAAAACAATAGGTAATTAAGCACATCAAATGATTTGAAAGGTGTTCATACACCACAAAATCTCGTAAGAGACTATGATAGTTTTAACTTTGATTTGAAATGAGTTTGATCCAAGGGCTTCATATCATTTAAATATACCTAATACCTATTCAAGGAGTCAAAAACAATAGGTAATTAAGCACATCAAATGATTTGAAAGGTGTTCATACACCAAAAATCTCGTAAGAGACTATGATTGTTCCTTTAATTTGAAATGAGTTTGATCCAAGGGCTTCATATCATTTAAATATACCTAATACCTATTCAAGGAGTCAAAAACAATAGGTAATTAAGCACATCAAATGATTTGAAAGGTGTTCATACACCACAAAATCTCGTAAGAGACTAATATTTTAACCTTTGATTTGAAATGAGTTTGATCCAAGGGCTTCATATGCTTTAAATATACCTAATACCTATTAAAGGAGTCAAAAACAATAGGTAATTAAGCACATCAAATGATTTGAAAGGTGTTCATACACCACAAAATCTCGTAAGAGACTATGATAGTTTTAACCTTTGATTTGAAATGAGTTTGATCCAAGGGCTTCATATGATTTAAATATACCTAATACCTATTCAAGGAGTCAAAAACAATAGGTAATTAAGCACATCAAATGATTTGAAAGGTGTTCATACACCACAAAATCTCGTAAGAGACTATGATTTTTAACCTTTGATTTGAAATGAGTTTGATCCAAGGGCTTCATATGATTTAAATATACCTAATACCTATTCAAGGAGTCAAAAACAATAGGTAATTAAGCACATCAAATGATTTGAAAGGTGTTCATACACCAAAAATCTCGTAAGAGACTATGATTGTCCATTTAAATATACCTAATACCTATTCAAGGAGTCAAAAACAATAGGTAATTAAGCACATCAAATGATTTGAAAGGTGTTCATACACCACAAAATCTCGTAAGAGACTAATCATTTTAACCTTTGATTTGAAATGAGTTTGATCCAAGGGCTTCATATGCTTAAAATATACCTAATACCTATTAAAGGAGTCAAAAACAATAGGTAATTAAGCACATCAAATGATTTGAAAGGTGTTCATACACCACAAAATCTCGTAAGAGACTATGATAGTTTTAACTTTTGATTTGAAATGAGTTTGATCCAAGGGCTACATATCATTTAAATATACCTAATACCTATTCAAGGAGTCAAAAACAATAGGTAATTAAGCACATCAAATGATTTGAAAGGTGTTCATACACCACAAAATCTCGTAAGAGACTATGATAGTTCCTTTAATTTGAAATGAGTTTGATCCAAAGGCTTCATATCATTTAAATATACCTAATACCTATTCAAGGAGTCAAAAACAATAGGTAATTAAGCACATCAAATGATTTGAAAGGTGTTCATACACCACAAAATCTCGTAAGAGACTAATCATTTTAACCTTTGATTTGAAATGAGTTTGATCAAAGGGCTTCATATGCTTTAAATATACCTAATACCTATTAAAGGAGTCAAAAACAATAGGTAATTAAGCACATCAAATGATTTGAAAGGTGTTCATACACCACAAAATCTCGTAAGAGACTATGATAGTTTTAACTTTTGATTTGAAATGAGTTTGATCCAAGGGCTACATATCATTTAAATATACCTAATACCTATTCAAGGAGTCAAAAACAATAGGTAATTAAGCACATCAAATGATTTGAAAGGTGTTCATACACCACAAAATCTCGTAAGAGACTATGATAGTTTTAACCTTTAATTTGAAATGAGTTTGATCCAAGGGCTTCATATGATTTAAATATACCTAATACCTATTCAAGGAGTCAAAAACAATAGGTAATTAAGCACATCAAATGATTTGAAAGGTGTTCATACACCAAAAATCTCGTAAGAGACTATGATAGTTCCTTTGATTTGAAATGAGTTTGATCCAAGGGCTTCATATCATTTAAATATACCTAATACCTATTCAAGGAGTCAAAAACAATAGGTAATTAAGCACATCAAATGATTTGAAAGGTGTTCATACACCACAAAATCTCGTAAGAGACTAATCATTTTAACCTTTGATTTGAAATGAGTTTGATCAAAGGGCTTCATATGCTTTAAATATACCTAATACCTATTAAAGGAGTCAAAAACAATAGGTAATTAAGCACATCAAATGATTTGAAAGGTGTTCATACACCACAAAATCTCGTAAGAGACTAATCATTTTAACCTTTGATTTGAAATGAGTTTGATCAAAGGGCTTCATATGCTTTAAATATACCTAATACCTATTAAAGGAGTCAAAAACAATAGGTAATTAAGCACATCAAATGATTTGAAAGGTGTTCATACACCACAAAATCTCGTAAGAGACTATGATAGTTTTAACTTTTGATTTGAAATGAGTTTGATCCAAGGGCTTCATATCATTTAAATATACCTAATACCTATTCAAGGAGTCAAAAACAATAGGTAATTAAGCACATCAAATGATTTGAAAGGTGTTCATACACCAAAAATCTCGTAAGAGACTATGATTGTTCCTTTAATTTGAAATGAGTTTGATCCAAGGGCTTCATATGATTTAAATATACCTAATACCTATTCAAGGAGTCCAAAACAATATGTAATTAAGCACATCAAATGATTTGAAAGGTGTTCATACACCACAAAATCTCGTAAGAGACTATGATAGTTTTAACCTTTGATTTGAAATGAGTTTGATCCAAGGGCTTCATATGATTTAAATATACCTAATACCTATTCAAGGAGTCAAAAACAATAGGTAATTAAGCACATCAAATGATTTGAAAGGTGTTCATACACCACAAAATCTCGTAAGAGACTATGATAGTTTTAACCTTTGATTTGAAATGAGTTTGATCCAAGGGCTTCATATGATTTAAATATACCTAATACCTATTCAAGGAGTCAAAAACAATAGGTAATTAAGCACATCAAATGATTTGAAAGGTGTTCATACACCACAAAATCTCGTAAGAGACTATGATAATTTTAACCTTTGATTTGAAATGAGTTTGATCCAAGGGCTTCATATGCTTTAAATATACCTAATACCTATAAAAGGAGTAAAAACAATAGGTAATTAAGCACATCAAATGATTTGAAAGGTGTTCATACACCACAAAATCTCGTAAGAGACTATGATAGTTTTAACTTTTGATTTGAAATGAGTTTGATCCAAGGGCTTCATATCATTTAAATATACCTAATACCTATTCAAGGAGTCAAAAACAATAGGTAATTAAGCACATCAAATGATTTGAAAGGTGTTCATACATCACAAAATCTCGTAAGAGACTATGATAGTTTTAACCTTTAATTTGAAATGAGTTTGATCCAAGGGCTTCATATGATTTAAATATACCTAATACCTATTCAAGGAGTCAAAAACAATAGGTAATTAAGCACATCAAATGATTTGAAAGGTGTTCATACACCACAAAATCTCGTAAGAGACTATGATAGTTTTAACCTTTGATTTGAAATGAGTTTGATCCAAGGGCTTCATATCATTTAAATATACCTAATACCTATTCAAGGAGTCAAAAACAATAGGTAATTAAGCACATCAAATGATTTGAAAGGTGTTCATACACCACAAAATCTCGTAAGAGACTATGATAGTTTTAACCTTTAATTTGAAATGAGTTTGATCCAAGGGCTTCATATGATTTAAATATACCTAATACCTATTCAAGGAGTCAAAAACAATAGGTAATTAAGCACATCAAATGATTTGAAAGGTGTTCATACACCACAAAATCTCGTAAGAGACTATGATAGTTTTAACCTTTGATTTGAAATGAGTTTGATCCAAGGGCTTCATATCATTTAAATATACCTAATACCTATTCAAGGAGTCAAAAACAATAGGTAATTAAGCACATCAAATGATTTGAAAGGTGTTCATACACCACAAAATCTCGTAAGAGACTAATCATTTTCACCTTTGATTTGAAATGAGTTTGATCAAAGGGCTTCATATGCTTAAAATATACCTAATACCTATTAAAGGAGTCAAAAACAATAGGTAATTAAGCACATCAAATGATTTGAAAGGTGTTCATACACCACAAAATCTCGTAAGAGACTATGATAGTTTTAACTTTTGATTTGAAATGAGTTTGATCCAAGGGCTTCATATCATTTAAATATACCTAATACCTATTCAAGGAGTCAAAAACAATAGGTAATTAAGCACATCAAATGATTTGAAAGGTGTTCATACACCAAAAATCTCGTAAGAGACTATGATTTTCCTTTAATTTGAAATGAGTTTGATCCAAGGGTTTCATATGATTTAAATATACCTAATACCTATTCAAGGAGTCAAAAACAATAGGTAATTAAGCACATCAAATGATTTGAAAGGTGTTCATACACCACAAAATCTCGTAAGAGACTATGATAGTTTTAACCTTTGATTTGAAATGAGTTTGATCCAAGGGCTTCATATGATTTAAATATACCTAATACCTATTCAAGGAGTCAAAAACAATAGGTAATTAAGCACATCAAATGATTTGAAAGGTGTTCATACACCACAAAATCTCGTAAGAGACTATGATAGTTTTAACCTTTGATTTGAAATGAGTTTGATCCAAGGGCTTCATATGATTTAAATATACCTAATACCTATTCAAGGAGTCAAAAACAATAGGTAATTAAGCACATCAAATGATTTGAAAGGTGTTCATACACCACAAAATCTCGTAAGAGACTATGATAGTTTTAACCTTTGATTTGAAATGAGTTTGATCCAAGGGCTTCATATGCTTTAAATATACCTAATACCTATAAAAGGAGTCAAAAACAATAGGTAATTAAGCACATCAAATGATTTGAAAGGTGTTCATACACCAAAAAATCTCGTAAGAGACTATGATAGTTTTAACTTTGATTTGAAATGAGTTTGATCCAAGGGCTTCATATCATTTAAATATACCTAATACCTATTCAAGGAGTCAAAAACAATAGGTAATTAAGCACATCAAATGATTTGAAAGGTGTTCATACACCACAAAATCTCGTAAGAGACTATGATAGTTTTAACCTTTGATTTGAAATGAGTTTGATCCAAGGGCTTCATATGATTTAAATATACCTAATACCTATTCAAGGAGTCAAAAACAATAGGTAATTAAGCACATCAAATGATTTGAAAGGTGTTCATACACCACAAAATCTCGTAAGAGACTATGATAGTTTTAACCTTTGATTTGAAATGAGTTTGATCCAAGGGCTTCATATGATTTAAATATACCTAATACCTATTCAAGGAGTCAAAAACAATAGGTAATTAAGCACATCAAATGATTTGAAAGGTGTTCATACACCACAAAATCTCGTAAGAGACTATGATTTTTCCTTTGATTTGAAATGAGTTTGATCCAAGGGCTTCATATGATTTAAATATACCTAATACCTATTCAAGGAGTCAAAAACAATAGGTAATTAAGCACATCAAATGATTTGAAAGGTGTTCATACACCACAAAATCTCGTAAGAGACTATGATAGTTTTAACCTTTGATTTGAAATGAGTTTGATCCAAGGGCTTCATATGATTTAAATATACCTAATACCTATTCAAGGAGTCAAAAACAATAGGTAATTAAGCACATCAAATGATTTGAAAGGTGTTCATACACCACAAAATCTCGTAAGAGACTATGATAGTTTTAACCTTTGATTTGAAATGAGTTTGATCCAAGGGCTTCATATGATTTAAATATACCTAATACCTATTCAAGGAGTCAAAAACAATAGGTAATTAAGCACATCAAATGATTTGAAAGGTGTTCATACACCACAAAATCTCGTAAGAGACTATGATAGTTTTAACCTTTGATTTGAAATGAGTTTGATCCAAGGGCTTCATATGCTTTAAATATACCTAATACCTATTCAAGGAGTCAAAAACAATAGGTAATTAAGCACATCAAATGATTTGAAAGGTGTTCATACACCAAAAATCTCGTAAGAGACTATGATAGTTTTAACCTTTGATTTGAAATGAGTTTGATCCAAGGGCTTCATATCATTTAAATATACCTAATACCTATTCAAGGAGTCAAAAACAATAGGTAATTAAGCACATCAAATGATTTGAAAGGTGTTCATACACCACAAAATCTCGTAAGAGACTATGATAGTTTTAACCTTTGATTTGAAATGAGTTTGATCCAAGGGCTTCATATGATTTAAATATACCTAATACCTATTCAAGGAGTCAAAAACAATAGGTAATTAAGCACATCAAATGATTTGAAAGGTGTTCATACACCACAAAATCTCGTAAGAGACTATGATAGTTCCTTTAATTTGAAATGAGTTTGATCCAAGGGCTTCATATGATTTAAATATACCTAATACCTATTCAAGGAGTCAAAAACAATAGGTAATTAAGCACATCAAATGATTTGAAAGGTGTTCATACACCACAAAATCTCGTAAGAGACTATGATAGTTTTAACCTTTGATTTGAAATGAGTTTGATCCAAGGGCTTCATATCATTTAAATATACCTAATACCTATTCAAGGAGTCAAAAACAATAGGTAATTAAGCACATCAAATGATTTGAAAGGTGTTCATACACCACAAAATCTCGTAAGAGACTAATATTTTAACCTTTGATTTGAAATGAGTTTGATCCAAGGGCTTCATATGCTTTAAATATACCTAATACCTATTCAAGGAGTCAAAAACAATAGGTAATTAAGCACATCAAATGATTTGAAAGGTGTTCATACACCACAAAATCTCGTAAGAGACTATGATAGTTTTAACTTTGATTTGAAATGAGTTTGATCCAAGGGCTTCATATCATTTAAATATACCTAATACCTATTCAAGGAGTCAAAAACAATAGGTAATTAAGCACATCAAATGATTTGAAAGGTGTTCATACACCACAAAATCTCGTAAGAGACTATGATTTTTCCTTTGATTTGAAATGAGTTTGATCCAAGGGCTTCATATGATTTAAATATACCTAATACCTATTCAAGGAGTCAAAAACAATAGGTAATTAAGCACATCAAATGATTTGAAAGGTGTTCATACACCACAAAATCTCGTAAGAGACTATGATAGTTTTAACCTTTGATTTGAAATGAGTTTGATCCAAGGGCTTCATATGATTTAAATATACCTAATACCTATTCAAGGAGTCAAAAACAATAGGTAATTAAGCACATCAAATGATTTGAAAGGTGTTCATACACCACAAAATCTCGTAAGAGACTATGATAGTTTTAACCTTTGATTTGAAATGAGTTTGATCCAAGGGCTTCATATGATTTAAATATACCTAATACCTATTCAAGGAGTCAAAAACAATAGGTAATTAAGCACATCAAATGATTTGAAAGGTGTTCATACACCACAAAATCTCGTAAGAGACTATGATAGTTTTAACCTTTGATTTGAAATGAGTTTGATCCAAGGGCTTCATATGCTTTAAATATACCTAATACCTATAAAAGGAGTCAAAAACAATAGGTAATTAAGCACATCAAATGATTTGAAAGGTGTTCATACACCACAAAATCTCGTAAGAGACTATGATAGTTTTAACCTTTGATTTGAAATGAGTTTGATCCAAGGGCTTCATATCATTTAAATATACCTAATACCTATTCAAGGAGTCAAAAACAATAGGTAATTAAGCACATCAAATGATTTGAAAGGTGTTCATACACCACAAAATCTCGTAAGAGACTATGATAGTTTTAACCTTTGATTTGAAATGAGTTTGATCCAAGGGCTTCATATGATTTAAATATACCTAATACCTATTCAAGGAGTCAAAAACAATAGGTAATTAAGCACATCAAATGATTTGAAAGGTGTTCATACACCACAAAATCTCGTAAGAGACTATGATAGTTTTAACCTTTGATTTGAAATGAGTTTGATCCAAGGGCTTCATATGATTTAAATATACCTAATACCTATTCAAGGAGTCAAAAACAATAGGTAATTAAGCACATCAAATGATTTGAAAGGTGTTCATACACCACAAAATCTCGTAAGAGACTATGATTTTTCCTTTGATTTGAAATGAGTTTGATCCAAGGGCTTCATATGATTTAAATATACCTAATACCTATTCAAGGAGTCAAAAACAATAGGTAATTAAGCACATCAAATGATTTGAAAGGTGTTCATACACCACAAAATCTCGTAAGAGACTATGATAGTTTTAACCTTTGATTTGAAATGAGTTTGATCCAAGGGCTTCATATGATTTAAATATACCTAATACCTATTCAAGGAGTCAAAAACAATAGGTAATTAAGCACATCAAATGATTTGAAAGGTGTTCATACACCACAAAATCTCGTAAGAGACTATGATAGTTTTAACCTTTGATTTGAAATGAGTTTGATCCAAGGGCTTCATATGATTTAAATATACCTAATACCTATTCAAGGAGTCAAAAACAATAGGTAATTAAGCACATCAAATGATTTGAAAGGTGTTCATACACCACAAAATCTCGTAAGAGACTATGATAGTTTTAACCTTTGATTTGAAATGAGTTTGATCCAAGGTCTTCATATGCTTTAAATATACCTAATACCTATTCAAGGAGTCAAAAACAATAGGTAATTAAGCACATCAAATGATTTGAAAGGTGTTCATACACCACAAAATCTCGTAAGAGACTATGATAGTTTTAACCTTTGATTTGAAATGAGTTTGATCCAAGGGCTTCATATCATTTAAATATACCTAATACCTATTCAAGGAGTCAAAAACAATAGGTAATTAAGCACATCAAATGATTTGAAAGGTGTTCATACACCACAAAATCTCGTAAGAGACTATGATAGTTTTAACCTTTGATTTGAAATGAGTTTGATCCAAGGGCTTCATATGATTTAAATATACCTAATACCTATTCAAGGAGTCAAAAACAATAGGTAATTAAGCACATCAAATGATTTGAAAGGTGTTCATACACCACAAAATCTCGTAAGAGACTATGATAGTTTTAACCTTTGATTTGAAATGAGTTTGATCCAAGGGCTTCATATGATTTAAATATACCTAATACCTATTCAAGGAGTCAAAAACAATAGGTAATTAAGCACATCAAATGATTTGAAAGGTGTTCATACACCACAAAATCTCGTAAGAGACTATGATAGTTTTAACCTTTGATTTGAAATGAGTTTGATCCAAGGGCTTCATATGATTTAAATATACCTAATACCTATTCAAGGAGTCAAAAACAATAGGTAATTAAGCACATCAAATGATTTGAAAGGTGTTCATACACCACAAAATCTCGTAAGAGACTATGATAGTTTTAACCTTTGATTTGAAATGAGTTTGATCCAAGGGCTTCATATGCTTTAAATATACCTAATACCTATTCAAGGAGTCAAAAACAATAGGTAATTAAGCACATCAAATGATTTGAAAGGTGTTCATACACCACAAAATCTCGTAAGAGACTATGATAGTTTTAACTTTTGATTTGAAATGAGTTTGATCCAAGGGCTTCATATCATTTAAATATACCTAATACCTATTCAAGGAGTCAAAAACAATAGGTAATTAAGCACATCAAATGATTTGAAAGGTGTTCATACACCACAAAATCTCGTAAGAGACTATGATAGTTTTAACCTTTGATTTGAAATGAGTTTGATCCAAGGGCTTCATATGATTTAAATATACCTAATACCTATTCAAGGAGTCAAAAACAATAGGTAATTAAGCACATCAAATGATTTGAAAGGTGTTCATACACCACAAAATCTCGTAAGAGACTATGATAGTTTTAACCTTTGATTTGAAATGAGTTTGATCCAAGGGCTTCATATCATTTAAATATACCTAATACCTATTCAAGGAGTCAAAAACAATAGGTAATTAAGCACATCAAATGATTTGAAAGGTGTTCATACACCACAAAATCTCGTAAGAGACTATGATAGTTTTAACCTTTGATTTGAAATGAGTTTGATCCAAGGGCTTCATATGCTTTAAATATACCTAATACCTATTCAAGGAGTCAAAAACAATAGGTAATTAAGCACATCAAATGATTTGAAAGGTGTTCATACACCACAAAATCTCGTAAGAGACTATGATAGTTTTAACCTTTGATTTGAAATGAGTTTGATCCAAGGGCTTCATATCATTTAAATATACCTAATACCTATTCAAGGAGTCAAAAACAATAGGTAATTAAGCACATCAAATGATTTGAAAGGTGTTCATACACCACAAAATCTCGTAAGAGACTATGATAGTTTTAACCTTTGATTTGAAATGAGTTTGATCCAAGGGCTTCATATGATTTAAATATACCTAATACCTATTCAAGGAGTCAAAAACAATAGGTAATTAAGCACATCAAATGATTTGAAAGGTGTTCATACACCACAAAATCTCGTAAGAGACTATGATAGTTTTAACCTTTGATTTGAAATGAGTTTGATCCAAGGGCTTCATATGATTTAAATATACCTAATACCTATTCAAGGAGTCAAAAACAATAGGTAATTAAGCACATCAAATGATTTGAAAGGTGTTCATACACCACAAAATCTCGTAAGAGACTATGATTTTTAACCTTTGATTTGAAATGAGTTTGATCCAAGGGCTTCATATGATTTAAATATACCTAATACCTATTCAAGGAGTCAAAAACAATAGGTAATTAAGCACATCAAATGATTTGAAAGGTGTTCATACACCACAAAATCTCGTAAGAGACTATGATAGTTTTAACCTTTGATTTGAAATGAGTTTGATCCAAGGGCTTCATATGATTTAAATATACCTAATACCTATTCAAGGAGTCAAAAACAATAGGTAATTAAGCACATCAAATGATTTGAAAGGTGTTCATACACCACAAAATCTCGTAAGAGACTATGATAGTTTTAACCTTTGATTTGAAATGAGTTTGATCCAAGGGCTTCATATGATTTAAATATACCTAATACCTATTCAAGGAGTCAAAAACAATAGGTAATTAAGCACATCAAATGATTTGAAAGGTGTTCATACACCACAAAATCTCGTAAGAGACTATGATAGTTTTAACCTTTGATTTGAAATGAGTTTGATCCAAGGGCTTCATATGATTTAAATATACCTAATACCTATTCAAGGAGTCAAAAACAATAGGTAATTAAGCACATCAAATGATTTGAAAGGTGTTCATACACCACAAAATCTCGTAAGAGACTATGATAGTTTTAACCTTTGATTTGAAATGAGTTTGATCCAAGGGCTTCATATCATTTAAATATACCTAATACCTATTCAAGGAGTCAAAAACAATAGGTAATTAAGCACATCAAATGATTTGAAAGGTGTTCATACACCACAAAATCTCGTAAGAGACTATGATAGTTCCTTTGATTTGAAATGAGTTTGATCCAAGGGTTTCATATGATTTAAATATACCTAATACCTATTCAAGGAGTCAAAAACAATAGGTAATTAAGCACATCAAATGATTTGAAAGGTGTTCATACACCACAAAATCTCGTAAGAGACTATGATAGTTTTAACCTTTGATTTGAAATGAGTTTGATCCAAGGGCTTCATATGATTTAAATATACCTAATACCTATTCAAGGAGTCAAAAACAATAGGTAATTAAGCACATCAAATGATTTGAAAGGTGTTCATACACCACAAAATCTCGTAAGAGACTATGATAGTTTTAACCTTTGATTTGAAATGAGTTTGATCCAAGGGCTTCATATGATTTAAATATACCTAATACCTATTCAAGGAGTCAAAAACAATAGGTAATTAAGCACATCAAATGATTTGAAAGGTGTTCATACACCACAAAATCTCGTAAGAGACTATGATAGTTTTAACCTTTGATTTGAAATGAGTTTGATCCAAGGGCTTCATATGCTTTAAATATACCTAATACCTATAAAAGGAGTAAAAACAATAGGTAATTAAGCACATCAAATGATTTGAAAGGTGTTCATACACCACAAAATCTCGTAAGAGACTATGATAGTTTTAACCTTTGATTTGAAATGAGTTTGATCCAAGGGCTTCATATCATTTAAATATACCTAATACCTATTCAAGGAGTCAAAAACAATAGGTAATTAAGCACATCAAATGATTTGAAAGGTGTTCATACACCACAAAATCTCGTAAGAGACTATGATAGTTTTAACCTTTGATTTGAAATGAGTTTGATCCAAGGGCTTCATATGATTTAAATATACCTAATACCTATTCAAGGAGTCAAAAACAATAGGTAATTAAGCACATCAAATGATTTGAAAGGTGTTCATACACCACAAAATCTCGTAAGAGACTATGATAGTTTTAACCTTTATTTGAAATGAGTTTGATCCAAGGGCTTCATATGATTTAAATATACCTAATACCTATTCAAGGAGTCAAAAACAATAGGTAATTAAGCACATCAAATGATTTGAAAGGTGTTCATACACCACAAAATCTCGTAAGAGACTATGATAGTTTTAACCTTTGATTTGAAATGAGTTTGATCCAAGGGCTTCATATATTTAAATATACCTAATACCTATTAAAGGAGTCAAAAACAATAGGTAATTAAGCACATCAAATGATTTGAAAGGTGTTCATACACCACAAAATCTCGTAAGAGACTATGATAGTTTTAACCTTTGATTTGAAATGAGTTTGATCCAAGGGCTTCATATGATTTAAATATACCTAATACCTATTCAAGGAGTCAAAAACAATAGGTAATTAAGCACATCAAATGATTTGAAAGGTGTTCATACACCACAAAATCTCGTAAGAGACTATGATAGTTTTAACCTTTGATTTGAAATGAGTTTGATCCAAGGGCTTCATATGATTTAAATATACCTAATACCTATTCAAGGAGTCAAAAACAATAGGTAATTAAGCACATCAAATGATTTGAAAGGTGTTCATACACCACAAAATCTCGTAAGAGACTATGATAGTTTTAACCTTTGATTTGAAATGAGTTTGATCCAAGGGCTTCATATGATTTAAATATACCTAATACCTATTCAAGGAGTCAAAAACAATAGGTAATTAAGCACATCAAATGATTTGAAAGGTGTTCATACACCACAAAATCTCGTAAGAGACTATGATAGTTTTAACCTTTGATTTGAAATGAGTTTGATCCAAGGGCTTCATATGATTTAAATATACCTAATACCTATTCAAGGAGTCAAAAACAATAGGTAATTAAGCACATCAAATGATTTGAAAGGTGTTCATACACCACAAAATCTCGTAAGAGACTATGATAGTTTTAACCTTTGATTTGAAATGAGTTTGATCCAAGGGCTTCATATGATTTAAATATACCTAATACCTATTCAAGGAGTCAAAAACAATAGGTAATTAAGCACATCAAATGATTTGAAAGGTGTTCATACACCACAAAATCTCGTAAGAGACTATGATAGTTTTAACCTTTGATTTGAAATGAGTTTGATCCAAGGCTTCATATGCTTTAAATATACCTAATACCTATAAAAGGAGTCAAAAACAATAGGTAATTAAGCACATCAAATGATTTGAAAGGTGTTCATACACCACAAAATCTCGTAAGAGACTATGATAGTTTTAACCTTTGATTTGAAATGAGTTTGATCCAAGGGCTTCATATACTTTAAATATACCTAATACCTATTAAAGGAGTCAAAAACAATAGGTAATTAAGCACATCAAATGATTTGAAAGGTGTTCATACACCACAAAATCTCGTAAGAGACTATGATAGATTTAACCTTTGATTTGAAATGAGTTTGATCCAATGGCTTTATATGATTTGAAATGAGTTATATCAAAGGGCTTCATATACTTTAAATATACCTAATACCTATTAAAGGAGTCAAAAACAATAGGTAATTAAGCACATCAAATGATTTGAAAGGTGTTCATACACCACAAAATCTCGTAAGAGACTATGATAGTTTTAACCTTTGATTTGAAATGAGTTTGATCCAAGGGCTTCATATGCTTTAAATATACCTAATACCTATTAAAGGAGTCAAAAACAATAGGTAATTAAGCACATCAAATGATTTGAAAGGTGTTCATACACCACAAAATCTCGTAAGAGACTATGATAGTTTTAACCTTTGATTTGAAATGAGTTTGATCCAAGGGCTTCATATGATTTAAATATACCTAATACCTATTCAAGGAGTCAAAAACAATAGGTAATTAAGCACATCAAATGATTTGAAAGGTGTTCATACACAACAAAATCTCGTAAGAGACTATGATAGTTTTAACCTTTGATTTGAAATGAGTTTGATCCAAGGGCTTCATATGATTTAAATATACCTAATACCTATTCAAGGAGTCAAAAACAATAGGTAATTAAGCACATCAAATGATTTGAAAGGTGTTCATACACCACAAAATCTCGTAAGACTATGATAGTTTTAACCTTTGATTTGAAATGAGTTTGATCCAAGGGCTTCATATGATTTAAATATACCTAATACCTATTCAAGGAGTCAAAAACAATAGGTAATTAAGCACATCAAATGATTTGAAAGGTGTTCATACCCACAAAATCTCGTAAGAGAGTATGATAGTTTTAACCTTTGATTTGAAATGAGTTTGATCCAAGGTCTTCATATGCTTTAAATATACCTAATACCTATAAAAGGAGTCAAAAACAATAGGTAATTAAGCACATCAAGTGATTTGAAAGGTGTTCATACACCAAAAATCTCGTAAGAGACTATGATAGTTTTAACTTTTGATTTGAAATGAGTTAGTGATGCATAAAGCATTTCATAAGCAAGAGCATTCGTTGGTTAAGAACCGAAGAATCAGTTTTGCTTCAAGCCTTGTTGGAACCGTACCAACAACCACCACTTTCACTAGCCTTAGAACCACCAAACTAGGCCACCAATGTCAAAGAAGAACTCTTGGTGCAACCTTGCTTTGTTAAATTAGTAACTAATCTACGTTAGTTAGCTAATTAACTCAAAGACTTTAATTAGGACAAACTGTCCAGTTTTGCTCTAAGCGCACAGCTCAAAGAAATGAGTATAACTCTTAATTCATTCAACAAACTCTAATGAAACTTTTTACCTTACAATCCTAACATATAAGGCAGTAACATACCAAAAATTCACGTCATTTGGTGATGTTTTGCTTAGGTAACAAAAGCCATCTTAAACTATTACAAAAATCTGGGCCAGTTTTCAGTACCTAGGTAACATCATTCGGGTATTCTCCGAAACGAAAATGTCCTACTGCAAAAAGGAAGCTAAGGTAATAAAATAGACATTCTAAGGAAAATATCCTCAAAAATCAGCTCCAAAAGCTAAAAAGACGGTTGCCCAGAACTGATGAAGATGGGCTCAGAATGACGCAGGAGCTGCGGTTTTGGATACTTCTTCAAGCTAAGCTCGCCCCCCCTATTGATTCTTGCCTCCAACTCTTCACATGCTTGTTGGTGATGTATGTAAGCACACAGGTGAGTCATGTATGGTTGCCTTAGCCAAGAATAAAGCTCAAAAACGTGGCCAAAACGTTCCCTAAACAAACCGTATAAAACCTGTTCTTCCAAAACAGTTTCACTAAGCTTACTTTAATGACTTAGAACTAATTAATTAAGCTATTTAATCATAATTCAAGCTTGATTACTAATACTTTATGATGTTAAGATGATCATAAGCATTAATCAACAAGGCTTAAAAAGATTAAGAAGGTGTTAAGCTTAATTAACAATTCGAAGTACTTGTTTGTTCGAAATTGGATTAAGTAAGCTAATGAACTGAATCTCCTTCACCTTAATCTCTTCTTGATGACTCTTTTTAGGAGACTTGGATTGATCATGGATGCTCCTGCATCATTCTCCCCTGGTTTGGAGAAGTCTTCTTGTAACTCGAAATCTTCCTCTAAATATGGAGCTAAATCACCCACATTGAAGGTGGCCGAAATGTTGCCCATCTCACTTGGTAGTTCTATCTTGTATGCATTGTTATTGATCTTTTCAAGCACCCTAAATGGACCATCACTCCTTGGCATCAGCTTGTTCTTCCTTCTTGATGGAAATCGTTCCTTCCTTAGGTGCAGCCATACCAAGTCCCCGGGCTTGTAAATGACCTCCTTTCGATGCTTGTTAGCTCGGACCTTGTAAGCTTCATTAACCTTCTCAATGCGTGCTCTAATCTGTTGGTGAAGCTTTTTCATCTCCTTTGCCTTCTCCTCTGCATCTTTGCTTTGCCTCACTTCAACTGGAATAGGTAGTAAATCAATGGGACTTAAAGGATTAACCCCATAGTTCACTTCGAATGGAGAGCACTTCGTGGCATATGTAGGTGATCTATTATAAGCAAATTCTGCATGTGCTAGCTTTAGATCCCAATCTTTCTGTGACTTGTTAACTAGAGTCCTGAGGAGAGTAGTAAGTGTCCTGTTTGTCACCTCCGTTTGACCATCAGTTTGTGGATGCGCCGTGGTACTAAAGAGGAGCTTAGTACCTAGGAGCTTCCATAAAGTCTTCCAAAAGAAACTGAGGAACTTAACATCCTTATCAGAAACAATAGTCTTCGGTACACCATGTAATCTAATGATCTCCTTGAAGTACAAATCAGCTACATGAATTGCATCATCCGTCTTGTTGCAAGCAATGAAATGAGCCATCTTTGAGAATCGATCCACCACCACCATAATAGCATCTCTTTGCCTTTGAGTCCTAGGCAAAGCTACAATGAAATCCATACTAACATCTTCCCATGGCTGATTAGGAACTGGAAGTGGAGTATAGAGCCCTTGATGAAAAGAACTCTTGGCCTTTTGACATGTAGAACATCGAGCTAGAACTGAGTGAACATCACCTGCCAGTTTTGGCCAATAAAAGTGTTCCTGCAAAACATCCACAGTTTTGTTAATACCAAAATGCCCTGCTAGGCCTCCTCCATGAACCTCCTTGATGAGCAAATCCCTTAGTGAGCACTTAGGGATACAAAGCTTATTATTTCGGAAGAGAAAACCATCTAGAACCGAATAAGCTCCATGAGAACCATCCTTGCACGCTTCTATCAATGGTGAAAAATCTGGATCATCATAATAAAGCTCCTTAATATGAGTGAAGCCAAGAACTCGAGCCTCCATTAGAGAAAGCATAGAATGCCTCCTAGATAATGCATCTGCAACCACATTAGAAACTCCAGTTTTGTACTTTAAAACAAAATCAAAAGATTGAAGGAACTCCACCCATTTAGCATGTCGTGAACTGAGCTTATGTTGTCCATTAATGTACTTCAAAGCTTGGTGATCTGAATGCAACATAAACTGAGCTGGCCTAAGATAATGAGTCCAATAAGTCAAAGCACGAATAATAGCATAGAACTCTTTTATCATAGGTGCTGTAGTTGAGCTTGGCATGATTGAGCTTCTGACTGAAATAGGCTATCCGTCCCCCTCCTTGTTGTAAAACAGCTCCAATCCCTACGCCACTTGCATCACATTCCACTTCAAACACTTTCTTGAAATCTGTGTTTGGGTTGAACAGGGCCCTCACAAAGCTTGCTTTTCAACTGATCAAATGCTTCCTGAGCTGCTGGAGTCCAAGTGAAAGAACCCCTTTGATACATTCGGCCAGTGGAGCCAAAATAGTACTAAAACCTCTGATGAATCTCCTGTAAAAAGATGCCAATCCATGAAAACTTCGAACTTCTGTGATGGACTTTAGAATTGGCCACCATTTGATTGCCTAGATTTTGGATTCATCCATAGAAATACCCTGAGATGAAATAATGAAACCAAGATTAGCATACACTAGAAGTGAAGAATTCACACTTCTCCATCTTTGCATATAGCTTCTTTTCCCTTAGCTTAAGGAAAACCTTCTTCAGATGAATAAGATGATCCTGTCATCAAAAAGGTATACACAAGAATATCATCAAAATAAACCACAACAAACGAACCAATGAAAGGACGAAGTACCTCATGCATGAGCCTCATGAAAGTACTAGGAGCATTAGTTAAACCAAATGGCATAACACGCCACTCATATAACCCACTCTTAGTCTTAAAGGCTGTTTTCCATTCATCCCCTTCCTTGATTCGAATCTGATGATAACCACTACGCAAATCTATCTTGGAGAATATAGTAGCACCATGTAATTCATCGAGCAAATCATCAAGCCTAGGAATAGGATACCTATACTTGATGGTAATGTTGTTTATAGCCCTGCAATCTACACACATACGCATAGTTCCATCCTTCTTTGGAACCAAAATAACAGGAACAGCACATGGACTAAGACTTTCTTGTACAAACCCCTTAGCTAACAATTCAGTAATCTGTTTTTGCAACTCTTTAGCTTCTTCAGGATTACATCTATAAGCTGCCTTGTTAGGTAATGGTGCTCCAGGAACTAAGTCAATTTGATGCTCAATACCCCTACTAGGTGGTAAACCATAGGGAAGATCCTCGGGAAAAATATCACTAAAATCGTTCACTAATGGTTTAACCCAATCATGTAATTCACGAGTATTTTCATCATTTGCAGCAAATAACAACAACAAGTACATTTCCTTCCCCTTTTCAATGGCCTTATCAACTTGATGTTTTTGGAGAATTAAGGATTTCTGATTTTTAGCCTTCGAATTGGAGGTTTCTTTCTTAGGCAAATTCGGACCCTTTTTGCTAGGACTAAGTATAATTTTCTTGTTTTCATGCATGAAAGTGTATGTATTAGTCCTACCATTATGTAAGGTTTCCTTATCAGATTGCCACGGCCTCCCTAAGAGAATATGACATGCATTCATAGGCACCACATCACATAAAACCTTATCATTATACGAATCACCAAAAGAGAAGCTAATTAAAGCTTGTTTTGTTACCTCCACACAGTTACCATCATTAAGCCAATGAAGCTTATATGGTTTAGGATGACTGAAAGTAGGATAATTGAGCTTCTCCACCATAGAACTCGAAGCTACATTAGTGCAACTCCCACCATCAATAATCATGGAACAAATCTTGCCCTTGATTAAGCATTTTGTCTGAAAAATCTGGTCTCGTTGAGATGGTATAGCTTCGGCTTCTTTGGAGTGAAGGACCCTCCTTAGAACCAAGCTAAGATGATCATCTCCTTCCACTTCATCAACAAGAACATCTTCATTGCATTCATCCTCCTTTTCAGATTCTTTTTCGTGCTCCTCTTGATCTTTAAGGGCATCTTCTATGTTTTTAATGTCTAGTAAGGTCATTACCCTTCTGTTTGGGCATTGTGCTTGATAATGACCATAACCATGACACTTAAAACATTTGACATCAT
This sequence comes from Patellifolia procumbens, assembly GCA_947645195.1. Classification (NCBI taxonomy): domain Eukaryota; kingdom Viridiplantae; phylum Streptophyta; class Magnoliopsida; order Caryophyllales; family Amaranthaceae; genus Patellifolia; species Patellifolia procumbens. The sequence goes on along the minus strand of CANSGD010000275.1, from coordinate 609,915 downwards.
CCTTCTTGGAAGAACTTTCAGCAACTTTCTTCCCTTTATCAAGAAATTTCGAACCAGCTTCACTTTTAGGTGTAAATGGAGATGTCGAAGTAGGCTTTACATACGAACTAGAACCTCCTTTAGCATAAGAAGTTCCTTTGCTAAACACCTTCTTCTTCTTGTCTTTTTGATGCTTTTCCACCTTAAGAGCCAACCTGAAAAGTTCATCTAAAGTAGAATAAGATTGAAGCTCAAGCTTCTTTTGGATGTCACGATCTAGGCCCTTCACAAAACGAGCCATGGTCTGCTCTTCCCTTTCTTGAACATCCAATTTCATCATCAACTTCTCATATTCATGGATGTAGGTCTCGACATTCTTGGTACCTTGGAACAAATCAGAAAGTTGGTTATATAAATCAAGAGTGTAAGTGGAGGAGAAACTTAGCTTCCATCTTCTTTTTCAGTTTCTTCCAGCTCTTGATTTTCGGCTTATGCTTCCTTTCTCTAGCAAGAGCAACGTTTTCCCACCAAAGGGATGCATAACCCTTTAGCTTAGTGATAGCCAACTTGAAAGATTTCGAATCATCATACTCCTTTAGCTCGAAAATCCTATTACATCTCGAAACCCATTCCAAATAAGCATCCGGATTAAGGTTTCCATCAAATTCTGGAACATCTAACTTGATGTCTCGAAAATCATCTTGTTTTCGTGGCCTCCTTCTTTGATTAGAAGTTTGTGATTGTACTTCTTCACTAGAGTCATAAACAACCTCATTCTCATCTTCAAAGTGCCTCCTTTCATGAACTTCTCTTCGAACTCCAACACTAGAACTTCGAAAAGCTTCCATGAGATTTGCCATTTGCTCACTAATTGTAGCCATTTGATTCTCAAGGCCAACTAACCTTGCTTCATTCAATGTCATGCCCCTTCTAAACTGATTTGGATCTTCACCACCACTCATTTTAACAACCACTAAGTTGTATCAAAGATTAGAGGTGAAAAGAGAAGAAAAGAGATGTGTTTGGGCTTAGAATTGATTTCGGTTTTGGGGAGGAATAAGTGTATGAGTTTAGGAAATGATTATGGGATGATTAGAGGGTTAAAAGAATGCTCTTAAACTAACCAAAGCTTTGATACCAAATGATGCATAAAGCATTTCATAAGCAAGAGCATTCGTTGGTTAAGAACCGAAGAATCAGTTTTGCTTCAAGCCTTGTTGGAACCGTACCAACAACCACCACTTTCACTAGCCTTAGAACCACCAAACTAGGCCACCAATGTCAAAGAAGAACTCTTGGTGCAACCTTGCTTTGTTAAATTAGTAACTAATCTACGTTAGTTAGCTAATTAACTCAAAGACTTTAATTAGGACAAACTGTCCAGTTTTGCTCTAAGCGCACAGCTCAAAGAAATGAGTATAACTCTTAATTCATTCAACAAACTCTAATGAAACTTTTTACCTTACAATCCTAACATATAAGCAGTAACATACCAAAAATCACGTCATTTGGTGATGTTTTGCTTAGGTAACAAAAGCCATCTTAAACTATTACAAAAATCTGGCCAGTTTTCAGTACCTAGGTGCAATGATTGAGGGATTCTGAGAAACGAAAATGTCCTACTGCAAAAAGGAAGCTAAGGTAATAAAATAGCCATTCTGCTGAAAATATCCTCAAAAAATCAGCTCCAAAAGCTAAAAAGACGGCTGCCCAGAACTGATGAAGATGGGGCCCAGAATGACGCAGGGAGCTGCGGTTTTGGATACTTCTTCATGAAGCTTCCGTTTCCTATTGATTCTTGTCTTTAACCTTCACATGCTTGTTGGTGATGTATGTAAGCACACACAGGTGAGTCATGTATGGTTGCCTTAGCCAAGAATAAAGCTCAAAAACGGGCCAAAACGTTCCCTAAACAAACCGTATAAAACCTGTTCTTCCAAAACAGTTTCACTAAGCTTACTTTAATGACTTAGAACTAATTAATTAAGCTATTTAATCATAATTCAAGCTTGATTAATAATAATTAATGATGTTAGTACGATCATAAGCATTAATCAACAAGGCTTAAAAAAGATTAAGAAGGTGTTAAGCTTAATTAACAATTCAGTACTTAGTTTGTTCGAAATTGGATTAAGTAAACTAATGAACTGAATCTCCTTCACCTTAATCTCTTCTTGATGACTCTTTGTTAGGAGACTTGGATTGATCATGGATGCTCCTGCATCAGTTAGTACCAAGGGATTCATATCATTTAAATATACCTAATACCTATTCAAGGAGTCAAAAACAATATGTAATTAAGCACATCAAGTGATTTGAAAGGTGTTCATACACCACAAAATCTCGTAAGAGACATGATAATTTTAACCTTTGATTAGAAATGAGTTTGATCCAAGGTTTCATATGCTTTAAATATACCTAATACCTATAAAAGGAGTAAAAAACAATAGGTAATTAAGCACATCAAGTGATTTGAAAGGTGTTCATACACCACAAAATCTCGTAAGAGACTATGATAGTTTTAACTTTTGATTTGAAATGAGTTTGATCCAAGGGCTACATATCATTTAAATATACCTAATACCTATTCAAGGAGTCAAAAACAATAGGTAATTAAGCACATCAAATGATTTGAAAGGTGTTCATACACCACAAAATCTCGTAAGAGACTATGATAGTTTTAACCTTTAATTTGAAATGAGTTTGATCCAAGGGCTTCATATGATTTAAATATACCTAATACCTATTCAAGGAGTAAAAACAATAGGTAATTAAGCAATCAAATGATTTGAAAGGTGTTCATACACCACAAAATCTCGTAAGAGACTATGATAGTTTTAACCTTTGATTTAAATGAGTTTGTACCAAGGGATTCATATCATTTAAATATACCTAATACCTATTGAAGGAGTCAAAAACAATAGGTAATTAAGCACATCAAGTGATTTGAAAGGTGTTCATACACCACAAAATCTCGTAAGAGACTAATCATTTTAACCTTTGATTTGAAATGAGTTTGATCAAAGGGCTTCATATGCTTAAATATACCTAATACCTATTAAAGGAGTAAAAACAATAGGTAATTAAGCACATCAAATGATTTGAAAGGTGTTCATACACCACAAAATCTCGTAAGAGACTATGATTTTTCCTTTAATTTGAAATGAGTTTGATCCAACGGTTTCATATGATTTAAATATACCTAATACCTATTCAAGGAGTCCAAAACAATAGGTAATTAAGCACATCAAATGATTTGAAAGGTGTTCATACACCACAAAATCTCGTAAGAGACTATGATAGTTTTAACCTTTGATTTGAAATGAGTTTTATCCAAGGGCTTCATATGATTTAAATATACCTAATACCTATTTAAGGAGTCAAAAACAATAGGTAATTAAGCACATCAAATGATTTGAAAGGTGTTCATACACCACAAAATCTCGTAAGAGACTATGATAATTTTAACCTTTGATTTGAAATGAGTTTGATCCAAGGTTTCATATGTTTTAAATATACCTAATACCTATAAAAGGAGTCAAAAACAATAGATAATTAAGCACATCAAGTGATTTGAAAGGTGTTCATACACCACAAAATCTCGTAAGAGACTATGATAGTTTTAACTTTTGATTTGAAATGAGTTTGATCCAAGGGCTAGATATCATTTAAATATACCTAATACCTATTCAAGGAGTCAAAAACAATAGGTAATTAAGCACATCAAATGATTTGAAAGGTGTTCATACATCACAAAATCTCGTAAGAGACTATGATAGTTTTAACCTTTAATTTGAAATGAGTTTGATCCAAGGGCTTCATATGATTTAAATATACCTAATACCTATTCAAGGAGTCAAAAACAATAGGTAATTAAGCAATCAAATGATTTGAAAGGTGTTCATACACCACAAAATCTCGTAAGAGACTATGATAGTTTTAACCTTTGATTTGAACTGAGTTTGACCAAGGGATTCATATCATTTAAATATACCTAATACCTATTCAAGGAGTCAAAAACAATAGGTAATTAAGCACATCAAGTGATTTGAAAGGTGTTCATACACCACAAAATCTCGTAAGTGACTAATCATTTTCACCTTTGATTTGAAATGAGTTTTGATCAAAGGGATTCATATGCTTAAAATATACCTAATACTTATTAAAGGAGTCAAAAACAATAGGTAATTAAGCACATCAAATGATTTGAAAGGTGTTCATACACCACAAAATCTCGTAAGAGACTATGATAGTTTTAACTTTTGATTTGAAATGAGTTTGATCCAAGGGCTACATATCATTTAAATATACCTAATACCTATTCAAGGAGTCAAAAACAATAGGTAATTAAGCACATCAAATGATTTGAAAGGTGTTCATACACCAAAAATCTCGTAAGAGACTATGATTTTTCCTTTAATTTGAAATGAGTTTGATCCAACGGTTTCATATGATTTAATTATACCTAATACCTATTCAAGGAGTCCAAAACACTATGTAATTAAGCACATCAAATGATTTGAAAGGTGTTCATACACCACAAAATCTCGTAAGAGACTATGATAGTTTTAACCTTCGATTTGAAATGAGTTTTATCCAAGGGCTTTATATGATTTAAGTATACCTAATACCTATTTAAGTAGTAAAAAACAATAGGTAATTAAGCACATCAAATGATTTGAAAGGTGTTCATACACCACAAAATCTCGTAAGAGACTATGATAGTTTTAACCTTTGATTTGAAATGAGTTTGATCCAAGGGCTTCATATCATTTAAATATACCTAATACCTATTCAAGGAGTCAAAAACAATAGGTAATTAAGCACATCAAATGATTTGAAAGGTGTTCATACACCACAAAATCTCGTAAGAGACTATGATAGTTTTAACCTTTGATTTGAAATGAGTTTGATCCAAGGGCTTCATATGATTTCAATATACCTAATACCTATTCAAGGAGTCAAAAACAATAGGTAATTAAGCACATCAAATGATTTGAAAGGTGTTCATACACCACAAAATCTCGTAAGAGACTATGATAATTTTAACCTTTGATTTGAAATGAGTTTGATCCAAGGGCTACATATTCTTTAAATATACCTAATACCTATAAAAGGAGTAAAAACAATAGGTAATTAAGCACATCAAATGATTTGAAAGGTGTTCATACATCACAAAATCTCGTAAGAGACTATGATAGTTTTAACCTTTGATTTGAAATGAGTTTGATCCAAGGGCTTCATATGATTTAAATATACCTAATACCTATTCAAGGAGTCAAAAACAATAGGTAATTAAGCACATCAAATGATTTGAAAGGTGTTCATACACCACAAAATCTCGTAAGAGACTATGATAGGTTTAACCTTTGATTTGAAATGAGTTTGTCCAAGGGATTCATATCATTTAAATATACCTAATACCTATTCAAGGAGTCAAAAACAATAGGTAATTAAAGCACATCAAGTGATTTGAAAGGTGTTCATACACCACAAAATCTCGTAAGAGACTAATCATTTTAACCTTTGATTTGAAATGAGTTTGATCAAAGGCTTCATATGCTTTAAATATACCTAATACCTATTAAAGGAGTCAAAAACAATAGGTAATTAAGCACATCAAATGATTTGAAAGGTGTTCATACACCACAAAATCTCGTAAGAGACTATGATAGTTTTAACCTTTGATTTGAAATGAGTTTGATTCAAGGGCTTCATATGATTTCAATATACCTAATACCTATTCAAGGAGTCAAAAACAATAGGTAATTAAGCACATCAAATGATTTGAAAGGTGTTCATACCCACAAAATCTCGTAAGAGACTATGATAGTTTAACCTTTGATTTGAAATGAGTTTGATCCAAGGGATTCATATCTTTAAATATACCTAATACCTATTCAAGGAGTCAAAAACAATAGGTAATTAAGCACATCAAATGATTTGAAAGGTGTTCATACACCACAAAATCTCGTAAGAGACTAATCATTTTAACCTTTGATGATGCATAAAGCATTTCATAAGCAAGAGCATTCGTTGGTTAAGAACCGAAGAATCAGTTTTGCTTCAAGCCTTGTTGGAACCGTACCAACAACCACCACTTTCACTAGCCTTAGAACCACCAAACTAGGCCACCAATGTCAAAGAAGAACTCTTGGTGCAACCTTGCTTTGTTAAATTAGTAACTAATCTACGTTAGTTAGCTAATTAACTCAAAGACTTTAATTAGGACAAACTGTCCAGTTTTACTCTAAGCGCACAGCTCAAAGAAATGAGTATAACTCTTAATTCATTCAACAAAGTCTAATGAAACTTCTTGCATTACAAACCTAACATATAAAGCAGTAACATACCAAAAATTCACGTCATTTGGTGATGTTTTGCTTAGGTAACAAAAGCCATCTTAAACTATTACAAAAATCTGGCCAGTTTTCAGTACCTAGGTGCAATGATTGAGGGATTCTGAGAAACGAAAATGTCCTACTGCAAAAAGGAAGCTAAGGTAATAAAATAGACATTCTAAGGAAAATATCCTCAAAAATCAGCTCCAAAAGCTAAAAAAAGACGGCTGCCCAGAACTGATGAAGATGGGCCCAGAATGACGCCTGATTGCTGCGGTTTTGGATACTTCTTCATGAAGCTCTCATTTCCTATTGATTCTTGCCTCCAACTCTTCACATGCTTGTTGGTGATGTATGTAAGCACACAGGTGAGTCATGTATGGTTGCCTTAGCCAAGAATAAAGCTCAAAAACATGCTCAAAACGTTCCCTAAACAAACCGTATAAAATCTGTTCTTCCAAAACAGTTTCACTAAGCTTACTTTAATGACTTAGAACTAACTAATTAAGCTATTTAATCATAATTCAAGCTTTATTACTAATACTTTATGATGTTAAGATGATCATAAGCATTAATCAACAAGGCTTAAAATAGATTAAGAAGGTGTTAAGCTTAATTAACAATTCGAAGTACTTGTTTGTTCGAAATTGGATTAAGTAAACTAATGAACTGAATCTCCTTCACCTTAATCTCTTCTTGATGACTCTTTGTTAGGAGACTTGGATTGATCATGGATGCTCCTGCATCATTCTCCCCTGGTTTGGAGAAGTCTTCTTGTAACTCGAAATCTTCTTCTAAATATGGAGCTAAATCACCCACATTGAAGGTGGCCGAAATGTTGCCCATCTCACTTGGTAGTTCTATCTTGTATGCATTGTTATTGATCTTCTCAAGCACCCTAAATGGACCATCACTCCTTGGCATCAGCTTGTTCTTCCTTCTTGATGGAAATCGTTCCTTCCTTAGGTGCAACCATACCAAGTCCCCGGGCTTGTAAATGACCTCCTTTCGATGCTTGTTAGCTCGGACCTTGTAAGCTTCATTAACCTTCTCAATGCGTGCTCTAATCTGTTGGTGAAGCTTTTTCATCTCCTTTGCCTTCTCCTCTGCATCTTTGCTTTGCCTCACTTCAACTGGAATAGGTAGTAAATCAATGGGACTTAAAGGATTAACCCCATAGTTCACTTCGAATGGAGAGCACTTCGTGGCATATGTAGGTGATCTATTATAAGCAAATTCTGCATGTGCTAGCTTTAGATCCCAATCTTTCTGTGACTTGTTAACTAGAGTCCTGAGGAGAGTAGTAAGTGTCCTGTTTGTCACCTCCGTTTGACCATCAGTTTGTGGATGCGCCGTGGTACTAAAGAGGAGCTTAGTACCTAGGAGCTTCCATAAAGTCTTCCAAAAGAAACTGAGGAACTTAACATCCTTATCAGAAACAATAGTCTTCGGTACACCATGTAATCTAATGATCTCCTTGAAGTACAAATCAGCTACATGAATTGCATCATCCGTCTTGTTGCAAGCAATGAAATGAGCCATCTTTGAGAATCGATCCACCACCACCATAATAGCATCTCTTTGCCTTTGAGTCCTAGGCAAAGCTACAATGAAATCCATACTAACATCTTCCCATGGCTGATTAGGAACTGGAAGTGGAGTATAGAGCCCTTGATGAAAAGAACTCTTGGCCTTTTGACATGTAGAACATCGAGCTAGAACTGAGTGAACATCACCTGCCAGTTTTGGCCAATAAAAGTGTTCCTGCAAAACATCCACAGTTTTGTTAATACCAAAATGCCCTGCTAGGCCTCCTCCATGAACCTCCTTGATGAGCAAATCCCTTAGTGAGCACTTAGGGATACAAAGCTTATTATTTCGGAAGAGAAAACCATCTAGAACCGAATAAGCTCCATGAGAACCATCCTTGCACGCTTCTATCAATGGTGAAAAATCTGGATCATCATAATAAAGCTCCTTAATATGAGTGAAGCCAAGAACTCGAGCCTCCATTAGAGAAAGCATAGAATGCCTCCTAGATAATGCATCTGCAACCACATTAGAAACTCCAGTTTTGTACTTTAAAACAAAACTGCATCAGCTGAACTCCACCCATTTAGCATGTCGTGAACTGAGCTTATGTTGTCCATTAATGTACTTCAAAGCTTGATGATCTGAATGCAACACAAACTGAGCTGGCCCAAGATAATGAGAAATCCAATAAGTCAAAGCACGAATAATAGCATAGAACTCTTTATCATAGGTGCTGTAGTTGAGCTTGGCATGATTGAGCTTTTGACTCAAATAGGCTAGTGGACGCCCTCCTTGTTGTAAAACAGCTCCAATCCCTACGCCACTTGCATCACATCCACTTCAAACACTTTCATGAAATCTGGTACTTTCTGAACAGGCGCTCACAAAGCGCGCTGTTTTTCAACTGATCAAACGCTTTCTGAGCTGCTGGAGTCCAAGTGAAAGAACCCATTTGGATACATCTTGAGTCAGTGGAGCCAAAATAGTACTAAAACCTCTGACGAATCTCCTGTAAAAAGATGCTAATCCATGAAAACTTCGAACTTCTGTGATGGACTTTGGAATTGGCCATGATTTGATTGCCTCCACTTTCTGGATTCATCCATAGAAATTCCCTGAGACGAAATGAATGGAACCAAGAAAAGCACACACTAGAAGTGAAGAATTCACACCTCACCATCTTTGACATAGCTTCTTTTCCCATAGCTCAAGGAAAAACCTTCTTCAGATGAATAAGATGATCCTGTTCACTGTTGCCATACACAAGAATATCATCAAAATAAACCACAACAAACGAACCAATGAAAGGACGAAGGACCTCATGTACGAGCCTCATGAAAGTACTAGGAGCATTAGTTAAACCAAATGTTGGCTAACACGCCACTCATATAACCCACTCTTAGTCTTAAAGGCTACTTTCCATTTATCCCCTTCCTTGATTCGAATCTGATGATAACCACTACGTAAATCTATCTTGGTAATGCATAGTAGCACCATGTAATTCATCGAGCAAATCATTTTTTTTTTTTTTTTTTTTTTTCCCCCCCCCCCCCCCCCCCCCCCCCCCCCCCCCCCCCCCCCCCCCCCCCCCCCCCCCCCCCCCCCCCCCCCCCCCCCCCCCCCCCCCCCCCCCCCCCCCCCCCCCCCCCCCCCCCCCCCCCCCCCCCCCCCCCCCCCCCCCCCCCCCCCCCCCCCCCCCCCCCCCCCCCCCCCCCCCCCCCCCCCCCCCCCCCCCCCCCCCCCCCCCCCCCCCCCCCCATGGAAGATCCTCGGGAAAAATATCACCAAAGTCGTCCACAATGGTTTAACCCAATCATGTAATTCACGAGTATTTTCATCATTTGCAGCAACAACAACAACAAGTACATTTCCTTCCCCTTTTCAATGGCCTTATCAACTTGATGTTTTTGGAGAATTAAGGATTTCTGATTTTTAGCTTTCGAATTGGAGGTTTCTTTCTCAGGCAAATTCGGACCCTTTTAGCTAGGACTATCATACCTTTTACGCTTTCATAGATGAAAGTAGACATATTTCGCCTCCACCATTATGTAAGGCTTTCTCTATCAGATTGCCACGGCCTCCCCTAAGAGAATATGACATGCATTCATAGGCACTTACATCACATAAAACCTTATCATTATACGAATCACCAAAAGAGAAGCTAATTAAAGCTTGTTTTGTTACCTCCACACAGTTACCATCATTAAGCCAATGAAGCTTATATGGTTTAGGATGACTGAAGGTAGAATGATTGAGCTTCTCCACCATAGAACTCGAAGCTACATTAGTGCAACTCCCACCATCAATAATCATGGAACAAATCTTGCCCTTGATTAAGCATTTTGTCTGAAAAATCTGGTCTCGTTGAGATGGTATAGCTTCGGCTTCTTTGGAGTGAAGGACCCTCCTTAGAACCAAGCTAAGATGATCATCTCCTTCCACTTCATCAACAAGAACATCTTCATTGCATTCATCCTCCTTTTCAGATTCTTTTTCGTGCTCCTCTTGATCTTTAAGGGCATCTTCTATGTTTTTAATGTCTAGTAAGGTCATTACCCTTCTGTTTGGGCATTGTGCTTGATAATGACCATAACCATGACACTTAAAACATTTGACATCATCCTTCTTGGAAGAACTTTCAGCAACTTTCTTCCCTTTATCAAGAAATTTCGAACCAGCTTCATTTTTAGGTGTAAATGGAGATGTCGAAGTAGGCTTTACATACGAACTAGAACCTCCTTTAGCATAAGAAGTTCCTTTGCTAAACACCTTCTTCTTCTTGTCTTTTTGATGCTTTTCCACCTTAAGAGCCAACCTGAAAAGTTCATCTAAAGTAGAATAAGATTGAAGCTCAAGCTTCTTTTGGATGTCACGATCTAGGCCCTTCACAAAACGAGCCATGGTCTGCTCTTCCCTTTCTTGAACATCCAATTTCATCATCAACTTCTCATATTCATGGATGTAGGTCTCGACATTCTTGGTACCTTGGAACAAATCAGAAAGTTGGTTATATAAATCAAGAGTGTAAGTGGAGGAGAAACTTAGCTTCCATCTTCTTTTTCAGTTTCTTCCAGCTCTTGATTTTCGGCTTATGCTTCCTTTCTCTAGCAAGAGCAACGTTTTCCCACCAAAGGGATGCATAACCCTTTAGCTTAGCGATAGCGAACTTGAAAGATTTCAGAATCATCATACTCCTTTAGCTCGAAAATCCTATTACATCTCGAAACCCATTCAAATAAGCATCCGGATTAAGGTTTCCATCAAATTCTGGAACATCTAACTTGATGTCTCGAAAATCATCTTGTTTTCGTGGCCTCCTTCTTTGATTAGAAGTTTCTGATTGTACTTCTTCACTAGAGTCATAAACAACCTCATTCTCATCTTCAAAGTGCCTCCTCATGAACTTCTCTTCGAACTCCAACACTAGAACTTGAAAAGCTTCTGAGATTTGCCATTTGCTCACTAATTGTAGCCATTTGATTCTCAAGGCCAACTAACCTTGCTTCATTCAATGTCATGCCCCTTCTAAACTGATTTGGATCTTCACCACCACTCATTTTAACAACCACTAAGTTGTATCAAAGATTAGAGGTGAAAGAGAAGAAAAGTGATGTGTTTGGGCTTAGAATTGATTTCGGTTTTGGGGGGATAAGTGTGGCGAGAGTTTAGGAAATGATTGAGGGATGATTAGAGGGTTAAAAGAATGCTCTTAAACTAACCAAAGCTCTGATACCAAATGATGCATAAAGCATTTCATAAGCAAGAGCATTCGTTGGTTAAGAACCGAAGGGTCAGTTTGCTTAACCTTGTTGGAACTGTACAACATACCACCACTTTCACTAGCCTTAGAACCACCAAACTAGGCCACCAATGTCAAAAAAGGCTCTTGGTGCAACCTTTTGCTTTGTTAAATTAGTAACTAATCTACGTTAGTTAGCTAATTACTCAAAAGAAGACTTGAATTAGGACAAACTAGTCCGGTTTTACGCTAAGCGCACAGCTCAAAGAAATGAGTATAACTCTTAATTCATTCAACAAAGTCTAATGAAACTTCTTGCATTACAAACCTAACATATAAAGCAGTAACACCCAAAAAATTCACGTCATTTGGTGATGTTTTTCTTAGGTAACAAAAGCCATCTTAAACTATTACAAAAAACTGCCAGTTTTCAGTACCTAGGTGCAATGATTGGAGGTTCTAGAAACGAAAATGTCCTACTGAAAAAAAGGAAGCTAAGGTAATAAAATAGACATTCTAAGGAAAATATCCTCAAAAAATCAGCTCCAAAAAAGCTAAAAAAAGACGGCTGCCCAGAACTCTGATGAAGATGGGCCCAGAATGACGCCTTTGATTGCTGCGGTTTGGATACTTCTTCATGAAGCTCTCATTTCCTATTGATTCTTGCCTCACCCTTCACATGCTTGTTGGTGTATGGGCACACAGGTGAGTCATGTATGGTTGCCTTAGCCAAGAATAAAAGCTCAAAAACATGCTCAAAACGTTCCTAGACCAACCGTATAAAATCTGTTCTTCCAAAACAGTTTCACTAAGCTACTTTAATGATCTTAGAACTAACTAATTAAGCTATTTAATCATAATTTAAGCTTTATTACTAATACTACGGTGTTAAGATGATCAGTGCACTAATCAAAGGCTTAAAATAGTTAAGAAGGTGTTAAGCTTAATTAGCAATCCAAGTACTTGTTTGTTCGAAATTGGATTAAGTAAACTAATGAACTGAATCTCCTTCACCTTAATCTCTTCTTGATGACTCTTTTGTTATGACACTTGGATTGATCATGGATGCTCCAGCATCATTTGATTTGAAATGAGTTTTGATCAATGTGGCTTCATATGCTTAAAATATACCTAATACTTATTAAAGGAGTCAAAAACAATAGGTACTCAACACATCAAATGATGTGAAAGGTGTTCATACACCACAAAATCTCGTAAGAGACTATGATAGTTTTAACTTTTGATTTGAAATGAGTTTGACCCAAGAGCTACATATAATTTAAATATACCTAATACCCATTCAAGGAGTCAAAAACAATAGGTAATTAACACATCAATGATTTGAAAGGCGTTCATACACCAAAAGTCTCGTAAGAGACTATGATAGTTTTAACCTTTAATTTGAAATGAGTTTGATCCAAGGGCTTCATATGATTTAAATATACCTAATACCTATTCAAGGAGTCAAAAACAATAGGGTAATTAAGCAATTCAAATGATTTGAAAGGTGTTCATACACCACAAAATCTCGTAAGTGACTAATCATTTTCACCTTTGATTTGAAATGAGTTTTGATCAAAGGGATTCATATGCTTAAAATATACCTAATACTTATTAAAGGAGTCAAAAACAATAGGTAATTTAGCACATCAAATGATTTGAAAGGTGTTCATACACCACAAAATGTCGTAAAGACTATGATAGTTTTAACTTTTGATTTGAAATGAGTTTGATCCAAGGGCTACCTATCAGTTAAATATACCTAATACCTATTCAAGGAGTCAAAATTAATAGGTAATTAAGCACATCAAATGATTTGAAAGGTGTTCATACACCAAAAGTCTAGTAAGAGACTATGATTTTTCCTTTAATTTGAAATGAGTTTGATCCAACGGTTTCATATGATTTAATTATACCTAATACCTATTCATGGAGTCCAAAACAATATGTAATTAAGCACATCAAATGATTTGAAAGGTGTTCATACACCACAAAAATCTCGTAAGAGACTATGATCATTTTAAGCTTTGATTTGAAAGGAGTTTGATCCAAATGAAGCATATGATTTAATTATACCTAATACCTATTCAAGGAGTCCAAAAAAATATGTAAATAAGCACATCAAATGATTTGAAAGGTGTTCATACACCACAAAATCTCGTAAGAGACTATGATAGTTTTAACCTTCGATTTGAAATGAAGTTTTATCCAAGGGCTTTATATGATTTAAGTATACCTAATACCTATTTATGAGTCAAAAACAATAGGCAATTAAGCACATCAAATGATTTGAAAGGTGTTCATACACCACAAAATCTGATTAGAGACTATAATAGTTTTAACCTTTGATTTGAAATGAGTTTTATCCAAGGGCTACATGTCATTTAAATATACCTAATACCTATTCATGGAGTCAAAAACAATAGGTACTTAAGCACATCAAATGATTTGAAAGGTGTTCATACATCACAAAATCTCGTAAGAGACTATGATAGTTTTAACCTTTAATTTGAAATGAGTTTGATCCAGGGGCTTCATATGATTTCAATATACCATATACCTATTCAAGGAGTCAAAAACAATAGGTAATTAAGCACATCAAATGATTTGAAAGGTGTTCATACCCGACAAAATCTCGTAAGAGAGTATGATAATTTTAACCTTTGATTAGAAATGAGTTTTATCCAAGGGCTACATATGCTTTAAATTTACCTAATACCTATAAAAGGAGTCCCAAACAATAGATAATTAAGCACATCAAATGATTTGAAAGGTGTTCATACATCACAAAATCTCGTAAGAGACTATGATAGTTTTAACCTTTAATTTGAAATGAGTTTGATCCAAGGGCTTCATATGATTTAAATATACCTAATACCTATTCAAGGAGTCAAAAACAATAGGTAATTAAGCTATTCAAATGATTTGAAAGGTGTTCATACACCACAAAATCTCGTAAGAGACTATGATAGGTTTAACCTTTGATTTGAACTGAGTTTGAAAATTTGCCAGATTCATAACATTTAAATATACCTAATACCTATTCAAGGAGTCAAAAACAATAGGTAATTAAAGCACATCAAGTGATTTGAAAGGTGTTCATACACCACAAAATCTCATATGACTAATCATTTTCACCTTGATTTGAAATGAGTTTTGATCAAAGTTATTTCATATGCTTAAAATATACCTAATACTTATTAAAGGAGTCAAAAACAAATATGTAATTAAGCACATCAAATGATTTGAAAGGTGTTCATACACCACAAAATCTCGTAAGTGACTAATCATTTTCACCTTTGATTTGAATGAAGTTTTGATCAAAGGGCTTCATATGCTTAAAATATACCTAATACTTATTAAAGGAGTCAAAAACAATAGGTAATTAAGCACATCAAATGATTTGAAAGGTGTTCATACACCACAAAATTTCGTAAGAGACTAAGTGATAGTTTTAACTTTTGATTTGAAATGAGTTTGATCCAAGGGCTACATATCATTTAAATATACCTAATACCTATTCAAGGAGTCAAAAACAATAGGTAATTAAGCACATCAAATGATTTGAAAGGTGTCTATTCACCAAAAGTCTCGTAAGAGACTATGATTGTTCCTTTAATTTTAAATGAGTTTGATCCAAGGGTTTCATATGATTTAATTATACCTAATACCTATTCAAGGAGTCCAAAACAATATGTAATTAAGCACATCAAATGATTTGAAAGGTGTTCATACACCATGCACCCCCCGTAAGAGACTCTGAGTAGTTTTAACCTTCGATTTGAAATGAGTTTTATCCAAGGGCTTCATATGATTTAAGTATACCTAATACCTATTTAAGTAGTCAATAATAATAGGTAATTAAGCACATCAAATGATTTGAAAGGTGTTCATACACCACAAAATCCGCAGACTATAATAGTTTTAACCTTTGATTTGAAATGAGTTTGATTCAAGTGGCTTTCCATATGATTTCAATATACCTAATACCTATTCAAGGTGTCAAAAACAATAGGTAATTAAGCACATCAAATGATTTGAAAGGTGTTCATACCCACAAAATCTCGTAAGAGAGTATGATAATTTTAACCTTTGATTAGAAATGAGTTTGATCCAAGGTCTTCATATGCTTTAAATATACCTAATACCTATAAAAGGAGTCAAAAACAATAGATACTAACACATCAAGTGATTTGAAAGGTGTTCATACACCAAAAATTTCATAAGAGACTAAGATAGTTTTAACTTTCGATTTGAAATGAGTTTGATCCAAGGGCTACATATCATTTAAGCTATACCCAATACCTATTCAAGGAGTCAAAAACAATAGGTAATTAAGCACATCAAATGATTTGAAAGGTGTTCATACATCATAAAATCTGTAAGAGACTATGATAGTTTTAACCTTTAATTTGAATTGAGTTTGATCCAAGGGCTTCATATGATTTAAATATACCTAATACCTATTCAAGGAGTCAAAAACAATAGGTAATTAAGCTATTCAAATGATTTGAAAGGTGTTCATACACCACAAAATCTCGTAAGAGACTATGATAGGTTTAACCTTTTGATTTGAAACTGAGTTTGTACCAAGGGATTCATATCATTTAAATATACCTAATACCTATTCAAGGAGTCAAAAACAATAGGTAATTAAAGCACATCAAGTGATTTGAAAGGTGTTCATACACCACAAAATCTCATAAGTGACTAATCATTTTCACCTTTGATTTGAAATGAGTTTTGATCAAAGGCTTCATATGCTTAAAATATACCTAATACTTATTAAAGGAGTCAAAAACAATATGTAATTAAGCACATCAAATGATTTGAAAGGTGTTCATACACCACAAAATCTCAAGAGACTCTGATAGTTTTAACCTTCGATTTGAAATGAGTTTTATCCAAGGGCTTCATATGATTTACATAACCTAATACCTATTTAAGTAGTAAAAAACAATAGGTAATTAAGCACATCAAATGATTTGAAAGGTGTTCATACACCACAAAATCCCCAAGAGACTAAGATAGTTTTAACCTTTTGATTTGAAATGAGTTTGATTCAAGGGCTTCATATGATTTCAATATACCTAATACCTATTCAAGGAGTCAAAAACAATAGGTAATTAAGCACATCAAATGATTTGAAAGGTGTTCATACCCCACAAAATCTCGTAAGAGAGTATGATAATTTTAACCTTTGATTAGATATGAGTTTGATCCAAGGGCTACATATGCTTTAAATATACCTAATACCTATAAAAGGAGTCCAAAACAATAGATAATTAAGCATATCAAATGATTTGAAAGGTGTTCATACATCACAAAATCTCGTAAGAGACTATGATAGTTTTAACGTTTAATTTTTAATGAGTTTGATCCAAGCAGTTCATATGATTTAAATATACCTAATACCTATTCAAGGAGTCAAAAACAATAGGTAATTAAGCAATTCAAATGGATTTGAAAGGTGTTCATACACCACAAAATCTCGTAAGAGACTATGATATGGTTTAACCTTTCGATTTGAACTGAGTTTGTACCAACATTCATATCATTTAAATATACCTAATACCTATTCAAGGAGTCAAAAACAATAGGTAATTAAAGCACATCAAGTGATTTGAAAGGTGTTCATACACCACAAAATCTCGTAAGTGACTAATCATTTTCACCTTGATTTGAAATGAGTTTTGATCAAAGGGCTGCATATGCTTAAAACATACCTAATACTTATTAAAGGAGTCAAAAACAATAGGTAATTAAGCACATCAAATGATAAAAAGGTGTTCATACACCACAAAATCTCGTAAGAGACTATGATAGTTTTAACCTTTAATTTGAAATGTAGTTTGATCCAAGGGCTTCATATGATTTCAATATACCATATACCTATTCAAGGAGTCAAAAACAATAGGTAATTAAGCACATCAAATGATTTGAAAGGTGTTCATACCGACAAAATCTCGTAAGAGAGTATGATAATTTTAACCTTTGATTAGAAATGAGTTTTATCCAAGGGCTACATATGCTTTAAATTTACCTAATACCTATAAAAGGAGTAAAAAACAATAGATAATTAAGCACATCAAATGATTTGAAAGGTGTTCATACATCACAAAATCTCGTAAGAGACTATGATAGTTTTAACCTTTTAATTTGAAATGAGTTTGATCCAAGGGCTTCATATGATTTAAATATACCTAATACCTATTCAAAGAGTCAAAAACAATAGGTAATTAAGCAATTCAAATGATTTGAAAGGTGTTCATACACCACAAAATCTCGTAAGAGACTATGATAGTTTAACCTTTGATTTGAACTGAGTTTGTACCAAGGGATTCATATCATTTAAATATACCCAATACCTATTCAAGGAGTCAAAAACAATAGGTAATTAAAGCACAACAAGTGATTTGAAAAGGTGTTCATACACCACAAAATCTCGTAAGTGACTAATCATTTTCACCTTTGATTTGAAATGAGTTTTGATCAAAGTGATTCATATGCTTAAAATATACCTAATACTTATTAAAGGAGTCAAAAAAAATAGGTAATTAAGCACATCAAATGATTTGAAAGGTGTTCATACAACTACAAAATCTCGTAAAGACTATGATAGTTTTAACTTTTGATTTGAAATGAGTTTGATCCAAGGGCTACCTATCAGTTAAATATACCTAATACCTATTCAAGGAGTCAAAATAATAGGTACTCAACACATCAAATGATTTGAAAGGTGTTCATACACCAAAAGTCTCGTAAGAGACTATGATTTTTCCTTTAATTTGAAATGAGTTTGATCCAACGGTTTCATATGATTTAATTATACCTAATACCTATTCAAGGAGTCCAAAACAATATGTACTAACACATCAAATGATTTGAAAGGTGTTCATACACCACAAAAATCTCGTAAGAGACTATGATCATTTTAAGCTTTGATTTGAAAGGAAGCGAAGAACGGTTTGATATGATTTAATTATACCTAATACCTATTCAAGGAGTCCAAAATACTATGTAATTAAGCACATCAAATGATTTGAAAGGTGTTCATACACCACAAAATCTCGTAAGAGACTATGATAGTTTTAACCTTCGATTTGAAATGAGTTTTATCCAAGGGCTTTATATGATTTAAGTATACCTAATACCTATTTAAGTAGTAAAAAACAATAGGCAATTAAGCACATCAAATGATTTGAAAGGTGTTCATACACCACAAAATCTGATAAGAGACTATAATAGTTTTAACCTTTGATTTGAAATGAGTTTTATCCAAGACTGTCATTTAAATATACCTAATACCTATTCAAGGAGTCAAAAACAATAGGTAATTAAGCACATCAAATGATTTGAAAGGTGTTCATACATCACAAAATCTCGTAAGAGACTATGATAGTTTTAACTTTTAATTTAGAAATGAGTTTGATCCAAGGGCTTCATATGATTTCAATATACCATATACCTATTCAAGGAGTCAAAAACAATAGGTAATTAAGCACATCAAATGATTTGAAAGGTGTTCATACACGACAAAATCTGCAAGAGGATATGATAATTTTAACCTTTGATTAGAAATGAGTTTTATCCAAGGCTACATATGCTTTAAATTTACCTAATACCTATAAAAGGAGTCAAAAACAATAGATAATTAAGCACATCAAATGATTTGAAAGGTGTTCATACATCACAAAATCTCGTAAGAGACTATGATAGTTTTAACCTTTTAATTTGAAATGAGTTTGATCCATGTGGTCTATGATTTAAATATACCTAATACCTATTCATGGAGTCAAAAACAATAGGTAATTAAGCTATTCAAATGATTTAGCAACCTTTTATACACCACAAAATCTCGTAAGAGACTATGATAGGTTTAACCTTTGATTTGAACTGAGTTTGTACCAAGGATTCATATCATTTAAATATACCTAATACCTATTCATGGAGTCAAAAACAATAGGTAATTAAAGCACATCAAGTGATTTGAAAGGTGTTCATACACCACAAAATCTCGTAATGACTAATCATTTTCACCTTTGATTTGAAACGAGTTTTGATCAAAGGCTTCATATGCTTAAAATATACCTAATACTTATTAAAGGAGTCAAAAACAATATGTAATTAAGCACATCACTTCCATCCGAGCCATGTCCATACACTACAAACTCTTTTTTTACACCTGATAGCCTCAACCCACCTGCTTTGTTTTTCCCTTCATCCATGTTCCTCATATGACTCTCACAGACGGCACACGATTTAAGCTAGTCCAAAACAATAGGTAATTAAGCACATCAAATGATTTGAAAGGTGTTCATACACCACAAAAACTTGCAAGAGACTATAATAGTTTTAACCTTTGATTTGAAATGAGTTTGATTGGGCTTCATATGATTTCCCAATATACCTAATACCTATTCAAGGAGTCAAAAACAATAGGTAATTAAGCACATCAAATGATTTGAAAGGTGTTCATACCCACAAAAACTCGTAAGAGAGTATGATAATTTTAACCTTTGATTAGATATGAGTTTGATCCAAGGGCTACATATGCTTTAAATATACCTAATACCTATAAAAGGAGTCAAAAACAATAGATAATTAAGCATATCAAATGATTTGAAAGGTGTTCATACATCACAAAATCTCGTAAGAGACTATGATAGTTTTAACCTTTAATTTTAATGGATTTGATCCAAGCGCTTCATATGATTTAAATATACCTAATACCTATTCAAGTGAGTCAAAAACAATAGGTAATTAAGCAATTCAAATGATTTGAAAGGTGTTCATACACCACAAAATCTCGTAAGAGACTATGATAGGTTTAACCTTTGATTTGAACTGAGTTTGTACCAAGGGATTCATATCATTTAAATATACCTATCACCTATTCAAGGAGTCAAAAACAAGGTAATTAAAGCACATCAAGTGATTTGAAAGGTGTTCATACACCACAAAATCTCGTAAGTGACTAATCATTTTCACCTTTGATTTGAAATGAGTTTTGATCAAAGGCTGCATATGCTTAAAATATACCTAATACTTATTAAAGGAGTCAAAAACAATAGGTAATTAAGCACATCAAATGATGTGAAAGGTGTTCATACACCACAAAAATCTCGTAAGAGACTATGATAGTTTTAACTTTGGATTTGAAAATGAGTTTGATCCAAGGGCTACATATAATTTTAACATACCTAATACCTATTCAAGGAGTAAAAAACAATAGGTAATTAAGCACATCAAATGATTTGAAAGGTGTTCATACACCATAAATCTCGTAGAGACTATGATAGTTTTAACCTTTAATTTGGAATGAGTTTGATCCAAGGGCTTCATATCATTTAAATATACCTAATACCTATTCAAGGAGTCAAAAACAATAGGTAATTAAGCACTAAATGATTTGAAAGGTGTTCATACACCACAAAATCTCGTAAGAGACTGTGATAGTTTTAACCTTTGATTTGAACTGAGTTTGTACCAAGTGATCTATATCATTTAAATATACCTAATACCTATTCAAGGAGTCAAAAACAATAGGTAATTAAAGTACAACAAGTGATTTCAAAGGTGTTCATACACCACAAAATCTTGTAAGTGACTAATCATTTTCACCTTTGATTTGAAATGAGTTTTGATCAAAGGCTTCATATGCTTAAAATATATCTAATACTTATTAAAGGAGTCAAATACACATGTAATTAAGCACATCAAATGATTTGAAAGATGTTCATACACCACAAAATCTCGTAAGTGACTTGGATAGTTTTAACCTTCGATTTGAAATGAGTTTTATCCAAGGGCTTCATTGATTTAAGTATACCTAATACCTATTTAAGTAGTAAAAAACAATAGGTAATTAAGCACATCAAATGATTTGAAGGTGTTCATACACCACAAAATCTGGTAAGAGTCTATAATAGTTTTAACCTTTGATTTGAAATG
The DNA here is from genome assembly GCA_947645195.1 of Patellifolia procumbens. Lineage (NCBI taxonomy): Eukaryota > Viridiplantae > Streptophyta > Magnoliopsida > Caryophyllales > Amaranthaceae > Patellifolia > Patellifolia procumbens. The sequence continues at coordinate 588,369 of CANSGD010000275.1, read as the reverse complement.
AGTTTGATTCAAGGGCTTCATATGATTTCAATATACCTAATACCTATTCAAGGAGTCAAAAACAATAGTTAATTAAGAACATCAAATGATTTGAAAGGTGTTCATACCCCACAAAATCTCTATGAGAGTATGATAATTTTAACCTTTGATTAGAAATGAGTTTGATCCAAGGGCTACATATGCTTTAAATATACCTAATACCTATAAAAGGAGTCAAAAACAATAGATAATTAAGCACATCAAATGATTTGAAAGGTGTTCATACATCACAAAATCTCGTAAGAGACTATGATAGTTTTAACCTTTAATTTGAAATGAGTTTGATCCAAGGGCTCATATGATTTAAATATACCTAAAACCTATTCAAGGAGTCAAAAACAATAGGTAATCAACCAATTCAAATGATTTGAAAGGTACCCACCCACCACAAAATCTCGTAAGAGACTATGATAGGTTTAACCTTTTCTTTGAGTTGAACTGAGTTTGTACCAAGGAATTCATATCATTTAAATATACCTAATACCTATTCAAGGAGTCAAAAACAATAGGTAATTGCTTGTTCAAATGATTTGAAAGGTGTTCATACACCACAAAATCTCGTAAGAGACTATGATAGGTTTAACCTTTGATTCAACTGAGTTTGTACCCAAGGGATTCATATCATTCAAATATACCTAATACCTATTCAAGGAGTCAAAAACAATAGGTAATTATGCACATCAAGTGATTTGAAAGGTGTTCATACACCACAAAATCTCGTAAGTGACTAATCATTTTCACCTTGATTTGAAATGAGTTTTGATCAAAGGCTTCATATGCTTAAAATATACCTAATACTTATTAAAGGTGACAAAAACAATATGTAATTAAAAAAGTCAAATGATTTGAAAGGTGTTCATACACCACAAAATCTCGTAAGAGACTCTGATAGTTTTAACCTTCTATCTTGAAATGAGTTTTATCCAAGGGCTTCATATGATTTAAGTATACCTAATACCTATTTAAGTAGTAAAAAACAATATGGTAATTAAGCACATCAAACCATTTGAAAGGTGTTCATACACCACAAAATCTGGTAAGAGACTATAATAGTTTTAACCTTTGATTTGAAATGAGTTTGATTCAAGGGCTTCATATGATTTCAATATACCTAATACCTATTCAAGGAGTCAAAAACAATAGGTATTTTGGGGGCTCAAATGATTTGAAAGGTGTTCATACCCCACAAAAACTCAGAAGAGAGTATGATAATTTTAACCTTTGATTAGATATGAGTTTGATCCAAGGGCTACATATGCTTTAAATATACTCAATACCTATAAAAGGAGTCAAAAACAATAGATAATTAAGCATATCAAATGATTTGAAAGGTGTTCATACATCACAAAATCTCGTAAGAGACTATGATAGTTTTAACCTTTAATTTTTAATGAGTTTGATCCAAGCGCTTCATATGATTTAACCATACCTAATACCTATTCAAGGAAACAAAAACAATAGGTAATTAAGCAATTCAAATGATTTGAAAGGTGTTCATACAATCTACAAAATCTCGTAAGAGACTATGATAGGTTTAACCTTTGATTTGAACTGAGTTTGTACCAAGGGATTCATATCATTTAAATATACCTAATACCTATTCATGGAGTCAAAAAACAATAGGTAATTAAAGCACATCAAGTGATTTGAAAGGTGTTCATACACCACAAAATCTCGTAAGTGACTAATCATTTTCACCTTGATTTGAATGAGTTTGATCAAAGGGTTGCATATGCTTAAAATATACCTAATACTTATTAAAAGGAGTCAAAAACAATAGGTAATTAAGCACATCAAATGATGTGAAAGGTGTTCATACACCACAAAATCTCGTAAGAATTATGATAGTTTTAACTTTTGATTTGAAATGAGTTTGATCCAAGGGCTACATATAATTTAAATATACCTACCACCTATTCAAGGAGTAAAAACAATAGGTAATTAAGCACATCAATGATTTGAAAGGTGTTCATACACCAAAAAATCTCGTATGAGACTATGATAGTTTTAACCTTTAATTTGAAATGAGTTTGATCCAAGGGCTTCATATCATTTAAATATACCTAATACCTATTCAAGGAGTCAAAAACAATAGGTACTTAACAATTCAAATGATTTGAAAGGTGTTCATACACCACAAAATCTCGTAAGAGACTGTGATAGTTTTAACCTTTGATTTGAACTGAGTTTGTACCAAGGGATTCATATCATTTAAATATACCTAATACCTATTCAAGGAGTCAAAAACAATAGGTAATTAAAGCACATCAAGTGATTTGAAAGGTGTTCATACACCACAAAATCTCGTAAGTGACTCATCATTTTCACCTTTGATTTAAAATGAGTTTTGATTAAAGGCTTCATATGCTTAAAATATATCTAATAAAAGAGTCAAATACAATATGTAATTAAGCACATCAAATGATTTGAAAGATGTCTATACACCACCACAAAATCTCGTAAGAGACTCTGATAGTTTTAACCTTCGATTTGAAATGAGTTTTATCCAAGGGCTTCATGTGATTTAAGTATACCTAATACCTATTTAAGTAGTAAAAAACAATAGGTAATTAAGCACATCAAAGATTTGAAAGGTGTTCATACAACTACAAAATCTGGTAAGAGTCTATAATAGTTTTTAACCTTTGATTTGAAATGAGTTTTGATTCAAGGGCTTCATATGATTTCAATATACCTAATACCTATTCAAGGAGTCAAAAACAATAGTTAATTAAGAACATCAAATGATTTGAAAGGTGTTCATACCCCACAAAATCTCGTAAGAGAGTATGATAATTTTAACCTTTGATTAGAAATGAGTTTGACTAAGGGCTACATATGCTTTAAATATACCTATCACCTATAAAAGGAGTCCAAAACAATAGATAATTAGGCACATCAAATGATTTGAAAGGCGTTCATACCATCACAAAATCTCGTAAGAGACTATGATAGTTTTAACCTTATATTTGAAATGAGTTTGATCCAAGGGCTTCATATGATTTAAATATACCTAATACCTATTCAAGGAGTCAAAAACAATAGGTAATTAAGCAATTCAAATGATTTGAAAGGTGTTCATACACCACAAAATCTCGTAAGAGACTATGATAGGTTTAACCTTTGATCGAACTGAGTTTGTACCAAGGGATTCATATCATTTAAATATACCTAATACCTATTCAAGGAGTCAAAAACAATAGGTAATTAAAGCACATCAAAGATTTGAAAGGTGTTCATACACCACAAAATCTGGTAAGTGACTAATCATTTTCACCTTTGATTTGAAATGAGTTTTGATCAAAGGCTGCATATGCTTAAAATATACCTAATACTTATTAAAGGAGTCAAAAACAATAGGTAATTAAGCACATCAAATGATGTGAAAGGTGTTCATACACCACAAAATCTCGTAAGAGACTATGATAGTTTTAACTTTGATTTGAAATGAGTTTGATCCAAGGGCTAAATATAATTTAAATATACCTAATACCTATTCAAGAGTCAAAAACAATAGGTAATTAAGCACATCGAATGATTTTAAAGGTTTCATAATAATCAAAATCTCGTAAGAGACTATGATAGTTTTAACTTTTCATTTGAAATGAGTTTGATCCAAGGGCTACATATCATTTAAATATACCTAATACCTATTCAAGGAGTCCAAAACAATAGGTAATTAAGCATATCAAATGATTTGAAAGGTGTTCATACACCAAAAGTCTCGTAAGAGACTAAGTGATTGTTCCTTTAATTTGAAATGAGTTTGATCCAATGGTTTCATATGATTTAATTATACCTAATACCTATTCAAGGAGTCCAAAACAATATGTAATTAAGCACATCAAATGATTTGAAAGGTGTTCATACACCACAAAATCTCGTAAGAGACTATGATAGTTTTAACCTTCGATTTGAAATGAGTTTTGATCCAAGGGCTTCATATGATTTAAGTATACCTAATACCTATTTAAGTAGTCAAAAACAATAGGTAATTAAGCACATCAAATGATTTGAAAGGTGTTCATACACTACAAAAATCTGGAAGATACTATAATAGTTTTAACCTTTGATTTGAAATGAGTTTGATTCAAGGGCTTCACATGATTTCAATATACCTAATACCTATTCAAGGAGTCAAAAACAATAGGTAATTAAGCACATCAAATGATTTGAAAGGTGTTAATGATGCATAAAGCATTTCATAAACAAGAGCATTCGTTGGTTAAGAACCGAAGAATCAGTTTTGCTTCAAGCCTTGTTGGAACCGTACCAACAACCACCACTTTCACTAACCTTAGAACCACCAAACTAGGCCACCAATGTCAAAGAAGAACTCTTGGTGCAACCTTGCTTTGTTAAATTAGTAACTAATCTACCTAGTTAGCTAATTAACTCAAAGACTTGGATTAGGACAAAATGTCCAGTTTTGCTCTAAGCGCACAGCTCAAAGAAATGAGTATAACTCTTAATTCATTCAACAAACTCTAATGAAACTTCTTGCCTTACAAACCTAACATATAAAGCAGTAACATACCAAAAATTCACGTCATTTGGTGATGTTTTGCTTAGGTAACAAAAGCCATCTTAAACTATTGCTAAAAATCTGGCCCGCTTCACCTAGGTGCAATGGATTAGGCTTTTCTGAGAAACGAAAATATCCTACTGCAAAAAGGAAACTAAGGTAATAAAATAGACATTCTAAGGAAAATATCCTCAAAAATCAGCTCCAAAAGCTAAAAAAAGACGGCTGCCCAGAACTGAAGAAGAGGGGCCCAGAAAGACGCCTCCCAGCTTTTCGTGCTTTGGATACTTCTCCATGAAGCTCTCATTTCCTATTGATTCTTGCCTCCAACTCTTCACATGCTTGTTGGTGATGTATGTAAGCACACACAGGTGAGTCATGTATGGTTGCCTTAGCCAAGAATAAAGCTCAAAAACGTAGCCAAAATGAGCCCTAAACAAACCGTATAAATTCTGTTCTTCCAAAACAGTTTCACTAAGCTTACTTTAATGACTCCAACTAATTAAGCTATTTAATCATAATTCAAGCTTTATTACTAATACTTAATGATGTTAAGATGATCATAAGCATTAATCAATAAGGCTTAAAAAAGATTAAGAAGGTGTTAAGCTTAATTAACAATTCGAAGTACTTGTTTGTTCGAAATTGGATTAAGTAAGCTAATGAACTGAATCTCCTTCACCTTAATCTCTTTAAGATGACTCTTTGTTAGGAGACTTGGATTGGATCATGGATGCTCCTGCATCATTCTCCCCTGGTTTGGAGAAGTCTTCTTGTAACTCAAAATCTTCTTCTAAATATGGAGCTAAATCACCCACATTGAAGGTGGCCGAAATGTTGCCCATCTCACTTGGTAGTTCTATCTTGTATGCATTGTTATTGATCTTTTTCGACACCCTAAATGGACCATCACTCCTTGGCATCAGCTTGTTCTTCCTTCTTGATGGAAATCGTTCCTTCCTTAGGTGCAACCATACCAAGTCCCCTGGCTTGTAAATGACCTCCTTTCGATGCTTGTTAGCTCGGACCTTGTAAGCTTCATTAACCTTCTCAATGCGTGCTCTAATCTGTTGGTGAAGCTTTTTCATCTCCTTTGCCTTCTCCTCTGCATCTTTGCTTTGCCTCACTTCAACTGGAATAGGTAGTAAATCAATGGGGCTTAAAGGATTAACCCCATAGTTCACTTCGAATGGAGAGCACTTCGTGGCATATGTAGGTGATCTATTATTGCAAATTCTGCATGTGCTAGCTTTAGATCCCAATCTTCTTGCGGACTTGTTAACTAGAGTCCTGAGTAGAGTAGTAAGTGTCCTGTTTGTAACCTCCGTTTGGCCATCAGTTTGTGGATGCGCGGTGGTACTAAAGAGGAGTTTAGTACCTAGGAGCTTCCATAAAGTCTTCCAAAAGAAACTAAGGAACTTAACATCCTTATCAGAAACAATAGTCTTCGGTACACCATGTAATCTAATGATCTCTTTGAAGTACAAATCAGCTACACGAATTGCATCATCCGTCTTGTTGCAAGCAATAAAATGAGCCATCTTTGAGAATCGATCCACCACCACCATAATAGCGTCTCTTTGCCTTTGAGTCCTAGGCAAAGCTACAATGAAATCCATACTAACATCTTCCCATGGCTGATTAGGAACTGGAAGTGGAGCATAGAGCCCTTGATGAAAAGAACTCTTGGCCTTTTGACATCCAGAACATCGAGCTAGAACTGAGTGAACGTCACCTGCCAGTTTTGGCCAATAAAAGTGTTCCTGCAAAACATCCACAGTTTTGTTAATACCAAAATGTCCTGCTAGGCCTCCTCCATGAACCTCCTTGATGAGCAAATCCCTTAGTGAGCACTTAGGGATACAAAGCTTATTATTTCTGGAAGAGAAAACCATCTAGAACCGAATAAGCTCCATGAGAACCATCCTTGCACGCTTCTATCAATGGTGAAAAATCTTGATCATCATAATAAAGCTCCTTATCATGAGTGAAGCCAAGAACTCGAGCCTCCATTAGAGAAAGCATAGAATGCCTCCTAGATAATGCATCTGCAACCACACTTCAAACTCCAGTTTTGTATTTTGAAACAAAATCAAAAGATCACCAACTCCACCCATTTAGCATGTCGAGAACTGAGCTTGTGTTGTCCATTAATGTACTTCAAAGCTTGGTGATCTGAATGCAACACAAACTGAGCTGGCTTCAAGATAATGAGTCCAATAAGTCAAAGCACGAATAATAGCATAGAACTCTTTATCATAGGTGCTAGTAGTTGAGCTTGGCATGATTGAGCTTCTCACTGAAATAGGCTATGGGACGCCCTCCTTGTTGTAAAACAGCCCAACCCTTGGCGCCACTTGCATCACATTCCACTTCAAACACTTTCTTGAAATCTGGTAAGGCTAGAACAGGCGCCTCACAAAGCTTGCTTTTCAACTGATCAAATGCTTCCTGAGCTGCTGGAGTCCAAGTGAAAGAACCCCTTTGATACATTCTGGCGGTGGAGCTAAAATAGTACTAAAACCTCTGATGTAATCTCCCTGTAAAAAGATGCCAATCCATGAAAACCTCGAACCTCCTGCGATGGACTTTGGAATTGGCCATGATTTGGATGCCTCCACCTTGGATTCATCCATAGAAATACCCTGAGATGAAATAATGAAACCAAGAAAAGACACACTAGAAGTGAAGAATTCACACTTCTCCATCTTTGCATATAGCTTCTTTTCCCTTAGCTTAAGGAAAACCTTCTTCAGATGAATAAGATGATCCTGTTCACTGTTGCTATACACAAGAATATCATCAAAATAAACCACAACAAACGAACCAATGAAAGGACGAAGTACCTCATGCATGAGCCTCATGAAAGTACTAGGAGCATTAGTTAAACCAAATGGCATAACACGCCACTCATATAACCCACTCTTAGTCTTAAAGGCTGTTTTCCATTCATCCCCTTCCTTGATTCGAATCTGATGATAACCACTACGCAAATCTATCTTGGAGAATATAGTAGCACCATGTAATTCATCGAGCAAATCATCAAGCCTTAGTAGTAGGATACCTATAGCTTAATGGTAATGTTGTTTATAGCCCTGCAATCTACACACATACGCATAGTTCCATCCTTCTTTGGAACCAAAATAACAGGAACAAGCACATGGACTAAGACTTTTCTTGTACAACCCCTTAGCTAACAATTCAGTAATCTGTTTTTGCAACTCTTTAGCTTCTTCAGGATTACATCTATAAGCTGCCTTGTTAGGTAATGGTGCTCCAGGAACTAAGTCAATTTGATGCTCAATACCCCTACTAGGTGGTAAACCATAAGGAAGATCCTCGGGGAAAACATCACAAAATCGTTCACTAATGGTTTAACCCAATCATGTAATTCACTAGTATTTTCATCATTTGCAGCAAATAACAACAACAAGTACATTTCCTTCCCTTTTCAATGGCCTTATCAACTTGATGTTTTTGGAGAATTAAGGATTTCTGATTTTTAGCCTTTGAATTAGAGGTTTCTTTCTTAGGCAACTTCGGACCCTTTTTGCTAGGACTAAGTATAATTTTCTTGTTTTCATGCATGAAAGTGTATGTATTAGTCCTACCATTATGTAAGGTTTCCTTATCAGATTGCCACGGCCTCCCTAAGAGAATATGACATGCATTCATAGGCACTACATCACATAAAACCTTATCATTATACGAATCACCAAAAGAGAAGCTAATTAAAGCTTGTTTTGTTACCTCCACACAGTTACCATCATTAAGCCAATGAAGCTCATATGGTTTAGGATGACTGAAGGTAGGATGATTGAGCTTCTCCACAATAGAACTCGAAGCTACATTAGTGCAACTCCCACCATCAATAATCATGGAACAAATCTTGCCCTTGATTAAGCATTTTGTCTGAAAAATCTGGTCTCGTTGAGATGGTATAGCTTCGGCTTCTTGGAGTGAAGGACCCTCCTTAGAACCAAGCTAAGATGATCATCTCCTTCCACTTCATCAACAAGAACATCTTCATTGCATTCATCCTCCCTTTCAGATTCTTTCTTCGTGCTCCTCTTGATCTTTATGGGCATCCTCTATGTTTTTAATGTCTAATAAGGTCATTACCCTTCTGTTTGGGCATTGTGCTTGATAATGACCATAACCATGACACTTAAAACATTTAATATCATCCTTCTTGGAAGAACTTTCAGCAACTTTCTTCCCTTTATCAAGAAATTTCGAACTAGCTTCATTTTTAGGTGTACCGGAGACGTCGAAGTAGGCTTTACATAGGAACTAGAACCTCCTTTAGCATAAGAAGTTCCTTTGCTAAATACCTTCTTCTCTTCTTGTCTTTTTGATGCTTTTCCACCTTAAGAGCCAACCTGAAAAGTTCATCTAAAGTAGAATAAGATTGAAGCTCAAGCTTCTTTTGGATGTCACGATCTAGGCCCTTCACAAAACGAGCCATGGTCTGCTCTTCCCTTTTTTGAACATCCACTTTCATCATCAACTTTTTCATATTCATGGATGTATGTCTCGACATTCTTGGTACCTTGGAACAAATCAGAAAGTTGGTTATATAAATCAAGAGTGTAAGTGGAGGGGAGAAACTTAGCTTCCATCTTCTTTTTCAGTTTCTTCCAGCTCTTGATTTTCGGCTTATGCTTCCTTTCTCTAGCAAGAGCAACGTTTTCCCACCAAAGGGATGCATAACCCTTTAGCTTAGTGATGGCCAACTTGAAGGATTTCGAATCATCATACTCCTTTAGCTCGAAAATCCTATTACATCTCGAAACCCATTCCAAATAAGCATCCGGATTAAGGTTTCCATCAAATTCTGGAACATCTAACTTTATGTCTCGAAAATCATCTTGTTTTCGTGGCCTCCTTCTTTGATTAGAAGTTTGTGATTGTACTTCTTCACTAGAGTCATAAACAACCTCATTCTCATCTTCAAAGTGCCTCCTTTCAGGAACTTCTCTTCGAACTCCAACACTAGAACTTCGAAAAGCTTCCATGAGATTTGCCATTTGCTCACTAATTGTAGCCATTTGATTCTCAAGGCCAACTAACCTTGCTTCATTCAATGTCATGCCCCTTCTAAACTGATTTGGATCTTCACCACCACCATTTTAACAACCACTAAGTTGTATCAAAGATTAGAGGTGAAAAGAAGAGAAGAAAAGAGATGTGTTTGGGCTTAGAATTGATTTCGGTTTTGGGGGGGATAAGTGTATGAGTTTAGGAAGTGATTATGGGATGATTAGAGGGTTAAAAGAATGCTCTTAACCAACTAAAGCTCTTGGATACCAAATGGATGCATAAAGCATTTCACAAGACCAGAGCATTCGTTGGCTAAGAACCTAAGAATCAGTTTTGCTTTCCAAGCCTTGTTGGAACCGTACTAACAACCACCACTTTCACTAGCCTTAGAACCACCAAACTAGGCCACCAATGTCAAAGAAGAACTCTTTGGTGCAACCTTGCTTTGTTAAAATTAGTAACTAATCTACGTTAGCAAGCTAATTAACTCAAAGACTTTTAGATTAGGACAAACTGTCCAGTTTTGCTCTAAGCGCACAGCTCAAAGAAATGAGTATAACTCTTAATTCATTCAACAAACTCTAATGAAACTTCTTGCCTTACAAACCTAACATATAAAGCAGTAACATACCAAAAATTCACGTCATTTGGTGATGTTTTGCTTAGGTAACAAAAGCCATCTTAAACTATTACAAAAATCTGGCCAGTTTTTTTTACACAACCCACACCCACCACCCTATCCCCCCTCTCCCCATCCCCCCCCAACACCACCCCCACCCCCCCCACCCCACCAACCCCCCCCCCCCTCAGTACCTAGGTGCAATGATTGAGGGATTCTGAGAAACGAAAATGTCCTACTGCAAAAAGGAAGCTAAGGTATTAAAATAGACATTCTAAGGAAAATATCCTCAAAAAATCAGCTCCAAAAGCTAAAAAAAGGCTGCCCAGAACTGATGAAGAGGGGCCCAGAAAGACGCCTCCCAGCTGCGGTTTTGGATACTTCTCCATGAAGCTCTCATTTCCTATTGATTCTTGCCTCCAACTCTTCACATGCTTGTTGGTGATGTATGTAAGCACACAGGTGAGTCATGTATGGTTGCCGTAGCAAGAATAAAGCTCAAAAACGTAGCCAACTGATTCCTAAACAAACCGTATAAATTCTGTTCTTCCAAAACAGTTTCACTAAGCTTACTTTAATGACTTAGAACTAACTAATTAAGCTATTTAATCACAATTCAAGCTTTATTACTAATACTTTATGATATTAAGATGATCATAAGCATTAATCAACAAGGCTTAAAAAAGATTAAAAGGTGTTAAGCTTAATTAACAATTCGAAGTACTTGTTTGTTCGAAATTGGATTAAGTAAACTAATGAACTGAATCTCCTTCACCTTAATCTCTTCTTGATGACTCTTTGTTAGGAGATTTGGATTGATCATGGATGCTCCTGCATCATGGTGAACCTAATACCTATTCAAGGATCAAAAACAATAGGTAATTAAGCACCTCAAATGATTTGAGAAGGTGTTCATACACCAAAAAGTCTCGTAAGAGACTATGAATGGTTAACCTTTAATTTGAAATGAGTGTGATCCAAGGGGTTCCTATGATTTAAAACTACCTAATACCTATTCAAGGAGTCCAAAACAATATTTAATTAAGCACATCAAATGATTTGAAAGGTGTTCATACACCCCATGAAATCTCGTAGGAGACTATGATAGTTTTAACCTTCGATTTGAAATGAGTTTGATCCAAGGGCTTCATATGATTTAAGTATACCTAATACCTATTCAAGTAGTCAAAAACAATAGGTAATTAAGCACATCAAATGATTTGAAAGGTGTTCATACACCACAAAATCCTGTAAGGATGATAGTTTTAACCTTTGATTTGAAATGAGTTTGATCCAAGGCTTCATATGATTTCAATATACCTAATACCTATTCAAGGAGTCAAAAACAATAGGTAATTAAGCAAATCAAATGATTTGAAAGGTGTTCATACACCACAAAATCTCGTAAGGGATTATGATAGTTTTAACCTTTGATTTGAACTGAGTTTGTACCAAAGGGATTCATATCATTTAAATATACCTAATACCTATTCAAGGAGTCAAAAACAATAGGTAATTATAGCACATCAAGTGATTTGAAAGGTGTTCATACACCACAAAATCTCGTAAGTGACTAATCATTTTCACCTTTGATTTGAAATGAGTTTTGATCAAAGGGCTTCATATGCTTAAAATATACCTAATACTTATTAAAGGAGTCAAAAACAATAGGTAATTAAGCAATTCAAATTTATGTTGAAAGGTGTTCAAACACCACAAAATCTCGTGAGAGACTATGTTAGTTTTAACCTTTGATTTGAACTGAGTTTGTACGAGGGGATTCATATCATTTAAATATACCTAATATCTATAGAAGGAGTCAAAAACAATAGGAAGTTAAAGACACATCAAGTGATTTGAAAGGTGTTCATACACAAAAATCTCGTAAGTGACTAATCATATTCACCTTTGATTTGAAATGAGTTTTGATCAAGGGGTTCATATGGTTAAAATATACCTAATAGTTATTAAAGGAGTCAAAAACAATGAGGTAATCAAGCATGAAATGATGTGAAGGGTGTTCATTGAAAATCGTAAGAGACTAATTAGTTTTAACTTTTGATTTGAAATGAGTTTGATCCAAGGGGCTACATATCCATTTAAATCTACCTAATACCTATTCAAGCAGTCAAGGAAATAGGTAATTAAGTATCAAATGATTTGAAAGGTGTTCATACATCAAAGGTCTTGTAAGAGCCTATGATTGTTTTAACCTTTATTTGAAATGAGTTTGATCCAAGGGTTTCATGTGATTTAATTTTACCTGTCGCCTATTCAAGGAAAGTCCAAAACAATGTGTAATTCAGCACATCACAATGGTTTGAAAGGTGTTCATACACCACAAAATCTCGTAAGAGACTATGATAGTTTTTAACCTTCGATTTGAAATGAGTTTTATCCAAGGGCTTCATATGATTTAAGTATACCTAATACCTATTTAAGTAGTCAAAAACAATAGGTAATTAAGAACATCAAATGATTTGAAAGGTGTTCATACACCACAAAATCTGTTGGGGAACTATAATAGTTTTAACCTTTGATTTGAAATGAGTTTGATTCAAGAGCTTCATATGATTTCAATATACCTAATACCTATTCAAGGAGTCAAAAACAATAGAGCCTTAAGCACATCAAATGATTTGAAAGGTGTTTATACCCACAAAATCTCGTAAGAGTATGATAATTTTAACCTTTGATTAGAAATGAGTTTAATCAAAGGTCTTCATATGCTTTAAATATACCTAATACCTATTCACATGAGTCAAAAACAATCAGTAATTAAGCACATCAAAAGATTTAAAAGGTGTTCATACCCACAAAATCTTGTAAGAGAGTATGATAATTTTAACCTTTGATTAGAAATGTGTTTGATCCAAGGTCTCCATATGCTTTAAATATACCTAATACCTATAAAAGGAGTCAAAAACCATAGATAATTAAGCACATCAAGTGATTTGAAAGGTGTTCGTACACCACAAAAGCTCGTAAGAGACTATGATAAGTTTTACTTTGATTTGAAAAGAGTTTCATCCAAGGGCTACATATCATTTAAATATACCTAATACCTATTCAAGGAGTAAAAAACAATAGGTAATTAAGCGCATCAAATGATTTGAAAGGTGTTGATACATCACAAAATCTCGTAAGAGACTATGATAGTTTTAACCTTTAATTTGAAATGAGTTTGATCCAAGGGCTTCATATGATTTCAATGATACCTAATACCTATTCAAGGAGTAGAAAACAATAGGTAATTAAGCACATGAAATGATTTAAAAGGTGTTTATACCCAAAAAATCTCGTAAGAGAGTATGATAATCTTAACCTTTGATTAGAAATGAGTTTAATCCAAGGGCTTCATATGCTTTAAATATACCTAATACCTATTCAAGGAGTAAAAAACAATAAGTAATTAAGCACATCAAATGATTTGAAAGGTGTTCATACACCACAAAATCTCGTAAGTGACTATGATCATTTTCACCTATAATTTGAAATGAGTTTTGATCAACGGGCTTCATATGCTTAAAATATACCTAATACTTATTAAAGGAGTCAAAAACAATAGGTAATTACGCACATCAAATGATGTGAAAGGTGTTCATACACCACAAAATCTCGAAAGAGACTATGATAGTTTTAACTTTTGATTTGAAATAAGTTTGATCCAAGGGCTACATATCATTTAAATATACCTAATACCTATACAAGGAGTCAAAAACAATAGGTAATTAAGCACATCAAATGATTTGAAAGGTGTTCATACATCAAAAAATCTCGTAAGAGACTATGATTGTTTTACCTTTTATTTGAAATGAGTTTGATCCAAGGGCTTCATATGATTTAATTATACCTAATACCTATTCAAGGAGTCCAAAACAATATGTAATTAAGCACATCCAATGATTTGAAAGGTGTTCATACACCACAAAATCTCGTAAGAAACTATGATAGGTTTAACCTTCGATTTGAAAATGAGTTTTATCCAAGGGCTTCATATGATTTAAATATACCCAAACCTATTCAAGGGAGTCAAAAACAATAGGTAGTTAAAGCACATCAAGTGATTTGAAAGGTGTTCATACACCACAAAAATCTCGTAAGAGACTAATCATTTTCACCTTTGATTTGAAATGAGTTTTGATCAAAGGGCTGCATATGCTTAATATATGCCTAATACTTATTAAAGGAGTCAAAAACAATAGGTAATTAAGCACATCAAATGATGTGAAAGGTGTTCATACACCACAAAATCTCGTAAGAGACTATGATAGTTTTAACTTTTGATTTGAAATGAGTTTGATCCAAGGGCTACATATAATTTAAATATACCTAATGCCTATTCAAGGAGTCAAAAACAATAGGTAATTAAGCACATCAAATGATTTGTTTGGTGTTCATACACCAAAAGTCTCGTAAGAGACTATGATAGTTTTAACCTTTAATTTGAAATGAGTTTGATCCAAGGGCTTCATATCATTTAAATATACCTAATACCTATTCAAGGAGTCAAAAACAATAGGTACTTTTACAACTAAATGATTTGAAAGGTGTTCATACACCACAAAATCTCGTAAGAGACTGTGATAGTTTTAACCTTTGATTTGAACTGAGTTTGTACCAAGGGATTCATATCATTTAAATATACCTAATACCTATTCAAGGAGTCAAAAACAATAGGTAATTAAAGCACATCAAGTGATTTGAAAGGTGGTTCATACACCACAAAATCTCGTAAGTGACTAATCATTTTCACCTTTGATTTGAAATGAGTTTTCATCAAAGGCTTCATATGCGTAAAATATACCTTATACTTATTAAAGGAGTAAAAAAACAATAGGTAATTAAGCACATCAAATGATTTGAAAGGTGTTCATACACCACAAAATCTCGTAAGAGACTATGATAGTTTTAACTTTTGATTTGAAATGAGTTTGATCCAAGGGCTACATATCATTTAAATATACCTTAATACCTATTCAAGGAGTCCAAAACAATAGGTAATGAAACACATCAAATGATTTGAAAGGTGTTCATACACCAAAAAGTCTGGGAAGAGACTATGATTGACCTTATTTTGAAATGCGTTTGATCCAAGGGTTTCATATGATTTAATTATACCTAATACCTATTCAAGGAGTCCAAAACAATATGTAATTAAGCACATCAAATGATTTGAAAGGTGTCCACACACCACAAAATCTCGTAAGAGACTATGATAGTTTTAACCTTCGATTTGAAATGAGTTTTATCCAAGGGCTTCATATGATTTAAGTATACCTAATACCTATTTAAGTAGTCAAAAACAATAGGTAATTAAGCACATCAAATGATTTGAAAGGTGTTCATACACCACAAAATCCGGGAAGATACTATAATAGTATTAACCTTTGATTTGAAAGGAGTTTGATTCAAGGGCTTCATATGATTTCAATATACCTAATACCTATTCATGGAGTCAAAAACAATAGGTAATTAAGCACATCAAATGATTTGAAAGGTGTTCATACATCACAAAATCTCGTAAGAGACTATGATAGTTTTTAACCTTTAATTTGAAATGAGTTTGATCCAAGGGCTTCATATGATTTCAATATACCATATACCTATTCAAGGAGTCAAAAACAATAGGTAATTAAGCACATCAAATGATTTGAAAGGTGTTCATACCCGACAAAATCTCGTAAGAGAGTATGATAATTTTAACCTTTGATTAGAAATGATTTTATCCAAGGGCTACATATGCTTTAAATTTACCTAATACCTATAAAAGGAGTCAAAAACAATAGATAATTAAGCACATCAAATGATTTGAAAGGTGTTCATACATCACAAAATCTCCTAAGAGACTATGATAGTTTTAACCTTTAATTTGAAACGAGTTTGATCCAAGGGCTTCATATGATTTAACCATACCTAATACCTATTCAAGGAGTCAAAAACAATAGGTAATTAAACAATTCAAATGATTTGAAAGGTGTTCATACACCACAAAATCTCGTAAGAGACTATGATAGGTTTAACCTTTGATTTGAACTGAGATTGTACCAAGATCTATATCATTTAAATATACCTAATACCTATTCAAGGAGCCCAAAACAATAGGTAATTAAAGCACATCAAGTGCTCGAAAGGTGTTCATACACCACAAAATCTCGTAAGTGACTAATCATTTTCACCTTTGATTTGAAATGAGTTTTGATCAAAGGCTTCATATGCTTAAATATATCTATTACTTATTAAAGGAGTCAAAAGCAATATGTAATTAAGCACATCAAATTATTTGAAAGGTGTTCATACACCACAAAATCTCGTAAGAGACTCGATAGTTTTAACCTTCGATTTGAAATGAGTTTTATCCAAGGGCTTCATATGATTTAAGTATACCTAATACCTATTTAACTAGTAAAAACAATAGGTAATTAAGCACATCAAATGATGTGAAAGGTGTTCATACACCACAAAATCTGGTAAGAGACTATAATAGTTTTAACCTTTGATTTGAAATGACTTTGATTCAAGGGCTTCATATGATTTCAATATACCTAATACCTATTCAAGGAGTCAAAAACAATAGGTAATTAAGCACATCAAATGATTTGAAAGTGTTCATACCCACAAAATCTCGTAAGAGAGTATGATAATTTTTACCTTTGATTAGAAATGAGTTTGATCCAAGGGCTACATATGCTTTAAATATACCTAATACCTATAAAAGGAGTAAAAACAATAGATAATTAAGCACATCAAATGATTTGAAAGGTGTTCATACATCACAAAATCTCGTAAGAGACTATCATAGTTTTAACCTTTAATTTGAAATGAGTTTGATCCAAGGGCTTCATATGATTTAAATATACCTAATACCTATTCATGGAGTCAAAAACAATAGGTAATTAAGCAATTCAGAAATGATTTGAAAGGTGTTCATACACCACAAAATCTCGTAAGAGACTATGATAGGTTTAACCTTTGATTTGAAATGAGTTTTTGTACCAAGGGATTCATACTACTAAATATACCTAATACCTATTCATGGAGTCAAAAACAATAGGTAATTAAAGCACATCAAGTGATTTGAAAGGTGTTCATACACCACAAAATCTCGTAAGTGACTAATCATTTTCACCTTTGATTTGAAATGAGTTTTGATCAAAGGGCTGCATATGCTTAAAATATACCTAATACTTATTAAAGGAGTCAAAAACAATAGGTAATTAAGCACATCAAATGATGTGTGGTGTTCATACACCACAAAATCTCGTAAGAGACTATGATAGTTTTTTTGATTTGAAATGAGTTTGATCCAAGGGCTACATATAATTTAAATATACCTAATACCTATTCAAGGAGTCAAAAACAATAGGTAATTAAGCACATCAAATGATTTGAAATGAGTTTGATCCAAGGGCTACATATAATTTAAATATACCTAATACCTATTCAAGGAGTCAAAAACAATAGGTAATTAAGCACTAATGATTTGAAAGGTGTTCATACACCAAAAAAAGTCTCGTAAGCGAATATGATAGTTTTAACTTTTAATGATGCATAAAGCATTTCATAAGCAAGAGCATTCGTTGGTTAAGAACCGAAGAATCATTTTGTCTAAGGCCTTGTTGAAACCGTACAACAACCACCACTTTCACTAGCCTTAGAACCACCAAACTAGGCCACCAATGTAAAAGAAGAGCTCTTGGTGCAACCTTGCTTTGTTAAATTAGTAACTAATCTACGTTAGTTAGCTAATTAACTCAAAGACTTGAATTAGGACAAACTGTCCAGTTTTACTCTAAGCGCACAGCCCAAAGAAATGAGTATAACTCTTAATTCATTCAACAAAGTCTAATGAAACTTTGCATTACAAACTCTAACATATAAAGCAGTAACATACCAAAAATTCACGTCATTTGGTGATGTTTTGCTTAGGTAACAAAAGCCATCTTAAACTATTACAAAAATCTGGCCAGTTTTCAGTACCTAGGTGCAATGATTGAGGGATTCCGAGAAACGAAAATGTCCTACTGCAAAAAGGAAGCTAAGGTATTAAAATAGACATTCTAAGGAAAATATCCTCAAAAAATCAGCTCCAAAAGCTAAAGAAAAGCGGCTGCCCAGAACTGATGAAAAGGGGCCCAGAATGACGCCTCCCAGCTGCGGTTTTGGATACTTCTTCATGAAGCTCTCATTTCCTATTGATTCTTGCCTCCAACTCTTCCCATGCTTGTTGGTGATGTATGTAAGCACACAGGTGAGTCATGTATGGTTGCCTTAGCCAAGAATAAAGCTCAAAAACATGCTCAAAACGTTCCCTAAACTAACCGTACAAAACTAATCTTCCAAAACAGTTTCACTAGGCTTACTTTAATGACTTAGAACTAATTAATTAAGCTTTTTAATCATAATTCAAGCTTGATTACTAATACTTTATGATGTTAAGATGATCATAAGCATTAATCAACAAGGCTTAAAATAGATTAAGAAGGTGTTAAGCTTAATTAACAATTCGAAGTACTTGTTTGTTCAAAATTGATTAAGTAAGCTAATGAACTGAATCTCCTTCACCTTAATCTCTTCTTGATGACTCTTTGCTAGGAGACTTGGATTGATCATGGATGCTCCTGCATCATTCTCCCCTGGTTTGGAGAAATCTTCTTGTAACTCGGAATCTTCTTCCAGATATGGAGCTAAGTCACCTACATTGAAGGCGGCCGAAATGTTGCCCATCTCACTTGGTAGCTCTATCTTGTATGCATTGTTATTGATCTTCTCAAGCACCCTAAATGGACCATCACTCCTTGGCATTAGCTTGTTCTTCCTTCTGGATGGAAATCGTTCCTTCCTTAGGTGCAACCATACCAAGTCCCCGGGCTTGTAAATGACCTCCTTTCGATGCTTGTTAGCTCGGACCTTGTAAGCTTCATTAACCTTCTCAATGCGTACTCTAATCTGTTGGTGAAGCTTTTTCATCTCCTTTGCCTTCTCCTCTGCATCTATGCTTTGCCTCACTTCAACTGGAATAGGTAGTAAATCAATGGGACTTAAAGGATTAACCCCATAGTTCACTTCGAATGGAGAGCACTTCGTAGCATATGTAGGTGATCTATTATAAGCAAATTCTGCATGTGCTAGCTTTAGATCCCAATCTTTCTGTGACTTGTTAACTAGAGTCCTGAGGAGAGTAGTAAGTGTCCTGTTTGTCACCTCCGTTTGACCATCAGTTTGTGGATGCGTCGTGGTACTAAAGAGGAGCTTAGTACCTAGGAGCTTCCATAAAGTCTTCCAAAAGAAACTGAGGAACTTAACATCCTTATCAGAAACAATAGTCTTCGGTACACCATGTAATCTAATGATCTCCTCAAGTACAAATCAGCTACATGAATTGCATCATCCGTCTTGTTGCAAGCAATGAAATGAGCCATCTTTTGAGAATCGATCCACCACCACCATAATAGCATCTCTTTGCCTTTGGGTCCTAGGCAAAGCCACAATGAAATCCATACTAACATCTTCCCATGGCTGATTAGGAACTGGAAGTGGAGTATAGAGCCCTTGATGAAAAGAACTCTTGGCCTTTTGACATGTAGAACATCGAGCTAGAACTGAGTGAACATCACCTGCCAGTTTTGGCCAATAAAAGTGTTCCTGCAAAACATCCACAGTTTTGTTAATACCAAAATGTCCTGCTAGGCCTCCTCCATGAACCTCCTTGATGAGCAAATCCCTTAGTGAGCACTTAGGATACAAAGCTTATTATTTCGGAAGAGAAAACCATCTAGAACCGAATAAGCTCCATGAGAACCATCCTTGCACGCTTCTATCAATGGTGAGAAAATCTGGATCATCATAATAAAGCTCCTTAATATGAGTGAAGCCAAGAACTCGAGCCTCCATTAGAGAAAGCATAGAATGCCTCCTAGATAATGCATCTGCAACCACATTAGAAACTCCAGTTTTGTACTTTAAAACAAAATCAAAAGATTGAAGGAACTCCACCCATTTAGCATGCCGTGAACTGAGCTTATGTTGTCCATTAATGTACTTCAAAGCTTGATGATTTGAATGCAACACAAACTGAGCTGGCCTAAGATAATGAGTCCAATAAGTCAAGGCACGAACAATAGCATAGAACACTTTATCATAGGTGATGTAGTTGAGCTTGGCATGATTGAGCTTCTCACTGAAATAGCGTATGGGACGCCCCTCCTTGTTGTAAAACAGCTCCAATCCCTACGCCACTTGCATCACATTCCACTTCAAACACTTTCTTGAAATCTGGTAAGGCTAGAACAGGCGCCACAAAGCTTGCTTTTCAACTGATCAAATGCTTCCTGAGCTGCTGAGTCCAAGTGGAAAGAACCCCTTTGATACATTCGGTCAGTGGAGCCAAAATAGTACTAAAACCTCTGATGAATCTCCTGTAAAAAGATGCCAATCCATGAAAACTTCGAACTTCTGTGATGGACTTTGGAATTGGCCATGATTTGATTGCCTCCACCTTGGATTCATCCATAGAAATACCCTGAGATGAAATAATGAAACCAAGAAAAGACACACTAGAAGTGAAGAATTCACACTTCTCCATCTTTGCATATAGCTTCTTTTCCCCTTAGCTTAAGGAAAACCTTCTTCAGATGAATAAGATGATCCTGTTCACTGTTGCTATACACAAGAATATCATCAAAATAAACCACAACAAACGAACCAACGAAAGGACGAAGTACCTCATGCATGAGCCTCATGAAAGTACTAGGAGCATTAGTTAAACCAAATGGCATGACACGCCACTCATATAACCCACTCTTAGTCTTAAAGGCTGTTTTCCATTCCTCCCCTTCCTTGATTCGAATCTGATGATAACCACTACGCAAATCTATCTTGGAGAATATAGTAGCACCATGTAATTCATCGAGCAAATCATCAAGCCTAGGAATAGGATACCCATACTTGATGGTAATGTTGTTTATAGCCCTGCAATCTACACACATACGCATAGTTCCATCCTTCTTTGGAACCAAAATAACAGGAACAGCACACGGACTAAGACTTTCTTGTACAAACCCCTTAGCTAACAATTCAGTAATCTGTTTTTGCAACTCTTTAGCTTCTTCAGGATTACATCTATAAGCTGCCTTGTTAGGTAATGGTGCTCCAGGAACTAAGTCAATTTGATGCTCAATACCCCTACTAGGTGGTAAACCATAAGGAAGATCCTCGGGAAAAATATCACTAAAATCGTTCACTAATGGTTTAACCCAATCATGTAATTCACTAGTATTTTCATCATTTGCAGCAAATAACAACAACAAGTACATTTCCTTCCCCTTTTCAATGGCCTTATCAACTTGATGTTTTTGGAGAATTAAGGATTTCTGATTTTTAGCTTTCGAATTGGAGGTTTCTTTCTTAGGCAAATTCGGACCCTTTTTGCTAGGACTAAGTATAATTTTCTTGTTTTCATGCATGAAAGTGTATGTATTAGTCCTACCATTATGTAAGGTTTCCTTATCAGATTGCCACGGCCTCCCTAAGAGAATATGACATGCATTCATAGGCACCACATCACATAAAACCTTATCATTATACGAATCACCAAAAGAGAAGCTAATTAAAGCTTGTTTTGTTACCTCCACACAGTTACCATCATTAAGCCAATGAAGCTTATATGGTTTAGGATGACTGAAGGTAGGATGACTGAGCTTCTCCACCATAGAACTCGAAGCTACATTAGTGCAACTCCCACCATCAATAATCATGGAACAAATCTTGCCCTTGATTAAGCATTTTGTCTGAAAAATCTGGTCTCGTTGAGATGGTATAGCTTCGGCTTCTTTGGAGTGAAGGACCCTCCTTAGAACCAAGCTAAGATGATCATCTCCTTCCACTTCATCAACAATAACATCTTCATTGCATTCATCCTCCTTTTCAGATTCTTTTCGTGCTCATCTTGATCTTTAAGGGCATCTTCTATGTTTTTAATGTCTAGTAAGGTCATTACCCTTCTGTTTGGGCATTGTGCTTGATAATGACCATAACCATGACACTTAAAACATTTGACATCATCCTTCTTGGAAGAACTTTCAGCAACTTTCTTCCCTTTATCAAGAAATTTCGAACCAGCTTCACTTTTAGGTGTAAATGGAGATGTCGAAGTAGGCTTTACATACGAACTAGAACCTCCTTTAGCATAAGAAGTTCCTTTGCTAAACACCTTCGTATTCTTGTCTTTTTGATGCTTTTCCACCTTAAGAGCCAACCTGAAAAGTTCATCTAAAGTAGAATAAGATTGAAGCTCAAGCTTCTTTTGAATGTCACGATCTAGGCCCTTCACAAAACGAGCCATGGTCTGATCTTCCCTTTCTTGAACATCCAATTTCATCATCAACTTTTCATATTCATGGATGTATGTCTCGACATTCTTGGTACCTTGGAACAAATCAGAAAGTTGGTTATATAAATCAAGAGTGTAAGTGGAGGGAGAAACTTAGCTTCCATCTTCTTTTTCAGTTTCTTCCAGCTTCGATTTTCGGCTTATGCTTCCTTTCTCTAGCAAGAGCAACGTTTTCCCACCAAAGGGATGCATAACCCTTTAGCTTAGTGATAGCCAACTTGAAAGATTTCGAATCATCATACTCCTTTAGCTCGAAAATCCTATTACATCTCGAAACCCATTCCAAATAAGCATCCGGATTAAGGTTTCCATCAAATTCTGGAACATCTAACTTGATGTCTCGAAAATCATCTTGTTTTCGTGGCCTCCTTCTTTGATTAGAAGTTTGTGATTGTACTTCTTCACTAGAGTCATAAACAACCTCATTCTCATCTTCAAAGTGCCTCCTTTCATGAACTTCTCTTCGAACTCCAACACTAGAACTTCGAAAAGCTTCCATGAGATTTGCCATTTGCTCACTAATTGTAGCCATTTGATTCTCAAGGCCAACTAACCTTGCTTCATTCAATGTCATGCCCCTTCTAAACTGATTTGGATCTTCACCACCACTCATTTTAACAACCACTAAGTTGTATCAAAGATTAGAGGTGAAAAGAGAAGAAAGAGAGATGTGTTTGGGCTTAGAATTGATTTCGGTTTTGGGGGGGATAAGTGTATGAGTTTAGGAAATGATTATGGGATGATTAGAGGGTTAAAAGAATGCTCTTAAACTAGCCAAAGCTCTGATACCAAATGATGCATAAGCATTTCATAAGCAAGAGCATTCGTTGGTTAAGAACCGAAGAATCAGTTTGCTTCAAGCCTTGTTGGAACCGTACCAACAACCACCACTTTCACTAGCCTTAGAACCACCAAACTAGGCCACCAATGTCAAAGAAGAGTTTGGTGCAACCTTGCTTTGTTAAATTAGTAACTAATCTACGTTAGTTAGCTAATTAACTCAAAGACTTGAATTAGGACAAACTGTCCAGTTTTACTCTAAGTGCACAGCTCAAAGAAATGAGTATAACTCTTAATTCATTCAACAAAGTCTAATGAAACTTCTTGCATTACAAACCTAACATATAAAGCAGTAACATACCAAAAAATTCACGTCATTTGGTGATGTTTTGCTTAGTAACAAAAGCCATCTTAAAACTATTACAAAATTCTGGCCAGTTTTCAGTACCTAGGTGCAATGATTGAGGGATTCTGAGAAACGAAAATGTCCTACTGCAAAAAGGAAGCTAAGGTATTAAAATAGACATTCTAAGGAAAATATCCTCAAAAAATAAGCTCCAAAAGCTAAAGAAAAGCGGCTGCCCAGAACTGGATGAAAAGGGGCCCAGAATGACGCCTCCCAGCTGCGGTTTTGGATACTTCTTCATGAAGCTCTCATTTCCAGTTGATTCTTGCCTCCAACTCTTCACATGCTTGTTGGTGATGTATGTAAGCACACAGGTGAGTCATGTATGGTTGCCTTAGCCAAGAATAAAGCTCAAAACATGCTCAAAACGTTCCCAAACTAACCGTACAAAAACTGATCTTCCAAAACAGTTTCACTAGGCTTACTTTAATGACTTAGAACTAATTAATTAAGCTTTTTAATCATAATTCAAGCTTGATTACTAATACTTTATGATGTTAAGATGATCATAAGCATTAATCAACAAGGCTTAAAATAGATTAAGAAGGTGTTAAGCTTAATTAACAATTCGAAGTACTTGTTTGTTCGAAATTGGATTAAGTAAGCTAATGAACTGAATCTCCTTCACCTTAATCTCTTCTGATGACTCTTTGCTAGGAGACTTGGATTGATCATGGATGCTCCTGCATCATTTAATTTAAAATGAGTTTGATCCAAGGGCTTCATATCATTTAAATATACCTAATACCTATTCAGGGAGTCAAAAACAATAGGTAATTAAGCAATTCAAATGATTTGAAAGGTGTTCATACACCACAAAATCTCGTAAGAGACTGTGATAGTTTTAACCTTTGATTTGAACTGAGTTTGTACCAAGGGATTCATATCATTTAAATATACCTAATACCTATTCAAGGAGTCAACAACAATAGGTAATTAAAGCACATCAAGTGATTTGAAAGGTGTTCATACACCACAAAATCTCGTAAGTGACTATGATAGTTTTAACTTTTGATTTGAAATGCGTTTGATCCAAGGGCTACACATCATTTAAATATACCTAATACCTATTCAAGGAGTCCAAAACAATAGGTAATTAAGCACATCAAATGATTTGAAAGGTGTTCATACACCAAAAAGTCTCGTAAGAGACTATGATTGTTCCTTTAATTTGAAATGAGTTTGATCCAAGGGTTTCATATGATTTAATTATACCTAATACCTATTCAAGGAGTCCAAAACAATATGTAATTAAGCACATCAAATGATTTGAAAGGTGTTCATACACCACAAAATCTCGTAAGAGACTCTGATAGTTTTAACCTTCGATTTGAAATGAGTTTTATCCAAGGGCTTCATATGATTTAAGTATACCTAATACCTATTTAAGTAGTCAAAAACAATAGGTACTTAAGCACATCAAATGATTTGAAAGGTGTTCATACACCACAAAATCTGGGAAGATACTATAATAGTTTTAACCTTGATTTGAAATGAGTTTGATTCAAGGGCTTCATATGATTTCAATATACCTAATACCTATTCAAGGAGTCAAAAACAATAGGTAATTAAGCACATCAAATGATTTGAAAGGTGTTCATACCCACAAAATCTCGTAAGAGAGTATGATAATTTTAACCTTTGATTAGAAATGAGTTTCATCCATTGTCTTCATATGCTTTAAATATACCTAATACCTATAAAAGGAGTAAAAAACAATAGATAATTAAGCACATCAAGTGATTTGAAAGGTGTTCATACACCAAAATCTGGTAAGAGACTATAATAGTTTTAACCTTTGATTTGAAATGAGTTTGATCCAAGGGCTACATATCATTTAAATATACCTAATACCTATTCAAGGAGTCAAAAACAATAGGTAATTAAGCACATCAAATGATTTGAAAGGTGTTCATACATCACAAAATCTCGTAAGAGACTATGATAGTTTTAACCTTTAATTTGAAATGAGTTTGATCCAAGGGCTTCATATGATTTCAATATACCATATACCTATTCAAGGAGTCAAAAACAATAGGTAATTAAGCACATCAAATGATTTGAAAGGTGTTCATACCGACAAAATCTCGTAAGAGAGTATGATAATTTTAACCTTTGATTAGAAATGAGTTTTATCCAAGGGCTCATATGCTTAAATTTACCTAATACCTATAAAAGGAGTAAAAAACAATAGATAATTAAGCACATCAAATGATTTGAAAGGTGTTCATACATCACAAATTCTCGTAAGCGACTATGATAGTTTTAACCTTTAATTTAAACGAGTTTGATCCAAGGGCTTAAGGTGATTTAAATATACCTAATACCTATTCAAGGAGTCAAAAACAATAGGTAATTAAGCAATTCAAATGATTTGAAAGGTGTTCATACACCACAAAATCTCGTAAGAGACTATGATAGGTTTAACCTTTGATTTGAACTGAGATTGGACCAAGGGATTCATATCATTTAAATATACCTAATACCTATTCAAGGAGTCCAAAACAATAGGTAATTAAAGCACATCAAGTGATTTGAAAGGTGTTCATACACCACAAAATCTCGTAAGTGACTAATCATTTTCACCTTTGATTTCAAATGAGTTTTGATCAAAGGCTTCATATGCTTAAAATATATCTATTACTTATTAAAGGAGTCAAAAACAATATGTAATTAAGCACATCAAATGATTTGAAAGGTGTTCATACACCACAAAATCTGGTAAGAGACTATAATAGTGTTAACCTTTGATTTGAAATGACTTTGATTCAAGGGCTTCATATGATTTCAATATACCTAATACCTATTCAAGGAGTCAAAAACAATAGGTAATTAAGCACATCAAATGATTTGAAAGGTGTTCATACCCACAAAATCTCGTAAGAGAGTATGATAATTTTAACCTTTGATTAGAAATGAGTTTGATCCAAGGGCTACATATGCTTTAAATATACCTAATACCTATAAAAGGAGTAAAAAACAATAGATAACTAAGCACATCAAATGATTTGAAAGGTGTTCATACATCACAAAATCTCGTAAGAGACTATGATAGTTTAAACCTTTAATTTGAAATGAGTTTGATCCAAGGGATTCATATCATTTAAAAATACCTAATACCTATTCAAGGAGTTAAAACAATAGGTAATTAAGCAATTCAAATGATTTGAAAGTGTGTTCATACACCACAAAATCTCGTAAGAGACTATGATAGTTTTAACCTTTGATTTGAACTGAGTTTGTTACCTATGGATTCATACATTTAAATATACCTAATACCTATATCAAGGAGTCAAAAACAATAGGTAATTAAGCACATCAAATGATTTGAAAGGTGTTCATCCACCAAAAAGTCTCAGTAAGAGACTATGATAGTTTTAACCTTTAATTTGAAATGAGTTTGATCCAAAGGGCTTCATATCATTTAAATATACCTAATACCTATTCAAAGAGTCAAAAACAATAGGTAATTAAGCAATTCAAATGATTTGAAAGGTGTTCATACACCACAAAATCTCGTAAGAGACTGTGATAGTTTTAACCTTTGATTTGAACTGAGTTTGTACCAAGGGATTCATATCATTTAAATATACCTAATACCTATTCAAGGAGTCAAAAACAATAGGTAATTAAAGCACATCAAGTGATTTGAAAGATGTTCATACACCACAAAATCTCGTAAGTGACTAATCATTTTCACCTTTGATTTGAAATGAGTTTTCATCAAAGGGCTTCATATGCGTAAAATATACCTAATACTTATTAAGGAGTCAAAAACAATAGGTAATTAAGCACATCAAATGATTTGAAAGGTGTTCATACACCACAAAATCTCGTAAGAGACTATGATAGTTTTAACTTTTGATTTGAAATGAGTTTGATCCAAGGGCTACATATCATTTAAATATACCTAATACCTATTCAAGGAGTCCAAAACAATAGGTAATTAAGCACATCAAATGATTTGAAAGGTGTTCATACACCAAAAAGTCTCGTAAGAGACTATGATTGTTCCTTTAATTTGAAATGAGTTTGATCCAAGGGTTTCATATGATTTAATTATACCTAATACCTATTGAAGGAGTCCAAAACAATATGTAATTAAGCAAATCAAATGATTTGAAAGGTGTTCATACACCACAAAATCTCGTAAGAGACTATGATAGTTTTAACCTTCGATTTGAAATGAGTTTTATCCAAGGGCTTCATATGATTTAAGTATACCTAATACCTATTTAAGTAGTCAAAAACAATAGGTAATTAAGCACATCAAATGATTTGAAAGGTGTTCATACACCACAAAATCTGGGAAGATACTATAATAGTTTTAACCTTTGATTTGAAATGAGTTTGATTCAAGGGCTTCATATGATTTCAATATACCTAATACCTATTCAAGGAGTCAAAAACAATAGGTAATTAAGCACATCAAATGATTTGAAAGGTGTTCATACCCACAAAATCTCGTAAGAGAGTATGATAATTTTAACCTTTGATTAGAAATGAGTTTGATCCATTGTTTTCATGTGCTTTAAATATACCTAATACCTATAAAAGGAGTAAAAAACAATAGATAATTAAGCACATCAAGTGATTTGAAAGGTGTTCATACACCAAAAAATCTGGTAAGAGACTATAATAGTTTTAACCTTTGATTTGAAATGAGTTTGATCCAAGGGCTACATATCATTTAAATATACCTAATACCTATTCAAGGAGTCAAAAACAATAGGTAATTAAGCACATCAAATGATTTGAAAGGTGTTCATACCCATAAAATCTCGTAAGAGAGTATGATAATTTTAACCTTTGATTAGAAATGAGTTTGATCCAAGGTCTTCATATGCTTTAAATATACCTAATACCTATAAAAGGAGTCAAAAATAATAGATAATTGAGCACATCAAGTGATTTAAAAGGTGTTCATACACCATAAAATCTCTTAAGAGACTATGATAGTTTTAACTTTGGATTTGAAATGAGTTTGATCCAAGGGCTACATATCATTTAAATATACCTAATACCTATTCAAGGAGTCAAAAACAATAGGTAATTAAGCACATCAAATGATTTGAAAGGTGTTCATACATCACAAAATCTTGTAAGAGACTATGATAGTTTTAACCTTTAATTTGAAATGAGTTTGATCCAAGGGCTTCATATGATTTAAATATACCTAATACCTATTCAAAGAGTAAAAAACAATAGGTAATTAAGCACAGTAAATGATTTGAAAGGTGTTCATACATCACAAAATCTCGTAAGAGACTATGATAGTTTTAACTTTTGATTTGAACTGAGTTTGTACCAAGGGATTCATATCATTTAAATATACCTAATACCTATTCAAGGAGTCAAAAACAATATGTAATTAAAGCACATCAAGTGATTTGAAAGGTGTTGATACACAACAAAATCTCGTAAGTGACTAATCATTTTCACCTATATATGAAATGAGTTTTGATCAAAGGGCTTCATATGCTTAAAATATACCAAATACTTATTAAAGGAGTCAAAAACAATAGGTAATTAAGCACATCAAATGATTTGAAAGGTGTTCATACACCACAAAATCTCGTAAAGTCTATGATAGTTGTAACTTTTGATTTGAAATGAGTTTGATCCAAGGGCTACATATCATTTAAATATACCTAATACCTATTCAAGGAGTCAAAAAAAATAGGTAATTAAGCACATCAAATTATTTGAAAGGTGTTCATACACCAAAAAGTCTCGTAAGAGACTATGATTTTTCCTTTAATTTGAAATGAGTTTGATCCAACGGTTTGATATGATTTAATTATACCTAATACCTATTCAAGGAGTCCAAAACAACATGTAATTAAGCACATCAAATGATTTGAAAGGTGTTCATACACCACAAAATCTCGTAAGAGACTATGATAGTTTTAACCTTCGATTTGAAATGAGTTTTATCCAAGGGCTTTATATGATTTAAGTATACCTAATACCTATTTAAGTAGTAAAAAACAATAGGTAATTAAGCACATCAAATGATTTGAAAGGTGTTCATACACCACAAAATCTGGTAAGAGACTATAATAGTTTTAACCTTTGATTTGAAATGAGTTTGATCCAAGGGCTACATATCATTTAAATATACCTAATACCTATTCAAGGAGTCAAAAACAATAGGTAATTAAGCACATCAAATGGTTTGAAAGGTGTTCATACATCACAAAATCTCGTAAGAGACTATGATAGTTTTAACCTTTAATTTGAAATGAGTTTGATCCAAGGGCTTCATAGGATTTAAATATACCTAATACCTATTCAAGGAGTCAAAAACAATAGGTAATTAAGCAATTCAAATGAGTTGAAAGGTGTTCATACACCACAAAATCTCGTAAGAGACTATGATAGGTTTAACCTTTGATTTGAACTGAGTTTGTACCAACGGATTCATATCATTTAAATATACCTAAAACCTATTCAAGGAGTCAAAAAAAATAGGTAATTAAAGCACATCAAGTGATTTGAAAGGTGTTCATACACCACAAAATCTCGTAAGTGACTAATCATTTTCACCTTTGATTTGAAATGAGTTTTGATCAAAGGCTTCATATGCTCAAAAAATACCTAATACTTATTAAAGGAGTCAAAAACAATAGGTAATTAAGCACATCAAATGATGTGAAAGGTGTTCATACACCACAAAATCTCGTAAGAGACTATGGTAGTTTTAACCTTGATTTGAAATGAATTTGATCCAAGGGCTACATATCATTTAACTATACCTAATACCTATTCAAGGAGTCAAAGACAATAGGTAATTAAGAACATCAAATGATTTGAAAGGTGTTCATACATCACAAAATCTCGTAAGAGACTATGATAGTTTTAACCTTAAAGTTGAAATGAGTTTGATCCAAGGGCTTCATATGATTTAAATATACCTAATACCTATTCAAGGAGTCAAAAACAATAGGTAATTAAGCACATCAAATGAATTGAAAGGTGTTCATACACCAAAAAGTCTCGTAAGAGACTATGATTGTTCCCTTAAATTTGAAATGAGTTTGATCCAACGGTTTCATATGATTCAATTATACCTAATACCTATTCAAGGAGTCCAAAACAATATGTAATTAAGCACATCAAATGATTTGAAAGGTTTTCATACACCACAAAGTCTCGTAAGAGACTATGATTGTTCCTTAAATTTGAAATGAGTTTGATCCAACGGTTTCATATGATTTAATTATACCTAATACCTATTCATGGAGTCCAAAACAATATGTAATTAAGCACATCAAATGATTTGAAAGGTGTTCATACACCACAAAATCTCGTAAGAGACTCTGATAGTTTTAACCTTCGATTTGAAACGAGTTTTATCCAAGGGCTTCATATGATTTAAGTATACCTAATACCTATTTAAGTAGTAAAAACAATAGGTAATTAAGCACATCAAATGATTTGAAAGGTGTTCATTCACCAAAAAGTCTCGTAAGAGACTATGATTGTTCCTTTAATTTGAAATGAGTTTGATCCAACGGTTTCATATGATTTAATTATACCTAATACCTATTCAAGGGAGTCCAAAACAATATGTAATTAAGCACATCTGATGCAGGAGCATCCATGATCAATCCAAGTCTCCTAACAAAGAGTCATCAAGAAGAGATTAAGGTGAAGGAGATTCAGTTCATTAGCTTACTTAATCCAATTTCGAACAAACAAGTACTTCGAATTGTTAATTAAGCTTAACACCTTCTTAATCTTTTTAAGCCTTGTTGATTAATGCTTATGATCATCTTAACATCATTAAGTATTAGTAATAAAGCTTGAATTATGATTAAATAGCTTAATTAGTTAGTTCTAAGTCATTAAAGTAAGCTTAGTGAAACTTTTTTGAAGAACAGAATTTACACGGTTTGTTTAGGGCCCGTTTTGGCTACGTTTTTGAGCTTTATTCTTGGCTAAGGCAACCATACATGACTCACCTGTGTGCTTACATACATCACCAACAAGCATGTGAAGAGTTGGAGGCAAGAATCAATAGGAAATGAGAGCTTCATGGAGAAGTATCCAAAACCGCAGCTCCCTGCGTCATTCTGGGCCCATTTTCATCAGTTCTGGGCAGCCGTCTTTTTTTAGCTTTTGAGCTGATTTTTTGAGGATATTTTCCTTAGAATGTCTATTTTAATACCTTAGCTTCCTTTTTGCAGTAGGACATTTTCGTTTCTCAGAATCCCTCAATCATTGCACCTAGGTACTGTAAACTGGCCAGATTTTTTGTAATAGTTTAAGATGGCTTTTGTTACCTAAGCAAAACATCACCAAATGACGTGAATTTTTGGTATGTTACTGCTTTATATGTTAGGTTTGTAAGGCAAGAAGTTTCATTAGACTTTGTTGAATGAATTAAGAGTTATACTCATTTCTTTGAGCTGTGCGCTTAGAGCAAAACTGGACAGTTTGTCCCAATTAAAGTCTTTGAGTTAATTAGCTAACTAACGTAGATTAGTTACTAATTTAACAAAGCAAGGTTGCACCAAGAGTTCTTCTTTGACATTGGTGGCCTAGTTTGGTGGTTCTAAGGCTAGTGAAAGTGGTGGTTGTTGGTACGGTTCCAACAAGGCTTGGTCAAGCAAAACTGATTCTTCGGTTCTTAACCAACGAATGCTCTTGTTTATGAAATGCTTTATGCATCAACATCAAATGATTTGAAAGGTGTTCATACACCACAAAATCTCGTAAGAGACTCTGATAGTTTTAACCTTCGATTTGAAATGAGTTTTATCCAAGGGCTTCATATGATTTAAGTATACCTAATACCTATTTAAGTATTCAAAAACAATAGCTAATTAAGCACATCAAATGATTTGAAAGGTGTTCATACACCACAAAATCTGGTAAGAGACTATAATAGTTTTAACCTTTGATTTGAAATGACTTTGATTCAAGGGCTTCATATGATTTCAATATACCTAATACCTATTCAAGGAGTCAAAAACAATTGGTAATTCAGCACATCAAATGATTTGAAAGGTGTTCATACCCACAAAATCTCGTAAGAGAGTATGATAATTTTAACCTTTGATTAGAAATGAGTTGGATCCAAGGGCTACATATGCTTTAAATATACCTAATACCTATAAAAGGAGTAAAAAACAATAGATAATTAAGCACATCAAATGATTTGAAAGGTGTTCATACATCACAAAATCTCGTAAGAGACTATGATAGTTTAAACCTTTAATTTGAAATGAGTTTGATCCAAGGATTTCATATCATTTAAATATACCTAATACCTATTCAAGGAGTCAAAAACAATAGGTAATTAAGCAATTCAAAAGATTTGAAAGGTGTTCATACACCACAAAATCTCGTAAGAGACTATGATAGTTTTAACCTTTGATTTGAACTGAGTTTGTACCAAGGGATTCATATCATTTAAATATACCTAATACCTATTCAAGGAGTCAAAAACAATAGGTAATTAAGCACATCAAATGATTTGAAAGGTGTTCATCCACAAAAAAGTCTCGTAAGAGACTATGATAGTTTTAACCTTTAATTTGAAATGAGTTTGATCCAAGGGCTTCATATCATTTAAATATACCTAATACCTATTCAAGGAGTCAAAAACAATAGGTAATTAAGCAATTCAAATGATTTGAAAGGTGTTCATACACCACAAAATCTCGTAAGAGACTGTGATAGTTTTAACCTTTGATTTGAACTGAGTTTGTACCAAGGGATTCATATCATTTAAATATACCTAATACCTATTCAAGGAGTCAAAAACAATAGGTAATTAAAGCACATCAAGTGATTTGAAAGATGTTCATACACCACAAAATCTCGTAAGTGACTAATCATTTTCACCTTTGATTTGAAATGAGTTTTCATCAAAGGGCTTCATATGCGTAAAATATACCTAATACTTATTAAGGAGTCAAAAACAATAGGTAATTAAGCACATCAAATGATTTGAAAGGTGTTCATACACCACAAAATCTCGTAAGAGACTATGATAGTTTTAACTTTTGATTTGAAATGAGTTTGATCCAAGGGCTACATATCATTTAAATATACCTAATACCTATTCAAGGAGTCCAAAACAATAGGTAATTAAGCACATCAAATGATTTGAAAGGTGTTCATACACCAAAAGTCTCGTAAGAGACTATGATTGTTCCTTTAATTTGAAATGAGTTTGATCCAAGGGTTTGATATGATTTAATTATACCTAATACCTATTGAAGGAGTCCAAAACAATATGTAATTAAGCAAATCAAATGATTTGAAAGGTGTTCATACACCACAAAATCTCGTAAGAGACTATGATAGTTTTAACCTTCGATTTGAAATGAGTTTTATCCAAGGGCTTCATATGATTTAAGTATACCTAATACCTATTTAAGTAGTCAAAAACAATAGGTAATTAAGCACATCAAATGATTTGAAAGGTGTTCATACACCACAAAATCTGGGAAGATACTATAATAGTTTTAACCTTTGATTTGAAATGAGTTTGATTCAAGGGCTTCATATGATTTCAATATACCTAATACCTATTCAAAGAGTCAAAAACAATAGGTAATTAAGCACATCAAATGATTTGAAAGGTGTTCATACCCACAAAATCTCGTAAGAGAGTATGATAATTTTAACCTTTGATTAGAAATGAGTTTGACCCATTGTCTTCATATGCTTTAAATATACCTAATACCTATAAAAGGAGTAAAAAACAATAGATAATTAAGCACATCAAGTGATTTGAAAGGTGTTCATACACCAAAAAATCTGGTAAGAGACTATAATAGTTTTAACCTTTGATTTGAAATGAGTTTGATCCAAGGGCTACATATCATTTAAATATACCTAATACCTATTCAAGGAGTCAAAAACAATAGGTGATTAAGCACATCAAATGATTTGAAAGGTGTTCATACCCATAAAATCTCGTAAGAGAGTATGATAATTTTAACCTTTGATTAGAAATGAGTTTGATCCAAGGTCTTCATATGCTTTAAATATACCTAATACCTATAAAAGGAGTCAAAAATAATAGATAATTGAGCACATCAAGTGATTTGAAAGGTGTTCATACACCATAAAATCTCTTAAGAGACTATGATAGTTTTAACTTTGGATTTGAAATGAGTTTGATCCAAGGGCTACATATCATTAAAATATACCTAATAACTATTCAAGGAGTCAAAAACAATAGGTAATTAAGCACATCAAATTATTTGAAAGGTGTTCATACATCACAAAATCTTGTAAGAGACTATGATAGTTTTAACCTTTAATTTTAAATGAGTTTGATCCAAGGGCTTCATATGATTTAAATATACCTAATACCTATTCAAAGAGTAAAAAGCAATAAGTAATTAAGCACAGTAAATGATTTGAAAGGTGTTCATACATCACAAAATCTCGTAAGAGACTATGATAGTTTTAACCTTTGATTTGAACTGAGTTTGTACCAAGGGATTCATATCATTTAAATAGACCTAATACCTATTCAAGGAGTCAAAAACAATATGTAATTAAAGCACATCAAGTGATTTGAAAGGTGTTGATACACCACAAAATCTCGTAAGTGACTAATCATTTTCACCTATATATGAAATGAGTTTTGATCAAAGGGCTTCATATGCTTAAAATATACCAAATACTTATTAAAGGAGTCAAAAACAATAGGTAATTAAGCACATCAAATGATTTGAAAGGTGTTCATACACCACAAAATCTCGTAAAGTCTATGATAGTTGTAACTTTTGATTTGAAATGAGTTTGATCCAAGGGCTACATATCATTTAAATATACCTAATACCTATTCAAGGAGTCAAAAATAATAGGTAATTAAGCACATCAAATTATTTGAAAGGTGTTCATACACCAAAAAGTCTC
The DNA here is from genome assembly GCA_947645195.1 of Patellifolia procumbens. Lineage (NCBI taxonomy): Eukaryota > Viridiplantae > Streptophyta > Magnoliopsida > Caryophyllales > Amaranthaceae > Patellifolia > Patellifolia procumbens. Next base: position 552,677 of record CANSGD010000275.1, on the reverse strand, counting down.
GTAAGAGACTATGATTTTTCCTTTAATTTAAAATGAGTTTGATCCAACGGTTTGATATGATTTAATTATACCTAATACCTATTCAAGGAGTCCAAAACAACATGTAATTAAGCACATCAAATGATTTGAAAGGTGTTCATACACCACAAAATCTCGTAAGAGACTATGATAGTTTTAACCTTCGATTTGAAATGAGTTTTATCCAAGGGCTTTATATGATTTAAGTATACCTAATACCTATTTAAGTAGTAAAAAACAATAGGTAATTAAGCACATCAAATGATTTGAAAGGTGTTCATACACCACAAAATCTGGTAAGAGACTATAATAGTTTTAACCTTTGATTTGAAATGAGTTTGATCCAAGGGCTACATATCATTTAAATATACCTAATACCTATTCAAGGAGTCAAAAAAATAGGTAATTAAGCACATCAAATGATTTGAAAGGTGTTCATACATCACAAAATCTCGTAAGAGACTATGATAGTTTTATTTAACCTTTAATTTGAAATGAGTTTGATCCAAGGGCTTCATATGATTTTAATATACCTAATACCTATTCAAGGAGTCAAAAACAATAGGTAATTAAGCACATCAAATGATTTGAAAGGTGTTCATACCCACAAAATCTCGTAAGAGAGTATGATAATTTTAACCTTTGATTAGAAATGAGTTTGATCCATTGTCTTCATATGCTTTAAATATACCTAATACCTATAAAAGGAGTAAAAAACAATAGATAATTAAGCACATCAAGTGATTTGAAAGGTGTTCATACACCAAAAAATCTGGTAAGAGACTATAATAGTTTTAACCTTTGATTTGAAATGAGTTTGATCCAAGGGCTACATATCATTTAAATATACCTAATACCTATTCAATGAGTCAAAAACAATAGGTAATAAAGCACATCAAATGATTTGAAAGGTGTTCATACCCATAAAATCTCGTAAGAGAGTATGATAATTTTAACCTTTGATTAGAAATGAGTTTGATCCAAGGTCTTCATATGCTTTAAATATACCTAATACCTATAAAAGGAGTCAAAAATAATAGATAATTGAGCACATCAAGTGATTTGAAAGGTGTTCATACACCATAAAATCTCTTAAGAGACTATGATAGTTTTAACTTTGGATTTGAAATGAGTTTGATCCAAGGGCTACATATCATTTAAATATACCTAATACCTATTCAAGGAGTCAAAAACAATAGGTAATTAAGCACATCAAATTATTTGAAAGGTGTTCATACATCACAAAATCTTGTAAGAGACTATGATAGTTTTAACCTTTAATTTGAAATGAGTTTGATCCAAGGGCTTCATAGGATTTCAATATACCTAATACCTATTCAAGGAGTCAAAAACAATAGGTAATTAAGCAATTCAAATGATTTGAAAGGTGTTCATACACCACAAAATCTCGTAAGAGACTATGATAGGTTTAACCTTTGATTTGAACTGAGTTTGTACCAACGGATTCATATCATTTAAATATACCTAAAACCTATTCAAGGAGTCAAAAACAATAGGTAATTAAAGCACATCAAGTGATATGAAAGGTGTTCATACACCACAAAATCTCGTAAGTGACTAATCATTTTCACCTTTGATTTGAAATGAGTTTTGATCAAAGGGCTTCATATGCTCAAAAAATACCTAATACTTATTAAAGGAGTAAAAAACAATAGGCAATTAAGCACATCAAATGATGTGAAAGGTGTTCATACACCACAAAATCTCGTAAGAGACTATGATAGTTTTAACATTTGATTTGAAATGAGTTTGATCCAAGGGCTACATATCATTTAACTATACCTAATACCTATTCAAGGAGTCAAAGACAATAGGTAATTAAGAACATCAAATGATTTGAAAGGTGTTCATACATCACAAAATCTCGTAAGAGACTATGATAGTTTTAACCTTTAAGTTGAAATAAGTTTGATCCAAGGGCTTCATATGATTTAAATATACCTAATACCTATTCAAGGAGTCAAAAACAACAGGTAATTAAGCACATCAAATGAATTGAAAGGTGTTCATACACCAAAAAGTCTCGTAAGAGACTATGATTGTTCCTTAAATTTGAAATGAGTTTGATCCAACGGTTTCATATGATTCAATTATACCTAATACCTATTCAAGGAGTCCAAAACAATATGTAATTAAGCACATCAAATGATTTGAAAGGTGTTCATACACCACAAAGTCTCGTAAGAGACTATGATTGTTCCTTAAATTTGAAATGATTTTGATCCAACGGTTTCATATGATTTAATTATACCTAATACCTATTCATGGAGTCCAAAACAATATGTAATTAAGCACATCAAATGATTTGAAAGGTGTTCATACACCACAAAATCTCGTAAGAGACTATGATAGTTTTAACCTTTGATTTGAAATGAGTTTGATCCAAGGGCTACATATGATTTAAATATACCTAATACCTATTCAAGGAGTCAAAAACAATAGGTAATTAAGCACATCAAATGAATTGAAAGGTGTTCATACACCAAAAAGTCTCGTAAGAGACTATGATTGTTCCTTTAATTTGAAATGAGTTTGATCCAACGGTTTCATATGATTTAATTATACCTAATACCTATTCAAGGAGTCCAAAACAATATGTAATTAAGCACATCAAATGATTTGAAAGGTGTTCATACACCACAAAATCTCGTAAGAGACTCTGATAGTTTTAACCTTCGATTTGAAATGAGTTTTATCCAAGGGCTTCATATGATTTAAGTATACCTAATACCTATTTAAGTATTCAAAAACAATAGCTAATTAAGCACATCAAATGATTTGAAAGGTGTTCATACACCACAAAATCTGGTAAGAGACTATAATAGTTTTAACCTTTAATTTGAAATGAGTTTGATCCATGGGCTTCATATCATTTAAATATACCTAATACCTATTCAAGGAGTCAAAAACAATAGGTAATTAAGCAATTCAAATGATTTGAAAGGTGTTCATACACCACAAAATCTCGTAAGAGACTGTGATAGTTTTAACCTTTGATTTGAACTGAGTTTGTACCAAGGGATTCATATCATTTAAATATACCTAATACCTATTCAAGGAGTCAAAAACAATAGGTAATTAAAGCACATCAAGTGATTTGAAAGATGTTCATACACCACAAAATCTCGTAAGTGACTAATCATTTTCACCTTTGATTTGAAATGAGTTTTCATCAAAGGGCTTCATATGCGTAAAATATACCTAATACTTATTAAGGAGTCAAAAACAATAGGTAATTAAGCACATCAAATGATTTGAAAGGTGTTCATACACCACAAAATCTCGTAAGAGACTATGATAGTTTTAACTTTTGATTTGAAATGAGTTTGATCCAAGGGCTACATATCATTTAAATATACCTAATACCTATTCAAGGAGTCCAAAACAATAGGTAATTAAGCACATCAAATGATTTGAAAGGTGTTCATACACCAAAAAGTCTCGTAAGAGACTATGATTGTTCCTTTAATTTGAAATGAGTTTGATCCAAGGGTTTGATATGATTTAATTATACCTAATACCTATTGAAGGAGTCCAAAACAATATGTAATTAAGCAAATCAAATGATTTGAAAGGTGTTCATACACCACAAAATCTCGTAAGAGACTATGATAGTTTTAACCTTCGATTTGAAATGAGTTTTATCCAAGGGCTTCATATGATTTAAGTATACCTAATACCTATTTAAGTAGTCAAAAACAATAGGTAATTAAGCACATCAAATGATTTGAAAGGTGTTCATACACCACAAAATCTGGGAAGATACTATAATAGTTTTAACCTTTGATTTGAAATGAGTTTGATTCAAGGGCTTCATATGATTTCAATATACCTAATACCTATTCAAAGAGTCAAAAACAATAGGTAATTAAGCACATCAAATGATTTGAAAGGTGTTCATACCCACAAAATCTCGTAAGAGAGTATGATAATTTTAACCTTTGATTAGAAATGAGTTTGACCCATTGTCTTCATATGCTTTAAATATACCTAATACCTATAAAAGGAGTAAAAAAACAATAGATAATTAAGCACATCAAGTGATTTGAAAGGTGTTCATACACCAAAAAATCTGGTAAGAGACTATAATAGTTTTAACCTTTGATTTGAAATGAGTTTGATCCAAGGGCTACATATCATTTAAATATACCTAATACCTATTCAAGGAGTCAAAAACAATAGGTGATTAAGCACATCAAATGATTTGAAAGGTGTTCATACCCATAAAATCTCGTAAGAGAGTATGATAATTTTAACCTTTGATTAGAAATGAGTTTGATCCAAGGTCTTCATATGCTTTAAATATACCTAATACCTATAAAAGGAGTCAAAAATAATAGATAATTGAGCACATCAAGTGATTTGAAAGGTGTTCATACACCATAAAATCTCTTAAGAGACTATGATAGTTTTAACTTTGGATTTGAAATGAGTTTGATCCAAGGGCTACATATCATTAAAATATACCTAATAACTATTCAAGGAGTCAAAAACAATAGGTAATTAAGCACATCAAATTATTTGAAAGGTGTTCATACATCACAAAATCTTGTAAGAGACTATGATAGTTTTAACCTTTAATTTTAAATGAGTTTGATCCAAGGGCTTCATATGATTTAAATATACCTAATACCTATTCAAAGAGTAAAAAGCAATAAGTAATTAAGCACAGTAAATGATTTGAAAGGTGTTCATACATCACAAAATCTCGTAAGAGACTATGATAGTTTTAACCTTTGATTTGAACTGAGTTTGTACCAAGGGATTCATATCATTTAAATAGACCTAATACCTATTCAAGGAGTCAAAAACAATATGTAATTAAAGCACATCAAGTGATTTGAAAGGTGTTGATACACCACAAAATCTCGTAAGTGACTAATCATTTTCACCTATATATGAAATGAGTTTTGATCAAAGGGCTTCATATGCTTAAAATATACCAAATACTTATTAAAGGAGTCAAAAACAATAGGTAATTAAGCACATCAAATGATTTGAAAGGTGTTCATACACCACAAAATCTCGTAAAGTCTATGATAGTTGTAACTTTTGATTTGAAATGAGTTTGATCCAAGGGCTACATATCATTTAAATATACCTAATACCTATTCAAGGAGTCAAAAATAATAGGTAATTAAGCACATCAAATTATTTGAAAGGTGTTCATACACCAAAAAGTCTCGTAAGAGACTATGATTTTTCCTTTAATTTAAAATGAGTTTGATCCAACGGTTTGATATGATTTAATTATACCTAATACCTATTCAAGGAGTCCAAAACAACATGTAATTAAGCACATCAAATGATTTGAAAGGTGTTCATACACCACAAAATCTCGTAAGAGACTATGATAGTTTTAACCTTCGATTTGAAATGAGTTTTATCCAAGGGCTTTATATGATTTAAGTATACCTAATACCTATTTAAGTAGTAAAAAAACAATAGGTAATTAAGCACATCAAATGATTTGAAAGGTGTTCATACACCACAAAATCTGGTAAGAGACTATAATAGTTTTAACCTTTGATTTGAAATGAGTTTGATCCAAGGGCTACATATCATTTAAATATACCTAATACCTATTCAAGGAGTCAAAAAAATAGGTAATTAAGCACATCAAATGATTTGAAAGGTGTTCATACATCACAAAATCTCGTAAGAGACTATGATAGTTTTATTTAACCTTTAATTTGAAATGAGTTTGATCCAAGGGCTTCATATGATTTTAATATACCTAATACCTATTCAAGGAGTCAAAAACAATAGGTAATTAAGCACATCAAATGATTTGAAAGGTGTTCATACCCACAAAATCTCGTAAGAGAGTATGATAATTTTAACCTTTGATTAGAAATGAGTTTGATCCATTGTCTTCATATGCTTTAAATATACCTAATACCTATAAAAGGAGTAAAAAACAATAGATAATTAAGCACATCAAGTGATTTGAAAGGTGTTCATACACCAAAAAATCTGGTAAGAGACTATAATAGTTTTAACCTTTGATTTGAAATGAGTTTGATCCAAGGGCTACATATCATTTAAATATACCTAATACCTATTCAATGAGTCAAAAACAATAGGTAATAAAGCACATCAAATGATTTGAAAGGTGTTCATACCCATAAAATCTCGTAAGAGAGTATGATAATTTTAACCTTTGATTAGAAATGAGTTTGATCCAAGGTCTTCATATGCTTTAAATATACCTAATACCTATAAAAGGAGTCAAAAATAATAGATAATTGAGCACATCAAGTGATTTGAAAGGTGTTCATACACCATAAAATCTCTTAAGAGACTATGATAGTTTTAACTTTGGATTTGAAATGAGTTTGATCCAAGGGCTACATATCATTTAAATATACCTAATACCTATTCAAGGAGTCAAAAACAATAGGTAATTAAGCACATCAAATTATTTGAAAGGTGTTCATACATCACAAAATCTTGTAAGAGACTATGATAGTTTTAACCTTTAATTTGAAATGAGTTTGATCCAAGGGCTTCATAGGATTTCAATATACCTAATACCTATTCAAGGAGTCAAAAACAATAGGTAATTAAGCAATTCAAATGATTTGAAAGGTGTTCATACACCACAAAATCTCGTAAGAGACTATGATAGGTTTAACCTTTGATTTGAACTGAGTTTGTACCAACGGATTCATATCATTTAAATATACCTAAAACCTATTCAAGGAGTCAAAAACAATAGGTAATTAAAGCACATCAAGTGATATGAAAGGTGTTCATACACCACAAAATCTCGTAAGTGACTAATCATTTTCACCTTTGATTTGAAATGAGTTTTGATCAAAGGGCTTCATATGCTCAAAAAATACCTAATACTTATTAAAGGAGTAAAAAACAATAGGCAATTAAGCACATCAAATGATGTGAAAGGTGTTCATACACCACAAAATCTCGTAAGAGACTATGATAGTTTTAACATTTGATTTGAAATGAGTTTGATCCAAGGGCTACATATCATTTAACTATACCTAATACCTATTCAAGGAGTCAAAGACAATAGGTAATTAAGAACATCAAATGATTTGAAAGGTGTTCATACATCACAAAATCTCGTAAGAGACTATGATAGTTTTAACCTTTAAGTTGAAATAAGTTTGATCCAAGGGCTTCATATGATTTAAATATACCTAATACCTATTCAAGGAGTCAAAAACAACAGGTAATTAAGCACATCAAATGAATTGAAAGGTGTTCATACACCAAAAAGTCTCGTAAGAGACTATGATTGTTCCTTAAATTTGAAATGAGTTTGATCCAACGGTTTCATATGATTCAATTATACCTAATACCTATTCAAGGAGTCCAAAACAATATGTAATTAAGCACATCAAATGATTTGAAAGGTGTTCATACACCACAAAGTCTCGTAAGAGACTATGATTGTTCCTTAAATTTGAAATGATTTTGATCCAACGGTTTCATATGATTTAATTATACCTAATACCTATTCATGGAGTCCAAAACAATATGTAATTAAGCACATCAAATGATTTGAAAGGTGTTCATACACCACAAAATCTCGTAAGAGACTATGATAGTTTTAACCTTTGATTTGAAATGAGTTTGATCCAAGGGCTACATATGATTTAAATATACCTAATACCTATTCAAGGAGTCAAAAACAATAGGTAATTAAGCACATCAAATGAATTGAAAGGTGTTCATACACCAAAAAGTCTCGTAAGAGACTATGATTGTTCCTTTAATTTGAAATGAGTTTGATCCAACGGTTTCATATGATTTAATTATACCTAATACCTATTCAAGGAGTCCAAAACAATATGTAATTAAGCACATCAAATGATTTGAAAGGTGTTCATACACCACAAAATCTCGTAAGAGACTCTGATAGTTTTAACCTTCGATTTGAAATGAGTTTTATCCAAGGGCTTCATATGATTTAAGTATACCTAATACCTATTTAAGTATTCAAAAACAATAGCTAATTAAGCACATCAAATGATTTGAAAGGTGTTCATACACCACAAAATCTGGTAAGAGACTATAATAGTTTTAACCTTTAATTTGAAATGAGTTTGATCCAAGGGCTTCATATCATTTAAATATACCTAATACCTATTCAAGGAGTCAAAAACAATAGGTAATTAAGCAATTCAAATGATTTGAAAGGTGTTCATACACCACAAAATCTCGTAAGAGACTGTGATAGTTTTAACCTTTGATTTGAACTGAGTTTGTACCAAGGGATTCATATCATTTAAATATACCTAATACCTATTCAAGGAGTCAAAAACAATAGGTAATTAAAGCACATCAAGTGATTTGAAAGATGTTCATACACCACAAAAATCTCGTAAGTGACTAATCATTTTCACCTTTGATTTGAAATGAGTTTTCATCAAAGGGCTTCATATGCGTAAAATATACCTAATACTTATTAAGGAGTCAAAAACAATAGGTAATTAAGCACATCAAATGATTTGAAAGGTGTTCATACACCACAAAATCTCGTAAGAGACTATGATAGTTTTAACTTTTGATTTGAAATGAGTTTGATCCAAGGGCTACATATCATTTAAATATACCTAATACCTATTCAAGGAGTCCAAAACAATAGGTAATTAAGCACATCAAATGATTTGAAAGGTGTTCATACACCAAAAAGTCTCGTAAGAGACTATGATTGTTCCTTTAATTTGAAATGAGTTTGATCCAAGGGTTTGATATGATTTAATTATACCTAATACCTATTGAAGGAGTCCAAAACAATATGTAATTAAGCAAATCAAATGATTTGAAAGGTGTTCATACACCACAAAATCTCGTAAGAGACTATGATAGTTTTAACCTTCGATTTGAAATGAGTTTTATCCAAGGGCTTCATATGATTTAAGTATACCTAATACCTATTTAAGTAGTCAAAAACAATAGGTAATTAAGCACATCAAATGATTTGAAAGGTGTTCATACACCACAAAATCTGGGAAGATACTATAATAGTTTTAACCTTTGATTTGAAATGAGTTTGATTCAAGGGCTTCATATGATTTCAATATACCTAATACCTATTCAAGGAGTCAAAAACAATAGGTAATTAAGCACATCAAATGATTTGAAAGGTGTTCATACCCACAAAAATCTCGTAAGAGAGTATGATAATTTTAACCTTTGATTAGAAATGAGTTTGACCCATTGTCTTCATATGCTTTAAATATACCTAATACCTATAAAAGGAGTAAAAAACAATAGATAATTAAGCACATCAAGTGATTTGAAAGGTGTTCATACACCAAAAATCTGGTAAGAGACTATAATAGTTTTAACCTTTGATTTGAAATGAGTTTGATCCAAGGGCTACATATCATTTAAATATACCTAATACCTATTCAAGGAGTCAAAAACAATAGGTGATTAAGCACATCAAATGATTTGAAAGGTGTTCATACCCATAAAATCTCGTAAGAGAGTATGATAATTTTAACCTTTGATTAGAAATGAGTTTGATCCAAGGTCTTCATATGCTTTAAATATACCTAATACCTATAAAAGGAGTCAAAAATAATAGATAATTGAGCACATCAAGTGATTTGAAAGGTGTTCATACACCATAAAATCTCTTAAGAGACTATGATAGTTTTAACTTTGGATTTGAAATGAGTTTGATCCAAGGGCTACATATCATTAAAATATACCTAATAACTATTCAAGGAGTCAAAAACAATAGGTAATTAAGCACATCAAATTATTTGAAAGGTGTTCATACATCACAAAATCTTGTAAGAGACTATGATAGTTTTAACCTTTAATTTTAAATGAGTTTGATCCAAGGGCTTCATATGATTTAAATATACCTAATACCTATTCAAAGAGTAAAAAGCAATAAGTAATTAAGCACAGTAAATGATTTGAAAGGTGTTCATACATCACAAAATCTCGTAAGAGACTATGATAGTTTTAACCTTTGATTTGAACTGAGTTTGTACCAAGGGATTCATATCATTTAAATAGACCTAATACCTATTCAAGGAGTCAAAAACAATATGTAATTAAAGCACATCAAGTGATTTGAAAGGTGTTGATACACCACAAAATCTCGTAAGTGACTAATCATTTTCACCTATATATGAAATGAGTTTTGATCAAAGGGCTTCATATGCTTAAAATATACCTAATACTTATTAAAGGAGTCAAAAACAATAGGTAATTAAGCACATCAAATGATTTGAAAGGTGTTCATACACCACAAAATCTCGTAAAGTCTATGATAGTTGTAACTTTTGATTTGAAATGAGTTTGATCCAAGGGCTACATATCATTTAAATATACCTAATACCTATTCAAGGAGTCAAAAATAATAGGTAATTAAGCACATCAAATTATTTGAAAGGTGTTCATACACCAAAAAGTCTCGTAAGAGACTATGATTTTTCCTTTAATTTAAAATGAGTTTGATCCAACGGTTTGATATGATTTAATTATACCTAATACCTATTCAAGGAGTCCAAAACAACATGTAATTAAGCACATCAAATGATTTGAAAGGTGTTCATACACCACAAAATCTCGTAAGAGACTATGATAGTTTTAACCTTCGATTTGAAATGAGTTTTATCCAAGGGCTTTATATGATTTAAGTATACCTAATACCTATTTAAGTAGTAAAAAACAATAGGTAATTAAGCACATCAAATGATTTGAAAGGTGTTCATACACCACAAAATCTGGTAAGAGACTATAATAGTTTTAACCTTTGATTTGAAATGAGTTTGATCCAAGGGCTACATATCATTTAAATATACCTAATACCTATTCAAGGAGTCAAAAAATAGGTAATTAAGCACATCAAATGATTTGAAAGGTGTTCATACATCACAAAATCTCGTAAGAGACTATGATAGTTTTATTTAACCTTTAATTTGAAATGAGTTTGATCCAAGGGCTTCATATGATTTTAATATACCTAATACCTATTCAAGGAGTCAAAAACAATAGGTAATTAAGCACATCAAATGATTTGAAAGGTGTTCATACCCACAAAATCTCGTAAGAGAGTATGATAATTTTAACCTTTGATTAGAAATGAGTTTGATCCATTGTCTTCATATGCTTTAAATATACCTAATACCTATAAAAGGAGTAAAAAACAATAGATAATTAAGCACATCAAGTGATTTGAAAGGTGTTCATACACCAAAAAATCTGGTAAGAGACTATAATAGTTTTAACCTTTGATTTGAAATGAGTTTGATCCAAGGGCTACATATCATTTAAATATACCTAATACCTATTCAATGAGTCAAAAACAATAGGTAATTAAGCACATCAAATGATTTGAAAGGTGTTCATACCCATAAAATCTCGTAAGAGAGTATGATAATTTTAACCTTTGATTAGAAATGAGTTTGATCCAAGGTCTTCATATGCTTTAAATATACCTAATACCTATAAAAGGAGTCAAAAATAATAGATAATTAAGCACATCAAGTGATTTGAAAGGTGTTCATACACCATAAAATCTCTTAAGAGACTATGATAGTTTTAACTTTGGATTTGAAATGAGTTTGATCCAAGGGCTACATATCATTTAAATATACCTAATACCTATTCAAGGAGTCAAAAACAATAGGTAATTAAGCACATCAAATTATTTGAAAGGTGTTCATACATCACAAAATCTTGTAAGAGACTATGATAGTTTTAACCTTTAATTTGAAATGAGTTTGATCCAAGGGCTTCATAGGATTTCAATATACCTAATACCTATTCAAGGAGTCAAAAACAATAGGTAATTAAGCAATTCAAATGATTTGAAAGGTGTTCATACACCACAAAATCTCGTAAGAGACTATGATAGGTTTAACCTTTGATTTGAACTGAGTTTGTACCAACGGATTCATATCATTTAAATATACCTAAAACCTATTCAAGGAGTCAAAAACAATAGGTAATTAAAGCACATCAAGTGATATGAAAGGTGTTCATACACCACAAAATCTCGTAAGTGACTAATCATTTTCACCTTTGATTTGAAATGAGTTTTGATCAAAGGGCTTCATATGCTCAAAAAATACCTAATACTTATTAAAGGAGTAAAAAACAATAGGCAATTAAGCACATCAAATGATGTGAAAGGTGTTCATACACCACAAAATCTCGTAAGAGACTATGATAGTTTTAACCTTTGATTTGAAATGAGTTTGATCCAAGGGCTACATATCATTTAACTATACCTAATACCTATTCAAGGAGTCAAAGACAATAGGTAATTAAGAACATCAAATGATTTGAAAGGTGTTCATACATCACAAAATCTCGTAAGAGACTATGATAGTTTTAACCTTTAAGTTGAAATAAGTTTGATCCAAGGGCTTCATATGATTTAAATATACCTAATACCTATTCAAGGAGTCAAAAACAACAGGTAATTAAGCACATCAAATGAATTGAAAGGTGTTCATACACCAAAAAGTCTCGTAAGAGACTATGATTGTTCCTTAAATTTGAAATGAGTTTGATCCAACGGTTTCATATGATTCAATTATACCTAATACCTATTCAAGGAGTCCAAAACAATATGTAATTAAGCACATCAAATGATTTGAAAGGTGTTCATACACCACAAAGTCTCGTAAGAGACTATGATTGTTCCTTAAATTTGAAATGAGTTTGATCCAACGGTTTCATATGATTTAATTATACCTAATACCTATTCATGGAGTCCAAAACAATATGTAATTAAGCACATCAAATGATTTGAAAGGTGTTCATACACCACAAAATCTCGTAAGAGACTATGATAGTTTTAACCTTTGATTTGAAATGAGTTTGATCCAAGGGCTACATATGATTTAAATATACCTAATACCTATTCAAGGAGTCAAAAACAATAGGTAATTAAGCACATCAAATGAATTGAAAGGTGTTCATACACCAAAAAGTCTCGTAAGAGACTATGATTGTTCCTTTAATTTGAAATGAGTTTGATCCAACGGTTTCATATGATTTAATTATACCTAATACCTATTCAAGGAGTCCAAAACAATATGTAATTAAGCACATCAAATGATTTGAAAGGTGTTCATACACCACAAAATCTCGTAAGAGACTCTGATAGTTTTAACCTTCGATTTGAAATGAGTTTTATCCAAGGGCTTCATATGATTTAAGTATACCTAATACCTATTTAAGTATTCAAAAACAATAGCTAATTAAGCACATCAAATGATTTGAAGGGTGTTCATACACCACAAAATCTGGTAAGAGACTATAATAGTTTTAACCTTTGATTTGAAATGACTTTGATTCAAGGGCTTCATATGATTTCAATATACCTAATACCTATTCAAGGAGTCAAAAATAATTGGTAATTAAGCACATCAAATGATTTTAAAGGTGTTCATACCCACAAAATCTCGTAAGACAGTATGATAATTTTAACCTTTGATTAGAAATGAGTTTGATCCAAGGTCTTCATATGCTTTAAATATACCTAATACATGTAAAAGGAGTCAAAAACAATAGATAATTAAGCACATCAAGTGATTTGAAAGGTGTTCATACACCAAAAAATTTCATAAGAGACTATGATAGTTTTAACTTTTGATTTGAAATGAATTTGATCCAAGGGCTACATATCATTTAAATATACCTAATACCTATTCAAGGAGTCAAAAACAATAGGTAATTAAGCACATCAAATGGTTTGAAAGGTGTTCATACCCATAAAATCTCGTAAGAGAGTATGATAATTTTAACCTTTGATTAGAAATGATTTTGATCCAAGGTCTTCATATGCTTTAAATATACCTAATACCTATAAAAGGAGTCAAAAATAATAGATAATTGAGCACATCAAGTGATTTGAAAGGTGTTCATACACCATAAAATCTCTTAAGAGACTATGATAGTTTTAACTTTGGATTTGAAATGAGTTTGATCCAAGGGCTACATATCATTTAAATATACCTAATACCTATTCAAGGAGTCAAAAACAATAGGTAATTAAGCACATCAAATGATTTGAAAGGTGTTCATACATCACAAAATCTTGTAAGAGACTATGATAGTTTTAACCTTTAATTTGAAATGAGTTTGATCCAAGGGCTTCATATGATTTAAATATACCTAATACCTATTCAAAGAGTAAAAAACAATAGGTAATTAAGCACAGTAAATGATTTGAAAGGTGTTCATACATCACAAAATCTCGTAAGAGACTATGATAGTTTTAACCTTTGATTTGAACTGAGTTTGTACCAAGGGATTCATATCATTTAAATAGACCTAATACCTATTCAAGGAGTCAAAAACAATATGTAATTAAAGCACATCAAGTGATTTGAAAGGTGTTCATACACCACAAAATCTCGTAAGTGACTAATCATTTTCACCTATATATGAAATGAGTTTTGATCAAAGGGCTTCATATGCTTAAAATATACCTAATACTTATTAAAGGAGTCAAAAACAATAGGTAATTAAGCACATCAAATGATTTGAAAGGTGTTCATACACCACAAAATCTCGTAAAGTCTATGATAGTTGTAACTTTTGATTTGAAATGAGTTTGATCCAAGGGCTACATATCATTTAAATATACCTAATACCTATTCAAGGAGTCAAAAATAATAGGTAATTAAGCACATCAAATTATTTGAAAGGTGTTCATACACCAAAAAGTCTCGTAAGAGACTATGATTTTTCCTTTAATTTGAAATGAGTTTGATCCAACGGTTTGATATGATTTAATTATACCTAATACCTATTCAAGGAGTCCAAAACAACATGTAATTAAGCACATCAAATGATTTGAAAGGTGTTCATACACCACAAAATCTCGTAAGAGACTATGATAGTTTTAACCTTCGATTTGAAATGAGTTTTATCCAAGGGCTTTATATGATTTAAGTATACCTAATACCTATTTAAGTGAGTAAAAAACAATAGGTAATTAAGCACATCAAATGATTTGAAAGGTGTTCATACACCACAAAATCTGGTAAGAGACTATAATAGTTTTAACCTTTGATTTGAAATGAGTTTGATCCAAGGGCTACATATCATTTAAATATACCTAATACCTATTCAAGGAGTCAAAAAAATAGGTAATTAAGCACATCAAATGATTTGAAAGGTGTTCATACATCACAAAATCTCGTAAGAGACTATGATAGTTTTATTTAACCTTTAATTTGAAATGAGTTTGATCCAAGGGCTTCATATGATTTTAATATACCTAATACCTATTCAAGGAGTCAAAAACAATAGGTAATTAAGCACATCAAATGATTTGAAAGGTGTTCATACCCACAAAATCTCGTAAGAGAGTATGATAATTTTAACCTTTGATTAGAAATGAGTTTTATCCAAGGGATACATATGCTTTAAATTTACCTAATACCTATAAAAGGAGTAAAAAACAATAGATAATTAAGCACATCAAATGATTTAAAAGGTGTTCATACATCACAAAATCTCGTAAGAGACTATGATAGTTTTAACCTTTAATTTGAAATGAGTTTGATCCAAGGGCTTCATATGATTTAAATATACCTAATACCTATTCAAGGAGTCAAAAACAATAGGTAATTAAGCAATTCAAATGATTTGAAAGGTGTTCATACACCACAAAATCTCGTAAGAGACTATGATCGGTTTAACCTTTGATTTGAACTGAGTTTGTACCAACGGATTCATATCATTTAAATATACCTAAAACCTATTCAAGGAGTCAAAAACAATAGGTAATTAAAGCACATCAAGTGATTTGAAAGGTGTTCATACACCACAAAATCTCGTAAGTGACTACTCATTTTCACCTTTGATTTGAAATGAGTTTTGATCAAGGGGCTTCATATGCTTAAAATATACCTAATACTTATTAAAGGAGTCAAAAACAATAGGTAATTAAGCAAATCAAATGATTTGAAAGGTGTTCATACACCACAAAATCTCGTAAAGACTATGATAGTTTTAACTTTTGATTTGAAATGAGTTTGATCCAAGGGCTACATATCATTTAAATATACCTAATACCTATTCAAGGAGTCAAAAATAATAGGTAATTAAGCACATCAAATGATTTGAAAGGTGTTCATACACCAAAAAGTCTCGTAAGAGACTATGATTTTTCCTTTAATTTGAAATGAGTTTGATCCAACGGTTTGATATGATTTAATTATACCTAATACCTATTCAAAGAGTCAAAAACAATAGGTAATTAAGCAATTCAAATGATTTGAAAGGTGTTCATACACCACAAAATCTCGTAAGAGACTATGATCGGTTTAACCTTTGATTTGAACTGAGTTTGTACCAACGGATTCATATCATTTAAATATACCTAAAACCTATTCAAGGAGTCAAAAACAATAGGTAATTAAAGCACATCAAGTGATTTGAAAGGTGTTCATACACCACAAAATCTCGTAAGTGACTACTCATTTTCACCTTTGATTTGAAATGAGTTTTGATCAAGGGGCTTCATATGCTTAAAATATACCTAATACTTATTAAAGGAGTCAAAAACAATAGGTAATTAAGCAAATCAAATGATTTGAAAGGTGTTCATACACCACAAAATCTCGTAAAGACTATGATAGTTTTAACTTTTGATTTGAAATGAGTTTGATCCAAGGGCTACATATCATTTAAATATACCTAATACCTATTCAAGGAGTCAAAAATAATAGGTAATTAAGCACATCAAATGATTTGAAAGGTGTTCATACACCAAAAAGTCTCGTAAGAGACTATGATTTTTCCTTTAATTTGAAATGAGTTTGATCCAACGGTTTGATATGATTTAATTATACCTAATACCTATTCAAAGAGTCAAAAACAATAGGTAATTAAGCACATCAAATAATTTGAAAGGTGTTCATACCCATTAAATCTCGTAAGAGAGTATGATAATTTTAACCTTTGATTAGAAATGAGTTTGATCCAAGGTCTTCATATGCTTTAAATATACCTAATACCTATAAAAGGAGTCAAAAACAATAGATAATTAAGCACATCAAGTGATTTGAAAGGTGTTCATACACCAAAAAATTTCAAAAGAGACTATGATAGTTTTAACTTTTGATTTGAAATGAATTTGATCCAAGGGCTACATATCATTTAAATATACCTAATACCTATTCAAGGAGTCAAAAACAATAGGTAATTAAGCACATCAAATGGTTTGAAAGGTGTTCATACATCACAAAATCTCGTAAGAGACTATAATAGTTTTAACCTTTAATTTGAAATGAGTTTGATCCAAGGGCTTCATAGGATTTAAATATACCTAATACCTATTCAAGGAGTCAAAAACAATAGGTAATTAAGCAATTCAAATGATTTGAAAGGTGTTCATACACCACAAAATCTCGTAAGAGACTATGATAGGTTTAACCTTTGATTTGAACTGAGTTTGTACCAACGGATTCATATCATTTAAATATACCTAAAACCTATTCAAGGAGTCAAAAACAATAGGTAATTAAAGCACATCAAGTGATTTGAAAGGTGTTCATACACCACAAAATCTCGTAAGTGACTAATCATTTTCACCTTTGATTTGAAATGAGTTTTGATCAAAGGGCTTCATATGCTCAAAAAATACCTAATACTTATTAAAGGAGTCAAAAACAATAGGTAATTAAGCACATCAAATGATGTGAAAGGTGTTCATACACCACAAAATCTCGTAAGAGACTATGATAGTTTTAACCTTTGATTTGAAATGAGTTTGATCCAAGGGCTACATATCATTTAAATATACCTAATACCTATTCAAGGAGTCAAAAAACAATAGGTAATTAAGCACATCAAATGAATTGAAAGGTGTTCATACACCAAAAAGTCTCGTTAGAGACTATGATTGTTCCTTAAATTTGTAATGAGTTTGATCCAACGGTTTCATATGATTTAATTATACCTAATACCTATTCATGGAGTCCAAAACAATATGTAATTAAGCACATCAAATGATTTGAAAGGTGTTCATACACCACAAAATCTCGTAAGAGACTCTGATAGTTTTAACCTTCGATTTGAAATGAGTTTTATCCAAGGGCTTCATATGATTTAAGTATACCTAATACCTATTTAAGTAGTAAAAAACAATAGGTAATTAAGCACATCAAATGATTTGAAAGGTGTTCATTCACCAAAAAGTCTCGTAAGAGACTATGATTGTTCCTTTAATTTGAAATGAGTTTGATCCAACGGTTTCATATGATTTAATTATACCTAATACCTATTCAAGGAGTCCAAAACAATATGTAATTAAGCACATCAAATGATTTGAAAGGTGTTCATACACCACAAAATCTCGTAAGAGACTCTGATAGTTTTAACCTTCGATTTGAAATGAGTTTTATCCAAGGGCTTCATATGATTTAAGTATACCTAATACCTATTTAAGTAGTCAAAAACAATAGGTAATTAAGCACATCAAATGATTTGAAAGGTGTTCATACACCACAAAATCTCGTAAGAGACTATAATAGTTTTAACCTTTGATTTGAAATGAGTTTGATTCAAGAGCTTCATATGATTTCAATATACCTAATACCTATTCAAGGATTCAAACACAATAGGTAATTAAGCACATCAAATGATTTGAAAGGTGTTCATACCCACAAAATCTCGTAAGAGAGTATGATAATTTTAACCTTTGATTAGAAATGAGTTTGATCAAAGGTCTTCATATGCTTTAAATATACCTAATACCTATAAAAGGAGTAAAAAACAATAGATAATTAAGCACATCAAGTGATTTGAAAGGTGTTCATACACCAAAAAATCTCATAAGAGACTATCATAGTTTTAACTATTGATTTGAAATGAGTTTGATCCAAGGGCTACATATCATTTAAATATACCTAATACCTATTCAAGGAGTCAAAAACAATAGGTAATTAAGCACATCAAATGATTTGAAAGGTGTTCATACATCACAAAATCTCGTAAGAGACTATGATAGTTTTAACCTTTAATTTGAAATGAGTTTGATCCAAGGGCTTCATAGGATTTAATAATACCTAATACCTATTCAAGGAGTCAAAAACAATAGGTAATTAAGCACATCAAATGATTTGAAAGGTGTTCATACACCACAAAATCTCGTAAGAGACTATGATAGTTTTAACCTTTGATTTGAACTGAGTTAGTACCAAGGGATTCATATAATTTAAATTTACCTAATACCTATTCAAGGAGTCAAAAACGATATGTAATTAAAGAACATCAAATGATTTGAAAGGTGTTCATACACCACAAAATCTCGTAAGAGAGTATGATAATTTTAACCTTTGATTAGAAATGTGTTTGATCCAAGGTCTCCATATGCTTTAAATATACCTAATACCTATAAAAGGAGTCAAAAACAATAGATAATTAAGCACATCAAGTGATTTAAAAGGTGTTCATACACCACAAAATCTCGTAAGAGACTATGAAAGTTTTAATATTTGATTTGAAATGTGTTTGATCCAAGGGCTACATATCATTTAAATACACCTAATACCTATTCAAGGAGTCAAAAACAATAGGTAATTAAGCACATCAAATGATTTGAAAGGTTTTTCATACATCAGAAAATCTCGTAAAAGACTATGATAGTTTTAACCTTTAATTTGAAATGAGTTTGATCCAAGGGTTTGATATGATTTAATTATACCTAATACCTATTCAAGGAGTCCAAAAAAATATGTAATTAATCACATCAAATGATTTGAAAGGTGTTCATACACCACAAAATCTCGTAAGAGACTCTGATATTTTTAACCTTTGATTTGAACTGAGTTTGTACCAAGGGATTCATATCATTTAAATATACCTAATACCTATTCAAGGAGTCAAAAACAATAGGTAATTAAAGCACATCAAGTGATTTGAAAGGTGTTCATACACCACAAAATCTCGTAAGTGACTAATCATTTTCACCATTGATTTGAAATGAGTTTTGATCAAAGGGCTTCATATGCTTAAAATATACCTAATACTTATTAAAGGAGTCAAAAACAATAGGTAATTAAGCACATCAAATGATTTGAAAGGTGTTCATACACCACAAAATCTCGTAAGAAACTATGATAGTTTTAACTTTTGATTTGAAATGAGTTTGATCCAAGGGCTACATATCATTTAAATATACCTAATACCTATTCAAGGAGTCAAAAACAATAGGTATTTAAGCACATCAAATGATTTGAAAGGTGTTCATTCACCAAAAAGTCTCGTAAGAGACTATGATTGTTCCTTTAATTTGAAATGAGTTTGATCCAACGGTATCATATGATTTAATTAAGACTAATACCTATTCAAGGAGTCCAAAACAATATGTAATTAAGCACATCAAATGATTTGAAAGGTGTTCATACACCACAAAATCTCGTAAGAGACTCTGATAGTTTTAACCTTCGATTTGAAATGAGTTTTATCCAAGGGCTTCATATGATTTAAGTATACCTAATACCTATTTAAGTAGTCAAAAACAATAGGTAATTAAGCACATCAAATGATTTGAAAGGTGTTCATACACCACAAAATCTCGTAAGAGACTATAATAGTTTTAACCTTTGATTTGAAATGAGTTTGATTCAAGGGCTTCATATGATTTCAATATACCTAATACCTATTCAAGGATTCAAACACAATAGGTAATTAAGCACATCAAATGATTTGAAAGGTGTTCATACCCACAAAATCTCGTAAGAGAGTATGATAATTTTAACCTTTGATTAGAAATGAGTTTGATCAAAGGTCTTCATATGCTTTAAATATACCTAATACCTATAAAAGGAGTAAAAAACAATAGATAATTAAGCACATCAAGTGATTTGAAAGGTGTTCATACACCAAAAAATCTCATAAGAGACTATGATAGTTTTAACTATTGATTTGAAATGAGTTTGATCCAAGGGCTACATATCATTTAAATATACCTAATACCTATTCAAGGAGTCAAAAACAATAGGTAATTAAGCACATCAAATGATTTGAAAGGTGTTCATACATCACAAAATCTCGTTAGAGACTATGATAGTTTTAACCTTTAATTTGAAATAAGTTTGATCCAAGGGCTTCATATGATTTAAATATACCTAATACCTATTCAAGGAGTCAAAAACAATAGGTAATTAAGCACATCAAATGATTTGAAAGGTGTTCACACATCACAAAATCTCGTAAGAGACTATGATAGTTTTAACCTTTGATTTGAACTGAGTTAGTACCAAGGGATTCATATCATTTAAATATACCTAATACCTATAAAAGGAGTCAAAAACAATATGTAATTAAAGAACATCAAGTGATTTGAAAGGTGTTCATACACCACAAAATCTCGTAAGAGACTATGATAGTTTAAACTTTTGATTTGAAATGTGTTTGATCCAAGGGCCATATATCATTTAAATACACCTAATACCTATCCAAGGAGTCAAAAACAATAGGTAATTAAGCACATCAAATTATTTGAAAGGTTTTTCATACATCAGAAAATCTCGTAAGAGACTATGATAGTTTTAACCTTTAATTTGAAATGAGTTTGATCCAAGGGCTTCATATGATTTAAATATACCTAATACCTATTCAAGGAGTCAAAGACAATAGGTAATTAAGCAATTCAAATGATTTGAAAGGTGTTCATACACCACAAAATCTCGTAAGAGACTATGATAGTTTTAACCTTTGATTTGAACTGAGTTTGTACCAAGGGATTCATATCATTTAAATATACCTAATACCTATTCAAGGAGTCAAAAACAATAGGTAATTAATGATGCAGGAGCATCCATGATCAATCCAAGTCTCCTAACAAAGAGTCATCAAGAAGAGATTAAGGTGAAGGAGATTCAGTTCATTAGCTTACTTAATCCAATTTCGAACAAACAAGTACTTCGAATTGTTAATTAAGCTTAACACCTTCTTAATCTTTTTTAAGCCTTGTTGATTAATGCTTATGATCATCTTAACATCATTAAGTATTAGTAATAAAGCTTAAATTATGATTAAATAGCTTAATTAGTTAGTTCTAAGTCATTAAAGTAAGCTTAGTGAAACTGTTTTGGAAGAACAGAATTTACACGGTTTGTTTAGGGCTCGTTTTGGCTACGTTTTTGAGCTTTATTCTTGGCTAAGGCAACCATACATGACTCACCTGTGTGCTTACATACATCACCAACAAGCATGTGAAGAGTTGGAGGCAAGAATCAATAGGAAACGAGAGCTTCATGAAGAAGTATCCAAAACCGCAGCTCCCTGCGTCATTCTGGGCCCATTTTCATCAGTTCTGGGCAGCCGCTTTTCTTTAGCTTTTGGAGCTGATTTTTTGAGGATATTTTCCTTAGAATGTCTATTTTAATACCTTAGCTTCCTTTTTGCAGTAGGACATTTTCGTTTCTCAGAATCCCTCAATCATTGCACCTAGGTACTGAAAACTGGCCAGATTTTTTGTAATAGTTTAAGATGGCTTTTGTTACCTAAGCAAAACATCACCAAATGACGTGAATTTTTGGTATGTTACTGCTTTATATGTTAGGTTTGTAAGGCAAGAAGTTTCATTAGAGTTTGTTGAATGAATTAAGAGTTATACTCATTTCTTTGAGCTGTGCGCTTAGAGCAAAACTGGACAGTTTGTCCTAATTAAAGTCTTTGAGTTAATTAGCTAACTAACGTAGATTAGTTACTAATTTAACAAAGCAAGGTTGCACCAAGAGTTCTTCTTTGACATTGGTGGCCTAGTTTGGTGGTTCTAAGGCTAGTGAAAGTGGTGGTTGTTGGTACGGTTCCAACAAGGCTTGAAGCAAAACTGATTCTTCGGTTCTTAACCAACGAATGCTCTTGTTTATGAAATGCTTTATGCATCATTTGGTATCAGAGCTTTGGTTAGTTTAAGAGCATTCTTTTAACCCTCTAATCATCCCATAATCACTTCCTAAACTCATACACTTATCCCCCCCCAAAACCGAAATCAATTCTAAGCCCAAACACATCTCTTTTCTTCTCTTTTCACCTCTAATCTTTGATACAACTTAGTGGTTGTTAAAATGAGTGGTGGTGAAGATCCAAATCAGTTTAGAAGGGGCATGACATTGAATGAAGCAAGGTTAGTTGGCCTTGAGAATCAAATGGCTACAATTAGTGAGCAAATGGCAAATCTCATGGAAGCTTTTCGAAGTTCTAGTGTTGGAGTTCGAAGAGAAGTTCATGAAAGGAGGCACTTTGAAGATGAGAATGAGGTTGTTTATGACTCTAGTGAAGAAGTACAATCACAAACTTCTAATCAAAGAAGGAGGCCACGAAAACAAGATGATTTTCGAGACATAAAGTTAGATGTTCCAGAATTTGATGGAAACCTTAATCCGGATGCTTATTTGGAATGGGTTTCGAGATGTAATAGGATTTTCGAGCTAAAGGAGTATGATGATTCGAAATCCTTCAAGTTGGCTATCACTAAGCTAAAGGGTTATGCATCCCTTTGGTGGGAAAACGTTGCTCTTGCTAGAGAAAGGAAGCATAAGCCGAAAATCAAGAGTTGGAAGAAACTGAAAAAGAAGATGGAAGCTAAGTTTCTCCCCTCCACTTACACTCTTGATTTATATAACCAACTTTCTGATTTGTTCCAAGGTACCAAGAATGTCGAGACATACATCCATGAATATGAAAAGTTGATGATGAAATTGGATGTTCAAGAAAGGGAAGAGCAGACCATGGCTCGTTTTGTGAAGGGCCTAGATCGTGACATCCAAAAGAAGCTTGAGCTTCAATCTTATTCTACTTTAGATGAACTTTTCAGGTTGGCTCTTAAGGTGGAAAAGCATCAAAAAGACAAGAAGAAGAAGGTGTTTAGCAAAGGAACTTCTTATGCTAAAGGAGGTTCTAGTTCCTATGTAAAGCCTACTTCGACATCTCCATTTACACCTAAAAATGAAGCTGGTTCGAAATTTCTTGATAAAGGGAAGAAAGTTGCTGAAAGTTCTTCCAAGAAGGATGATATCAAATGTTTTAAGTGTCATGGTTATGGTCATTATCAAGCACAATGCCCAAACAGAAGGGTAATGACCTTATTAGACATTAAAAACATAGAAGATGCCCTTAAAGATCAAGAGGAGCACGAAAAAGAATCTGAAAAGGAGGATGAATGCAATGAAGATGTTCTTGTTGATGAAGTGGAAGGAGATGATCATCTTAGCTTGGTTCTAAGGAGGGTCCTTCACTCCAAAGAAGCCGAAGCTATACCATCTCAACGAGACCAGATTTTTCAGACAAAATGCTTAATCAAGGGCAAGATTTGTTCCATGATTATTGATGGTGGGAGTTGCACTAATGTAGCTTCGAGTTCTATGGTGGAGAAGCTCAATTATCCTACTTTCAGTCATCCTAAACCATATAAGCTTCATTGGCTTAATGATGGTAACTGTGTGGAGGTAACAAAACAAGCTTTAATTAGCTTCTCTTTTGGTGATTCGTATAATGATAAGGTTTTATGTGATGTGGTGCCTATGAATGCATGTCATATTCTCTTAGGGAGGCCGTGGCAATCTGATAAGGAAACCTTACATAATGGTAGGACTAATACATACACTTTCATGCATGAAAACAAGAAAATTATACTTAGTCCTAGCAAAAAGGGTCCGAATTTGCCTAAGAAAGAAACCTCCAATTCGAAAGCTAAAAATCAGAAATCCTTAATTCTCCAAAAACATCAAGTTGATAAGGCCATTGAAAAGGGGAAGGAAATGTACTTGTTGTTGTTATTTGCTGCAAATGATGAAAATACTAGTGAATTACATGATTGGGTTAAACCATTAGTGAACGATTTTAGTGATATTTTTCCCGAGGATCTTCCTTATGGTTTACCACCTAGTAGGGGTATTGAGCATCAAATTGACTTAGTTCCTGGAGCACCATTACCTAATAAGGCAGCTTATAGATGTAATCCTGAAGAAGCTAAAGAGTTGCAAAAACAGATTACTGAATTGTTAGCTAAGGGATTTGTACAAGAAAGTCTTAGTCCATGTGCTGTTCCTGTTATTTTGGTTCCAAAGAAGGATGGAACTATGCGTATGTGTGTAGATTGCAGGGCTATAAACAACATTACCATCAAGTATAGGTATCCTATTCCTAGGCTTGATGATTTGCTCGATGAATTACATGGTGCTACTATATTCTCCAAGATAGATTTGCGTAGTGGTTATCATCAGATTCGAATCAAGGAAGGGGATGAATGGAAAACAGCCTTTAAGACTAAGAGTGGGTTATATGAGTGGCGTGTTATGCCATTTGGTTTAACTAATGCTCCTAGTACTTTCATGAGGCTCATGCATGAGGTACTTCGTCCTTTCATTGGTTCGTTTGTTGTGGTTTATTTTGATGATATTCTTGTGTATAGCAACAGTGAACAGGATCATCTTATTCATCTGAAGAAGGTTTTCCTTAAGCTAAGGGAAAAGAAGCTATATGCAAAGATGGAGAAGTGTGAATTCTTCACTTCTAGTGTGTCTTTTCTTGGTTTCATTATTTCATCTCAGGGTATTTCTATGGATGAATCCAAGGTGGAGGCAATCAAATCATGGCCAATTCCAAAGTCCATCACAGAAGTTCGAAGTTTTCATGGATTGGCATCTTTTTACAGGAGATTCATCAGAGGTTTTAGTACTATTTTGGCTCCACTGACCGAATGTATCAAAGGGGGTTCTTTCACTTGGACTCCAGCAGCTCAGGAAGCATTTGATCAGTTGAAAAGCAAGCTTTGTGAGGCGCCTGTTCTAGCCTTACCAGATTTCAAGAAAGTGTTTGAAGTGGAATGTGATGCAAGTGGCGTAGGGATTGGAGCTGTTTTACAACAAGGAGGACGTCCCATAGCCTATTTCAGTGAGAAGCTCAATCATGCCAAGCTCAACTACAGCACCTATGATAAAGAGTTCTATGCTATTGTTCGTGCCTTGACTTATTGGACTCATTATCTTAGGCCAGCTCAGTTTGTGTTGCATTCAGATCACCAAGCTTTGAAGTACATTAATGGACAACATAAGCTCAGTTCACGACATGCTAAATGGGTGGAGTTCCTTCAATCTTTTGATTTTGTTTTAAAATACAAAACTGGAGTTTCTAATGTGGTTGCAGATGCATTATCTAGGAGGCATTCTATGCTTTCTCTAATGGAGGCTCGAGTTCTTGGCTTCACTCATATTAAGGAGCTTTATTATGATGATCCAGATTTTTCGCCATTGATAGAAGCGTGCAAGGATGGTTCTCATGGAGCTTATTCGGTTCTAGATGGTTTTCTCTTCCGAAATAATAAGCTTTGTATCCCTAAGTGCTCACTAAGGGATTTGCTCATCAAGGAGGTTCATGGAGGAGGCCTAGCAGGGCATTTTGGTATTAACAAAACTGTGGATGTTTTGCAGGAACACTTTTATTGGCCAAAACTGGCAGGTGACGTTCACTCAGTTCTAGCTCGATGTTCTACATGTCAAAAGGCCAAGAGTTCTTTTCATCAAGGGCTCTATACTCCACTTCCAGTTCCTAATCAGCCATGGGAAGATGTTAGTATGGATTTCATTGTAGCTTTGCCTAGGACTCAAAGGCAAAGAGACGCTATTATGGTGGTGGTGGATCGATTCTCAAAGATGGCTCATTTTATTGCTTGCAACAAGACGGATGATGCAATTCATGTAGCTGATTTGTACTTCAAGGAGATCATTAGATTACATGGTGTACCGAAGACTATTGTTTCTGATAAGGATGTTAAGTTCCTTAGTTTCTTTTGGAAGACTTTATGGAAGCTCCTAGGTACTAAACTCCTCTTTAGTACCACGGCGCATCCACAAACTGATGGCCAAACGGAGGTTACAAACAGGACACTTACTACTCTACTCAGGACTCTAGTTAACAAGTCACAGAAAGATTGGGATCTAAAGCTAGCACATGCAGAATTTGCTTATAATAGATCACCTACATATGCCACGAAGTGCTCTCCATTCGAAGTGAACTATGGGGTTAATCCTTTAAGCCCCATTGATTTACTACCTATTCCAGTTGAAGTGAGGCAAAGCAAAGATGCAGAGGAGAAGGCAAAGGAGATGAAAAAGCTTCACCAACAGATTAGAGCACGCATTGAGAAGGTTAATGAAGCTTACAAGGTCCGAGCTAACAAGCATCGAAAGGAGGTCATTTACAAGCCCGGGGACTTGGTATGGTTGCACCTAAGGAAGGAACGATTTCCATCAAGAAGGAAGAACAAGCTGATGCCAAGGAGTGATGGTCCATTTAGGGTGCTTGAAAAGATCAATAACAATGCATACAAGATAGAACTACCAAGTGAGATGGGCAACATTTCGGCCACCTTCAATGTGGGTGATTTAGCTCCATATTTAGAAGAAGATTTTGAGTTACAAGAAGACTTCTCCAAACCAGGGGAGAATGATGCAGGAGCATCCATGATCAATCCAAGTCTCCTAACAAAGAGTCATCAAGAAGAGATTAAGGTGAAGGAGATTCAGTTCATTAGCTTACTTAATCCAATTTCGAACAAACAAGTACTTCGAATTGTTAATTAAGCTTAACACCTTCTTAATCTTTTTTAAGCCTTGTTGATTAATGCTTATGATCATCTTAACATCATTAAGTATTAGTAATAAAGCTTAAATTATGATTAAATAGCTTAATTAGTTAGTTCTAAGTCATTAAAGTAAGCTTAGTGAAACTGTTTTGGAAGAACAGAATTTACACGGTTTGTTTAGGGCTCGTTTTGGCTACGTTTTTGAGCTTTATTCTTGGCTAAGGCAACCATACATGACTCACCTGTGTGCTTACATACATCACCAACAAGCATGTGAAGAGTTGGAGGCAAGAATCAATAGGAAACGAGAGCTTCATGAAGAAGTATCCAAAACCGCAGCTCCCTGCGTCATTCTGGGCCCATTTTCATCAGTTCTGGGCAGCCGCTTTTCTTTAGCTTTTGGAGCTGATTTTTTGAGGATATTTTCCTTAGAATGTCTATTTTAATACCTTAGCTTCCTTTTTGCAGTAGGACATTTTCGTTTCTCAGAATCCCTCAATCATTGCACCTAGGTACTGAAAACTGGCCAGATTTTTGTAATAGTTTAAGATGGCTTTTGTTACCTAAGCAAAACATCACCAAATGACGTGAATTTTTGGTATGTTACTGCTTTATATGTTAGGTTTGTAAGGCAAGAAGTTTCATTAGAGTTTGTTGAATGAATTAAGAGTTATACTCATTTCTTTGAGCTGTGCGCTTAGAGCAAAACTGGACAGTTTGTCCTAATTAAAGTCTTTGAGTTAATTAGCTAACTAACGTAGATTAGTTACTAATTTAACAAAGCAAGGTTGCACCAAGAGTTCTTCTTTGACATTGGTGGCCTAGTTTGGTGGTTCTAAGGCTAGTGAAAGTGGTGGTTGTTGGTACGGTTCCAACAAGGCTTGAAGCAAAACTGATTCTTCGGTTCTTAACCAACGAATGCTCTTGTTTATGAAATGCTTTATGCATCAATTAAAGCACATCAAGTGATTTGAAAGGTGTTTATACACCACAAAATCTCGTAAGTGACTAATCATTTTCACCTTTGATTTGAAATGAGTTTTGATCGAAGGGCTTCATATGCTTAAAATATACCTAATACTTATTAAAGGAGTCAAAAACAATAGGTAATTAAGCACATCAAATGATGTGAAAGGTGTTCATACACCACAAAATCTCGTAAGAGACTATGATAGTTTTAACTTTTGATTTGAAATGAGTTTGATCCAAGGGCTACATATCATTTAAATATACCTAATACCTATTCAAGGAGTAAAAAAATAGGTAATTAAGCACATCAAATGATTTGAAAGGTGTTCATACACCAAAAAGTCTCGTAAGAGACTATGATTGTTCCTTTAATTTGAAATGAGTTTGATCCAAGGGTTTCATATGATTTAATTATACCTAATACCTATTCAAGGAGTCCAAAACAATATGTAATTAAGCACATTAAATGATTTGAAAGGTGTTCATACATCACAAAATCTCGTTAGAGACTATGATAGTTTTAACCTTTAATTTGAAATGAGTTTGATCCTAGGGCTTCATATGATTTAAATATACCTAATACCTATTCAAGGAGTCAAAAACAATAGGTAATTAAGCACATCAAATGATTTGAAAGGTGTTCACACATCACAAAATCTCGTAAGAGACTATGATAGTTTTAACCTTTGATTTGAACTGAGTTAGTACCAAGGGATTCATATCATTTAAATTTACGTAATACCTATTCAAGGAGTCAAAAACAATATGTAATTAAAGAACATTAAGTGATTTGAAAGGTGTTCATACACCACAAAATCTCGTAAGTGACTAATCATTTTCACCTTTGATTTGAAATGAATTTTGATCAAAGGGCTACATATGCTTTAAATATACCTAATACCTATAAAAGGAGTAAAAAACAATAGATAATTAAGCACATCAAATGATTTGAAAGGTGTTCATACATCACAAAATCTCGTAAGAGACTATGATAGTTTTAACCTTTAATTTGAAATGAGTTTGATCCAAGCGCTTCATATGATTTAAATATACCTAATACCTATTCAAGGAGTCAAAAACAATAGGTAATTAAGCAATTCAAATGATTTGAAAGGTGTTCATACACCATAAAATCTCGTAAGAGACTATGATAGGTTTAACCTTTGATTTGAACTGAGTTTTTACCAAGGGATTCATATCATTTAAATAGACCTAATACCTATTCAAGGAGTAAAAAACAATAGGTAATTAAAGCACATCAAGTGATTTGAAAGGTGTTCATACACCACAAAATCTCGTAAGTGACTAATCATTTTCACCTTTGATTTGAAATGAGTTTTTATCAAAGGGGTTCATATGCTTAAAATATACCTAATACTTATTAAAGGAGTCAAAAACAATAGGTAATTAAGCACATCAAATGATGTGAAAGGTGTTCATACACCACAAAATCTCGTAAGAGACTATGATAGTTTTAACTTTTGATTTGAAATGAGTTTGATCCAAGGGCTACATATCATTTAAATATACCTAATACCTATTCAAGGAGTCAAAAACAATAGGTAATTAAGCACATCTAATGATTTGAAAGGTGTTAATACACCAAAAAGTCTCGTAAGAGATTATGATTGTTCCTTTAATTTAAAATGAGTTTGATCCAAGGGTTTCATATGATTTAATTATACCTAATACCTATTCAAGGAGTCCAAAACAATAGGTAATTAAGCACATCAAATGATTTGAATGGTGTTCATACACCACAAAATCTGGTAAGAGACTATAATTGTTTTAACCTTTGATTTGAAATGAGTTTGATTCAAGGGCTTCATATGATTTGAATATACCTAATACCTATTCAAGGAGTCAAAAAAATAGGTAATTAAGCACATCAAATGATTTGAAAGGTGTTCATACCCACAAAATCTCGTAAGAGAGTATGATAATTTAAACCTTTGATTAGAAATGAGTTTGATCCAAGGTCTTCATATTCTTTAAATATACCTAATACCTATAAAAGGAGTAAAAAACAATAGATAATTAAGCACATCAAGTGATTTGAAAGGTGTTGATACACCAAAAAATCTCATAAGAGACTATGATAGTTTTAACTTTTGATTTGAAATGAGTAAGATCCAAGGGCTACATATCATTTAAATATACCTAATACCTATTCAAGGAGTCAAAACAAATAGGTAATTAAGCACCTCAAATGATTTGAAAGGTGTTCATACATCAAAAAATCTCGTAAGAGACTATGATAGTTTTAACCTTTAATTTGAAATGAGTTTGATCCAAGGGCTTCATATGATTTAAATATACCTAATACCTATTCAAGGAGTCAAATACAATAGGTAAGTAAGCACATCAAATGATTTGAAAGGTGTTCATACATCACTAAATCTCGTAAGAGACTCTGATAGTTTTAACCTTTGATTTGAACTGAGTTAGTACCAAGGGATTCATATCATTTAAATTTACCTAATACCTATTCAAAGAGTCAAAAACGATATGTAATTAAAGAACATCAAGTGATTTGAAAGGTGTTCATACACCACAAAATCTCGTAAGAGAGTATGATAATTTTAACCTTTGATTAGAAATGTGTTTGATCCAAGGTCTCCATATGCTTTAAATATACCTAATACCTATAAAAGGAGTCAAAAAAATAGATAATTAAGCACATCAATTGATTTAAAAGGTGTTCATACACCACAAAATCTCGTAAGAGACTATGATAGTTTAAACTTTTGATTTGAAATGTGTTTGATCCAAGGGCTACATATCATTTAAATACACCTAATACCTATCCAAGGAGTCAAAAACAATAGGTAATTAAGCACATCAAATGATTTGAAAGGTTTTTCATACATCAGAAAATCTCGTAAGAGACTATGATAGTTTTAACCTTTAATTTGAAATGAGTTTGATCCAAGGGCTTCATATGATTTAAATATACCTAATACCTATTCAAGGAGTAAAAAACAATAGGTAATTAAGCAATTCAAATGATTTGAAAGGTGTTCATACACCACAAAATCTCGTAAGAGACTATGATAGTTTTAACCTTTGATTTGAACTGAGTTTGTACCAAGGGATTCATATCATTTAAATATACCTAATACCTATTCAAGGAGTCAAAAACAATAGGTCATTAAAGCACATCAATTGATTTGAAAGGTGTTTATACACCACAAAATCTCGTAAGTGACTAATCATTTTCACCTTTGATTTGAAATGAGTTTCGATCAAAGGGCTTCACTTGCTTAAAATATACCTAATACTTATTAAAGGATTCAACAACAATAGGTAATTAAGCACATCAAATGATTTGAAAGGTGTTCATACACCACAAAATCTCGTAAGAGACTATGATAGTTTTAACTTTGATTTGAAATGAGTTTGATCCAAGGGCTACATATCATTTAAATATACCTAATACCTATTCAAGGATCAAAAAAACTAGGTAATTAAGCACATCAAATGATTTGAAAGGTGTTCATACACCAAAAAGTCTCGTAAGAGACTATGATTGTTCCTTTAATTTGAAATGAGTTTGATCCAAGGGTTTAATATGATTTAATTATACCTAATACCTATTCAAGGAGTCCAAAACAATATGTAATTAAGCACATCAAATGATTTGAAAGGTATTCATACACCACAAAATCTCGTAAGAGACTGTGATAGTTTTAACCTTCGATTTGAAATTAGTTTTATCCAAGGGCTTCATATGATTTAAGTATACCTAATACCTATTTAAGTAGTCAAAAACAATAGGTAATTAAGCACATCAAATGATTTGAAAGGTGTTCATACACCACAAAATCTGGTAAGAGACTATAATAGTTTTAACCTTTGATTTGAAATGAGTTTGTTTCAAGGGCTTCATATGATTTCAATATACCTAATACCTATTCAAGGAGTCAAAAACAATAGGTAATTAAGCACATCAAATGATTTGAAAGGTGTTCATACCCACAAAATCTCGTAAGAGAGTATGATAATTTTAACCTTTGATTAGAAATGTGTTTGATCCAAGGTCTCCATATGCTTTAAATATACCTAATACCTATAAAAGGAGTCAAAAACAATAGATAATTAAGCACATCAAGTGATTTAAAAGGTGTTCATACACCACAAAATCTCGTAAGAGACTATGATAGTTTTAACTTTTGATTTGAAATGTGTTTGATCCAAAGGCTATATATCATTTAAATACACCTAATACCTATTCAAGGAGTCAAAATCAATAGGTAATTAAGCACATCATATGATTTGAAAGGTTTTTCATACCTCAGAAAATCTCGTAAGAGACTATGATAGTTTTAACCTTTAATTTGAAATGAGATTGATCCAAGGGCTTCATATGATATAAATATACCTAATACCTATTCAAGGAGTCAAAAACAATATGTAATTAAGCACATCAAATGATTTGAAAGGTGTTCATACACCACAAAATCTCGTAAGAGACTATGATAGTTTTAACTTTTGATTTAAAATGTGTTTGATCCAAGGGCTACATATCATTTAAATCTACCTAATACCTATTCAAGGAGTCAAAAACAATAGGTAATTAAGCACATCAAATGATTTGAAAGGTGTTCATACATCACAAAATCTCGTAAGAGACTATGATAGTTTTAACCTTTAATTTGAAATGAGTTTGATCCAAGGGCTTCATATGATTTTAATATACCTAATACCTATTCAAGGAGTCAAAAACAATAGGTAATTAAGCACATCAAATGATTTGAAAGGTGTTCATACATCTCAAAATCTCGTAAGAGACTATGATAGTTTTAACCTTTGATTTGAACTGAGTTAGTACCAAGGGATTCATATCATTTAAATTTACCTAATACCTATTCAAGGAGTCAAAAACAATAAGTAATTAAAGAACATCAAGTGATTTGAAAGGTGTTCATACACCACAAAATCTCGTAAGTGACTAATCATTTTCACCTTTGATTTGAAATGAGTTTTGATCAAAGGGCTTCATATGCTTAAAATATACCAAATACTTATTAAAGGATTCAAAACAATAGGTAATTAAGCACATCAAACGATTTGAAAGAAGTTCATACACCACAAAATCTCGTAATAGACTATGATAGTTTTAACTTTTGATTAGAAATGAGTTTAATCAAAGGGATACATATCATTTAAATATACCTAATACCTGTTCAAGGAGTCAAAAACAATAGGTAATTAAGCACATCAAATGATTTGAAAGGTATTCATACACCAAAAAGTCTCGTAAGAGACTATGATTGTTCCTTTAATTTGAAATGAGTTTTATCCAAGGGCTTCATATGATTTAAGTATACCTAATACCTATTTAAGTAGTCAAAAACATTAGGTAATTAAGCACATCAAATGATTTGAAAGGTGTTCATACACCACAAAATCTGGTAAGAGACTATACTAGTTTTAACCTTTGATTTGAAATGAGTTTGATTCAAGGGCTTCATATGATTTCAATATACCTAATACCTATTCAAGGAGTCAAAAACAATAGGTAATTAAGCACATCAAATGATTTGAAAGGTGTACATACCCACAAAATCTCGTAAGAGAGTATGATAATTTTAACCTTTGATTAGAAATGAGTTTGATCCAAGGTCTTCATATGCTTTAAATATACCTAATACCTATAAAAGGAGTAAAAAACAATAGATAATTAAGCACATGAAGTGATTTGAAAGGTGTTCATGCACCAAAAAATCTCATAAGAGACTATGATAGTTTTAACTTTTGATTTGAAATGAGTTTGATCCAAGGGCTACATATCATTTAAATATACCTAATACCTATTCAAGGATTCAAAAACAATAGATAATTAAGCACATCCAATGATTTGAAAGGTGTTCATACATCATAAAATCTCGTAAGAGACTATGATAGTTTTAACCTTTAATTTGAAATGAGTTTGATCCAAGGGCTTCATATGATTTAAATATACCTAATACCTATTCAAGGAGTCAAAAACAATAGGCAATTAACCACATCAAATGATTTGAAAGGTGAATACATCACTAAATCTCGTAAGAGACTATGATAGTTTTAACCTTTGATTTGAACTGAGTTATTACCAAGGGATTCAAATCATTTAAATTTACCTAATACCTATTCAAGGAGTCAAAAATAATATGTAATTAAAGAACATCAAGTGATTTGAAAGGTGTTCATACACCACAAAATCTAGTAAGAGAGTATGATAATTTTAACCTTTTATTAGAAATATGTTTGATCCAAGGTCTCCATCTTTTTTAAATATACCTAATACCTATAAAAGGAGTCAAAAACAATAGATAATTAAGCACATCAAGTGATTTAAAAGGTGTTCATACACCACAAAATCTTGTAAGAGACTATGATAGTTTTAACTTTTGATTTGAAATGTGTTTGATCCAAGGGCTACATATCATTTAAATATACTTAATACCTATTCAAGGATTCAAAAATAATAGGTAATTAAGCACATCAAATGATTTGAAAGGTGTTCATACATCACAAAATCTCGTAAGAGACTATGATAGTTTTAACCTTTAATTTGAAATGAGTTTGATCCAAGGGCTTCATATGATTTAAATATACCTAATACCTATTCAAGGAGTCAAAAACAATAGGTAATTAAGCAATTCAAATGATTTGAAAGGTGTTCATACACCACAAAATCTCGTAAGAGACTATGATAGTTTTAATCTTTGATTTAAACTGAGTTTCTACCAAGCGATTCATATCATTTAAATATACCTAATACCTATTCAAGGAGTCAAAAACAATAGGTAATGAAAGCACATCAAGTGATTTGAAAGGTGTTCATACACCACAAAATCTCGTAAGTGACTAATCATTTTCACCTTTGATTTTAAATGAGTTTTGATCAAAGGGCTTCATATGCTTAAAATATACCTAATACTTATTAAAGGAGTAAAAAACAATAGGTAATTAACCACATCAAATGATTTGAAAGGTGTTCGTACACCACAAAATCTCGTAAGAGACTATGATAGTTTTAACTTTTGATTTGAAATGAGTTTGATCCAAGGGCTACATATCATTTAAATATACCTAATACCTATTCAAGGAGTCAAAAATAATAGGTAATTAAGAACATCAAATGATTTGAAAGGTATTCATACACCAAAAAGTCTCGTAAGAGACTATGATTGTTCCTTTAATTTGAAATGAGTTTTATCCAAGGGCTTCATATGATTTAAGTATACCTAATACCTATTTAAGTAGTCAAAAACAATAGGTAATTAAGCACATCAAATGATTTGAAAGGTGTTCATACACCACAAAATCTGGTAAGAGACTATACTAGTTTTAACCTTTGATTTGAAATGAGTTTGATTCAAGGGCTTCATATGATTTCAATATACCTAATACCTATTCAAGGAGTCAAAAACAATAGGTAATTAAGCACATCAAATGATTTGAAAGGTGTACATACCCACAAAATCTCGTAAGAGAGTATGATAATTTTAACCTTTGATTAGAAATGAGTTTGATCCAAGGTCTTCATATGCTTTAAATATACCTAATACCTATAAAAGGAGTAAAAAACAATAGATAATTATGCACATGAAGTGATTTGAAAGGTGTTCATGCACCAAAAAATCTCGTAAGAGACTATGATAGTTTTAACTTTTGATTTGAAATGAGTTTGATCCAAGGGCTACATATCATTTAAATATACCTAATACCTATTCAAGGAGTCAAAAACAATAGGTAATTAAGCACATCAAATGATTTGAAAGGTGTTCATACATCATAAAATCTCGTAAGAGACTATGGATAGTTTTAACCTTTAATTTGAAATGAGTTTGATCCAAGGGCTTCATATGATTTAAATATACCTAATACCTATTCAAGGAGTCAAAAACAATAGGTAATTAAGCACATCAAATGATTTGAAAGGTGAATACATCACTAAATCTCGTAAGAGACTATGATAGTTTTAACCTTCGATTTGAACTGAGTTATTACCAAGGGATTCATATCATTTAAATTTACCTAATACCTATTCAAGGAGTCAAAAACAATATGTAATTAAAGAACATCAAGTGATTTGAAAGGTGTTCATACACCACAAAATCTAGTAAGAGAGTATGATAATTTTAACCTTTTATTAGAAATATGTTTGATCCAAGGTCTCCATATTTTTTAAATATACCTAATACCTATAAAAGGAGTCAAAAACAATAGAGAATTAAGCACATCAAGTGATTTAAAAGGTGTTCATACACCACAAAATCTTGTAAGAGACTACGATAGTTTTAACTTTTGATTTGAAATGTGTTTGATCCAAGGGCTACATATCATTTAAATATACTTAATACCTATTCAAGGAGTCAAAAAAATAATAGGTAATTAAGCACATCAAATGATTTGAAAGGTGTTCATACATCACAAAATCTCGTAAGAGACTATGATAGTTTTAACCTTTAATTTGAAATGAGTTTGATCCAAGGGCTTCATATGATTTAAATATACCTAATACCTATTCAAGGAGTCAAAAACAATAGGTAATTAAGCAATTCAAATGATTTGAAAGGTGTTCATACACCACAAAATCTCGTAAGAGACTATGATAGTTTTAACCTTTGATTTAAACTGAGTTTCTACCAAGCGATTCATATCATTTAAATATACCTAATACCTATTCAAGGAGTCAAAAAACAATAGGTAATGAAAGCACATCAAGTGATTTGAAAGGTTTTCATACACCACAAAATCTCGTAAGTGACTAATCATTTTGACCTTTGATTTTAAATGAGTTTTGATCAAAGGGCTTCATATGCTTAAAATATACCTAATACTTATTAAAGGAGTAAAAAACAATAGGTAATTAACCACATCAAATGATTTGAAAGGTGTTCGTACACCACAAAATCTCGTAAGAGACTATGATAGTTTTAACTTTTGATTTGAAATGAGTTTGATCCAAGGGCTACATATCATTTAAATATACCTAATACCTATTCAAGGATTCAAAAACAATAGGTAATTAAGCACATCCAATGAGTTGAAAGGTGTTCATACATCATAAAATCTCGTAAGAGACTATGATAGTTTTAACCTTTAATTTGAAATGAGTTTGATCCAAGGGCTTCATATGATTTAAATATACCTAATACCTATTCAAGGAGTCAAAAACAATAGGTAATTAACCACATCAAATGATTTGAAAGGTGAATACATCACTAAATCTCGTAAGAGACTATGATAGTTTTAACCTTTGATTTGAACTGAGTTATTACCAAGGGATTCATATCATTTAAATTTACCTAATACCTATTCAAGGAGTCAAAAACAATATGTAATTAAAGAACATCAAGTGATTTGAAAGGTGTTCATACACCACAAAATCTAGTAAGAGAGTATGATAATTTTAACCTTTTATTAGAAATATGTTTGATCCAAGGTCTCCATATTTTTTAAATATACCTAATACCTATAAAAGGAGTCAAAAACAATAGATAATTAAGCACATCAAGTGATTTAAAAGGTGTTCATACACCACAAAATCTTGTAAGAGACTATGATAGTTTTAACTTTTGATTTGAAATGTGTTTGATCCAAGGGCTACATATCATTTAAATATACTTAATACCTATTCAAGGATTCAAAAATAATAGGTAATTAAGCACATCAAATGATTTGAAAGGTGTTCATACATCACAAAATCTCGTAAGAGACTATGATAGTTTTAACCTTTAATTTGAAATGAGTTTGATCCAAGGGCTTCATATGATTTAAATATACCTAATACCTATTCAAGGAGTCAAAAAAAATAGGTAATTAAGCAATTCAAATGATTTGAAAGGTGTTCATACACCACAAAATCTCGTAAGAGACTATGATAGTTTTAACCTTTGATTTAAACTGAGTTTCTACCAAGCGATTCATATCATTTAAATATACCTAATACCTATTCAAGGAGTCAAAAACAATAGGTAATGAAAGCACATCAAGTGATTTGAAAGGTTTTCATACACCACAAAATCTCGTAAGTGACTAATCATTTTGACCTTTGATTTTAAATGAGTTTTGATCAAAGGGCTTCATATGCTTAAAATATACCTAATACTTATTAAAGGAGTAAAAAACAATAGGTAATTAACCACATCAAATGATTTGAAAGGTGTTCGTACACCACAAAATCTCGTAAGAGACTATGATAGTTTTAACTTTTGATTTGAAATGAGTTTGATCCAAGGGCTACATATCATTTAAATATACCTAATACCTATTCAAGGAGTCAAAAAATAATAGGTAATTAAGAACATCAAATGATTTGAAAGGTATTCATACACCAAAAAGTCTCGTAAGAGACTATGATTGTTCCTTTAATTTGAAATGAGTTTTATCCAAGGGCTTCATATGATTTAAGTATACCTAATACCTATTTAAGTAGTCAAAAATAATAGGTAATTAAGCACATCAAATGATTTGAAAGGTGTTCATACACCACAAAATCTGGTAAGAGACTATACTAGTTTTAACCTTTGATTTGAAATGAGTTTGATTCAAGGGCTTCATATGATTTCAATATACCTAATACCTATTCAAGGAGTCAAAAACAATAGGTAATTAAGCATATCAAATGAT
Organism: Patellifolia procumbens; assembly: GCA_947645195.1. Classification (NCBI taxonomy): domain Eukaryota; kingdom Viridiplantae; phylum Streptophyta; class Magnoliopsida; order Caryophyllales; family Amaranthaceae; genus Patellifolia; species Patellifolia procumbens. The sequence goes on along the minus strand of CANSGD010000275.1, from coordinate 513,487 downwards.
TTGAAAGGTGTACATACCCACAAAATCTCGTAAGAGAGTATGATAATTTTAACCTTTGATTAGAAATGAGTTTGATCCAAGGTCTTCATATGCTTTAAATATACCTAATACCTATAAAAGGAGTAAAAAAACAATAGATAATTATGCACATGAAGTGATTTGAAAGGTGTTCATGCACCAAAAATCTCGTAAGAGACTATGATAGTTTTAACTTTTGATTTGAAATGAGTTTGATCCAAGGGCTACATATCATTTAAATATACCTAATACCTATTCAAGGAGTCAAAAACAATAGGTAATTAAGCACGTCAAATGATTTGAAAGGTGTTCATACATCATAAAATCTCGTAAGAGACTATGATAGTTTTAACCTTTAATTTGAAATGAGTTTGATCCAAGGGCTTCATATGATTTAAATATACCTAATACCTATTCAAGGAGTCAAAAACAATAGGTAATTAAGCACATCAAATGATTTGAAAGGTGAATACATCACTAAGTCTCGTAAGAGACTATGATAGTTTTAACCTTTGATTTGAACTGAGTTATTACCAAGGGATTCATATCATTTAAATTTACCTAATACCTATTCAAGGAGTCAAAAACAATATGTAATTAAAGAACATCAAGTGATTTGAAAGGTGTTCATACACCACAAAAATCTAGTAAGAGAGTATGATAATTTTAACCTTTTATTAGAAATATGTTTTATCCAAGGTCTCCATATTTTTTAAATATACCTAATACCTATAAAAGGAGTCAAAAACAATAGATAATTAAGCACATCAAGTGATTTAAAAGGTGTTCATACACCACAAAATCTTGTAAGAGACTATGATAGTTTTAACTTTTAATTTGAAATGAGTTTGATCCAAGGGCTTCATATGATTTAAATATACCTAATACCTATTCAAGGAGTCAAAAAAAATAGGTAATTAAGCAATTCAAATGATTTGAAAGGTGTTCATACACCACAAAATCTCGTAAGAGACTATGATAGTTTTAACCTTTGATTTAAACTGAGTTTCTACCAAGCGATTCATATCATTTAAATATACCTAATTCCTATTCAAGGAGTCAAAAACAATAGGTAATGAAAGCACATCAAGTGATTTGAAAGGTTTTCATACACCACAAAATCTCGTAAGTGACTAATCATTTTGACCTTTGATTTTAAATGAGTTTTGATCAAAGGGCTTCATATGCTTAAAATATACCTAATACTTATTAAAGGAGTAAAAAACAATAGGTAATTAACCACATCAAATGATTTGAAAGGTGTTCGTACACCACAAAATCTCGTAAGAGACTATGATAGTTTTAACTTTTGATTTGAAATGAGTTTGATCCAAGGGCTACATATCATTTAAATATACCTAATACCTATTCAAGGAGTCAAAAATAATAGGTAATTAAGAACATCAAATGATTTGAAAGGTATTCATACACCAAAAAGTCTCGTAAGAGACTATGATTGTTCCTTTAATTTGAAATGAGTTTTATCCAAGGGCTTCATATGATTTAAGTATACCTAATACCTATTTAAGTAGTCAAAAATAATAGGTAATTAAGCACATCAAATGATTTGAAAGGTGTTCATACACCACAAAATCTGGTAAGAGACTATACTAGTTTTAACCTTTGATTTGAAATGAGTTTGATTCAAGGGCTTCATATGATTTCAATATACCTAATACCTATTCAAGGAGTCAAAAACAATAGGTAATTAAGCATATCAAATGATTTGAAAGGTGTACATACCCACAAAATCTCGTAAGAGAGTATGATAATTTTAACCTTTGATTAGAAATGAGTTTGATCCAAGGTCTTCATATGCTTTAAATATACCTAATACCTATAAAAGGAGTAAAAAACAATAGATAATTATGCACATGAAGTGATTTGAAAGGTGTTCATGCACCAAAAAATCTCGTAAGAGACTATGATAGTTTTAACTTTTGATTTGAAATGAGTTTGATCCAAGGGCTACATATCATTTAAATATACCTAATACCTATTCAAGGAGTCAAAAACAATAGGTAATTAAGCACGTCAAATGATTTGAAAGGTGTTCATACATCATAAAATCTCGTAAGAGACTATGATAGTTTTAACCTTTAATTTGAAATGAGTTTGATCCAAGGGCTTCATATGATTTAAATATACCTAATACCTATTCAAGGAGTCAAAAACAATAGGTAATTAAGCACATCAAATGATTTGAAAGGTGAATACATCACTAAGTCTCGTAAGAGACTATGATAGTTTTAACCTTTGATTTGAACTGAGTTATTACCAAGGGATTCATATCATTTAAATTTACCTAATACCTATTCAAGGAGTCAAAAACAATATGTAATTAAAGAACATCAAGTGATTTGAAAGGTGTTCATACACCACAAAATCTAGTAAGAGAGTATGATAATTTTAACCTTTTATTAGAAATATGTTTTATCCAAGGTCTCCATATTTTTTAAATATACCTAATACCTATAAAAGGAGTCAAAAACAATAGATAATTAAGCACATCAAGTGATTTAAAAGGTGTTCATACACCACAAAATCTTGTAAGAGACTATGATAGTTTTAACTTTTGATTTGAAATGTGTTTGATCCAAGGGCTACATATCTTTTAAATATACCTAATACCTATTCAAGGAGTCAAAAATAATAGGTAATTAAGCACATCAAATGATTTGAAAGGTGTTCATACATCACAAAATCTCGTAAGAGACTATGATAGTTTTAACCTTTAATTTGAAATGAGTTTGATCCAAGGGCTTCATATGATTTAAATATACCTAATACCTATTCAAGGAGTCAAAAACAATAGGTAATTAAGCAATTCAAATTATTTGAAAGGTGTTCATACACCACAAAATCTCGTAAGAGACTATGATAGTTTTAACCTTTGATTTGAACTGAGTTTCTACCAAGCGATTCATATCATTTAAATATACCTAATACCTATTCAAGGAGTCAAAAACAATAGGTAATGAAAGCACATCAAGTGATTTGAAAGGTGTTCATACACCACAAAATCTCGTAAGTGACTAATCATTTTCACCTTTGATTTTAAATGAGTTTTGATCAAAGGGCTTCATATGCTTAAAATATACCTAATACTTATTAAAGGAGTAAAAAACAATAGGTAATTAACCACATCAAATGATTTGAAAGGTGTTCGTACACCACAAAATCTCGTAAGAGACTATGATAGTTTTAACTTTTGATTTGAAATGAGTTTGATCCAAGGGCTACATATCATTTAAATATACCTAATACCTATTCAAGGAGTCAAAAATAATAGGTAATTAAGAACATCAAATGATTTGAAAGGTTTTCTGATATGAATATGGCTCTATGAAAGCAATATTCAAGTGTACTCCAATGCAAAGGAACCTAGATAATTAAAAGTCCGAATTTTTATGTGTTTTTGTGGCTAAAGTTTGTATCTTTATGTGTTTATGGGATATGGAAATTAAATCAATCATTCTTGAAAGATTTAATTAACCTTCAATCTCACTTAAACCACTCCTGGAATTAAGTAGATTAATCACTCAATAATTAACACTCCTGAAAATTGTTAAATGGCAAGAAGTTAATTGACAAACAATTAAGCTCGAAAAATGACTCAAAGTTCTTAACATTTTCTGAATGAAAAATGGCGTACAAAGCTCCTTATTTATACTAGTACACTCTAGTATGATAAGGAACCCTAATTCTATCTAAAAAGCAAGATAAAACTAAATCCCTAAAATGAAGGGAAAGATAAGCAAGGAAGGAAAATGATAGGCATTCGGCCTTATAACCTTTCCACACGCCTCCTTATCTTGTTTACTCTAAACATCAATCCTAATCCCAATAGGATTTGGAAAGCTACTAGAATCTACATAACCAACCAAAATTTCGGCCCCAATGTAGTTTTTATTACATGAATAAAAATGACTCAACAAAAGCAAATAGAATACTCTATAAATGGCTATGGACGCCCCATATTAGCCATTTCAAGCTAGTTCTTCTTCCCAAGCTAACATAGTCACAAAAGATCCATTGGCCTTGAGCTTGAATCCAAAGGTCTCAAGAACCAAGCAAATAGGCTCATCTCCATTAGTTGACTTTGTCTCTTGACTCATGTCATTCTCCCCCTCTTCAAAAGATTTTGTCCTCAAATTTTCATCATCATGGTAAGGACTAAGATCTCCAACGTTGAACGTAGCACTCACACCTCCATACTCACTTGGAAGATCAATGTTGTAGGCACTATCTCCAATCACCTCAAGCACCTCAAAGGGACCCTCAGCCCTAGGCATGAGCTTATTCTTCCTCTTGCTTGGGAACCTCTCCTTTCTCAAATGAATCCACACAAGATCGCCACTTTTGAACTTTGGTTGCCTTCTATGCTTGTTTGCTCTCTCCTTGTATTGAGTGTTCATCTTCTCTATTCTTGCCTTGACTTGCTCACACGTTTTTTTGAAGGTTTCGAACCTCTTCTTTGCATCAACATGAATTTTAGATTTGGTTAGTACAATAAAACCAATAGGAAGGAAAGGATTGATACCATAGACCACCTCAAATGGAGATTGAGAGGTAGTGGTTAAATGAGCTCGATTATAAGCAAATTCAGCATGGGCTAGCTTCATATCCCAATCCTTTTGTGTTTTACTCACCAAACCACGCAATAAAGCTCCAAGAGTTCTATTAGTTACTTCAGTTTGGCCATCGGTTTGAGGATGATGACTAGTACTGAAAAGTAACTTGGTTCCAACCATCTTCCACAAGCTCCTCCAAAAGTGACTTAGGAACTTGGAATCACGATCACTAAAAATACTTCTAGGGATGCCATGTAGGCGAATGATCTCCCTAAAGTACAAATCAGCAACATGTAAAGCATCATCAGTTTTATGCATAGGTACAAAGTGAGCCATCTTAGAGAAACGATCTACCACTACCATGATAGCATCTTTTCCCCTTTGAGTTCTAGGCAACCCTACTATGAAATCCATACTCACACTATCCCAAGGAACATTAGGGACAGGTAATGGAGTGTATAGGCCTTTATGGAAGGTACTCTTGGCCCGTTGACAACTAGCACACCTACTAACCACCATATGAACATCTTTCACCATGCTAGGCCAATAAAAACTTTCACTCAATGTGTCTAGGGTATTTTGAATGCCAAAATGGCCAGCCATGCCACCACTATGGACTTCCCTCACCAACAACTCCCTCACGCCACTCTTAGGAACACAAAGCATGTTCCCCTTAAACAGAAATCCTTCTTGCACTACATACATGCCATTAGGGTTATTAAAAGATTTACAAAAGTCTTCATCTTTTACATACAATTCTTTCAAATGATCAAACCCTAAAATACGAGCATCAACCATGGTTAAGAGATAGGAACGCCTAGAAAGAGCATCAGCAACAACATTACTCTTTCCTTCTTTATACTTAGAAGAAAAAGTAAAAGATTGTAGGAATTCAACCCACTTGGCGTGCCTATAAGTGAGCTTTTGTTGCCCATGGATGTGTTTGAGTGCCTCATGATCTGAATGAAGTATAAAAGGCTTTGGCCTTAAATAATGAGACCAATGATCCAAGGCCCTTACAATAGCATAAAACTCACGATCATAATTGGAGTAATTGAGCTTGGCGCCACTCAATTTCTCACTAAAGAATGCAATAGGCCTCTTCTCTTGGATAAAAACAGCACCTACGCCAATCCCACTTGCATCACACTCTACCTCGAACAATTTGTGAAAATCTGGCAAGGCTAGGATAGGGGCGTTGCAAAGGAGCCTCTTCACCTCTTCAAATGATCTTTGAGCTTGAGAGTTCCAAGAAAACTCTCCCTTCTTCATCAACTCTGTGATTGGAGCCATAACTGTTGAGAAGTTTCGAATGAACCTCCTATAGAAGGAAGCTAGGCCATGAAAACTTCTACACTCATGAGCATTGCTTGGCGCCAACCATGTGGAAATAGCTTTGACTTTCTCTGGATCAACATGTACTCCATCCCTAGAAACAATATAGCCAAGAAAAGCAATACTAGGTACAAGAAAGTCACATTTTTCCATCTTGCCATACAGTTTTTGTTCTCTCAAATTTTCAAACAACAGTCTTAAATGAGCTCAATGAGATTCAATACTAGTACTATATACAAGAATATCATCTAGATAGACAACAATAAACTTGTTAAGAAAGGGACGTAGTACCTCATTCATAAACCTCTTAAAAGAACTAGGAGCATTGCAAAGACCAAAAGCCCCCCCCCCCCCCCCCCCCACCAAAGCTCCATGTAACTCATCAAGCATGTCCTCCAATCTAGGCATAGGAAAGCGATACTTGATGGTGATGTTGTTGACGGCCCTACTATAAAGGCACATCCTCCATGTACCATCCTTCTTAGGGACAAGAAGGGAAGGAACAGCGCATGGACTCATGCTTTCTTTCACATAGCCTCGTTCAATCAACTCTTCAATCTGTCTTTGTAGCTCCTTAGAAGCCATAGGATCGCATCTATATGCTGGTTTGTTAGGCAAAGGTGCGCCTGGCACTAGATCAATAGCATGCCCGATCCCTCTCAAAGGTGGTAACCCTTGAGGCAACTCTTTGGGAAATACATCCCCAAACTCCTCTAACAAAGCTGCAAGGTTAGGATCCTTCATAGAAACATCATTAGTTAAAGTACATTTAACAAATAAAGCATAACCATGACCTTTTATTTCAACCTCCTTTTCGAACTTCTTGGGTGAAAGGAACAAACTTTGCTTTCTTTCATCCCTCTTCTTTGGCGCAATAGTGTTAGGAGACAAGGGCATAAGTCGAATCCTTTTGGACCCCATCAAAACAGAATACACGTTGGTCTCCCCCTCATGAATAACCTTTCCGATCAAATTGCCAAGGTCTACCAAGAAGAACATGACAAGCATTGATAGGAAGAACATCACCCCACAACTCATCTTTGTAGCTACCAATCGAAAAAGAAACAAGGGCTTGTTTCTTAACCATCAAACCAGTCTTATCATCTAACCAACTCAACTTGTAAGGACAAGGATGATCTCTAACCAACAAATTCAACTTAGAGACCACATTAGATGCCACCACATTAGTGCAAGATCCACTATCAATAATCACATTGCAAGAGAAATCACCAACTCTACATCTAGTATGAAAAAGATTTTCTCTTTGCTCATGATTAGGTGAATGATCAACATGTAACGTCCTCCTAATAACTCCAATCATCCTAGAGTCATCTTCAGCATAGGCATCTTCATCCTCATTCTCCTCACTCTCATGGTCACTCTCCACCACATAGTCATACATCCTTCTCTTCCTCCTCCATGGTCACGTATTGTCTCATGGTTAGGGCTTTTCTAGTGGGACAATTTGCAGCAATATGACCCCTCCCTTGACACTTAAAACACTTCCTACTATCATCATACTTCTCTCTAGAAACCACCAATTTAGGGCGCTCCCCCTTTTGTTCCCCCTTAGAAGGAATTTCATTTTTTTCAAAGGCTTTGGAAGAAGATGGATAATTAGGGTTAGGGTTAAAGCTTTTGAAAGTGGTGTTTTTCCCCCCATAGGTTTTCTTATCCTCAAGTTCATGTCTTTCAAACTTCAAAGCCAATTGACACACATCATCAAAGGTACTATAGTTGGCAATATCAATCTTTCTAGCAATAGATTTATGAAGACCTCCAATAAACCTAGCAATTTTTTCTTGCTCAACCTCTTCATTCCCACATAGCAAGCATAAATTATCAAATTCCAAAGTATAATCATTCACACTCATAGAATTTTGAGTTAAATCACGCTTTTTCATGTATTGCCTTTGAATGAAATCACTTGGAATAAATCTCTCTTCAACTTCTTTTTAAGCTTCTCCCAACTTTTAAGCTTAGGTTTTCCAAGTTTTGCCCTTTTTGCTTTTAGACCTTCTAACCAAATTCCAGCATATTTAGTTAGTCTAATAGTGGCAATTTTAAACCTTTTATCATCATCAAATCCCCTATAGTCACACACTTTCTCAAGTTGTCTAATCCACTCAAGCAAATCTTCAGGATTTGCATTGCCATCAAAATCATCCAATTTTATTCCCCTATCATCATCATAAGTGGATTTAACTTTTTGGACAACCTCATGATCAGATTCATAATCAACATGATTAGGGTCGTTTCTCCTTTTAAACACGCCCGGTTCCCCGCCCCCCACCCCCCCCCCCCCCCCCAGCCCCCCGCCCCCCCGCCCCCGGGTCCCCCCCCCCCCGCCGACGGCCCGCGCCCCCCCCCACGCCAAGATATGAATATGGCTCTATGAAAGCAATATTCAAGTGTACTCCAATGCAAAGGAACCTAGATAATTAAAAGTCCGAATTTTTATGTGTTTTTGTGGCTAAAGTTTGTATCTTTATGTGTTTATGGGATATGGAAATTAAATCAATCACTCCTGAAAGATTTAATTAACTTTCAATCTCACTTAAACCACTCCTGGAATTAAGTAGATTAATCACTCAATAACTAACACTCCTGAAAATTATTAAATGGCAAGAAGTTAATTGACAAACAATTAAGCTCGAAAAATGACTCAAAGTTCTTAACATTTTCTGAATGAAAAATGGCGTACAAAGCTCCTTATTTATACTAGTACACTCTAGTATGATAAGGAACCCTAATTCTATCTAAAAAGCAAGATAAAACTAAATCCCTAAAATGAAGGGAAAGATAAGCAAGGAAGGAAAATGATAGGCATTCGGCGTTATAACCTTTCCACACGCCTCCTTATCTTGTTTACTCTAAACATCAATCCCAATCCCAATAGGATTTGGAAAGCTACTAGAATCTACATAACCAACCAAAATTTCGGCTCTAATGTAGTTTTTATTACATGAATAAAAATGACTCAACAAAAGCAAATAGAATACTCTATAAATGGCTTTGGACGCCCCATATTAGCCATTTCACGCTAGTTCTTCTTCCCAAGCTAACATAGTCACAAAAGATCCATTGGCCTTGAGCTTGAATCCAAAGGTCTCAAGAACCAAGCAAATAGGCTCATCTCCATTGGTTGACTTTGGCTCTTGACTCATGTCATGTTCATACACCAAAAAGTCTCGTAAGAGACTATGATTGTTCCTTTAATTTGAAATGAGTTTGATCCAAGGGTTTCATATGATTTAATTATACCTAATACCTATTCAAGGAGTCCAAAACAATATGTAATTAAGCACATCAAATGATTTGAAAGGTGTTCATACACCACAAAATCTCGTAAGAGACTATGATAGTTTTAACCTTCGATTTCAAATAAGTTTTATCCAAGGGCTTCATATGATTTAAGTATACCTAATACCTATTTATGTAGTCAAAAACAATAGGTAATTAAGCACATCAAATGATTTGAAAGGTGTTCATACACCACAAAATCTGGTAAGAGACTATGATAGTTTTAACCTTTGATTTGAAATGAGTTTGATTCAAGGGCTTCATATGATTTCAATATACCTAATACCTATTCAAGGAGTCAAAAACAATAGGTAATTAAGCACATCAAATGATTTGAAAGGTGTTCATACCCACAAAATCTCGTAAGAGAGTATGATAATTTTAACCTTTGATTAGAAATGAGTTTGATCGAAGGTCTTCATATGCTTTAAATATACCTAATACCTATACAAGGAGTAAAAAAAATAGATAATTAAGCACTTCAAGTGATTTGAAAGGTGTTCATACACAAAAAAATCTCGTAAGAGACTATGATAGTTTTAACTTTTGATTTGAAATGAGTTTGATCCAAGGGCTACATATCATTTAAATATACCTAATACCTATTCAAGGAATCAAAAACAATAGGTAATTAAGCACATCAAATGATTTGAAAGGTGTTCATACATCACAAAATCTCGTAAGAGACTATGATAGTTTTAACCTTTAATTTGAAATGAGTTTGATCCACGGCTTCATATGATTTAAATATACCTAATACCTATTCAAGGAGTCAAAAACAATAGGTAATTAAGCACATCAAATAATTTGAAAGGTGTTCATACATCACAAAATCTCGTAAGAGACTATGATAGTTTTAACCTTTGATTTGAACTGAGTTAGTACCAATGGATTCATATCATTTAAATTTACCTAATACCTATTCAAGGAGTCAAAAACAATATGTAATTAAAGAACATCAAGTGATTTGAAAGGTGTTCGTACACCACAAAATCTCGTAAGTGACTAATCATTTTCACCTTTGAGTTGAAATGAGTTTTGATCAAAGGGCTTCATATGCTTAAAATATACCTAATACTTATTAAAGGAGTCAAATACAATAGGTAATTAAGCACATTAAATGATTTGAAAGGTGTTCATACACCACAAAATCTCGTAAGACACTATGATAGTTTTAACCTTTGATTTGAAACGAGTTTGCTCCAAGGGCTTCATATGATTTTAATATACCTAATACCTATTCAAGGAGTCAAAAACAATAGGTAATTAAGCACATCAAATGATTTGAAAGGTGTTCATACACCACAAAATCTCGTAAGAGACTATGATAGTTTTAACCTTTGATTTGAAATGAGTTTGATCTAAGGGCTTCATATGATTTCAATATATCTAATACCTATTCAAGGAGTCCAAAACAATAGGTAATTAAGCACATCAAATGATTTGAAAGGTGTTCATACACAACAAAATCTCGTAAGAGACTATGATAATTTTAACCTTCGATTTGAAATGAGTTTGATCCAAGGGCTTCATATGATTTAAATATACCTAATACCTATTCAAGTAGTAAAAAACAATAGGTAATTAAGCACATCAAATGATTTGAAAGGTGTTCATACACCACAAAATCTCGTAAGAGACTATGATAGTTTTAACCTTTGATTTGAAATGAGTTTGATCCAAGGGCTTCATATGATTTAAATATACCTAATACCTATAAAAGGAATCAAAAACAATAGATAATTAAGCACATCAAGTGATTTTAAAGGTGTTCATACACCACAAAATCTAGTAAGTGACTATGATAGTTTTAACTTTTGATTTGAAATGAGTTTGATCCAAGGGCTACATATCATTTAAATATACCTAATACCTATTCAAGGAGTCAAAAACAATTGGTCATTTAGCACATCAAATGATTTGAAAGGTGTTCATACACCACAAAATCTCGTAAGAGACTATGATAGTTTTAACCTTTGATTTGAACTGAGTTTGTACCAAGGGATTCATATCATTTAAATATACCTAATACCTATTCAAGGAGTCAAAAACAATAGGTAATTCAAGCACATCAAGTGATTTGAAAGGTGTTTATACACCACAAAATCTGATAAGTGACTAATCATTTTCACCTTTGATTTGAAATAAGTTTTAATCAAACAGCTTCATATGCTTAAAATATACCTAATACTTATTAAAGTAGTAAAAACAATAGGTTATTAAGCACATAAAATGATTTGAAAGGTGTTTATACCCCACAAAATCTCGTAAGAGACTATGATAGTTTTAACCTTTGATTTGAAATGACTTTAATCCAAGGGCTTCATATGATTTCAATATACCTAATACCAATTCAAGGAGTCAAAAACAATAGGCAATTAAGCACATCAAATGATTTGAAAGGTGTTCATACACAACAAAATCTCGTAAGAGACTATGATAGTTTTAACCTTTGATTTGAAATGACTTTGATCCAAGGGCTTCGTATGATTTCAATATACCTAATACCTATTCTAGGAGTCAAAAAAAATAGGTTATTAAGCACATCAAATGATTTGAAAGGTGTTCATACCCACAAAATCTCGTAAGAGAGTATGATAATTTTAACCTTTGATTAGAAATGAGTTTGATCCAAGGTAATCATATGATTTAAATATACCTAATACCTATAAAAGGAGTAAAAAACAATAGATAATTCAACACATCCAGTGATTTGAAAGGTGTTCATACCCACAAAATCTCGTAAAAGAGTATGATAATTTTAACCTTTGATTAGAAATGAGTTTGATCCAAGGTCTTCATATGCTTTAAATATACCTAATACCTATAAAAGGAGTTAAAAACAATAGATAATTAAGCACATCAAGTGATTTGAAAGGTGTTCATACACCACAAAATCTCGTAAGAGACTATGATAGTTTTAACTTTTGATTTGAAATGAGTTTGATCCAAGGGCTACATATCATTTAAATATACCTAATACCTATTCAAGGAGTCAAAACAATAGGTAATTAAGCACATCAAATGATTTGAAAGGTGTTCATACACCACAAAATCTCGTAAGAGACTATGATAGTTTTAACCTTTGATTTGAAATGAGTTTGATCTAAGGGCTTCATATGATTTCAATATATCTAATACCTATTCAAGGAGTCCAAAACAATAGGTAATTAAGCACATCAAATGATTTGAAAGGTGTTCATACACAATAAAATCTCGTAAGAGACTATGATAATTTTAACCTTTGATTAGAAATGAGTTTGATCCAAGGTAATCATATGATTTAAATATACCTAATACCTATAAAAGGAGTAAAAAACAATAGATAATTAAACACATCCAGTGATTTGAAAGGTGTTCATACCCACAAAATCTCGTAAAAGAGTATGATAATTTTAACCTTTGATTAGAAATGAGTTTGATCCAAGGTCTTCATATGCTTTAAATATACCTAATACCTATAAAAGGAGTTAAAAACAATAGATAATTAAGCACATCAAGTGATTTGAAAGGTGTTCATACACCACAAAATCTCGTAAGAGACTATGATAGTTTTAACTTTTGATTTGAAATGAGTTTGATCCAAGGGCTACATATCATTTAAATATACCAAATACCTATTCAAGGAGTCAAAACAATAGGTAATTAAGCACATCAAATGATTTGAAAGGTGTTCATACATCACAAAATCTCGTAAGAGACTATGATAGTTTTAACCTTTAATTTGAAATGATTTTGATCCAAGGGCTTCATATGCTTTAAATATACCTAATACCTATAAAAGGAGTCAAAAACAATAGGTAATTAAGCACATCAAATTATTTGAAAGGTGTTCATACAGCACAAAATCTCGTAAGAGACTATGATAGTTTTAACCTTTGATTTGAACTGAGTTTGTACCAAGGGAGTCATATCATTTAAATATACCTAATACCTATTCAAGGAGTCAAAAACAATAGGTAATTAAAGCACATCAAGTTTTGAAAGGTGTTCATACACCACAAAATCTCGTAAGTCACTAATCATTTTCACCTTTGATTTGAAATGAGTTTTGATCAAAGGGCTTCATATGCTTAAAATATACCTAAAACTTATTAAAGTAGTAAAAAACAATAGGTAATTAAGCACATCAAATGATTTGAAAGGAGTTCATACACCAAAAAGTCTCGTAAGAGACTATGATAGTTCCTTTAATTTGAAATGAGTTTGATCCAAGGGTTTCCTATGATTTAAATATACCTAATACCTATTCAAGGAGTCCAAAACAATATGTAATTAAGCACATCAAATGATTTGAAAGGTGTTCATACACCACAAAATCTCATAAGAGACTATGATAGTTTTAACCTTCTATTTGAAATGAGTTTGATCCAAGGGCTTCATATGATTTAAATATACCTAATACCTATTCAAGTAGTCAAAAACAATAGGTAATTAAGCACATCAAATGATTTGAAAGGTGTTCATACACCACAAAATCTCGTAAGAGACTATGATAGTTTTAACCTTTGATTTCAAATGAGTTTGATCCAAGGGCTTCATCAGATTTCAATATACCTAATACGTATTCAAGGAGTCAAAAACAATAGGTAATTAAGCACATCAAATGATTTGAAAGGTGTTCATACCCACAAAATCTCGTAAGAGAGTATGATAATTTTAACCTTTGATTAGAAATGAGTTTAATCCAAGGTCTTAATATGCTTTAAATATACCTAATATCTATAAAAGGTGTCAAAAACAATAGATAATTAAGCACATCAAGTGATTTGAAAGGTATTCATACATCACAAAATCTCGTAAGAGACTATGATAGTTTTAACCTTTAATTTGAAATGAGTTTGATCCAAGGGCTTCATATGATTTAAATATATCTAATACCTATTCAAGGAGTCAAAAACAGTAGGTAATTAAGCGCATCAAATGATTTGAAAGGTGTTCATACACCACAAAATCTCGTAAGAGACTATGATAGTTTTAAACTTTGATTGTAACTGAGTTTGTACCAAGGGATTCATATCATTTAAATATACCTAATACCTATTCAAGGAGCCAAAAACAATAGGTAATTAAAGGACATCAAGTGATTTGAAAGGTGTTCATACACCATAAAATCTCGTAAGTGACTAATCATTTTCACCTTTGATTTGAAATGAGTTTTGATCAAAGGGCTTCATATGCTTAAAATATTCCGAATACTTATTAAAGGAGTCAAAAACAATAGGTAATTAAGCACATCAAATGATTTGAAAGGTGTTCATACACCACAAAATCTCGCAAGAGACTATGATAGTTTTAACCTTCAATTTCAAATGAGTTTGATCCAAGGGCTTCATATGATTTAAATATACCTAATACCTATTCAAGGAGTCAAAAACAATAGGTAATTAAGCACATCAAATGATTTGAAAGGTGTTCATACACCACAAAATCTCGTAAGAGACTATGACAGTTTTAACCTTTGATTTGAAATGAGTTTGATCCAAGGGCTTCATATGATTTAAATATACCTAATACCTATTCAAGGAGTAAAAAAAATAGGTAATTAAGCACATCAAATGATTTGAAAGGTGTTCATACACCACAAAATCTCGTAAGAGACTCTGATTGTTTTAACCTTTGATTTGAAATGAGTTTGATCCAAGGGCTTCATAATATTTCAATATACCTAATACCTATTCAAGGAGTCCAAAACAATATGTAATTAAGCACATCAAATGATTTGAAAGGTGTTCTTACACCACAAAAAATAGTAAGAGACTATGATAGTTTTAACCTTCGATTTGAAATGAGTTTGATCCAAGGGCGTCTTATGATTAAAGTATACCTAATACCTATTCAAGTAGTCAAAAACAATAGGTAATTAAGAACATCAAATGATTTGAAAGGTGTTCATACACTACAAAATCTCGTAAGAGACTATGATAGTTTTAACCTTTGATTTGAACTGAGTTTGTACCAAGGGATTCATATCATTTAAATATACCTAATACCTATTCAAGGAGTCAAAAACAATAGGTAATTAAAGCACATCAAGTGATTTGAAAGGTGTTCATACACCACAAAATCTCGTAAGTGAGTAATCATTTTCACCTTTGATTTGAAATGAGTTTTGATCAAAGGGCTTCATATGCTTAAAATATTCCGAATACTTATTAAAGGAGTCAAAAACAATAGGTAATTAAGCACATCAAATGATTTGAAAGGTGTTCATACACCACAAAATCTCGCAAGAGACTATGATAGTTTTAACCTTCAATTTCAAATGAGTTTGATCCAAGGGCTTCATATGATTTAAATATACCTAATACCTATTCAAGGAGTAAAAAACAATAGGTAATTAAGCACATCAAATGATTTGAAAGGTGTTCATACAGCACAAAATCTCGTAAGAGACTATGATAGTTTTAACCTTTGATTTGAAATGAGTTTGATCCAAGGGCTTCATATGATTTAAATATACCTAATACCTATTCAAGGAGTAAAAAAAAGGTAATTAAGCACATCAAATGATTTGAAAGGTGTTCATACACCACAAAATCTCGTAAGAGACTCTGATTGTTTTAACCTTTGATTTGAAATGATTTTGATCCAAGGGCTTCATATGCTGATGCATAAAGCATTTCATAAACAAGAGCATTCGTTGGTTAAGAACCGAAGAATCAGTTTTGCTTAAGCCTTGTTGGAACCGTACCAACAACCACCACTTTCACTAGCCTTAGAACCACCAAACTAGGCCACCAATGTCAAAGAAGAACTCTTGGTGCAACCTTGCTTTGTTAAATTAGTAACTAATCTACGTTAGTTAGCTAATTAACTCAAAGACTTTAATTAGGACAAACTGTCCAGTTTTGCTCTAAGCGCACAGCTCAAAGAAATGAGTATAACTCTTAATTCATTCAACAAACTCTAATGAATCTTCTTGCCTTACAAACCTAACATATAAAGCAGTAACATACCAAAAATTCACGTCATTTGGTGATGTTTTGCTTAGGTAACAAAAGCCATCTTAAACTATTACAAAAATCTGGCCAGTTCTCAGTACCTAGGTGCAATGATTAGGCTTTTCTGAGAAACGAAAATATCCTACTGCAAAAAGGAAACTAAGGTAATAAAATAGACATTCTAAGGAAAATATCCTCAAAAATCAGCTCCAAAAGCTAAAAAAAGACGGCGCCCAGAACTGAAGAAGAGGGGCCCAGAAAGACGCCTCCCAGCTGCGGTTTTGGATACTTCTCCATGAAGCTCTCATTTCCTATTGATTCTTGCCTCCAACTCTTCACATGCTTGTTGGTGATGTATGTAAGCACACAGGTGAGTCATGTATGGTTGCCTTAGCCAAGAATAAAGCTCAAAAACGTAGCCAAAACGAGCCCTAAACAAACCGTATAAATTCTGTTCTTCCAAAACAGTTTCACTAAGCTTACTTTAATGACTTAGAACTAACTAATTAAGCTATTTAATCATAATTCAAGCTTTATTACTAATACTTAATGATGTTAAGATGATCATAAGCATTAATCAACAAGGCTTAAAAAAGATTAAGAAGGTGTTAAGCTTAATTAACAATTCGAAGTACTTGTTTGTTCGAAATTGGATTAAGTAAGCTAATGAACTGAATCTCCTTCACCTTAATCTCTTCTTGATGACTCTTTGTTAGGAGACTTGGATTGATCATGGATGCTCCTGCATCATTCTCCCCTGGTTTGGAGAAGTCTTCTTGTAACTCAAAATCTTCTTCTAAATATGGAGCTAAATCACCCACATTGAAGGTGGCCGAAATGTTGCCCATCTCACTTGGTAGTTCTATCTTGTATGCATTGTTATTGATCTTTTCAAGCACCCTAAATGGACCATCACTCCTTGGCATCAGCTTGTTCTTCCTTCTTGATGGAAATCGTTCTTTCCTTAGGTGCAACCATACCAAGTCCCCGGGTTTGTAAATGACCTCCTTTCGATGCTTGTTAGCTCGGACCTTGTAAGCTTCATTAACCTTCTCAATGCGTGCTTTAATCTGTTGGTGAAGCTTTTTCATCTCCTTTGCCTTCTCCTCTGCATCTTTGCTTTGTCTCACTTCAACTGGAATAGGTAGTAAATCAATGGGGCTTAAAGGATTAACCCCATAGTTCACTTCGAATGGAGAGCACTTCGGGCATATGTAGGTGATCTATTATAAGAAATTCTGCATGTGCTAGCTTTAGATCCCAATCTTTCTGTGACTTGTTAACTAGAGTCCTGAGTAGAGTAGTAAGTGTCCTGTTTGTAACCTCCGTTTGACCATCAGTTTGTGGATGCGCCGTGGTACTAAAGAGGAGCTTAGTACCTAGGAGCTTCCATAAAGTCTTCCAAAAGAAACTGAGGAACTTAACATCCTTATCAGAAACAATAGTCTTCGGTACTCCATGTAATCTAATGATCTCCTTGAAGTACAAATCAGCTACATGAATTGCATCATCCGTCTTGTTGCAAGCAATAAAAGAGCCATCTTGAGAATCGATCCACCACCACCATAATAGCGTCTCTTTGCCTTTGAGTCCTAGGCAAAGCTACAATGAAATCCATACTAACATCTTCCCATGGCTGATTAGGAACTGGAAGTGGAGTATAGAGCCCTTGATGAAAAGAACTCTTGGCCTTTTGACATGTAGAACATCGAGCTAGAACTGAGTGAACGTCACCTGCCAGTTTTGGCCAATAAAAGTGTTCCTGCAAAACATCCACAGTTTTGTTAATACCAAAATGCCCTGCTAGGCCTCCTCCATGAACCTCCTTGATGAGCAAATCCCTTAGTGAGCACTTAGGGATACAAAGCTTATTATTTCGGAAGAGAAAACCATCTAGAACCGAATAAGCTCCATGAGAACCATCCTTGCACGCTTCTATCAATGGTGAAAAATCTGGATCATCATAATAAAGCTCCTTAATATGAGTGAAGCCAAGAACTCGAGCCTCCATTAAAGAAAGCATAGAAGCCTCCTAGATAATGCATCTGCAACCACATTAGAAACTCCAGTTTTGTATTTTAAAAAAAATCAAAAGATTGAAGGAACTCCACCCATTTAGCATGTCGAGAACTGAGCTTATGTTGTCCATTAATGTACTTCAAAGCTTGGTGATCTGAATGCAACACAAACTGAGCTGGCCTAAGATAATGAGTCCAATAAGTCAAAGCACGAATAATAGCATAGAACTCTTTATCATAGGTGCTGTAGTTGAGCTTGGCATGATTGAGCTTCTCACTGAAATAGGCTATGGGACGCCCTCCTTGTTGTAAAACAGCTCCAATCCCTACGCCACTTGCATCACATTCCACTTCAAACACTTTCTTGAAATCTGGTAAGGCTAGAACGGGCGCCTCACAAAGCTTGCTTTTCAACTGATCAAATGCTTCCTGAGCTGCTGGAGTCCAAGTGAAAGAACCCCTTTGATACATTCGGTCAGTGGAGCCAAAATAGTACTAAAACCTCTGATGAATCTCCTGTAAAAAGATGCCAATCCATGAAAACTTCGAACTTCTGTGATGGACTTTGGAATTGGCCATGATTTGATTGCCTCCACCTTGGATTCATCCATAGAAATACCCTGAGATGAAATAATGAAACCAAGAAAAGACACACTAGAAGTGAAGAATTCACACTTCTCCATCTTTGCATATAGCTTCTTTTCCCTTAGCTTAAGGAAAACCTTCTTCAGATGAATAAGATGATCCTGTTCACTGTTGCTATACACAAGAATATCATCAAAATAAACCACAACAAACGAACCAATGAAAGGACGAAGTACCTCATGCAGAGCCTCATGAAAGTACTAGGAGCATTAGTTAAACCAAATGGCATAACACGCCACTCATATAACCCACTCTTAGTCTTAAAGGCTGTTTTCCATTCATCCCCTTCCTTGATTCGAATCTGATGATAACCACTACGCAAATCTATCTTGGAGAATATAGTAGCACCATGTAATTCATCGAGCAAATCATCAAGCCTAGGAATAGGATACCTATACTTGATGGTAATGTTGTTTATAGCCCTGCAATCTACACACATACGCATAGTTCCATCCTTCTTTGGAACCAAAATAACAGGAACAGCACATGGACTAAGACTTTCTTGTACAAACCCCTTAGCTAACAATTCAGTAATCTGTTTTTGCAATTCTTTAGCTTCTTCAGGATTACATCTATAAGCTGCCTTGTTAGGTAATGGTGCTCCAGGAACTAAGTCAATTTGATGTTCAATACCCCTACTAGGTGGTAAACCATAAGGAAGATCCTCGGGAAAAATATCACTAAAATCGTTCACTAATGGTTTAACCCAATCATGTAATACACTAGTATTTTCATCATTTGCAGCAACTAACAACAACAAGTACATTTCCTTCCCCTTTTCAATGGCCTTATCAACTTGGTGTTTTTGGAGAATTAAGGATTTCTGATTTTTAGCTTTCGAATTGGAGGTTTCTTTCTTAGGCAAATTCGGACCTTTTTTGCTAGGACTAAGTATAATTTTCTTGTTTTCATGCATGAAAGTGTATGTATTAGTCCTACCATTATGTAAGGTTTCCTTATCAGATTGCCACGGCCTCCCTAAGAGAATATGACATGATTCATAGGCACCACATCACATAAAACCTTATCATTATACGAATCACCAAAAGAGAAGCTAATTAAAGCTTGTTTTGTTACCTCCACACAGTTACCATCATTAAGCCAATGAAGCTTATATGGTTTAGGATGACTGAAAGTAGGATAATTGAGCTTCTCTACCATAGAACTCGAAGCTACATTAGTGCAACTCCCACCATCAATAATCATGGAACAAATCTTGCCCTTGATTAAGCATTTTGTCTGAAAAATCTGGTCTCGTTGAGATGGTATAGTTCGGCTTCTTTGGAGTGAAGGACCCTCCTTAGAACCAAGCTAAGATGATCATCTCCTTCCACTTCATCAACAAGAACATCTTCATTGCATTCATCCTCCTTTTCAGATTCTTTTTCGTGCTCCTCTTGATCTTTAAGGGCATCTTCTATGTTTTTAATGTCTAATAAGGTCATTACCCTTCTGTTTGGGCATTGTGCTTGATAATGACCATAACCATGACACTTAAAACATTTAATATCATCCTTCTTGGAAGAACTTTCAGCAACTTTCTTCCCTTTATCAAGAAATTTCGAACCAGCTTCATTTTTAGGTGTAAATGGAGATGTCGAAGTAGGCTTTACATAGGAACTAGAACCTCCTTTAGCATAAGAAGCTCCTTTGCTAAATACCTTCTTCTTCTTGTCTTTTTGATGCTTTTCCACCTTAAGAGCCAACCTGAAAAGTTCATCTAAAGTAGAATAAGATTGAAGCTCAAGCTTCTTTTGGATGTCACGATCTAGGCCCTTCACAAAACGAGCCATGGTCTGCTCTTCCCTTTCTTGAACATCCAATTTCATCATCAACTTTTCATATTCATGGATGTATGTCTCGACATTCTTGGGTACCTTGGAACAAATCAGAAAGTTGGTTATATAAATCAAGAGTGTAAGTGGAGGGGAGAAACTTAGCTTCCATCTTCTTTTTCAGTTTCTTCCAACTCTTGATTTTCGGCTTATGCTTCCTTTCTCTAGCAAGAGCAACGTTTTCCCACCAAAGGGATGCATAACCCTTTAGCTTAGTGATAGCCAACTTGAAAGATTTCGAATCATCATACTCCTTTAGCTCGAAAATCCTATTACATCTCGAAACCCATTCCAAATAAGCATCCGGATTAAGGTTTCCATCAAATTCTGGAACATCTAACTTGATGTCTCGAAAATCATCTTGTTTTCGTGGCCTCCTTCTTTGATTAGAAGTTTGTGATTGTACTTCTTCACTAGAGTCATAAACAACCTCATTCTCATCTTCAAAGTGCCTCCTTTCATGAACTTCTCTTCGAACTCCAACACTAGAACTTCGAAAAGCTTCCATGAGATTTGCCATTTGCTCACTAATTGTAGCCATTTGATTCTCAAGGCCAACTAACCTTGCTTCATTCAATGTCATGCCTCTTCTAAACTGATTTGGATCTTCACCACCACTCATTTTTACAACCACTAAGTTGTATCAAAGATTAGAGGTGAAAAGAGAAGAAAAGAGATGTGTTTGGGCTTAGAATTGATTTCGGTTTTGGGGGGGGATAAGTGTATGAGTTTAGGACGTGATTATGGGATGATTAGAGGGTTAAAGAATGCTCTTAAACTAACCAAAGCTCTGATACCAAATGATGCATAAAGCATTTCATAAACAAGAGCATTCGTTGGTTAAGAACCGAAGAATCAGTTTTGCTTCAAGCCTTGTTGGAACCGTACCAACAACCACCACTTTCACTAGCCTTAGAACCACCAAACTAGGCCACCAATGTCAAAGAAGAACTCTTGGTGCAACCTTGCTTTGTTAAATTAGTAACTAATCTACGTTAGTTAGCTAATTAACTCAAAGACTTTAATTAGGACAAACTGTCCAGTTTTGCTCTAAGCGCACAGCTCAAAGAAATGAGTATAACTCTTAATTCATTCAACAAACTCTAATGAATCTTCTTGCCTTACAAACCTAACATATAAAGCAGTAACATACCAAAAATTCACGTCATTTGGTGATGTTTTGCTTAGGTAACAAAAGCCATCTTAAACTATTACAAAAATCTGGCCAGTTCTCAGTACCTAGGTGCAATGATTAGGCTTTTCTGAGAAACGAAAATATCCTACTGCAAAAAGGAAACTAAGGTAATAAAATAGACATTCTAAGGAAAATATCCTCAAAAAATCAGCTCCAAAAGCTAAAAAAAGACGGCTGCCCAGAACTGAAGAAGAGGGGCCCAGAAAGACGCCTCCCAGCTGCGGTTTTGGATACTTCTCCATGAAGCTCTCATTTCCTATTGATTCTTGCCTCCAACTCTTCACATGCTTGTTGGTGATGTATGTAAGCACACAGGTGAGTCATGTATGGTTGCCTTAGCCAAGAATAAAGCTCAAAAACGTAGCCAAAACGAGCCCTAAACAAACCGTATAAATTCTGTTCTTCCAAAACAGTTTCACTAAGCTTACTTTAATGACTTAGAACTAACTAATTAAGCTATTTAATCATAATTCAAGCTTTATTACTAATACTTAATGATGTTAAGATGATCATAAGCATTAATCAACAAGGCTTAAAAAAGATTAAGAAGGTGTTAAGCTTAATTAACAATTCGAAGTACTTGTTTGTTCGAAATTGGATTAAGTAAGCTAATGAACTGAATCTCCTTCACCTTAATCTCTTCTTGATGACTCTTTGTTAGGAGACTTGGATTGATCATGGATGCTCCTGCATCATATGCTTTAAATATACCTAAAAAATATTAAAAGAGTAAAAAAAAATGGTAATTAAGCACATCAAATGACTTGAAAGGTGTTCATACACCACAAAATCTCTTAAGAGACTATGATAGTTCTAACCTTTTATTTGAAATGAGTTTGATGCAAGGGATACATATGATTTCAATATACCTAATACCTATTCAAGGAGTCAAAAACAATAGGTAATTAAGCACATCAAATGATTTGAAAGGTGTTCATACACCATAAAATCTCGTACGAGACTACTATAATTTTAACCTTCGATTAGAAATGAGTTTGATCCAAGGTCTTCATATGCTTTAAATATAACTAATACCTATAAAATGAGTCAAAAAAATAGGTAATTAAGCACATCAAGTGATTTGAAAGGTGTTCATAAACCACAAAATCTCGTAAGAGAGTATGATAGTTTTAACCTTTGATTTGAAATGAGTTTGATCCAAGGTCTTCATATGCTTTAAATATACCAAATACCTATAAAGGAGTAAAAAAAAATAGATAATTAAGCACATCAAGTGATTTGAAAGGTGTTCATACACCACAAAATCTCGTAAGAGAGTATGATAATTTTAACCTTTGATTTGAAATGAGTTTGATCCAAGGGCTTCATATGGTTTACATATACCTAATACCTATAAAAGGAATAAAAAACAATAGGTAATTAAGCACATCAAATGATTTGAAAGGTGGTCATACACCACAAAATCTCGTAAGAGACTATGATAGTTTTAACCTTCGATTTGATGTGAGTTTGATCCAAGGGCTTCATATGATTTAAATATACCTAATACCTATAAAGGAGTCAAAAACAATATGTAATTAAGCACATCAAATGATTTGAAAGGTGTTCATACACCATAAAATCTCGTAAGAAACTATGATAGTTTTGACCTTTGATTTGAATTGAGTTTGATCCAAGGGCTTCATATACTTTACATATAACTAATACCTATAAAAGGAATAAAAAACAATAGGTAAGTAAGCACATCAAATGATTTGAAAGGTGGTCATACACCACAAAATCTCGTAAGAGACTATGATAGTTTTAACCTTTGATTTGAAATGATTTTGATCCAAGGTCTTCATATGCTTTAAATATACCTAATACATATTAAAGGAGTAAAAAAAATGGTAATTAAGCACATCAAATGATTTGAAAGGTGTTCATACACCACAAAATCCCGTAAGAGACTATGATAGTTCTAACCTTTTATTTGAAATGAGTTTGATCCAAGGGATACATATGATTTCAATATACCTAATACCTATTCAAGGAGTCAAAAAAATAGGTAATTAAGCACATCAAGTGATTTGAAAGGTGTTCATAAACCACAAAATCTCGTAAGAGAGTATGATAGTTTTAACCTTTGATTTGAAATGAGTTTGATCCAAGGTCTTCATATGGTTTAAATATACCTAATTCCAATAAAAGGAGTCATAACAATAGGTAATTCAGCACATCAAGTGATTTGAAAGGTGTTCATACACCACAAAATCTCGTAAGAGAGTATGATTGTGTTTAACCTTTGATTTGAAATGAGTTTGATCCAAGGTCTTCATATGCTTTAAATATACCTAATACCTATAAAAGGAGTCAAAAACAATAGGTAATTAAGCACATCAAGTGATTTGAAAGTTGTTCATACACCACAAAATCTCGTAAGAGACTATGATAGATTTAACCTTTGATTTGAAATGAGTTTGATCCAAGGGCTTCATATGCTTTACATATACCTAATACCTATAAAAGGAATAAAAAACAATAGGTTATTAAGTACATCAAATGATTTGAAAGGTGTTCATACACCACAAAATCTCGTAAGAGACTATGATAGTTTTAACCTTTGATTTAAAATGAGTTTAATCCAAGGTCTTCATATGCTTTAAATATACCTAATACCTATAAAAGGAGTAAAAAAACAATAGGTAATTAAGCACATAAAGTGATTTGAAAGGTGTTCATACATCACAAAATCTCGTAAGAGACTATGATAGTTTTAACCTTTGATTTGAAATGAGTTTGATACAAGGGCTTCATATGCTTTACATATACCTAATACCTATAAAAGGAATAAAAACTATAGGTAAGTAAGCACATCAAATGATTTGAAAGGTGGTCATACCCCATAAAATTTCGTAAGAGACTATGATAGTTTTAACGTTTGATTTGAAATGAGTTTGATCCAAGGGCTTCATATGCTTTACATATACCTAATACCTATTAAAGGGAATAAAAAAAGGTAATTAAGCACATCAACTGATTTGAAAGGTGTGCATACACCACAAAATCTCGGAAGAGACTACGATAGTGTTAACCTTCGATTAGAAATGAGTTTGATCAAAGGTCTTCATATGCTTTAAATATACCTAATACCTATAAAAGGACTCAAAACAATAGGTAATTAAGCACATCAAGTGATTTGAAAGGTGTTCATACACCACAAAATCTCGTAAGAGAGTATGATAGTTTTAACCTTTGATTTGAAATGAGTTTGATCCAAGGTCTTCATATGCTTTAAATATACCAAATACCTATAAAAGAAATCAAAAACAATAGGTAATTAAGCACATCAAGTGATTTGAAAGGTGTTCATACACCACAAAATCTCGTAAGAGAGTATGATAGTTTTAAGCTTTGATTTGAAATGAGTTTGATCCAAGGTCTTCATATGCTTTAAATAAACCTAATACCAATAAAAGAAGTCAAACACAATAGGTAATTAAGCACATCAAGTGATTTGAAAGGTGTTCATACACCACAAAATCTCGTAAGAGAGTATGATAGTTTTAACCTTTGATTTGAAATGAGTTTGATCCAAGGTCTTTATATGCTTTAAATATAACTAATACCTATAAAAGGAATCAAAAACAATAGGTAATTAAGCACATCAAATGATTTGAAAGGTGTTCATACACCACAAATCTCGTAAGAGACTATGATAATTTTAACCTTTGATTTGAAATGAGTTTGATCCAAGGGCTTCATATGCTTTACATATACCTAATACCTATAAAAGGAATAAAAAACAATAGGTAATTAAGCACATTAAATGATTTGAAAGGTGGTCATACACCACAAAATCTCGTAAGAGACTATGATAGTTTTAACCTTCGATTTGAAATGAGTTTGATCCAAGGGCTTCATATGATTTAAATATAGCTAATACCTATTAAAGGATTCAAAAACAATAGGTAATTAAGCACATCAAATCATTTGAAAGGTGTTCATACACCACAAAATCTCGTAAGAGACTATGATAGTTTTAACCTTTTATTTGAAATGAGTTTAATCCAAGGTCTTCATATGCTTTAAATATACCTAATACCTATAAAAGGAATCAAAAACAATAGGTAATTAAGCACATCAAGTTATTTGAAAGGTGTTCATATACCACAAAATCTCGTAAGAGACTATGATAGCTTTGACCTTTGATTTGAAATAAGTTTGATCCAAGGGCTTCATATGCTTTACATATACCTAATACATATACAAGGAGTCAAAAAAAAAGGTAATTCAGCACATCAAATTATTTGAAAGGTGCTCATGCACCACAAAATCTCGTAAGAGAGTATGATAGTTTTAACCTTTGATTTGAAATGAGTTTGAGCCAAGGTATTCATATGCTTTAAATATACCAGATACCTATAAAAGAATTCAAAAACAATAGGTAATTAAGCACATCAAGTGATTTTAAAGGTGTTCATACACCACAAAATCTCGTAAGACAGTATGATAGTTTTAACCTTTGATTTAAAATGAGTTTGATCCAAGGTCTTTATATTCTTTAAATATAACTAATACCTATAAAAGGAATAAAAAATAATAGGTAATTAAGCACATCAAATGATTTGAAAGGTGTTCATACACCACAAATCTCGTAAGAGACTATGATAGTTTTAACCTTCGATTTGAAATGAGTTTGATCCAAGGGCTTCATATGATTTCAATATACCTAATACCTATAAAGGAGTCAAAAACAATATGTAATTAAGCACATCAAATGATTTGAAAGGTGTTCATACACCACAAAATCTCGTAAGAAACTATGATAGTTTTGACCTTTGATTTGAATTGAGTTTGATCCAAGGGCTTCATATACTTTACATATACCTAATACCTATAAAAGGAATAAAAAACAATAGGTAAGTAAGCACATCAAATGATTTGAAAGGTGGTCATACACCACAAAATCTCGTAAGAGACTATGATAGTTTTAACCTTTGATTTGAAATGATTTTGATCCAAGGGCTTCATATGCTTTAAATATACCTAATACATATTAAAGGAGTAAAAAAAAATGGTAATTAAGCACATCAAATGACTTGAAAGGTGTTCATACACCACAAAATCTCGTAAGAGACTATGATAGTTCTAACCTTTTATTTGAAATGAGTTTGATGCAAGGGATACATATGATTTCAATAATACCTATTCAAGGAGTCAAAAACAATATTTAATTAAGCACATCAAATGATTTGAAAGGTGTTCATACACCACAAAATCTCGTACGAGACTACTATAGTTTTAACCTTCGATTAGAAATGAGTTTGATCCAAGGTCTTCATATGCTTTAAATATAACTAATACCTATAAAATGAGTCAAAAAAATAGGTAATTAAGCACATCAAGTGATTTGAAAGGTGTTCATAAACCACAAAATCTCGTAAGAGAGTATGATAGTTTTAACCTTTGATTTGAAATGAGTTTGATCCAAGGTCTTCATATGCTTTAAATATTCCAAATACCTATAAAGGAGTAAAAAACAATAGAAAATTAAGCACATCAAGTGATTTGAAAGGTGTTCATACACCACAAAATCTCGTAAGAGAGTATGATAATTTTAACCTTTGATTTGAAATGAGTTTGATCCAAGGGCTTCATATGCTTTACATATACCTAATACCTATAAAAGGAATAAAAAACAATAGGTAATTAAACACATCAAATGATTTGAAAGGTGGTCATACACCACAAAATCTCGTAAGAGACTATGATAGTTTTAACCTTCGATTTGATGTGAGTTTGATCCAAGGGCTTCATATGATTTAAATATACCTAATACCTATAAAGGATTCAAAAACAATATGTAATTAAGCACAACAAATGATTTGAAAGGTGTTCATACACCATAAAATCTCGTAAGAAACTATGATAGTTTTGACCTTTGATTTGAATTGAGTTTGATCCAAGGGCTTCATATACTTTACATATACCTAATACCTATAAAAGGAATAAAAAACAATAGGTAAGTAAGCACATCAAATGATTTGAAAGGCGGTCATACACCACAAAATCTCGTAAGAGACTATGATAGTTTTAACCTTTGATTTGAAATGATTTTGATCCAAGGGCTTCATATGCTTTAAATATACCTAATACATATTAAAGGAGTAAAAAAAATGGTAATTAAGCACATCAAATGATTTGAAAGGTGTTCATACACCACAAAATCCCGTAAGAGACTATGATAGTTCTAACCTTTTATTTGAAATGAGTTTGATCCAAGGGATACATATGATTTCAATATACCTAATACCTATTCAAGGAGTCAAAAACAATAGGTAATTAAGCACATCAAATGATTTGAAAGGTGTTCATACACCACAAAATCTCGTACGAGACTACTATAGTTTTAACCTTCGATTAGAAATGAGTTTGATCCAAGGTCTTCATATGCTTTATATATAACTAATACCTATAAAATGAGTCAAAAAAATAGGTAATTAAGCACATCAAGTGATTTGAAAGGTGTTCATAAACCACAAAATCTCGTAAGAGAGTATGATAGTTTTAACCTTTGATTTGAAATGAGTTTGATCCAAGGTCTTCATATGGTTTAAATATACCTAATGCCAATAAAAGGAGTCAAAACAATAGGTAATTAAGCACATCAAGTGATTTGAAAGGTGTTCATACACCACAAAATCTCGTAAGAGAGTATGATTGTGTTTAACCTTTGATATGAAATGAGTTTGATCCAAGGTCTTCATATGCTTTAAATATACCTAATACCTATAAAAGGAGTCAAAAACAATAGGTAATTAAGCACATCAAGTGATTTAAAAGTTGTTCATACACCACAAAATCTCGTAAGAGACTATGATAGATTTAACCTTTGATTTGAAATGAGTTTTATCCAAGGGCTTCATATGCTTTACATATACCTAATACCTATAAAAGGAATAAAAAACAATAGGTTATTAAGTACATCAAATGATTTGAAAGGTGTTCATACACCACAAAATCTCGTAAGAGACTATGATAGTTTTAACCTTTGATTTAAAATGAGTTTAATCCAAAGTCTTCATATGCTTTAAATATACCTAATACCTATAAAAGGAGTAAAAAAAAGGTAATTAATCACATAGTTATTAGGTATATTTAAATCATAAGAAGCCCTTGGATCAAACACATTTCAAATTAAAGGTTAAAACTATCATAGTGTCTTACGAGATTTAATGGTGTATGAACACCTTTCAAATAATTTGATGTGCTTAATTACTTATTTTTTTTGAATCCTTCAATAGGTATTAGGTATATGTAAAGCATATGAAGCCCTTGGATCAAACTCACTTCAAATCAAAGTAAAAACTATCATAGTCTCCTACGAGATTTTGTTATGTATGAATACCTTTCAAATCATTTTATGTGCTTAATTACCTATTGTTTTTTATTCCATTTATAGGTATTAGGTATATGTAAATCCTATGAATCCCTTGGATAAAACTCATTTAAAATCAAAGGTTAAAACTAACATAGTCTTACGAGATTTTGTGGTGTATGAACACTTTTCAAATCACTTGATGTGCTTAATTACCTATTGTTTTTTACTCCTTTAATATGTATTAGGTATATTTAAAGCATATGAAGCCCTTGGATCAAAATCATTTTAAATCTAAGCTTAAAACTATCATAGTCTCTAACGGGATTTTGTGGTGTATGAACACCTTTCAAAATATTTGATGTGCTTAATTACCTATTATTTTTTACTCCTTGAATAGGTATTAGGTATATCTAAATCATATGAAGCCCCTTGATCAAACTCATTTTCAAATCAAAGTTTAAAATTATTATAGTCTCTAACGGGATTTTGTGGTGTATGAACACCTTTCAAATCATTTGATGTGCCTAATTACCTATTGTTTTTGACTCCTTGAATATGTATTAGGTATATGTAAAGCATAAGAATCTCTTGGATCAAACTCATTTCAAATCAAAGGTTAAAACTATCATACTCTGTTACGATATTTTGTGATGTATGAACACCTTTCAAATCATTTGATGTGCTTAATTACCTATTGTTTTTGCCTCTTTGAATAGGTATTAGGTATATCTAAATCATATGTAGCACTTGGATCAAACTCATTTTCAAATCAAAGTTAAAAACTATCATAGTCTCTTATGAGATTTTTTGGTGTATGAACACCTTTCAAATCATTAGATGTGCTTCATTACCTATTGTTTTACTCCTTGAATAGGTATTAGGTATATGTGAGGCATATGAAGCCCTTGGATCAAACTCATTTCAAATCAAAGGTTAAAACTATCATAGTCTCTAACGAGATTTTGTGGTGTATGAACACCTTTCAAATCATTTGATGTACTTAATTACCTATTGTTTATGACTCCTTGAATATGTATTAGGTATATTTAAATCATATGAAGCCCTTGGATCAAACTCATTTCATATCAAAGGTTAAAACTATCATAGTCTCTTACGAGATTATGTGGTGTATGAACACCTTTCAAATCATTTGATGTGCTTAATGACCTTTTTTTTTTTACTCCTTTACTAGGTATTAGGTATATTTAAATCATATGAAGCCCTTGGATCAAAATCATTTCAAATCAAAGCTTAAGACTATCATAGTCTCCTACGAGATTTTGTGGTGTATGAACACCTTTCAAATCATTTGATGTGCTTAATTACCTATTGTTTTTTATTCCTTTTATAGGTATTAGGTATATGTAAAGCCTATGAAGCCCTCGGATCAAACTCATTTTAAATCAAAGGTTAAAACTATCATAGACTTAAGAGATTTCGTGGTGTATAAACACCTTTCAAATAACTTGATGTGCTTAATTACCTATTGTTTTTTACTCCTTTTATAGGTATTAGGTATATTTAAAGCATATGAAGACCTTGGATCAAAATCATTTTAAATCAAAGGTTAAAACTATCATACTCTCTTATGAGATTTTGTGGTGTATGAACACCTTTCACATTATTTGATGTGCTTAATTACCTTTTTTTTTTACTCCTTGAATGGGTATTAGGTATATTTAAATCATATGAAGCCCTTGGATCAAACTCATTTTCAAATCAAAGTTTAAAACTATCATAGTCTCTAACGAGATTTTGTGGTGTATGAACACCTTTCAAATCATTTGATGTGCTTAATCACCTATTGTTTTTGACTCCTTGAATAGGTATTAGGTATATTTAAATCATATGAAGCCCTTGGATCAAACTCATTTCGTATCAAAGTTTAAAACTATCATAGTCTCTTATGAGATTTTGTGGTATATGAACACCTTTCAAATAATTTGATGTACTTAATTACCTATTGTTTTTGACTCCTGGAATAGGTATTAGGTATATTTAAATCATATGAAGCCCTTGGATCAAACTCATTTCATATCAAAGGTTAAAACTATAATAGTCTCTTACGAGATTTTGTGGTGAATGAACACCTTTCAAATCATTTCATGTGCTTAATTACCTATTGTTTTTTACTCCTTCAATAGGTATTAGGTATATGTAATATCATACGAAGCACTTGGATCAAACTCATTTTCAAATCAAAGTTAAAAACTATCATAGTCTCTTACGAGATTTTGTGGTGTATGAACACCTTTCAAATCATTTGATGTACTTAATTACCTATTGTTTTTGACTCCTGGAATAGGTATTAGGTATATTTAAATCATATGAAGCCCTTGGATCAAACTCATTTCATATTAAAGGTTAAAACTATCATAGTCTCTTACGAGATTTTGTGGTGAATGAACACCTTTCAAATCATTTCATGTGCTTAATTACCTATTGTTTTTGACTCCTTCAATAGGTATTAGGTATATGTAATATCATACGAAGCACTTGGATCAACCTCATTTTCAAATCAAAGTTAAAAACTATCATAGTCTCTTACGAGATTTTGTGGTGTATGAACACCTTTTAAATCATTTGATGTTCTTAATTACCTATTGTTTTTGACTCCTTCAATATGTATTAGGTATAGGTAAAGCCTATGAAGCCCTTGGATCAAACCCATTTTAAATCAAAGCTTAAAACTATCATAGTCTTACGAGATTTTGTGGTTTATGAACACCTTTCAAATCATTTGATGTGCTTAATTACCTATTTTTTTTTACTCCTTGAATAGGTATTAGGTATATGTAAAGCATAAGAAGCTCTTGGATCAAACTCATTTCAAACCAAAGGTTAAAACTATCATAGTCTCTTACGATATTTGGTGATGTATGAACACCTTTCAAATCATTTGATGTGCTTAATTACCTATTGTTTTTGAATCCTTTAATAGATATTAGGTATATCTAAATCATATGAAGCACTTGGATCAAACTCATTTTCACATCAAAGTTAAAAACTATCATTGTCTCTTACGAGATTTTTTGGTGTATGAACACCTTTCAAATCATTTGATGTGCTTAATTACCTATTGTTTTTTACTCCTTGAATAGGTAGTAGGTATATTTAAATCATATGAAGCCCTATGATCAAACTCATTTCGTATCAAAGGTTAAAACTATCATAATCTCTTACGAGATTTTGTGGTGTATGAACACCTTTCAAATCATTTGATGTGCTTAATTACCTATTGTATTTTACTCCTTGAATAGGTATAAGGTACATTTAAATCATATGAAGCCCTTGGATGAAACTCATTTCGTATCAAAGGTTAAAACTATCATAGTCTCTTTCGAGATTTTGTGGTGTATGAACACCTTTCAAACCATTGATGTGCTTAATTACCTATTGTTTTTGACTCCTTTAATAGGTATTAGGTATATGTGATGCATATGAAGCCCTTGGATAAAACTCATTTCAAATCAAAGGTTAAAACTATCATAGTCTCTTACGAGATTTTGTGGTGTATGAACACCTTTCAAATCATTTGATGTATTTAATTACCTATTGTTTTTGACTCCTTGAATAGGTATTAGGTATTTTTAAATAATATGAAGCCCTTGGATCAAACTCATTTCATATCAAAGGTTAATACTATCATAGTCTCTTACGAGATTATGTGGTGTATGAACACCTTTCAAATCATTTGATGTGCTTAATTACCATTTTTTTAACTCCTTTAATATTTATTAGGTATATTTACAGCATATGAAGCCCTTGGATCAAAATCATTTCAAATCAAAGCTTCAAACTATCATAGTCTCTAACGAGATTTTGTGGTGTATGAACACCTTTCAAAATATTTGATGTTCTTCATTACCTATTATTTTTTACTCCTTGAATAGGTATTAGGTATATCAAAATCATATGAAGCCCCTTGATCAAACTCATTTCAAATCAAAGCTTAAAACTATCATAGTCTCTTACGAGATTTTGTGGTGTATGAACACCTTTCAAATCATTTGATGTGCTTAATTACCTATTGTTTTTGACTCCTTGAATAGGTATTAGGTATATGTAAAGCCTATGAAGCTCTTGGATCAAACCCATTTTAAATCAAAGCTTAAAACTATCATAGTCTTACGAGATTTTGTGGTGTATGAACACCTTTCAAATCATTTGATGTGCTTAATTACCTATTTTTTTTGACTCCTTGAATAGGTATTAGGTATATGTAAAGCATAAGAAGCTCTTGGATCAAACTCATTTCAAATCAAAGGTTAAAACTATCATAGTCTCTTACGATA
Organism: Patellifolia procumbens; assembly: GCA_947645195.1. Lineage (NCBI taxonomy): Eukaryota > Viridiplantae > Streptophyta > Magnoliopsida > Caryophyllales > Amaranthaceae > Patellifolia > Patellifolia procumbens. The sequence continues at coordinate 480,001 of CANSGD010000275.1, read as the reverse complement.
TTTGGTGATGTATGAACACCTTTCAAATCATTTGATGTGCTTAATTACCTATTGTTTTTGATCCTTGAATAGGTATTAGGTATATCTAAATCATATGAAGCACTTGGATCAAACTCATTTTCAAATCAAAGTTAAAAACTATCATTATCTCTTACGAGATTTTGTGGTGTATGAACACCTTTCAAATCATTTGATGTGCTTAATTACGTATTGTTTTTTACTCCTTGAATAGGTAGTAGGTATATTTAAATCATATGAAGCCCTTGGATCAAACTCATTTCGTATCAAAGGTTAAAACTATCATAATCTCTTACGAGATTTTGTGGTGTATGAACACCTTTCAAATCATTTGATGTGCTTAATTACCTATTGTTTTTTACTTCTTGAATAGGTATTAGGTATATTTAAATCATATGAAGCCCTTGGATCAAACTCATTTCAAATCAAAGGTTAAAACTATCATAGTCTCTTACGATATTTTGTGATGTATGAACACCTTTCAAATCATTTGATGTGCTTAATTACCTATTGTTTTTGAATCCTTGAATAGGTATTAGGTATATCTAAATCTTATGAAGCACTTGGATCAAACTCATTTTCAAATCAAAGTAAAAAACTATGATAGTCTCTTACGAGATTTTGTGGTGTATGAACACCTTTCAAATCATTTGATGTGCTTAATAACCTATTGTTTTTTACTCCTTAAATAGGTATTAGGTACATTTAAATCATATGAAGCCCTTGGATCAAACTCATTTCGTATCAAAGGTTAAAACTATCATAGTCTCTTACGATATTTTGTGGTGTATGAACACCTTTCAAACCTTTGATGTGCTTAATTACCTATTGTTTTTAACTCCTTTAATAGGTATTAGGTATATGTGATGCATATGAAGCCCTTGGATCAAACTCATTTCAAATCAAAGGTTAAAACTATCATAGTCTCTTACGATATTTTGTGGTGTATGAACACCTTTCAAATCATTTGATGTACTTAATTACCTATTGGTTTTGACTCCTTGAATAGGTATTAGGTATATTTAAATAATATGAAGCCCTTGGATCAAACTCATTTCATATCAAAGCTTAATACTATTATAGTCTCTTACGAGATTATGTGGTGTATGAACACCTATCAAATCATTTGATGTGCTTAATTACCATTTTTTTTACTCCTTTAATATGTATTAGGTATATTTAAAGCATATGAAGCCCTTGGATCAAAATCATTTCAAATCTAAGCTTAAAACTATCATAGTCTCTAACGAGATTTTGTGGTGTATGAACACCTTTCAAAATATTTGATGTGCTTAATTACCTATTATTTTTTACTCCTTGAATAGGTATTAGGTATATCTTAATCATATGAAGCCCCTTGATCAAACTCATTTCAAATCAAAGCTTAAAACGATCATAGTCTGTTACAAGATTTTGTGGTGTATGAACACCTTTCAAATCATTTGATGTGCTTAATTACCTATTGTTTTTGACTCCTTGAATAGGTATTAGGTATATGTAAAGCCTATGAAGCCCTTGGATCAAACTCATATTAAATCAAAGCTTAAAACTATCATAGTCTTACGAGATTTTGTGGTGTATGAACACCTTTCAAATCATTTGATGTGCTTAATTACCTATTGTTTTTGACTCCTTGAATAGGTATTAGGTATATGTAAAGCATAAGAAGCTCTTGGATCAAACTCATTTCAAATCAAAGGTTAAAACTATCATAGTCTTTAACGATATTTTGTGATGTATGAACACCTTTCAAATCATTTGATGTGCTTAATTACCTATTGTTTTTTTTATCCTTGAATAGGTATTAGGTATATCTAAATCATAAGAAGCACTTGGATCAAACTCATTTTCAAATCAAAGTTAAAAACTATCATAGTCTCTTACGAGATTTTGTGGTGTATGAACACCTTTCAAATCATTTGATGTGCTTAATTACCTATTGTTTGTTACTCCTTGAATAGGTATTAGGTACATTTAAATCATATGAAGCCCTTGGATCAAACTCATTTCGTATCAAAGGTTAAAACTATCATAGTCTCTTACGAGATTTTGTGGTGTATGAACACCTTTCAAACCTTTGATGTGCTTAATTACCTATTGTTTTTGACTCCTTTAATAGGTATTAGGTATATGTGATGCATATGAATCCCTTGGATCAAACTCATTTCAAATCAGAGGTTAAAACTATCATAGTCTCTTACGAGATTTTGTGGTGTATGAACACCTTTCAAATCATTTGATGTACTTAATTACCTATTGTTTTTTAATCCTTCAATAGGTATTAGGTATATTTAAATAATATGAAGCCCTTGGATCAAACTCATTTCATATCAAAGGTTAAAACTATTATAGTCTCTTACGAGATTATGTGGTGTTTGAACACCTATCAAATCATTTGATGTGCTTAATTACCATTTTTTTTACTCCTTTAATATGTATTAGGTATATTTAAAGCATATGAAGCCCTTGGATCAAAATCATTTCAAATCAAAGCTTAAAACTATCATAGTCTCTACCGAGATTTTGTGGTGTATGAACACCTTTCAAAAGATTTGATGTGCTTAATTACCTATTATTTTTTACTCCTTGAATAGGTATTAGGTATATCTAAATCATATGAAGCCCCTTGATAAAACTCATTTCAAATCAAAGCTTAAAACTATCATAGTCTCTTACGAGATTTTGTGGTGTATGAACACCTTTCAAATCATTTGATGTGCTTAATTACCTATTGTTTTTGACTCCTTGAATAGGTATTAGGTATATGTAAAGACTATGAAGCCCTTGGATCAAACTCATTTTAAATCAAAGCTTAAAACTATCATAGTCTTACGAGATTTTGTGGTGTATGAACACCTTTCAAATCATTTCATGTGCTTAATTACCTATTGTTTTTGACTCCTTGAATAGGTATTAGGTATATGTAAAGCATTAGAAGCTCTTGGATCAAACTCATTTCAAATCAAAGGTTAAAACTATCATAGTCTCTTACGATATATTGTGGTGTATGAACACCTTTCAAATCATTTGATGTGCTTAATTACCTATTGTTTTTTACTCCTTGAATAGGTAGTACGTATACTTAAATCATATGAAGCCCTTGGATCAAACTCATTTCGTATCAAAGGTTAAAACTATCAAAATCTCTTACGAGATTTTGTGGTGTATGAACACCTTTCAAATCATTTGATGTGCTTAATTACCTATTGTTTTTTACTCCTTGAATAGGTATAAGGTACATTTAAATCATATGAAGCCCTTGGATGAAACTCATTTCGTATCAAAGGTTAAAACTATCATAGTCTCTTTCGAGATTTTGTGGTGTATGAACACCTTTCAAACCATTGATGTGCTTAATTACCTATTGTTTTTGACTCCTTGAATCGGTATTAGGTATATGTAAAGCCTATGAAGCCCTTGGATCAAACCCATTTTAAATCAAAGCTTAAAACTATCATAGTCTTACGAGATTTTGTGGTGTATGAACACCTTTCAAAATATTTGATGTTCTTAATTACCTATTATTTTTTACTCCTTGAATAGGTATTAGGTATATCAAAATCATATGAAGCCCCTTGATCAAACTCATTTCAAATCAAAGCTTAAAACTATCATAGTCTCTTACGAGATTTTGTGGTGTATGAACACCTTTCAAATCATTTGATGTGCTTAATTACCTATTGTTTTTGACTCCTTGAATAGGTATTAGGTATATGTAAAGCCTATGAAGCGCTTGGATCAAACCCATTTTAAATCAAAGCTTAAAACTATCATAGTCTTACGAGATTTTGTGGTGTATGAACACCTTTCAAATCATTTGATGTGCTTAATTACCTATTGTTTTTGACTCCTTGAATAGGTATTAGGTATATGTAAAGCATAAGAAGCACTTGGATCAAACTCATTTCAAATCAAAGGTTAAAACTATCATAGTCTCTTACGATATTTGGTGATGTATGAACACCTTTCAAATCATTTGATGTGCTTAATTACCTATTGTTTTTTACTCCTTAAATAGGTATTAGGTACATTTAAATCATATGAAGCCCTTGGATCAAACTCATTTCGTATCAATGGTTAAAACTATCAAAATCTCTTACGAGATTTTGTGGTGTATGAACACCTTTCAAATCATTTGATGTGCTTAATTACCTATTGTTTTTTACTCCTTGAATAGGTATAAGGTACATTTAAATCATATGAAGCCCTTGGATGAAACTGATTTCGTATCAAAGGTTAAAACTATCATAGTCTCTTTCGAGATTTTGTGGTGTATGAACACCTTTCAAACCATTGATGTGCTTAATTACCTATTGTTTTTGACTCCTTTAATAGGTATTAGGTATATGTAAAGCCTATGAAGCCCTTGGATCAAACTCATTTCAAATCAAAGCTTAAAACGATCATAGTCTCTTACAAGATTTTGTGGTGTATGAACACCTTTCAAATCATTTGATGTGCTTAATTACCTATTTTTTTTAACTCCTTGAATAGGTATTAGGTATATGTAAAGCCTATGAAGCCCTTGGATCAAACTCATATTAAATCAAAGCTTAAAACTATCATAGTCTTACGAGATTTTGTGGTGTATGAACACCTTTCAAATCATTTGATGTGCTTAATTACCTATTGTTTTTGACTCCTTGAATAGGTATTAGGTATATGTAAAGCATAAGAAGCACTTGGATCAAACTCATTTCAAATCAAAGGTTAAAACTATCATAGTCTTTAACGATATTTTGTGATGTATGAACACCTTTCAAATCATTTGATGTGCTTAATTACCTATTGTTTTTTTTATCCTTGAATAGGTATTAGGTATATCTAAATCATAAGAAGCACTTGGATCAAACTCATTTTCAAATCAAAGTAAAAAACTATCATAGTCTCTTACGAGATTTTGTGGTGTATGAACACCTTTCAAATCATTTGATGTTGATGCATAAAGCATTTCATAAACAAGAGCATTCGTTGGTTAAGAACCGAAGAATCAGTTTTGCTTCAAGCCTTGTTGGAACCGTACCAACAACCACCACTTTCACTAGCCTTAGAACCACCAAACTAGGCCACCAATGTCAAAGAAGAACTCTTGGTGCAACCTTGCTTTGTTAAATTAGTAACTAATCTACGTTAGTTAGCTAATTAACTCAAAGACTTTAATTAGGACAAACTGTCCAGTTTTGCTCTAAGCGCACAGCTCAAAGAAATGAGTATAACTCTTAATTCATTCAACAAACTCTAATGAAACTTCTTGCCTTACAAACCTAACATATAAAGCAGTAACATACCAAAAATTCACGTCATTTGGTGATGTTTTGCTTAGGTAACAAAAGCCATCTTAAACTATTACAAAAATCTGGCCAGTTTTCAGTACCTAGGTGCAATGATTGAGGGATTCTGAGAAACGAAAATGTCCTACTGCAAAAAGGAAGCTAAGGTATTAAAATAGACATTCTAAGGAAAATATCCTCAAAAAATCAGCTCCAAAAGCTAAAGAAAAGCGGCTGCCCAGAACTGATGAAAATGGGCCCAGAATGACGCAGGGAGCTGCGGTTTTGGATACTTCTTCATGAAGCTCTCGTTTCCTATTGATTCTTGCCTCCAACTCTTCACATGCTTGTTGGTGATGTATGTAAGCACACAGGTGAGTCATGTATGGTTGCCTTAGCCAAGAATAAAGCTCAAAAACGTAGCCAAAACGAGCCCTAAACAAACCGTGTAAATTCTGTTCTTCCAAAACAGTTTCACTAAGCTTACTTTAATGACTTAGAACTAACTAATTAAGCTATTTAATCATAATTTAAGCTTTATTACTAATACTTAATGATGTTAAGATGATCATAAGCATTAATCAACAAGGCTTAAAAAAGATTAAGAAGGTGTTAAGCTTAATTAACAATTCGAAGTACTTGTTTGTTCGAAATTGGATTAAGTAAGCTAATGAACTGAATCTCCTTCACCTTAATCTCTTCTTGATGACTCTTTGTTCGGAGACTTGGATTGATCATGGATGCTCCTGCATCATTCTCCCCTGGTTTGGAGAAGTCTTCTTGTAACTCAAAATCTTCTTCTAAATATGGAGCTAAATCACCCACATTGAAGGTGGCCGAAATGTTGCCCATCTCACTTGGTAGTTCTATCTTGTATGCATTGTTATTGATCTTTTCAAGCACCCTAAATGGACCATCACTCCTTGGCATCAGCTTGTTCTTCCTTCTTGATGGAAATCGTTCCTTCCTTAGGTGCAACCATACCAAGTCCCCGGGCTTGTAAATGACCTCCTTTTGATGCTTGTTAGCTCGGACCTTGTAAGCTTCATTAACCTTCTCAATGCGTGCTCTAATCTGTTGGTGAAGCTTTTTCATCTCCTTTGCCTTCTCCTCTGCATCTTTGCTTTGCCTCACTTCAACTGGAATAGGTAGTAAATCAATGGGGCTTAAAGGATTAACCCCATAGTTCACTTCGAATGGAGAGCACTTCGTGGCATATGTAGGTGATCTATTATAAGCAAATTCTGCATGTGCTAGCTTTAGATCCCAATCTTTCTGTGACTTGTTAACTAGAGTCCTGAGTAGAGTAGTAAGTGTCCTGTTTGTAACCTCCGTTTGGCCATCAGTTTGTGGATGCGCCGTGGTACTAAAGAGGAGTTTAGTACCTAGGAGCTTCCATAAAGTCTTCCAAAAGAAACTAAGGAACTTAACATCCTTATCAGAAACAATAGTCTTCGGTACACCATGTAATCTAATGATCTCCTTGAAGTACAAATCAGCTACATGAATTGCATCATCCGTCTTGTTGCAAGCAATAAAATGAGCCATCTTTGAGAATCGATCCACCACCACCATAATAGCGTCTCTTTGCCTTTGAGTCCTAGGCAAAGCTACAATGAAATCCATACTAACATCTTCCCATGGCTGATTAGGAACTGGAAGTGGAGTATAGAGCCCTTGATGAAAAGAACTCTTGGCCTTTTGACATGTAGAACATCGAGCTAGAACTGAGTGAACGTCACCTGCCAGTTTTGGCCAATAAAAGTGTTCCTGCAAAACATCCACAGTTTTGTTAATACCAAAATGCCCTGCTAGGCCTCCTCCATGAACCTCCTTGATGAGCAAATCCCTTAGTGAGCACTTAGGGATACAAAGCTTATTATTTCGGAAGAGAAAACCATCTAGAACCGAATAAGCTCCATGAGAACCATCCTTGCACGCTTCTATCAATGGCGAAAAATCTGGATCATCATAATAAAGCTCCTTAATATGAGTGAAGCCAAGAACTCGAGCCTCCATTAGAGAAAGCATAGAATGCCTCCTAGATAATGCATCTGCAACCACATTAGAAACTCCAGTTTTGTATTTTAAAACAAAATCAAAAGATTGAAGGAACTCCACCCATTTAGCATGTCGTGAACTGAGCTTATGTTGTCCATTAATGTACTTCAAAGCTTGGTGATCTGAATGCAACACAAACTGAGCTGGCCTAAGATAATGAGTCCAATAAGTCAAGGCACGAACAATAGCATAGAACTCTTTATCATAGGTGCTGTAGTTGAGCTTGGCATGATTGAGCTTCTCACTGAAATAGGCTATGGGACGTCCTCCTTGTTGTAAAACAGCTCCAATCCCTACGCCACTTGCATCACATTCCACTTCAAACACTTTCTTGAAATCTGGTAAGGCTAGAACAGGCGCCTCACAAAGCTTGCTTTTCAACTGATCAAATGCTTCCTGAGCTGCTGGAGTCCAAGTGAAAGAACCCCCTTTGATACATTCGGTCAGTGGAGCCAAAATAGTACTAAAACCTCTGATGAATCTCCTGTAAAAAGATGCCAATCCATGAAAACTTCGAACTTCTGTGATGGACTTTGGAATTGGCCATGATTTGATTGCCTCCACCTTGGATTCATCCATAGAAATACCCTGAGATGAAATAATGAAACCAAGAAAAGACACACTAGAAGTGAAGAATTCACACTTCTCCATCTTTGCATATAGCTTCTTTTCCCTTAGCTTAAGGAAAACCTTCTTCAGATGAATAAGATGATCCTGTTCACTGTTGCTATACACAAGAATATCATCAAAATAAACCACAACAAACGAACCAATGAAAGGACGAAGTACCTCATGCATGAGCCTCATGAAAGTACTAGGAGCATTAGTTAAACCAAATGGCATAACACGCCACTCATATAACCCACTCTTAGTCTTAAAGGCTGTTTTCCATTCATCCCCTTCCTTGATTCGAATCTGATGATAACCACTACGCAAATCTATCTTGGAGAATATAGTAGCACCATGTAATTCATCGAGCAAATCATCAAGCCTAGGAATAGGATACCTATACTTGATGGTAATGTTGTTTATAGCCCTGCAATCTACACACATACGCATAGTTCCATCCTTCTTTGGAACCAAAATAACAGGAACAGCACATGGACTAAGACTTTCTTGTACAAATCCCTTAGCTAACAATTCAGTAATCTGTTTTTGCAACTCTTTAGCTTCTTCAGGATTACATCTATAAGCTGCCTTATTAGGTAATGGTGCTCCAGGAACTAAGTCAATTTGATGCTCAATACCCCTACTAGGTGGTAAACCATAAGGAAGATCCTCGGGAAAAATATCACTAAAATCGTTCACTAATGGTTTAACCCAATCATGTAATTCACTAGTATTTTCATCATTTGCAGCAAATAACAACAACAAGTACATTTCCTTCCCCTTTTCAATGGCCTTATCAACTTGATGTTTTTGGAGAATTAAGGATTTCTGATTTTTAGCTTTCGAATTGGAGGTTTCTTTCTTAGGCAAATTCGGACCCTTTTTGCTAGGACTAAGTATAATTTTCTTGTTTTCATGCATGAAAGTGTATGTATTAGTCCTACCATTATGTAAGGTTTCCTTATCAGATTGCCACGGCCTCCCTAAGAGAATATGACATGCATTCATAGGCACCACATCACATAAAACCTTATCATTATACGAATCACCAAAAGAGAAGCTAATTAAAGCTTGTTTTGTTACCTCCACACAGTTACCATCATTAAGCCAATGAAGCTTATATGGTTTAGGATGACTGAAAGTAGGATAATTGAGCTTCTCCACCATAGAACTCGAAGCTACATTAGTGCAACTCCCACCATCAATAATCATGGAACAAATCTTGCCCTTGATTAAGCATTTTGTCTGAAAAATCTGGTCTCGTTGAGATGGTATAGCTTCGGCTTCTTTGGAGTGAAGGACCCTCCTTAGAACCAAGCTAAGATGATCATCTCCTTCCACTTCATCAACAAGAACATCTTCATTGCATTCATCCTCCTTTTCAGATTCTTTTTCGTGCTCCTCTTGATCTTTAAGGGCATCTTCTATGTTTTTAATGTCTAATAAGGTCATTACCCTTCTGTTTGGGCATTGTGCTTGATAATGACCATAACCATGACACTTAAAACATTTGATATCATCCTTCTTGGAAGAACTTTCAGCAACTTTCTTCCCTTTATCAAGAAATTTCGAACCAGCTTCATTTTTAGGTGTAAATGGAGATGTCGAAGTAGGCTTTACATAGGAACTAGAACCTCCTTTAGCATAAGAAGTTCCTTTGCTAAACACCTTCTTCTTCTTGTCTTTTTGATGCTTTTCCACCTTAAGAGCCAACCTGAAAAGTTCATCTAAAGTAGAATAAGATTGAAGCTCAAGCTTCTTTTGGATGTCACGATCTAGGCCCTTCACAAAACGAGCCATGGTCTGCTCTTCCCTTTCTTGAACATCCAATTTCATCATCAACTTTTCATATTCATGGATGTATGTCTCGACATTCTTGGTACCTTGGAACAAATCAGAAAGTTGGTTATATAAATCAAGAGTGTAAGTGGAGGGAGAAACTTAGCTTCCATCTTCTTTTTCAGTTTCTTCCAACTCTTGATTTTCGGCTTATGCTTCCTTTCTCTAGCAAGAGCAACGTTTTCCCACCAAAGGGATGCATAACCCTTTAGCTTAGTGATAGCCAACTTGAAGGATTTCGAATCATCATACTCCTTTAGCTCGAAAATCCTATTACATCTCGAAACCCATTCCAAATAAGCATCCGGATTAAGGTTTCCATCAAATTCTGGAACATCTAACTTTATGTCTCGAAAATCATCTTGTTTTCGTGGCCTCCTTCTTTGATTAGAAGTTTGTGATTGTACTTCTTCACTAGAGTCATAAACAACCTCATTCTCATCTTCAAAGTGCCTCCTTTCATGAACTTCTCTTCGAACTCCAACACTAGAACTTCGAAAAGCTTCCATGAGATTTGCCATTTGCTCACTAATTGTAGCCATTTGATTCTCAAGGCCAACTAACCTTGCTTCATTCAATGTCATGCCCCTTCTAAACTGATTTGGATCTTCACCACCACTCATTTTAACAACCACTAAGTTGTATCAAAGATTAGAGGTGAAAAGAGAAGAAAAGAGATGTGTTTGGGCTTAGAATTGATTTCGGTTTTGGGGGGGGATAAGTGTATGAGTTTAGGAAGTGATTATGGGATGATTAGAGGGTTAAAAGAATGCTCTTAAACTAACCAAAGCTCTGATACCAAATGATGCATAAAGCATTTCATAAACAAGAGCATTCGTTGGTTAAGAACCGAAGAATCAGTTTTGCTTCAAGCCTTGTTGGAACCGTACCAACAACCACCACTTTCACTAGCCTTAGAACCACCAAACTAGGCCACCAATGTCAAAGAAGAACTCTTGGTGCAACCTTGCTTTGTTAAATTAGTAACTAATCTACGTTAGTTAGCTAATTAACTCAAAGACTTTAATTAGGACAAACTGTCCAGTTTTGCTCTAAGCGCACAGCTCAAAGAAATGAGTATAACTCTTAATTCATTCAACAAACTCTAATGAAACTTCTTGCCTTACAAACCTAACATATAAAGCAGTAACATACCAAAAATTCACGTCATTTGGTGATGTTTTGCTTAGGTAACAAAAGCCATCTTAAACTATTACAAAAATCTGGCCAGTTTTCAGTACCTAGGTGCAATGATTGAGGGATTCTGAGAAACGAAAATGTCCTACTGCAAAAAGGAAGCTAAGGTATTAAAATAGACATTCTAAGGAAAATATCCTCAAAAAATCAGCTCCAAAAGCTAAAGAAAAGCGGCTGCCCAGAACTGATGAAAATGGGCCCAGAATGACGCAGGGAGCTGCGGTTTTGGATACTTCTTCATGAAGCTCTCGTTTCCTATTGATTCTTGCCTCCAACTCTTCACATGCTTGTTGGTGATGTATGTAAGCACACAGGTGAGTCATGTATGGTTGCCTTAGCCAAGAATAAAGCTCAAAAACGTAGCCAAAACGAGCCCTAAACAAACCGTGTAAATTCTGTTCTTCCAAAACAGTTTCACTAAGCTTACTTTAATGACTTAGAACTAACTAATTAAGCTATTTAATCATAATTTAAGCTTTATTACTAATACTTAATGATGTTAAGATGATCATAAGCATTAATCAACAAGGCTTAAAAAAGATTAAGAAGGTGTTAAGCTTAATTAACAATTCGAAGTACTTGTTTGTTCGAAATTGGATTAAGTAAGCTAATGAACTGAATCTCCTTCACCTTAATCTCTTCTTGATGACTCTTTGTTAGGAGACTTGGATTGATCATGGATGCTCCTGCATCAGATGTGCTTAATTAATTACCTATTGTTTTTTACTCCTTGAATAGGTATTAGGTACATTTAAATCATATGAAGCCCTTGGATCAAACTCATTTCGTATCAAAGGTTAAAACTATCATAGTCTCTTACGAGATTTTGTGGTGTATGAACACCTTTCAAACCTTTGATGTGCTTAATTACCTATTGTTTTTGACTCCTTTAATAGGTATTAGGTATATGTGATGCATATGAAGCCCTTGGATCAAACTCATTTCAAATCAAAGGTTAAAACTATTATAGTCTCTTACGAGATTTTGTGGTGTATGAACACCTTTCAAATCATTTGATGTACTTAATTACCTATTGTTTTTGAATCCTTGAATAGGTATTAGGTATATTTAAATAATATGAAGCCCTTGGATCAAACTCATTTCATATCAAAGGTTAAAACTATTATAGTCTCTTACGAGATTATGTGGTGTATGAACACCTATCAAATCATTTGATGTGCTTAATAACCATTTTTTTTTACTCCTTTAATATGTATTAGGTATATTTAAAGCATATGAAGCCCTTGGATCAAAATCATTTCAAATCAAAGCTTAAAACTATCATAGTCTCTAACGAGATTTTGTGGTGTATGAACACCTTTCAAAATATTTGATGTGCTTAATTACCTATTATTTTTTACTCCTTCAATAGGTATTAGGTATATCTAAATCATATGAAGCCCCTTGATAAAACTCATTTCAAATCAAAGCTTAAAACTATCATAGTCTCTTAAGAGATTTTGTGGTGTATGAACACCTTTCAAATCATTTGATGTGCTTAATTACCTATTGTTTTTAACTCCTTGAATAGGTATTAGGTATATGTAAAGCCTATGAAGTCCTTGGATCAAACTCATTTTAAATCAAAGCTTAAAACTATCATAGTCTTACGAGATTTTGTGGTGTATGAACACCTTTCAAATCATTTCATGTGCTTAATTACCTATTGTTTTTGACTCCTTGAATAGGTATTAGGTATATGTAAAGCATTAGAAGCTCTTGGATCAAACTCATTTCAAATCAAAGGTTAAAACTATCATAGTCTCTTACGATATTTTGTGATGTATGAACAGCTTTCAAATCATTTGATGTGCTTAATTACCTATTGTTTTTGAATCCTTGAATAGGTATTAGGTATATCTAAATCATATAAAGCACTTGGATCAAACTCATTTTAGAATCAAAGTTAAAAACTATCATAGTCTCTTACGATATATTGTGGTGTATGAACACCTTTCAAATCATTTGATGTGCTTAATTACCTATTGTTTTTTACTCCTTGAATAGGTAGTACGTATACTTAAATCATATGAAGCCCTTGGATCAAACTCATTTCGTATCAAAGGTTAAAACTATCATAATCTCTTACGAGATTTTGTGGTGTATGAACACCTTTCAAATCATTTGATGTGCTTAATTACCTATTGTTTTTTACTCCTTGAATAGGTATAAGGTACATTTAAATCATATGAAGCCCTTGGATGAAACTCATTTCGTATCAAAGGTTAAAACTATCATAGTCTCTTTCGAGATTTTGTGGTGTATGAACACCTTTCAAACCATTGATGTGCTTAATTACCTATTGTTTTTGACTCCTTTAATAGGTATTAGGTATATGTGATGCATATGAAGCCCTTGGATAAAACTCATTTCAAATCAAAGGTTAAAACTATCATAGTCTCTTACGAGATTTTGTGGTGTATGAACACCTTTCAAATCATTTGATGTATTTAATTACCTATTGTTTTTGACTCCATGAATAGGTATTAGGTATTTTAAAATAATATGAAGCCCTTGGATCAAACTCATTTCATATCAAAGGTTAATACTATCATAGTCTCTTACGAGATTATGTGGTGTATGAACACCTTTCAAATCATTTTATGTGCTTAATTACCTATTGTTTTTTACTCCTTGAATAGGTATAAGGTACATTTAAATCATATGAAGCCCTTGGATGAAACTCATTTCGTATCAAAGGTTAAAACTATCATAGTCTCTTTCGAGATTTTGTGGTGTATGAACACCTTTCAAACCATTGATGTGCTTAATTACCTATTGTTTTTGACTCCTTTAATAGGTATTAGGTATATGTAAAGCCTATGAAGCCCTTGGATCAAACTCATTTCAAATCAAAGCTTAAAACGATCATAGTCTCTTACAAGATTTTGTGGTGTATGAACACCTTTCAAATCATTTGATGTGCTTAATTACCTATTGTTTTTGACTCCTTGAATAGGTATTAGGTATATGTAAAGCATAAGAAGCTCTTGGATCAAACTCATTTCAAATCAAAGGTTAAAACTATCATAGTCTTTAACGATATTTTGTGATGTATGAACACCTTTCAAATCATTTGATGTGCTTAATTACCTATTGTTTTTTTTATCCTTGAATAGGTATTAGGTATATCTAAATCATAAGAAGCACTTGGATCAAACTCATTTTCAAATCAAAGTAAAAAACTATCATAGTCTCTTACGAGATTTTGTGGTGTATGAACACCTTTCAAATCATTTGATGTGCTTAATTACCTATTGTTTTTTACTCCTTGAATAGGTATTAGGTACATTTAAATCATATGAAGCCCTTGGATCAAACTCATTTCGTATCAAAGGTTAAAACTATCATAGTCTCTTACGAGATTTTGTGGTGTATGAACACCTTTCAAACCTTTGATGTGCTTAATTACCTATTGTTTTTGACTCCTTTAATAGGTATTAGGTATATGTGATGCATATGAAGCCCTTGGATCAAACTCATTTCAAATCAAAGGTTAAAACTATTATAGTCTCTTACGAGATTTTGTGATGCATAAAGCATTTCATAAGCAAGAGCATTCGTTGGTTAAGAACCGAAGAATCAGTTTTGCTTCAAGCCTTGTTGGAACCGTACCAACAACCACCACTTTCACTAGCCTTAGAACCACCAAACTAGGCCACCAATGTCAAAGAAGAACTCTTGGTGCAACCTTGCTTTGTTAAATTAGTAACTAATCTACGTTAGTTAGCTAATTAACTCAAAGACTTGGATTAGGACAAACTGTCCAGTTTTGCTCTAAGCGCACAGCTCAAAGAAATGAGTATAACTCTTAATTCATTCAACAAAGTCTAATGAAACTTCTTGCCTTACAAACCTAACATATAAAGCAGTAACATACCAAAAATTCACGTCATTTGGTGATGTTTTGCTTAGGTAACAAAAGCCATCTTAAACTATTACAAAAATCTGGCCAGTTTACAGTACCTAGGTGCAATGATTGAGGGATTCTGAGAAACGAAAATGTCCTACTGCAAAAAGGAAGCTAAGGTATTAAAATAGACATTCTAAGGAAAATATCCTCAAAAAATCAGCTCCAAAAGCTAAAAAAAGACGGCTGCCCAGAACTGATGAAGATGGGCCCAGAATGACGCAGGGAGCTGCGGTTTTGGATACTTCTTCATGAAGCTCTCGTTTCCTATTGATTCTTGCCTCCAACTCTTCACATGCTTGTTGGTGATGTATGTAAGCACACAGGTGAGTCATGTATGGTTGCCTTAGCCAAGAATAAAGCTCAAAAACGTAGCCAAAACGTGCCCTAAACAAACCGTGTAAATTCTGTTCTTCCAAAACAGTTTCACTAAGCTTACTTTAATGACTTAGAACTAACTAATTAAGCTATTTAATCATAATTCAAGCTTTATTACTAATACTTAATGATGTTAAGATGATCATAAGCATTAATCAACAAGGCTTAAAAAAGATTAAGAAGGTGTTAAGCTTAATTAACAATTCGAAGTACTTGTTTGTTCGAAATTGGATTAAGTAAGCTAATGAACTGAATCTCCTTCACCTTAATCTCTTCTTGATGACTCTTTGTTAGAAGACTTGGATTGATCATGGATGCTCCTGCATCATTCTCCCCTGGTTTGGAGAAGTCTTCTTGTAACTCAAAATCTTCCTCTAAATATGGAGCTAAATCACCCACATTGAAGGTGGCCGAAATGTTGCCCATCTCACTTGGTAGTTCTATCTTGTATGCATTGTTATTGATCTTTTCAAGCACCCTAAATGGACCATCACTCCTTGGCATCAGCTTGTTCTTCCTTCTTGATGGAAATCGTTCCTTCCTTAGGTGCAACCATACCAAGTCCCCGGGCTTGTAAATGACCTCCTTTCGATGCTTGTTAGCTCGGACCTTGTAAGCTTCATTAACCTTCTCAATGCGTGCTCTAATCTGTTGGTGAAGCTTTTTCATCTCCTTTGCCTTCTTCTCTGCATCTTTGCTTTGCCTCACTTCAACTGGAATAGGTAGTAAATCAATGGGGCTTAAAGGATTAACCCCATAGTTCACTTCGAATGGAGAGCACTTCGTGGCATATGTAGGTGATCTATTATAAGCAAATTCTGCATGTGCTAGCTTTAGATCCCAATCTTTCTGTGACTTGTTAACTAGAGTCCTGAGGAGAGTAGTAAGTGTCCTGTTTGTAACCTCCGTTTGACCATCAGTTTGTGGATGCGCCGTGGTACTAAAGAGGAGCTTAGTACCTAGGAGCTTCCATAAAGTCTTCCAAAAGAAACTAAGGAACTTAACATCCTTATCAGAAACAATAGTCTTCGGTACACCATGTAATCTAATGATCTCCTTGAAGTACAAATCAGCTACATGAATTGCATCATCCGTCTTGTTGCAAGCAATAAAATGAGCCATCTTTGAGAATCGATCCACCACCACCATAATAGCGTCTCTTTGCCTTTGAGTCCTAGGCAAAGCTACAATGAAATCCATACTAACATCTTCCCATGGCTGATTAGGAACTGGAAGTGGAGTATAGAGCCCTTGATGAAAAGAACTCTTGGCCTTTTGACATGTAGAACATCGAGCTAGAACTGAGTGAACATCACCTGCCAGTTTTGGCCAATAAAAGTGTTCCTGCAAAACATCCACAGTTTTGTTAATACCAAAATGCCCCGCTAGGCCTCCTCCGTGAACCTCCTTGATGAGCAAATCCCTTAGTGAGCACTTAGGGATACAAAGCTTATTATTTCGGAAGAGAAAACCATCTAGAACCGAATAAGCTCCATGAGAACCATCCTTGCACGCTTCTATCAATGGTGAAAAATCTGGATCATCATAATAAAGCTCCTTAATATGAGTGAAGCCAAGAACTCGAGCCTCCATTAGAGAAAGCATAGAATGCCTCCTAGATAATGCATCTGCAACCACATTAGAAACTCCAGTTTTGTATTTTAAAACAAAATCAAAAGATTGAAGGAACTCCACCCATTTAGCATGTCGTGAACTGAGCTTATGTTGCCCATTAATGTACTTCAAAGCTTGATGATCTGAATGCAACACAAACTGAGCTGGCCTAAGATAATGAGTCCAATAAGTCAAAGCACGAATAATAGCATAGAACTCTTTATCATAGGTGCTGTAGTTGAGCTTGGCATGATTGAGCTTCTCACTGAAATAGGCTATGGGACGCCCTCCTTGTTGTAAAACAGCTCCAATCCCTACGCCACTTGCATCACATTCCACTTCAAACACTTTCTTGAAATCTGGTAAGGCTAGAACAGGCGCCTCACAAAGCTTGCTTTTCAACTGATCAAATGCTTCCTGAGCTGCTGGAGTCCAAGTGAAAGAACCCCCTTTGATACATTCGGTCAGTGGAGCCAAAATAGTACTAAAACCTCTGATGAATCTCCTGTAAAAAGATGCCAATCCATGAAAACTTCGAACTTCGGTGATGGACTTTGGAATTGGCCATGATTTGATTGCCTCCACCTTGGATTCATCCATAGAAATACCCTGAGATGAAATAATGAAACCAAGAAAAGACACACTAGAAGTGAAGAATTCACACTTCTCCATCTTTGCATATAGCTTCTTTTCCCTTAGCTTAAGGAAAACCTTCTTCAGATGAATAAGATGATCCTGTTCACTGTTGCTATACACAAGAATATCATCAAAATAAACCACAACAAACGAACCAATGAAAGGACGAAGTACCTCATGCATGAGCCTCATGAAAGTACTAGGAGCATTAGTTAAACCAAATGGCATAACACGCCACTCATATAACCCACTCTTAGTCTTAAAGGCTGTTTTCCATTCATCCCCTTCCTTGATTCGAATCTGATGATAACCACTACGCAAATCTATCTTGGAGAATATAGTAGCACCATGTAATTCATCGAGCAAATCATCAAGCCTAGGAATAGGATACCTATACTTGATGGTAATGTTGTTTATAGCCCTGCAATCTACACACATACGCATAGTTCCATCCTTCTTTGGAACCAAAATAACAGGAACAGCACATGGACTAAGACTTTCTTGTACAAATCCCTTAGCTAACAATTCAGTAATCTGTTTTTGCAACTCTTTAGCTTCTTCAGGATTACATCTATAAGCTGCCTTATTAGGTAATGGTGCTCCAGGAACTAAGTCAATTTGATGCTCAATACCCCTACTAGGTGGTAAACCATATGGAAGATCCTCGGGAAAAATATCACTAAAATCGTTCACTAATGGTTTAACCCAATCATGTAATTCACGAGTATTTTCATCATTTGCAGCAACTAACAACAACAAGTACATTTCCTTCCCCTTTTCAATGGCCTTATCAACTTGGTGTTTTTGGAGAATTAAGGATTTCTGATTTTTAGCTTTCGAATTGGAGGTTTCTTTCTTAGGCAAATTCGGACCCTTTTTGCTAGGACTAAGTATAATTTTCTTGTTTTCATGCATGAAAGTGTATGTATTAGTCCTACCATTATGTAAGGTTTCCTTATCAGATTGCCACGGCCTCCCTAAGAGAATATGACATGCATTCATAGGCACTACATCACATAAAACCTTATCATTATACGAATCACCAAAAGAGAAGCTAATTAAAGCTTGTTTTGTTACCTCCACACAGTTACCATCATTAAGCCAATGAAGCTTATATGGTTTAGGATGACTGAAAGTAGGATGATTGAGCTTCTCCACCATAGAACTCGAAGCTACATTAGTGCAACTCCCACCATCAATAATCATGGAACAAATCTTGCCCTTGATTAAGCATTTTGTCTGAAAAATCTGGTCTCGTTGAGATGGTATAGCTTCGGCTTCTTTGGAGTGAAGGACCCTCCTTAGAACCAAGCTAAGATGATCATCTCCTTCCACTTCATCAACAAGAACATCTTCATTGCATTCATCCTCCTTTTCAGATTCTTTTTCGTGCTCCTCTTGATCTTTAAGGGCATCTTCTATGTTTTTAATGTCTAATAAGGTCATTACCCTTCTGTTTGGGCATTGTGCTTGATAATGACCATAACCATGACACTTAAAACATTTAATATCATCCTTCTTGGAAGAACTTTCAGCAACTTTCTTCCCTTTATCAAGAAATTTCGAACTAGCTTCATTTTTAGGTGTAAATGGAGATGTCGAAGTAGGCTTTACATAGGAACTAGAACCTCCTTTAGCATAAGAAGTTCCTTTGCTAAATACCTTCTTCTTCTTGTCTTTTTGATGCTTTTCCACCTTAAGAGCCAACCTGAAAAGTTCATCTAAAGTAGAATAAGATTGAAGCTCAAGCTTCTTTTGGATGTCACGATCTAGGCCCTTCACAAAACGAGCCATGGTCTGCTCTTCCCTTTCTTGAACATCCAATTTCATCATCAACTTTTCATATTCATGGATGTATGTCTCGACATTCTTGGTACCTTGGAACAAATCAGAAAGTTGGTTATATAAATCAAGAGTGTAAGTGGAGGGGAGAAACTTAGCTTCCATCTTCTTTTTCAGTTTCTTCCAACTCTTGATTTTCGGCTTATGCTTCCTTTCTCTAGCAAGAGCAACGTTTTCCCACCAAAGAGATGCATAACCCTTTAGCTTAGTGATAGCCAACTTGAAAGATTTCGAATCATCATACTCCTTTAGCTCGAAAATCCTATTACATCTCGAAACCCATTCCAAATAAGCATCCGGATTAAGGTTTCCATCAAATTCTGGAACATCTAACTTGATGTCTCGAAAATCATCTTGTTTTCGTGGCCTCCTTCTTTGATTAGAAGTTTGTGATTGTACTTCTTCACTAGAGTCATAAACAACCTCATTCTCATCTTCAAAGTGCCTCCTTTCATGAACTTCTCTTCGAATTCCAACACTAGAACTTCGAAAAGCTTCCATGAGATTTGCCATTTGCTCACTAATTGTAGCCATTTGATTCTCAAGGCCAACTAACCTTGCTTCATTCAATGTCATGCCCCTTCTAAACTGATTTGGATCTTCACCACCACTCATTTTAACAACCACTAAGTTGTATCAAAGATTAGAGGTGAAAAAAGAAGAAAAGAGATGTGTTTGGGCTTAGAATTGATTTCGGTTTTGGGGGGGATAAGTGTATGAGTTTAGGAAGTGATTATGGGATGATTAGAGGGTTAAAAGAATGCTCTTAAACTAACCAAAGCTCTGATACCAAATGATGCATAAAGCATTTCATAAGCAAGAGCATTCGTTGGTTAAGAACCGAAGAATCAGTTTTGCTTCAAGCCTTGTTGGAACCGTACCAACAACCACCACTTTCACTAGCCTTAGAACCACCAAACTAGGCCACCAATGTCAAAGAAGAACTCTTGGTGCAACCTTGCTTTGTTAAATTAGTAACTAATCTACGTTAGTTAGCTAATTAACTCAAAGACTTGGATTAGGACAAACTGTCCAGTTTTGCTCTAAGCGCACAGCTCAAAGAAATGAGTATAACTCTTAATTCATTCAACAAAGTCTAATGAAACTTCTTGCCTTACAAACCTAACATATAAAGCAGTAACATACCAAAAATTCACGTCATTTGGTGATGTTTTGCTTAGGTAACAAAAGCCATCTTAAACTATTACAAAAATCTGGCCAGTTTACAGTACCTAGGTGCAATGATTGAGGGATTCTGAGAAACGAAAATGTCCTACTGCAAAAAGGAAGCTAAGGTATTAAAATAGACATTCTAAGGAAAATATCCTCAAAAAATCAGCTCCAAAAGCTAAAAAAAGACGGCTGCCCAGAACTGATGAAGATGGGCCCAGAATGACGCAGGGAGCTGCGGTTTTGGATACTTCTTCATGAAGCTCTCGTTTCCTATTGATTCTTGCCTCCAACTCTTCACATGCTTGTTGGTGATGTATGTAAGCACACAGGTGAGTCATGTATGGTTGCCTTAGCCAAGAATAAAGCTCAAAAACGTAGCCAAAACGTGCCCTAAACAAACCGTGTAAATTCTGTTCTTCCAAAACAGTTTCACTAAGCTTACTTTAATGACTTAGAACTAACTAATTAAGCTATTTAATCATAATTCAAGCTTTATTACTAATACTTAATGATGTTAAGATGATCATAAGCATTAATCAACAAGGCTTAAAAAAGATTAAGAAGGTGTTAAGCTTAATTAACAATTCGAAGTACTTGTTTGTTCGAAATTGGATTAAGTAAGCTAATGAACTGAATCTCCTTCACCTTAATCTCTTCTTGATGACTCTTTGTTAGAAGACTTGGATTGATCATGGATGCTCCTGCATCATTTTGTGGTGTATGAACACCTTTCAAATCATTTGATGTACTTAATTACCTATTGTTTTTGAATCCTTGAATAGGTATTAGGTATATTTAAATAATATGAAGCCCTTGGATCAAACTCATTTCATATCAAAGGTTAAAACTATTATAGTCTCTTACGAGATTATGTGGTGTATGAACACCTATCAAATCATTTGATGTGCTTAATAACCATTTTTTTACTCCTTTAATATGTATTAGGTATATTTAAAGCATATGAAGCCCTTGGATCAAAATCATTTCAAATCAAAGCTTAAAACTATCATAGTCTCTAACGAGATTTTGTGGTGTATGAACACCTTTCAAAATATTTGATGTGCTTAATTACCTATTATTTTTTACTCCTTCAATAGGTATTAGGTATATCTAAATCATATGAAGCCCCTTGATAAAACTCATTTCAAATCAAAGCTTAAAACTATCATAGTCTCTTACGAGATTTTGTGGTGTATGAACACCTTTCAAATCATTTGATGTGCTTAATTACCTATTGTTTTTAACTCCTTGAATAGGTATTAGGTATATGTAAAGCCTATGAAGTCCTTGGATCAAACTCATTTTAAATCAAAGCTTAAAACTATCATAGTCTTACGAGATTTTGTGGTGTATGAACACCTTTCAAATCATTTCATGTGCTGAATTACCTATTGTTTTTGACTCCTTGAATAGGTATTAGGTATATGTAAAGCATTAGAAGCTCTTGGATCAAACTCATTTCAAATCAAAGGTTAAAACTATCATAGTCTCTTACGATATTTTGTGATGTATGAACACCTTTCAAATCATTTGATGTGCTTAATTACCTATTGTTTTTGAATCCTTGAATAGGTATTCGGTATATCTAAATCATATAAAGCACTTGGATCAAACTCATTTTAGAATCAAAGTTAAAAACTATCATAGTCTCTTACGATATATTGTGGTGTATGAACACCTTTCAAATCATTTGATGTGCTTAATTACCTATTGTTTTTTACTCCTTGAATAGGTAGTACGTATACTTAAATCATATGAAGCCCTTGGATCAAACTCATTTCGTATCAAAGGTTAAAACTATCAAAATCTCTTACGAGATTTTGTGGTGTATGAACACCTTTCAAATCATTTGATGTGCTTAATTACCTATTGTTTTTTACTCCTTGAATAGGTATAAGGTACATTTAAATCATATGAAGCCCTTGGATGAAACTCATTTCGTATCAAAGGTTAAAACTATCATAGTCTCTTTCGAGATTTTGTGGTGTATGAACACCTTTCAAACCATTGATGTGCTTAATTACCTATTGTTTTTGACTGCTTTAATAGGTATTAGGTATATGTAAAGCCTATGAAGCCCTTGGATCAAACTCATTTCAAATCAAAGCTTAAAACGATCATAGTCTCTTACAAGATTTTGTGGTGTATGAACACCTTTCAAATCATTTGATGTGCTTAATTACCTATTGTTTTTGACTCCTTGAATAGGTATTAGGTATATGTAAAGCATAAGAAGCTCTTGGATCAAACTCATTTCAAATCAAAGGTTAAAACTATCATAGTCTTTAACGATATTTTGTGATGTATGAACACCTTTCAAATCATTTGATGTGCTTAATTACCTATTGTTTTTTTTATCCTTGAATAGGTATTAGGTATATCTAAATCATAAGAAGCACTTGGATCAAACTCATTTTCAAATCAAAGTTAAAAACTATCATAGTCTCTTACGAGATTTTGTGGTGTATGAACACCTTTCAAATCATTTGATGTGCTTAATTACCTATTGTTTTTTACTCCTTGAATAGGTATTAGGTACATTTAAATCATATGAAGCCCTTGGATCAAACTCATTTCGTATCAAAGGTTAAAACTATCATAGTCTCTTACGAGATTTTGTGGTGTATGAACACCTTTCAAACCTTTGATGTGCTTAATTACCTATTATTTTTGACTCCTTTAATAGGTATTAGGTATATGTGATGCATATGAAGCCCTTGGATCAAACTCATTTCAAATCAAAGGTTAAAACTATCATAGTCTCTTACGAGATTTTGTGGTGTATGAACACCTTTCAAATCATTTGATGTACTTAATTGATGCAGGAGCATCCATGATCAATCCAAGTCTCCTAACAAAGAGTCATCAAGAAGAGATTAAGGTGAAGGAGATTCAGTTCATTAGCTTACTTAATCCAATTTCGAACAAACAAGTACTTCGAATTGTTAATTAAGCTTAACACTTTCTTAATCTTTTTTAAGCCTTGTTGATTAATGCTTATGATCATCTTAACATCATTAAGTATTAGTAATAAAGCTTAAATTATGATTAAATAGCTTAATTAGTTAGTTCTAAGTCATTAAAGTAAGCTTAGTGAAACTGTTTTGGAAGAACAGAATTTACACGGTTTGTTTAGGGCTCGTTTTGGCTACGTTTTTGAGCTTTATTCTTGGCTAAGGCAACCATACATGACTCACCTGTGTGCTTACATACATCACCAACAAGCATGTGAAGAGTTGGAGGCAAGAATCAATAGGAAACGAGAGCTTCATGAAGAAGTATCCAAAACCGCAGCTCCCTGCGTCATTCTGGGCCCATTTTCATCAGTTCTGGGCAGCCGCTTTTCTTTAGCTTTTGGAGCTGATTTTTTGAGGATATTTTCCTTAGAATGTCTATTTTAATACCTTAGCTTCCTTTTTGCAGTAGGACATTTTTCGTTTCTCAGAATCCCTCAATCATTGCACCTAGGTACTGTAAACTGGCCAGATTTTTGTAATAGTTTAAGATGGCTTTTGTTACCTAAGCAAAACATCACCAAATGACGTGAATTTTTGGTATGTTACTGCTTTATATGTTAGGTTTGTAAGGCAAGAAGTTTCATTAGAGTTGGTTGAATGAATTAAGAGTTATACTCATTTCTTTGAGCTGTGCGCTTAGAGCAAAACTGGACAGTTTGTCCTAATTAAAGTCTTTGAGTTAATTAGCTAACTAACGTAGATTAGTTACTAATTTAACAAAGCAAGGTTGCACCAAGAGTTCTTCTTTGACATTGGTGGCCTAGTTTGGTGGTTCTAAGGCTAGTGAAAGTGGTGGTTGTTGGTACGGTTCCAACAAGGCTTGAAGCAAAACTGATTCTTCGGTTCTTAACCAACGAATGCTCTTGTTTATGAAATGCTTTATGCATCATTTGGTATCAGAGCTTTGGTTAGTTTAAGAGCATTCTTTAACCCTCTAATCATCCCATAATCACGTCCTAAACTCATACACTTATCCCCCCCCAAAACCGAAATCAATTCTAAGCCCAAACACATCTCTTTTCTTCTCTTTTCACCTCTAATCTTTGATACAACTTAGTGGTTGTAAAAATGAGTGGTGGTGAAGATCCAAATCAGTTTAGAAGAGGCATGACATTGAATGAAGCAAGGTTAGTTGGCCTTGAGAATCAAATGGCTACAATTAGTGAGCAAATGGCAAATCTCATGGAAGCTTTTCGAAGTTCTAGTGTTGGAGTTCGAAGAGAAGTTCCTGAAAGGAGGCACTTTGAAGATGAGAATGAGGTTGTTTATGACTCTAGTGAAGAAGTACAATCACAAACTTCTAATCAAAGAAGGAGGCCACGAAAACAAGATGATTTTCGAGACATAAAGTTAGATGTTCCAGAATTTGATGGAAACCTTAATCCGGATGCTTATTTGGAATGGGTTTCGAGATGTAATAGGATTTTCGAGCTAAAGGAGTATGATGATTCGAAATCCTTCAAGTTGGCTATCACTAAGCTAAAGGGTTATGCATCCCTTTGGTGGGAAAACGTTGCTCTTGCTAGAGAAAGGAAGCATAAGCCGAAAATCAAGAGTTGGAAGAAACTGAAAAAGAAGATGGAAGCTAAGTTTCTCCCCCTCCACTTACACTCTTGATTTATATAACCAACTTTCTGATTTGTTCCAAGGTACCAAGAATGTCGAGACATACATCCATGAATATGAAAAGTTGATGATGAAATTGGATGTTCAAGAAAGGGAAGAGCAGACCATGGCTCGTTTTGTGAAGGGCCTAGATCGTGACATCCAAAAGAAGCTTGAGCTTCAATCTTATTCTACTTTAGATGAACTTTTCAGGTTGGCTCTTAAGGTGGAAAAGCATCAAAAAGACAAGAAGAAGAAGGTATTTAGCAAAGGAACTTCTTATGCTAAAGGAGGTTCTAGTTCCTATGTAAAGCCTACTTCGACATCTCCATTTACACCTAAAAATGAAGCTGGTTCGAAATTTCTTGATAAAGGGAAGAAAGTTGCTGAAAGTTCTTCCAAGAAGGATGATATTAAATGTTTTAAGTGCCATGGTTATGGTCATTATCAAGCACAATGCCCAAACAGAAGGGTAATGACCTTACTAGACATTAAAAACATAGAAGATGCCCTTAAAGATCAAGATGAGCACGAAAAAGAATCTGAAAAGGAGGATGAATGCAATGAAGATGTTCTTGTTGATGAAGTGGAAGGAGATGATCATCTTAGCTTGGTTCTAAGGAGGGTCCTTCACTCCAAAGAAGCCGAAGCTATACCATCTCAACGAGACCAGATTTTTCAGACAAAATGCTTAATCAAGGGCAAGATTTGTTCCATGATTATTGATGGTGGGAGTTGCACTAATGTAGCTTCGAGTTCTATGGTGGAGAAGCTCAATTATCCTACTTTCAGTCATCCTAAACCATATAAGCTTCATTGGCTTAATGATGGTAACTGTGTGGAGGTAACAAAACAAGCTTTAATTAGCTTCTCTTTTGGTGATTCGTATAATGATAAGGTTTTATGTGATGTGGTGCCTATGAATGCATGTCATATTCTCTTAGGGAGGCCGTGGCAATCTGATAAGGAAACCTTACATAATGGTAGGACTAATACATACACTTTCATGCATGAAAACAAGAAAATTATACTTAGTCCTAGCAAAAAGGGTCCGAATTTGCCTAAGAAAGAAACCTCTAATTCAAAGGCTAAAAATCAGAAATCCTTAATTCTCCAAAAACACCAAGTTGATAAGGCCATTGAAAAGGGGAAGGAAATGTACTTGTTGTTATTAGTTGCTGCAAATGATGAAAATACTCGTGAATTACATGATTGGGTTAAACCATTAGTGAACGATTTTAGTGATATTTTTCCCGAGGATCTTCCATATGGTTTACCACCTAGTAGGGGTATTGAGCATCAAATTGACTTAGTTCCTGGAGCACCATTACCTAACAAGGCAGCTTATAGATGTAATCCTGAAGAAGCTAAAGAGTTGCAAAAACAGATTACTGAATTGTTAGCTAAGGGATTTGTACAAGAAAGTCTTAGTCCATGTGCTGTTCCTGTTATTTTGGTTCCAAAGAAGGATGGAACTATGCGTATGTGTGTAGATTGCAGGGCTATAAACAACATTACCATCAAGTATAGGTATCCTATTCCTAGGCTTGATGATTTGCTCGATGAATTACATGGTGCTACTATATTCTCCAAGATAGATTTGCGTAGTGGTTATCATCAGATTCGAATCAAGGAAGGGGATGAATGGAAAACAGCCTTTAAGACTGAGAGTGGGTTATATGAGTGGCGTGTTATGCCATTTGGTTTAACTAATGCTCCTAGTACTTTCATGAGGCTCATGCATGAGGTACTTCGTCCTTTCATTGGTTCGTTTGTTGTGGTTTATTTTGATGATATTCTTGTGTATAGCAACAGTGAACAGGATCATCTTATTCATCTGAAGAAGGTTTTCCTTAAGCTAAGGGAAAAGAAGCTATATGCAAAGATGGAGAAGTGTGAATTCTTCACTTCTAGTGTGTCTTTTCTTGGTTTCATTATTTCATCTCAGGGTATTTCTATGGATGAATCCAAGGTGGAGGCAATCAAATCATGGCCAATTCCAAAGTCCATCACAGAAGTTCGAAGTTTTCATGGATTGGCATCTTTTTACAGGAGATTCATCAGAGGTTTTAGTACTATTTTAGCTCCACTGACCGAATGTATCAAAGGGGGTTCTTTCACTTGGACTCCAGCAGCTCAGGAAGCATTTGATCAGTTGAAAAGCAAGCTTTGTGAGGCGCCTGTTCTAGCCTTACCAGATTTCAAGAAAGTGTTTGAAGTGGAATGTGATGCAAGTGGCGTAGGGATTGGAGCTGTTTTACAACAAGGAGGGCGTCCCATAGCCTATTTCAGTGAGAAGCTCAATCATGCCAAGCTCAACTACAGCACCTATGATAAAGAGTTCTATGCTATTGTTCGTGCCTTGACTTATTGGACTCATTATCTTAGGCCAGCTCAGTTTGTGTTGCATTCAGATCACCAAGCTTTGAAGTACATTAATGGACAACATAAGCTCAGTTCACGACATGCTAAATGGGTGGAGTTCCTTCAATCTTTTGATTTTGTTTTAAAATACAAAACTGGAGTTTCTAATGTGGTTGCAGATGCATTATCTAGGAGGCATTCTATGCTTTCTCTAATGGAGGCTCGAGTTCTTGGCTTCACTCATATTAAGGAGCTTTATTATGATGATCCAGATTTTTCACCATTGATAGAAGCGTGCAAGGATGGTTCTCATGGAGCTTATTCGGTTCTAGATGGTTTTCTCTTCCGAAATAATAAGCTTTGTATCCCTAAGTGCTCACTAAGGGATTTGCTCATCAAGGAGGTTCATGGAGGAGGCCTGGCAGGACATTTTGGTATTAACAAAACTGTGGATGTTTTGCAGGAACACTTTTATTGGCCAAAACTGGCAGGTGACGTTCACTCAGTTCTAGCTCGATGTTCTACATGTCAAAAGGCCAAGAGTTCTTTTCATCAAGGGCTCTATACTCCACTTCCAGTTCCTAATCAGCCATGGGAAGATGTTAGTATGGATTTCATTGTAGCTTTGCCTAGGACTCAAAGGCAAAGAGACGCTATTATGGTGGTGGTGGATCGATTCTCAAAGATGGCTCATTTTATTGCTTGCAACAAGACGGATGATGCAATTCATGTAGCTGATTTGTACTTCAAGGAGATCATTAGATTACATGGTGTACCGAAGACTATTGTTTCTGATAAGGATGTTAAGTTCCTTAGTTTCTTTTGGAAGACTTTATGGAAGCTCCTAGGTACTAAACTCCTCTTTAGTACCACGGCGCATCCACAAACTGATGGCCAAACGGAGGTTACAAACAGGACACTTACTACTCTACTCAGGACTCTAGTTAACAAGTCACAGAAAGATTGGGATCTAAAGCTAGCACATGCAGAATTTGCTTATAATAGATCACCTACATATGCCACGAAGTGCTCTCCATTCGAAGTGAACTATGGGGTTAATCCTTTAAGCCCCATTGATTTACTACCTATTCCAGTTGAAGTGAGGCAAAGCAAAGATGCAGAGGAGAAGGCAAAGGAGATGAAAAAGCTTCACCAACAGATTAGAGCACGCATTGAGAAGGTTAATGAAGCTTACAAGGTCCGAGCTAACAAGCATCGAAAGGAGGTCATTTACAAGCCCGGGGACTTGGTATGGTTGCACCTAAGGAAGGAACGATTTCCATCAAGAAGGAAGAACAAGCTGATGCCAAGGAGTGATGGTCCATTTAGGGTGCTTGAAAAGATCAATAACAATGCATACAAGATAGAACTACCAAGTGAGATGGGCAACATTTCGGCCACCTTCAATGTGGGTGATTTAGCTCCATATTTAGAGGAAGATTTTGAGTTACAAGAAGACTTCTCCAAACCAGGGGAGAATGATGCAGGAGCATCCATGATCAATCCAAGTCTCCTAACAAAGAGTCATCAAGAAGAGATTAAGGTGAAGGAGATTCAGTTCATTAGCTTACTTAATCCAATTTCGAACAAACAAGTACTTCGAATTGTTAATTAAGCTTAACACTTTCTTAATCTTTTTTAAGCCTTGTTGATTAATGCTTATGATCATCTTAACATCATTAAGTATTAGTAATAAAGCTTAAATTATGATTAAATAGCTTAATTAGTTAGTTCTAAGTCATTAAAGTAAGCTTAGTGAAACTGTTTTGGAAGAACAGAATTTACACGGTTTGTTTAGGGCTCGTTTTGGCTACGTTTTTGAGCTTTATTCTTGGCTAAGGCAACCATACATGACTCACCTGTGTGCTTACATACATCACCAACAAGCATGTGAAGAGTTGGAGGCAAGAATCAATAGGAAACGAGAGCTTCATGAAGAAGTATCCAAAACCGCAGCTCCCTGCGTCATTCTGGGCCCATTTTCATCAGTTCTGGGCAGCCGCTTTTCTTTAGCTTTTGGAGCTGATTTTTGAGGATATTTTCCTTAGAATGTCTATTTTAATACCTTAGCTTCCTTTTTGCAGTAGGACATTTTCGTTTCTCAGAATCCCTCAATCATTGCACCTAGGTACTGTAAACTGGCCAGATTTTTGTAATAGTTTAAGATGGCTTTTGTTACCTAAGCAAAACATCACCAAATGACGTGAATTTTTGGTATGTTACTGCTTTATATGTTAGGTTTGTAAGGCAAGAAGTTTCATTAGAGTTGGTTGAATGAATTAAGAGTTATACTCATTTCTTTGAGCTGTGCGCTTAGAGCAAAACTGGACAGTTTGTCCTAATTAAAGTCTTTGAGTTAATTAGCTAACTAACGTAGATTAGTTACTAATTTAACAAAGCAAGGTTGCACCAAGAGTTCTTCTTTGACATTGGTGGCCTAGTTTGGTGGTTCTAAGGCTAGTGAAAGTGGTGGTTGTTGGTACGGTTCCAACAAGGCTTGAAGCAAAACTGATTCTTCGGTTCTTAACCAACGAATGCTCTTGTTTATGAAATGCTTTATGCATCATTAATTACCTATTGTTTTTGAATCCTTGAATAGGTATTAGGTATATTTAAATAATATGAAGCCCTTGGATCAAACTCATTTCATATCAAAGGTTAAAACTATTATAGTCTCTTACGAGATTATGTGGTGTATGAACACCTATCAAATCATTTGATGTGCTTAATAACCATTTTTTTTTACTCCTTTAATATGTATTAGGTATATTTAAAGCATATGAAGCCCTTGGATCAAAATCATTTCAAATCAAAGCTTAAAACTATCATAGTCTCTAACGAGATTTTGTGGTGTATGAACACCTTTCAAAATATTTGATGTGCTTAATTACCTATTATTTTTTACTCCTTGAATAGGTATTAGGTATATCTAAATCATATGAAGCCCCTTGATAAAACTCATTTCAAATCAAAGCTTAAAACTATCATAGTCTCTTACGAGATTTTGTGGTGTATGAACACCTTTCAAATCATTTGATGTGCTTAATTACCTATTGTTTTTGACTCCTTGAATAGGTATTAGGTATATGTAAAGACTATGAAGTCCTTGGATCAAACTCATTTTAAATCAAAGCTTAAAACTATCATAGTCTTACGAGATTTTGTGGTGTATGACACCTTTCAAATCATTTCATGTGCTTAATTACCTATTGTTTTTGACTCCTTGAATAGGTATTAGGTATATGTAAAGCATTAGAAGCTCTTGGATCAAACTTCTTTCAAATCAAAGGTTAAAACTATCATAGTCTCTTACGATATTTTGTGATGTATGAACACCTTTCAAATCATTTGATGTGCTTAATTACCTATTGTTTTTGAATCCTTGAATAGGTATTAGGTATATCTAAATCATATAAAGCACTTGGATCAAACTCATTTTAGAATCAAAGTTAAAAACTATCATAGTCTCTTACGATATATTGTGGTGTATGAACACCTTTCAAATCATTTGATGTGCTTAATTACCTATTGTTTTTTACTCCTTGAATAGGTAGTACGTATACTTAAATCATATGAAGCCCTTGGATCAAACTCATTTCGTATCAAAGGTTAAAACTATCATAATCTCTTACGAGATTTTGTGGTGTATGAACACCTTTCAAATCATTTGATGTGCTTAATTACCTATTGTTTTTTACTCCTTGAATAGGTATAAGGTACATTTAAATCATATGAAGCCCTTGGATGAAACTCATTTCGTATCAAAGGTTAAAACTATCATAGTCTCTTTCGAGATTTTGTGGTGTATGAACACCTTTCAAACCATTGATGTGCTTAATTACCTATTGTTTTTGACTCCTTTAATAGGTATTAGGTATATGTGATGCATATGAAGCCCTTGGATAAAACTCATTTCAAATCAAAGGTTAAAACTATCATAGTCTCTTACGAGATTTTGTGGTGTATGAACACCTTTCAAATCATTTGATGTATTTAATTACCTATTGTTTTTGACTCCATGAATAGGTATTAGGTATTTTAAAATAATATGAAGCCCTTGGATCAAACTCATTTCATATCAAAGGTTAATACTATCATAGTCTCTTACGAGATTATGTGGTGTATGAACACCTTTCAAATCATTTGATGTGCTTAATTACCATTTTTTTAACTCCTTTAATATTTATTAGGTATATTTAAAGCATATGAAGCCCTTGGATCAAAATCATTTCAAATCAAAGCTTCAAACTATCATAGCCTCTAACGAGATTTTGTGGTGTATCAACACCTTTCAAAATATTTGATGTTCTTAATTACCTATTATTTTTTACTCCTTGAATAGGTATTAGGTATATCAAAATCATATGAAGCCCCTTGATCAAACTCATTTCAAATCAAAGCTTAAAACTATCATAGTCTCTTACGAGATTTTGTGGTGTATGAACACCTTTCAAATCATTTGATGTGCTTAATTACCTATTGTTTTTTACTCCTTGAATAGGTATAAGGTACATTTAAATCATTTGAAGCCCTTGGATGAAACTCATTTCGTATCAAAGGTTAAAACTATCATAGTCTCTTTCGAGATTTTGTGGTGTATGAACACCTTTCAAACCATTGATGTGCTTAATTACCTATTGTTTTTGACTCCTTTAATAGGTATTAGGTATATGTAAAGCCTATGAAGCCCTTGGATCAAACTCATTTCAAATCAAAGCTTAAAACGATCATAGTCTCTTACAAGATTTTGTGGTGTATGAACACCTTTCAAATCATTTGATGTGCTTAATTACCTATTGTTTTTAACTCCTTGAATAGGTATTAGGTATATGTAAAGCCTATGAAGTCCTTGGATCAAACTCATTTTAAATCAAAGCTTAAAACTATCATAGTCTTACGAGATTTTGTGGTGTATGAACACCTTTCAAATCATTTCATGTGCTTAATTACCTATTGTTTTTGACTCCTTGAATAGGTATTAGGTATATGTAAAGCATTAGAAGCTCTTGGATCAAACTCATTTCAAATCAAAGGTTAAAACTATCATAGTCTCTTACGATATTTTGTGATGTATGAACACCTTTCAAATCATTTGATGTGCTTAATTACCTATTGTTTTTGAATCCTTGAATAGGTATTAGGTATATCTAAATCATATAAAGCACTTGGATCAAACTCATTTTAGAATCAAAGTTAAAAACTATCATAGTCTCTTACGATATATTGTGGTGTATGAACACCTTTCAAATCATTTGATGTGCTTAATTACCTATTGTTTTTTACTCCTTGAATAGGTAGTACGTATACTTAAATCATATGAAGCCCTTGGATCAAACTCATTTCGTATCAATGGTTAAAACTATCAAAATCTCTTACGAGATTTTGTGGTGTATGAACACCTTTCAAATCATTTGATGTGCTTAATTACCTATTGTTTTTTACTCCTTGAATAGGTATAAGGTACATTTAAATCATATGAAGCCCTTGGATGAAACTCATTTCGTATCAAAGGTTAAAACTATCATAGTCTCTTTCGAGATTTTGTGGTGTATGAACACCTTTCAAACCATTGATGTGCTTAATTACCTATTGTTTTTGACTCCTTTAATAGGTATTAGGTATATGTAAAGCCTATGAAGCCCTTGGATCAAACTCATTTCAAATCAAAGCTTAAAACGATCATAGTCTCTTACAAGATTTTGTGGTGTATGAACACCTTTCAAATCATTTGATGTGCTTAATTACCTATTTTTTTTAACTCCTTGAATAGGTATTAGGTATATGTAAAGCCTATGAAGCCCTTGGATCAAACTCATATTAAATCAAAGCTTAAAACTATCATAGTCTTACGAGATTTTGTGGTGTATGAACACCTTTCAAATCATTTGATGTGCTTAATTACCTATTGTTTTTGACTCCTTGAATAGGTATTAGGTATATGTAAAGCATAAGAAGCTCTTGGATCAAACTCATTTCAAATCAAAGGTTAAAACTATCATCGTCTTTAACGATATTTTGTGATGTATGAACACCTTTCAAATCATTTGATGTGCTTAATTACCTATTGTTTTTTTTATCCTTGAATAGGTATTAGGTATATCTAAATCATAAGAAGCACTTGGATCAAACTCATTTTCAAATCAAAGTAAAAAACTATCATAGTCTCTTACGAGATTTTGTGGTGTATGAACACCTTTCAAATCATTTGATGTGCTTAATTACCTATTGTTTTTTACTCCTTGAATAGGTATTAGGTACATTTAAATCATATGAAGCCCTTGGATCAAACTCATTTCGTATCAAAGGTTAAAACTATCATAGTCTCTTACGAGATTTTGTGGTGTATGAACACCTTTCAAACCTTTGATGTGCTTAATTACCTATTGTTTTTGACTCCTTTAATAGGTATTAGGTATATGTGATGCATATGAAGCCCTTGGATCAAACTCATTTCAAATCAAAGGTTAAAACTATTATAGTCTCTTACGAGATTTTGTGGTGTATGAACACCTTTCAAATCATTTGATGTACTTAATTACCTATTGTTTTTGAATCCTTGAATAGGTATTAGGTATATTTAAATAATATGAAGCCCTTGGATCAAACTCATTTCATATCAAAGGTTAAAACTATTATAGTCTCTTACGAGATTATGTGGTGTATGAACACCTATCAAATCATTTGATGTGCTTAATAACCATTTTTTTTTACTCCTTTAATATGTATTAGGTATATTTAAAGCATATGAAGCCCTTGGATCAAAATCATTTCAAATCAAAGCTTAAAACTATCATAGTCTCTAACGAGATTTTGTGGTGTATGAACACCTTTCAAAATATTTGATGTGCTTAATTACCTATTATTTTTTACTCCTTGAATAGGTATTAGGTATATCTAAATCATATGAAGCCCCTTGATAAAACTCATTTCAAATCAAAGCTTAAAACTATCATAGTCTCTTACGAGATTTTGTGGTGTATGAACACCTTTCAAATCATTTGATGTGCTTAATTACCTATTGTTTTTAACTCCTTGAATAGGTATTAGGTATATGTAAAGCCTATGAAGTCCTTGGATCAAACTCATTTTAAATCAAAGCTTAAAACTATCATAGTCTTACGAGATTTTGTGGTGTATGAACACCTTTCAAATCATTTCATGTGCTTAATTACCTATTGTTTTTGACTCCTTGAATAGGTATTAGGTATATGTAAAGCATTAGAAGCTCTTGGATCAAACTCATTTCAAATCAAAGGTTAAAACTATCATAGTCTCTTACGATATTTTGTGATGTATGAACACCTTTCAAATCATTTGATGTGCTTAATTACCTATTGTTTTTGAATCCTTGAATAGGTATTAGGTATATCTAAATCATATAAAGCACTTGGATCAAACTCATTTTAGAATCAAAGTTAAAAACTATCATAGTCTCTTACGATATATTGTGGTGTATGAACACCTTTCAAATCATTTGATGTGCTTAATTACCTATTGTTTTTTACTCCCTTGAATAGGTAGTACGTATACTTAAATCATATGAAGCCCTTGGATCAAACTCATTTCGTATCAAAGGTTAAAACTATCAAAATCTCTTACGAGATTTTGTGGTGTATGAACACCTTTCAAATCATTTGATGTGCTTAATTACCTATTGTTTTTTACTCCTTGAATAGGTATAAGGTACATTTAAATCATATGAAGCCCTTGGATGAAACTCATTTCGTATCAAAGGTTAAAACTATCATAGTCTCTTTCGAGATTTTGTGGTGTATGAACACCTTTCAAACCATTGATGTGCTTAATTACCTATTGTTTTTGACTCCTTTAATAGGTATTAGGTATATGTAAAGCCTATGAAGCCCTTGGATCAAACTCATTTCAAATCAAAGCTTAAAACGATCATAGTCTCTTACAAGATTTTGTGGTGTATGAACACCTTTCAAATCATTTGATGTGCTTAATTACCTATTGTTTTTAACTCCTTGAATAGGTATTAGGTATATGTAAAGCCTATGAAGTCCTTGGATCAAACTCATTTTAAATCAAAGCTTAAAACTATCATAGTCTTACGAGATTTTGTGGTGTATGAACACCTTTCAAATCATTTCATGTGCTTAATTACCTATTGTTTTTGACTCCTTGAATAGGTATTAGGTATATGTAAAGCATTAGAAGCTCTTGGATCAAACTCATTTCAAATCAAAGGTTAAAACTATCATAGTCTCTTACGATATTTTGTGATGTATGAACACCTTTCAAATCATTTGATGTGCTTAATTACCTATTGTTTTTGAATCCTTGAATAGGTATTAGGTATATCTAAATCATATAAAGCACTTGGATCAAACTCATTTTAGAATCAAAGTTAAAAACTATCATAGTCTCTTACGATATATTGTGGTGTATGAACACCTTTCAAATCATTTGATGTGCTTAATTACGTATTGTTTTTTACTCCTTGAATAGGTAGTACGTATACTTAAATCATATGAGCCCTTGGATCAAACTCATTTCGTATCAATGGTTAAAACTATCAAAATCTCTTACGAGATTTTGTGGTGTATGAACACCTTTCAAATCATTTGATGTGCTTAATTACCTATTGTTTTTTACTCCTTGAATAGGTATAAGGTACATTTAAATCATATGAAGCCCTTGGATGAAACTCATTTCGTATCAAAGGTTAAAACTATCATAGTCTCTTTCGAGATTTTGTGGTGTATGAACACCTTTCAAACCATTGATGTGCTTAATTACCTATTGTTTTTGACTCCTTTAATAGGTATTAGGTATATGTAAAGCCTATGAAGCCCTTGGATCAAACTCATTTCAAATCAAAGCTTAAAACGATCATAGTCTCTTACAAGATTTTGTGGTGTATGAACACCTTTCAAATCATTTGATGTGCTTAATTACCTATTTTTTTTAACTCCTTGAATAGGTATTAGGTATATGTAAAGCCTATGAAGCCCTTGGATCAAACTCATATTAAATCAAAGCTTAAAACTATCATAGTCTTACGAGATTTTGTGGTGTATGAACACCTTTCAAATCATTTGATGTGCTTAATTACCTATTGTTTTTGACCCCTTGAATAGGTATTAGGTATATGTAAAGCATAAGAAGCTCTTGGATCAAACTCATTTCAAATCAAAGGTTAAAACTATCATAGTCTTTAACGATATTTTGTGATGTATGAACACCTTTCAAATCATTTGATGTGCTTAATTACCTATTGTTTTTTTTATCCTTGAATAGGTATTAGGTATATCTAAATCATAAGAAGCACTTGGATCAAACTCATTTTCAAATCAAAGTAAAAAACTATAATAGTCTCTTACGAGATTTTGTGGTGTATGAACACCTTTCAAATCATTTGATGTGCTTAATTACCTATTGTTTTTTACTCCTTGAATAGGTATTAGGTACATTTAAATCATATGAAGCCCTTGGATCAAACTCATTTCGTATCAAAGGTTAAAACTATCATAGTCTCTTACGAGATTTTGTGGTGTATGAACACCTTTCAAACCTTTGATGTGCTTAATTACCTATTGTTTTTGACTCCTTGAATAGGTATTAGGTATATGTGATGCATATGAAGCCCTTGGATCAAACTCATTTCAAATCAAAGGTTAAAACTATTATAGTCTCTTACGAGATTTTGTGGTGTATGAACACCTTTCAAATCATTTGATGTACTTAATTACCTATTGTTTTTGAATCCTTGAATAGGTATTAGGTATATTTAAATAATATGAAGCCCTTGGATCAAACTCATTTCATATCAAAGGTTAAAACTATTATAGTCTCTTACGAGATTATGTGGTGTATGAACACCTATCAAATCATTTGATGTGCTTAATAACCATTTTTTTTTACTCCTTTAATATGTATTAGGTATATTTAAAGCATATGAAGCCCTTGGATCAAAATCATTTCAAATCAAAGCTTAAAACTATCATAGTCTCTAACGAGATTTTGTGGTGTATGAACACCTTTCAAAATATTTGATGTGCTTAATTACCTATTATTTTTTACTCCTTCAATAGGTATTAGGTATATCTAAATCATATGAAGCCCCTTGATAAAACTCATTTCAAATCAAAGCTTAAAACTATCATAGTCTCTTACGAGATTTTGTGGTGTATGAACACCTTTCAAATCATTTGATGTGCTTAATTACCTATTGTTTTTAACTCCTTGAATAGGTATTAGGTATATGTAAAGCCTATGAAGTCCTTGGATCAAACTCATTTTAAATCAAAGCTTAAAACTATCATAGTCTTACGAGATTTTGTGGTGTATGAACACCTTTCAAATCATTTCATGTGCTGAATTACCTATTGTTTTTGACTCCTTGAATAGGTATTAGGTATATGTAAAGCATTAGAAGCTCTTGGATCAAACTCATTTCAAATCAAAGGTTAAAACTATCATAGTCTCTTACGATATTTTGTGATGTATGAACACCTTTCAAATCATTTGATGTGCTTAATTACCTATTGTTTTTGAATCCTTGAATAGGTATTAGGTATATCTAAATCATATAAAGCACTTGGATCAAACTCATTTTAGAATCAAAGTTAAAAACTATCATAGTCTCTTACGATATATTGTGGTGTATGAACACCTTTCAAATCATTTGATGTGCTTAATTACCTATTGTTTTTTACTCCTTGAATAGGTAGTACGTATACTTAAATCATATGAAGCCCTTGGATCAAACTCATTTCGTATCAAAGGTTAAAACTATCAAAATCTCTTACGAGATTTTGTGGTGTATGAACACCTTTCAAATCATTTGATGTGCTTAATTACCTATTGTTTTTTACTCCTTGAATAGGTATAAGGTACATTTAAATCATATGAAGCCCTTGGATGAAACTCATTTCGTATCAAAGGTTAAAACTATCATAGTCTCTTTCGAGATTTTGTGGTGTATGAACACCTTTCAAACCATTGATGTGCTTAATTACCTATTGTTTTTGACTCCTTTAATAGGTATTAGGTATATGTAAAGCCTATGAAGCCCTTGGATCAAACTCATTTCAAATCAAAGCTTAAAACGATCATAGTCTCTTACAAGATTTTGTGGTGTATGAACACCTTTCAAATCATTTGATGTGCTTAATTACCTATTGTTTTTGACTCCTTGAATAGGTATTAGGTATATGTAAAGCATAAGAAGCTCTTGGATCAAACTCATTTCAAATCAAAGGTTAAAACTATCATAGTCTTTAACGATATTTTGTGATGTATGAACACCTTTCAAATCATTTGATGTGCTTAATTACCTATTGTTTTTTTTATCCTTGAATAGGTATTAGGTATATCTAAATCATAAGAAGCACTTGGATCAAACTCATTGATGCATAAAGCATTTCATAAACAAGAGCATTCGTTGGTTAAGAACCGAAGAATCAGTTTTGCTTCAAGCCTT
Organism: Patellifolia procumbens; assembly: GCA_947645195.1. Lineage (NCBI taxonomy): Eukaryota > Viridiplantae > Streptophyta > Magnoliopsida > Caryophyllales > Amaranthaceae > Patellifolia > Patellifolia procumbens. Next base: position 441,022 of record CANSGD010000275.1, on the reverse strand, counting down.
GTTGGAACCGTACCAACAACCACCACTTTCACTAGCCTTAGAACCACCAAACTAGGCCACCAATGTCAAAGAAGAACTCTTGGTGCAACCTTGCTTTATTAAATTAGTAACTAATCTACGTTAGTTAGCTAATTAACTAAAAGACTTTAATTAGGACAAACTGTCCAGTTTTGCTCTAAGCGCACAGCTCAAAGTAATGAGTATAACTCTTAATTCATTCAACAAAGTCTAATGAAACTTCTTGCCTTACAAACCTAACATATAAAGCAGTAACATACCAAAAATTCACGTCATTTGGTGATGTTTTGCTTAGGTAACAAAAGCCATCTTAAACTATTACAAAAATCTGGCCAGTTTACAGTACCTAGGTGCAATGATTGAGGGATTCTGAGAAACGAAAATGTCCTACTGCAAAAAGGAAGCTAAGGTATTAAAATAGACATTCTAAGGAAAATATCCTCAAAAAATCAGCTCCAAAAGCTAAAGAAAAGCGGCTGCCCAGAACTGATGAAAATGGGCCCAGAATGACGCAGGGAGCTGCGGTTTTGGATACTTCTTCATGAAGCTCTCGTTTCCTATTGATTCTTGCCTCCAACTCTTCACATGCTTGTTGGTGATGTATGTAAGCACACAGGTGAGTCATGTATGGTTGCCTTAGCCAAGAATAAAGCTCAAAAACGTAGCCAAAACGAGCCCTAAACAAACCGTGTAAATTCTGTTCTTCCAAAACAGTTTCACTAAGCTTACTTTAATGACTTAGAACTAACTAATTAAGCTATTTAATCATAATTTAAGCTTTATTACTAATACTTAATGATGTTAAGATGATCATAAGCATTAATCAACAAGGCTTAAAAAAGATTAAGAAGGTGTTAAGCTTAATTAGCAATTCGAAGTACTTGTTTGTTCGAAATTGGATTAAGTAAGCTAATGAACTGAATCTCCTTCACCTTAATCTCTTCTTGATGACTCTTTGTTAGGAGACTTGGATTGATCATGGATGCTCCTGCATCATTCTCCCCTGGTTTGGAGAAGTCTTCTTGTAACTCAAAATCTTCTTCTAAATATGGAGCTAAATCACCCACATTGAAGGTGGCCGAAATGTTGCCCATCTCACTTGGTAGTTCTATCTTGTATGCATTGTTATTGATCTTTTCAAGCACCCTAAATGGACCATCACTCCTTGGCATCAGCTTGTTCTTCCTTCTTGATGGAAATCGTTCCTTCCTTAGGTGCAACCATACCAAGTCCCCGGGCTTGTAAATGACCTCCTTTCGATGCTTGTTAGCTCGGACCTTGTAAGCTTCATTAACCTTCTCAATGCGTGCTCTAATCTGTTGGTGAAGCTTTTTCATCTCCTTTGCCTTCTCCTCTGCATCTTTGCTTTGCCTCACTTCAACTGGAATAGGTAGTAAATAAATGGGGCTTAAAGGATTAACCCCATAGTTCACTTCGAATGGAGAGCACTTCGTGGCATATGTAGGTGATCTATTATAAGAAATTCTGCATGTGCCAGCTTTAGATCCCAATCTTTCTGTGACTTGTTAACTAGAGTCCTGAGTAGAGTAGTAAGTGTCCTGTTTGTAACCTCCGTTTGGCCATCAGTTTGTGGATGCGCCGTGGTACTAAAGAGGAGCTTAGTACCTAGGAGCTTCCATAAAGTCTTCCAAAAGAAACTAAGGAACTTAACATCCTTATCAGAAACAATAGTCTTCGGTACACCATGTAATCTAATGATCTCCTTGAAGTACAAATCAGCTACATGAACTGCATCATCCGTCTTGTTGCAAGCAATGAAATGAGCCATCTTTGAGAATCGATCCACCACCACCATAATAGCGTCTCTTTGCCTTTGAGTCCTAGGCAAAGCTACAATGAAATCCATACTAACATCTTCCCATGGCTGATTAGGAACTGGAAGTGGAGTATAGAGCCCTTGATGAAAAGAACTCTTGGCCTTTTGACATGTAGAACATCGAGCTAGAACTGAGTGAACATCACCTGCCAGTTTTGGCCAATAAAAGTGTTCCTGCAAAAAATCCACAGTTTTGTTAATACCAAAATGTCCTGCTAGGCCTCCTCCATGAACCTCCTTGATGAGCAAATCCCTTAGTGAGCACTTAGGGATACAAAGCTTATTATTTCGGAAGAGAAAACCATCTAGAACCGAATAAGCTCCATGAGAACCATCCTTGCACGCTTCTATCAATGGTGAAAAATCTGGATCATCATAATAAAGCTCCTTAATATGAGTGAAGCCAAGAACTCGAGCCTCCATTAGAGAAAGCATAGAATGCCTCCTAGATAATGCATCTGCAACCACATTAGAAACTCCAGTTTTGTATTTTAAAAAAAATCAAAAGATTGAAGGAACTCCACCCATTTAGCATGTCGAGAACTGAGCTTATGTTGTCCATTAATGTACTTCAAAGCTTGGTGATCTGAATGCAACACAAACTGAGCTGGCCTAAGATAATGAGTCCAATAAGTCAAAGCACGAATAATAGCATAGAACTCTTTATCATAGGTGCTGTAGTTGAGCTTGGCATGATTGAGCTTCTCACTGAAATAGGCTATGGGACGCCCTCCTTGTTGTAAAACAGCTCCAATCCCTACGCCACTTGCATCACATTCCACTTCAAACACTTTCTTGAAATCTGGTAAGGCTAGAACAGGCGCCTCACAAAGCTTGCTTTTCAACTGATCAAATGCTTCCTGAGCTGCTGGAGTCCAAGTAACAGAACCCCTTTGATACATTCGGTCAGTGGAGCCAAAATAGTACTAAAACCTCTGATGAATCTCCTGTAAAAAGATGCCAATCCATGAAAACTTCGAACCTCTGTGATGGACTTTGGAATTGGCCATGATTTGATTGCCTCCACCTTGGATTCATCCATAGAAATACCCTGAGATGAAATAATGAAACCAAGAAAAGACACACTAGAAGTGAAGAATTCACACTTCTCCATCTTTGCATATAGCTTCTTTTCCCTTAGCTTAAGGAAAACCTTCTTCAGATGAATAAGATGATCCTGTTCACTGTTGCTATACACAAGAATATCATCAAAATAAACCACAACAAACGAACCAATGAAAGGACGAAGTACCTCATGCATGAGCCTCATGAAAGTACTAGGAGCATTAGTTAAACCAAATGGCATAACACGCCACTCATATAACCCACTCTTAGTCTTAAAGGCTGTTTTCCATTCATCCCCTTCCTTGATTCGAATCTGATGATAACCACTACGCAAATCTATCTTGGAGAATATAGTAGCACCATGTAATTCATCGAGCAAATCATCAAGCCTAGGAATAGGATACCTATACTTGATGGTAATGTTGTTTATAGCCCTGCAATCTACACACATACGCATAGTTCCATCCTTCTTTGGAACCAAAATAACAGGAACAGCACATGGACTAAGACTTTCTTGTACAAATCCCTTAGCTAACAATTCAGTAATCTGTTTTTGCAACTCTTTAGCTTCTTCAGGATTACATCTATAAGCTGCCTTATTAGGTAATGGTGCTCCAGGAACTAAGTCAATTTGATGCTCAATACCCCTACCAGGTGGTAAACCATATGGAAGATCCTCGGGAAAAATATCACTAAAATCGTTCACTAATGGCTTAACCCAATCATGTAATTCACGAGTATTTTCATCATTTGCAGCAACTAACAACAACAAGTACATTTCCTTCCCCTTTTCAATGGCCTTATCAACTTGGTGTTTTTGGAGAATTAAGGATTTCTGATTTTTAGCTTTCGAATTGGAGGTTTCTTTCTTAGGCAAATTCGGACCCTTTTTGCTAGGACTAAGTATAATTTTCTTGTTTTCATGCATGAAAGTGTATGTATTAGTCCTACCATTATGTAAGGTTTCCTTATCAGATTGCCACGGCCTCCCTAAGAGAATATGACATGCATTCATAGGCACCACATCACATAAAACCTTATCATTATATGAATCACCAAAAGAGAAGCTAATTAAAGCTTGTTTTGTTACCTCCACACAGTTACCATCATTAAGCCAATGAAGCTTATATGGTTTAGGATGACTGAAGGTAGGATGATTGAGCTTCTCCACCATAGAACTCGAAGCTACATTAGTGCAACTCCCACCATCAATAATCATGGAACAAATCTTGCCCTTGATTAAGCATTTTGTCTGAAAAATCTGGTCTCGTTGAGATGGTATAGCTTCGGCTTCTTTGGAGTGAAGGACCCTCCTTAGAACCAAGCTAAGATGATCATCTCCTTCCACTTCATCAACAAGAACATCTTCATTGCATTCATCCTCCTTTTCAGATTCTTTTTCGTGCTCCTCTTGATCTTTAAGGGCATCTTCTATGTTTTTAATGTCTAATAAGGTCATTACCCTTCTGTTTGGGCATTGTGCTTGATAATGACCATAACCATGACACTTAAAACATTTAATATCATCCTTCTTGGAAGAACTTTCAGCAACTTTCTTCCCTTTATCAAGAAATTTCGAACCAGCTTCATTTTTAGGTGTAAATGGAGATGTCGAAGTAGGCTTTACATAGGAACTAGAACCTCCTTTAGCATAAGAAGCTCCTTTGCTAAATACCTTCTTCTTCTTGTCTTTTTGATGCTTTTCCACCTTAAGAGCCAACCTGAAAAGTTCATCTAAAGTAGAATAAGATTGAAGCTCAAGCTTCTTTTGGATGTCACGATCTAGGCCCTTCACAAAACGAGCCATGGTCTGCTCTTCCCTTTCTTGAACATCCAATTTCATCATCAACTTTTCATATTCATGGATGTATGTCTCGACATTCTTGGTACCTTGGAACAAATCAGAAAGTTGGTTATATAAATCAAGAGTGTAAGTGGAGGGAGAAACTTAGCTTCCATCTTCTTTTTCAGTTTCTTCCAACTCTTGATTTTCGGCTTATGCTTCCCTTTCTCTAGCAAGAGCAACGTTTTCCCACCAAAGGGATGCATAACCCTTTAGCTTAGTGATAGCCAACTTGAAGGATTTCGAATCATCATACTCCTTTAGCTCGAAAATCCTATTACATCTCGAAACCCATTCCAAATAAGCATCCGGATTAAGGTTTCCATCAAATTCTGGAACATCTAACTTTATGTCTCGAAAATCATCTTGTTTTCGTGGCCTCCTTCTTTGATTAGAAGTTTGTGATTGTACTTCTTCACTAGAGTCATAAACAACCTCATTCTCATCTTCAAAGTGCCTCCTTTCATGAACTTCTCTTCGAACTCCAACACTAGAACTTCGAAAAGCTTCCATGAGATTTGCCATTTGCTCACTAATTGTAGCCATTTGATTCTCAAGGCCAACTAACCTTGCTTCATTCAATGTCATGCCCCTTCTAAACTGATTTGGATCTTCACCACCACTCATTTTAACAACCACTAAGTTGTATCAAAGATTAGAGGTGAAAAGAGAAGAAAAGAGATGTGTTTGGGCTTAGAATTGATTTTGGTTTTGGGGGGGATAAGTGTATGAGTTTAGGAAATGATTATGGGATGATTAGAGGGTTAAAAGAATGCTCTTAAACTAACCAAAGCTCTGATACCAAATGATGCATAAAGCATTTCATAAACAAGAGCATTCGTTGGTTAAGAACCGAAGAATCAGTTTTGCTTCAAGCCTTGTTGGAACCGTACCAACAACCACCACTTTCACTAGCCTTAGAACCACCAAACTAGGCCACCAATGTCAAAGAAGAACTCTTGGTGCAACCTTGCTTTATTAAATTAGTAACTAATCTACGTTAGTTAGCTAATTAACTAAAAGACTTTAATTAGGACAAACTGTCCAGTTTTGCTCTAAGCGCACAGCTCAAAGAAATGAGTATAACTCTTAATTCATTCAACAAAGTCTAATGAAACTTCTTGCCTTACAAACCTAACATATAAAGCAGTAACATACCAAAAATTCACGTCATTTGGTGATGTTTTGCTTAGGTAACAAAAGCCATCTTAAACTATTACAAAAATCTGGCCAGTTTACAGTACCTAGGTGCAATGATTGAGGGATTCTGAGAAACGAAAATGTCCTACTGCAAAAAGGAAGCTAAGGTATTAAAATAGACATTCTAAGGAAAATATCCTCAAAAAATCAGCTCCAAAAGCTAAAGAAAAGCGGCTGCCCAGAACTGATGAAAATGGGCCCAGAATGACGCAGGGAGCTGCGGTTTTGGATACTTCTTCATGAAGCTCTCGTTTCCTATTGATTCTTGCCTCCAACTCTTCACATGCTTGTTGGTGATGTATGTAAGCACACAGGTGAGTCATGTATGGTTGCCTTAGCCAAGAATAAAGCTCAAAAACGTAGCCAAAACGAGCCCTAAACAAACCGTGTAAATTCTGTTCTTCCAAAACAGTTTCACTAAGCTTACTTTAATGACTTAGAACTAACTAATTAAGCTATTTAATCATAATTTAAGCTTTATTACTAATACTTAATGATGTTAAGATGATCATAAGCATTAATCAACAAGGCTTAAAAAAGATTAAGAAGGTGTTAAGCTTAATTAGCAATTCGAAGTACTTGTTTGTTCGAAATTGGATTAAGTAAGCTAATGAACTGAATCTCCTTCACCTTAATCTCTTCTTGATGACTCTTTGTTAGGAGACTTGGATTGATCATGGATGCTCCTGCATCACTCATTTTCAAATCAAAGTTAAAAACTATCATAGTCTCTTACGAGATTTTGTGGTGTATGAACACCTTTCAAATCATTTGATGTGCTTAATTACCTATTGTTTTTTACTCCTTGAATAGGTATTAGGTACATTTAAATCATATGAAGCCCTTGGATCAAACTCATTTCGTATCAAAGGTTAAAACTATCATAGTCTCTTACGAGATTTTGTGGTGTATGAACACCTTTCAAACCTTTGATGTGCTTAATTACCTATTGTTTTTGACTCCTTTAATCGGTATTAGGTATATGTGATGCATATGAAGCCCTTGGATCAAACTCATTTCAAATCAAAGGTTAAAACTAGCATAGTCTCTTACGAGATTTTGTGGTGTATGAACACCTTTCAAATCATTTGATGTACTTAATTACCTATTGTTTTTGAATCCTTGAATAGGAATTAGGTATATTTAAATAATATGAAGCCCTTGGATCAAACTCATTTCATATCAAAGGTTAAAACTATTATAGTCTCTTACGAGATTATGTGGTGTATGAACACCTATCAAATCATTTGATGTGCTTAATAACCATTTTTTTTTACTCCTTTAATATGTATTAGGTATATTTAAAGCATATGAAGCCCTTGGATCAAAATCATTTCAAATCAAAGCTTAAAACTATCATAGTCTCTAACGAGATTTTGTGGTGTATGAACACCTTTCAAAATATTTGATGTGCTTAATTACCTATTATTTTTTACTCCTTGAATAGGTATTAGGTATATCTAAATCATATGAAGCCCCTTGATAAAACTCATTTCAAATCAAAGCTTAAAACTATCATAGTCTCTTACGAGATTTTGTGGTGTATGAACACCTTTCAAATCATTTGATGTGCTTAATTACCTATTGTTTTTGACTCCTTGAATAGGTATTAGGTATATGTAAAGACTATGAAGTCCTTGGATCAAACTCATTTTAAATCAAAGCTTAAAACTATCATAGTCTTACGAGATTTTGTGGTGTATGAACACCTTTCAAATCATTTCATGTGCTTAATTACCTATTGTTTTTGACTCCTTGAATAGGTATTAGGTATATGTAAAGCATTAGAAGCTCTTGGATCAAACTCATTTCAAATCAAAGGTTAAAACTATCATAGTCTCTTACGATATTTTGTGATGTATGAACACCTTTCAAATCATTTGATGTGCTTAATTACCTATTGTTTTTGAATCCTTGAATAGGTATTAGGTATATCTAAATCATATAAAGCACTTGGATCAAACTCATTTTAGAATCAAAGTTAAAAACTATCATAGTCTCTTACGATATATTGTGGTGTATGAACACCTTTCAAATCATTTGATGTGCTTAATTACCTATTGTTTTTTACTCCTTGAATAGGTAGTACGTATACTTAAATCATATGAAGCCCTTGGATCAAACTCATTTCGTATCAAAGGTTAAAACTATCATAATCTCTTACGAGATTTTGTGGTGTATGAACACCTTTCAAATCATTTGATGTGCTTAATTACCTATTGTTTTTTACTCCTTGAATAGGTATAAGGTACATTTAAATCATATGAAGCCCTTGGATGAAACTCATTTCGTATCAAAGGTTAAAACTATCATAGTCTCTTTCGAGATTTTGTGGTGTATGAACACCTTTCAAACCATTGATGTGCTTAATTACCTATTGTTTTTGACTCCTTTAATAGGTATTAGGTATATGTGATGCATATGAAGCCCTTGGATAAAACTCATTTCAAATCAAAGGTTAAAACTATCATAGTCTCTTACGAGATTTTGTGGTGTATGAACACCTTTCAAATCATTTGATGTATTTAATTACCTATTGTTTTTGACTCCATGAATAGGTATTAGGTATTTTAAAATAATATGAAGCCCTTGGATCAAACTCATTTCATATCAAAGGTTAATACTATCATAGTCTCTTACGAGATTATGTGGTGTATGAACACCTTTCAAATCATTTGATGTGCTTAATTACCATTTTTTTAACTCCTTTAATATTTATTAGGTATATTTAAAGCATATGAAGCCCTTGGATCAAAATCATTTCAAATCAAAGCTTCAAACTATCATAGCCTCTAACGAGATTTTGTGGTGTATGAACACCTTTCAAAATATTTGATGTTCTTAATTACCTATTATTTTTTACTCCTTGAATAGGTATTAGGTATATCAAAATCATATGAAGCCCCTTGATCAAACTCATTTCAAATCAAAGCTTAAAACTATCATAGTCTCTTACGAGATTTTGTGGTGTATGAACACCTTTCAAATCATTTGATGTGCTTAATTACCTATTGTTTTTGACTCCTTGAATAGGTATTAGGTATATGTAAAGCCTATGAAGCACTTGGATCAAACCCATTTTAAATCAAAGCTTAAAACTATCATAGTCTTACGAGATTTTGTGGTGTATGAACACCTTTCAAATCATTTGATGTGCTTAATTACCTATTGTTTTTTACTCCTTGAATAGGTAGTAGGTATATTTAAATCATATGAAGCCCTTGGATCAAACTCATTTCGTATCAAAGGTTAAAACTATCATAATCTCTTACGAAATTTTGTGGTGTATGAACACCTTTCATATCATTTGATGTGCTTAATTACCTATTGTTTTTTACTCCTTGAATAGGTATAAGGTACATTTAAATCATATGAAGCCCTTGGATGAAACTCATTTCGTATCAAAGGTTAAAACTATCATAGTCTCTTTCGAGATTTTGTGGTGTATGAACACCTTTCAAACCATTGATGTGCTTAATTACCTATTGTTTTTGACTCCTTTAATAGGTATTAGGTATATGTGATGCATATGAAGCCCTTGGATAAAACTCATTTCAAATCAAAGGTTAAAACTATCATAGTCTCTTACGAGATTTTGGGGTGTATGAACACCTTTCAAATCATTTGATGTATTTAATTACCTATTGTTTTTGACTCCTTGAATAGGTATTAGGTATTTTTAAATAATATGAAGCCCTTGGATCAAACTCATTTCATATCAAAGGTTAATACTATCATAGTCTCTTACGAGATTATGTGGTGTATGAATACCTTTCAAATCATTTGATGTGCTTAATTACCATTTTTTTAACTCCTTTAATATTTATTAGGTATATTTAAAGCATATGAAGCCCTTGGATCAAAATCATTTCAAATCAAAGCTTCAAACTATCATAGTCTCTAACGAGATTTTGTGGTGTATGAACACCTTTCAAAATATTTGATGTTCTTAATTACCTATTATTTTTTACTCCATGAATAGGTATTAGGTATATCAAAATCATATGAATCCCCTTGATCAAACTCATTTCAAATCAAAGCTTAAAACTATCATAGTCTCTTACGAGATTTTGTGGTGTATGAACACCTTTCAAATCATTTGATGTGCTTAATTACCTATTGTTTTTGACTCCTTGAATAGGTATTAGGTATATGTAAAGCCTATGAAGCACTTGGATCAAACCCATTTTAAATCAAAGCTCAAAACTATCATAGTCTTACGAGATTTTGTGGTGTATGAACACCTTTCAAATCATTTGATGTGCTTAATTACCTATTTTTTTTTACTCCTTGAATAGATATTAGGTATATGTAAAGCATAAGAAGCTCTTGGATCAAACTCATTTCAAATCAAAGGTTTGAACTATCGTAGTCTCTTACGATATTTGGTGATGTATGAACACCTTTCAAATCATTTGATGTGCTTAATTACCAATTGTTTTTGAATCCTTGAATACGTATTAGGTATATCTAAATCATATGAAGCACTTGGATCAAACTCATTTTCAAATCAAAGTTAAAAACTATCATTGTCTCTTACGAGATTTTGTGGTGTATGAACACCTTTCAAATCATTTGATGTGTTTAATTACCTATTGTTTTTTACTCCTTGAATAGGTAGTAGGTATATTTAAATCATATGAAGCCCTTGGATCAAACTCATTTCGTATCAAAGGTTAAAACTATCATAATCTCTTACGAGATCTTGTGGTGTATGAACACCTTTCAAATCATTTGATGTGCTTAATTACCTATTGTTTTTTACTCCTTGAATTGGTATTAGGTATATTTAAATCATATGAAGCCCTTGGATCAAACTCATTTCAAATCAAAGGTTAAAACTATCATAGTCTCTTACGATATTTTGTGATGTATGAACACCTTTCAAATCATTTGATGTGCTTAATTACCTATTGTTTTTCAATCCTTGAATAGGTATTAGGTATATCTAAATCTTATGAAGCACTTGGATTAAACTCATTTTCAAATCAAAGTAAAAAACTATCATAGTCTCTTACGAGATTTTGTGGTGTATGAACACCTTTCAAATCATTTGATGTGCTTAATTATCTATTGTTTTTTACTCCTTAAATAGGTATTAGGTACATTTAAATCATATGAAGCCCTTGGATCAAACTCATTTCGTATCAAAGGTTAAAACTATCATAGTCTCTTACGATATTTTGTGGTGTATGAACACCTTTCAAACCTTTGATGTGCTTAATTACCTATTGTTTTTAACTCCTTTAATAGGTATTAGGTATATGTGATGCATATGAAGCCCTTGGATCAAACTCATTTCAAATCAAAGGTTAAAACTATCATAGTCTCTTACGAGATTTTGTGGTGTATGAACACCTTTCAAATCATTTGATGTACTTAATTACCTATTGCTTTTGACTCCTTGAATAGGTATTAGGTATATTTAAATAATATGAAGCCCTTGGATCAAACTCATTTAATATCAAAGCTTAATACTATTATAGTCTCTTACGAGATTATGTGGTGTATGAACACCTATCAAATCATTTGATGTGCTTAATTACCATTTTTTTTACTCCTTTAATATGTATTAGGTATATTTAAAGCATATGAAGCCCTTGGATCAAAATCATTTCAAATCTAAGCTTAAAACTATCATAGTCTCTAACGAGATTTTGTGGTGTATGAACACCTTTCAAAATATTTGATGTGCTTAATTACCTATTATTTTTTACTCCTTGAATAGGTATTAGGTATATTTAAATCATATGAAGCCCCTTGATCAAACTCATTTCAAATCAAAGCTTAAAACGGTCATAGTCTCTTACAAGATTTTGTGGTGTATGAACACCTTTCAAATCATTTGATGTGCTTAATTACCTATTGTTTTTGACTCCTTGAATAGGTATTAGGTATATGTAAAGACTATGAAGCCCTTGGATCAAACTCATTTTAAATCAAAGCTTAAACTATCATAGTCTTACGAGATTTTTTGGTGTATGAACACCTTTCAAATCATTTGATGTGCTTAATTACCTATTGTTTTTGACTCCTTGAATAGGTATTAGGTATATGTAAAGCATAAGAAGCTCTTGGATCAAACTCATTTCAAATCAAAGGTTAAAACTATCATAGTCTCTTACGATATTTTGTGATGTATGAACACCTTTCAAATCATTTGATGTGCTTAATTACCTATTGTTTTTGAAACCTTGAATAGGTATTAGGTATATCTAAATCATATAAAGCACTTGGATCAAACTCATTTTAGAATCAAAGTTAAAAACTATCATAGTCTCTTACGATATTTTGTGGTGTATGAACACCTTTCAAATCATTTGATGTGCTTAATTACCTATTGTTTTTTACTCCTTGAATAGGTAGTACGTATACTTAAATCATATGAAGCCCTTGGATCAAACTCATTTCGTATCAAAGGTTAAAACTATCATAATCTCTTACGAGATTTTGTGGTGTATGAAAACCTTTCAAATCATTTGATTTGCTTAATTTCCTATTGTTTTTGACTCCTTTAATAGGTATTAGGTATATGTAATGCCTATGAACCCCTTGGATCAAACTCATTTCAAATCAAAGGTTAAAACTATCAGTCTCTTACGAGATTTTGTGGTGTATGAACACCTTTCAAATCATTTGATGTACTTAATTACCTATTGTTTTTGACTCCTTGAATAGGTATTAGGTATATTTAAATCATATGAAGCCCTTGGATCAAACTCATTTCAAATCAAAGGTTAAGACTATCATAGTCTCTTACGATATTTTGTGATGTATGAACACCTTTCAAATCATTTGATGTGCTTAATTACCTATTGTTTTTGAATCCTTGAATAGGTATTAGGTATATCTAAATCTTATGAAGCACTTGGATCAAACTCATTTTCAAATCAAAGTTAAAAACTATAATAGTCTCTTACGAGATTTTGTGGTATATGAACACCTTTCAAATAATTTGATGTGCTTAATTACCTATTGTTTTTTACTCCTTGAATAGATATTAGGTACATTTATATCATATGAAGCCCTTGGATCAAACTCTTTCGTATCAAAGGTTAAAACTATCATAGTCTCTTACGAGATTTTGTGGTGTATGAACACCTTTCAAACCCATGATGTGCTTAATTACCTATTGTTTTAGACTCCTTTAATAGGTATTAGGTATATGTGATGCATATGAAGCCCTTGGATCAAAATCATTTCAAATCAAAGGTTAAAACTATCATAGTCTCTTACGAGATTTTGTGGTGTATGAACACCGTTCAAATAATTTGATGTACTTAATTACCTATTGTTTTGACTCCTTGAATAGGTATTAGGTATATTTAAATAATATGAAGCCCTTGGATCAAACTCATTTCATATCAAAGGTTAAAACTATTATAGTCTCTTACGAGATTATGTGGTGTATGAACACCTATCAAATAATTTGATGTGCTTAAATACCATTTTTTTTACTCCTTTAATATGTATTAGGTATATTTAAAGCATATGAAGCCCTTGGATCAAAATCATTTTAAATCTAAGCTTAAAACTATTATAGTCTCTAACGGGATTTTGTGGTGTATGAACACCTTTCAAAATATTTGATGTGCTTAATTACCTATTATTTTTTACTCCTTGAATAGGTATTAGGTATATCTAAATCATATGAAGCCCCTTGATCAAACTCATTTTCAAATCAAAGTTTAAAACTATTATAGTCTCTAACGGGATTTTGTGGTGTATGAACACCTTTCAAATCATTTGATGTGCCTAATTACCTATTGTTTTTGACTCCTTGAATATGTATTAGGTATATGTAAAGCATAAGAATCTCTTGGATCAAACTCATTTCAAATCAAAGGTTAAAACTATCATACTCTGTTACGATATTTTGTGATGTATGAACACCTTTCAAATCATTTGATGTGCTTAATTACCTATTGTTTTTGCCTCTTTGAATAGGTATTAGGTATATCTAAATCATATGTAGCACTTGGATCAAACTCATTTTCAAATCAAAGTTAAAAACTATCATTGTCTCTTACGAGATTTTGTGGTGTATGAACACCTTTCAAATCATTTGATGTGCTTAATCACCTATTGTTTTACTCCTTGAATAGGTATTAGGTATATGTGAGGCATATGAAGCCCTTGGATCAAACTCATTTCAAATCAAAGGTTAAAACTATCATAGTCTCTAACGAGATTTTGTGGTGTATGAACACCTTTCAAATCATTTGATGTACTTAATTACCTATTGTTTATGACTCCTTGAATATGTATTAGGTATATTTAAATCATATGAAGCCCTTGGATCAAACTCATTTCATATCAAAGGTTAAAACTATCATAGTCTCTTACGAGATTATGTGGTGTATGAACACCTTTCAAATCATTTGATGTGCTTAATGACCTTTTTTTTTTTACTCCTTTACTAGGTATTAGGTATATTTAAATCATATGAAGCCCTTGGATCAAAATCATTTCAAATCAAAGCTTAAAACTATCATAGTCTCCTACGAGATTTTGTGGTGTATGAACACCTTTCAAATCATTTGATGTGCTTAATTACCTATTGTTTTTTTTTCCTTTTATAGGTATTAGGTATATGTAAAGCCTATGAAGCCCTTGGATCTGATGCATAAAGCATTTCATAAACAAGAGCATTCGTTGGTTAAGAACCGAAGAATCAGTTTTGCTTCAAGCCTTGTTGGAACCGTACCAACAACCACCACTTTCACTAGCCTTAGAACCACCAAACTAGGCCACCAATGTCAAAGAAGAACTCTTGGTGCAACCTTGCTTTGTTAAATTAGTAACTAATCTACGTTAGTTAGCTAATTAACTCAAAGACTTGGATTAGGACAAACTGTCCAGTTTTGCTCTAAGCGCACAGCTCAAAGAAATGAGTATAACTCTTAATTCATTCAACAAAGTCTAATGAAACTTCTTGCCTTACAAACCTAACATATAAAGCAGTAACATACCAAAAATTCACGTCATTTGGTGATGTTTTGCTTAGGTAACAAAAGCCATCTTAAACTATTACAAAAATCTGGCCAGTTTACAGTACCTAGGTGCAATGATTGAGGGATTCTGAGAAACGAAAATGTCCTACTGCAAAAAGGAAGCTAAGGTATTAAAATAGACATTCTAAGGAAAATATCCTCAAAAAATCAGCTCCAAAAGCTAAAAAAAGACGGCTGCCCAGAACTGATGAAAATGGGCCCAGAATGACGCAGGGAGCTGCGGTTTTGGATACTTCTCCATGAAGCTCTCATTTCCTATTGATTCTTGCCTCCAACTCTTCACATGCTTGTTGGTGATGTATGTAAGCACACAGGTGAGTCATGTAGGGTTGCCTTAGCCAAGAATAAAGCTCAAAAACGTAGCCAAAACGAGCCCTAAACAAACCGTGTAAATTCTGTTCTTCCAAAACAGTTTCACTAAGCTTACTTTAATGACTTAGAACTAACTAATTAAGCTATTTAATCATAATTTAAGCTTTATTACTAATACTTAATGATGTTAAGATGATCATAAGCATTAATCAACAAGGCTTAAAAAAGATTAAGAAGGTGTTAAGCTTAATTAACAATTCGAAGTACTTGTTTGTTCGAAATTGGATTAAGTAAGCTAATGAACTGAATCTCCTTCACCTTAATCTCTTCTTGATGACTCTTTGTTAGGAGACTTGGATTGATCATGGATGCTCCTGCATCATTCTCCCCTGGTTTGGAGGAGTCTTCTTGTAACTCAAAATCTTCCTCTAAATATGGAGCTAAATCACCCACATTGAAGGTGGCCGAAATGTTGCCCATCTCACTTGGTAGTTCTATCTTGTATGCATTGTTATTGATCTTTTCAAGCACCCTAAATGGACCATCACTCCTTGGCATCAGCTTGTTCTTCCTTCTTGATGGAAATCGTTCCTTCCTTAGGTGCAACCATACCAAGTCCCCGGGCTTGTAAATGACCTCCTTTCGATGCTTGTTAGCTCGGACCTTGTAAGCTTCATTAACCTTCTCAATGCGTGCTCTAATCTGTTGGTGAAGCTTTTTCATCTCCTTTGCCTTCTCCTCTGCATCTTTGCTTTGCCTCACTTCAACTGGAATAGGTAGTAAATCAATGGGGCTTAAAGGATTAACCCCATAGTTCACTTCGAATGGAGAGCACTTCGTGGCATATGTAGGTGATCTATTATAAGCAAATTCTGCATGTGCTAGCTTTAGATCCCAATCTTTCTGTGACTTGTTAACTAGAGTCCTGAGTAGAGTAGTAAGTGTCCTGTTTGTAACCTCCGTTTGGCCATCAGTTTGTGGATGCATTCAGATCACCAAGCTTTGAAGTACATTAATGGACAACATAAGCTCAGTTCTCGACATGCTAAATGGGTGGAGTTCCTTCAATCTTTTGATTTTGTTTTAAAATACAAAACTGGAGTTTCTAATGTGGTTGCAGATGCATTATCTAGGAGGCATTCTATGCTTTCTCTAATGGAGGCTCGAGTTCTTGGCTTCACTCATATTAAGGAGCTTTATTATGATGATCCAGATTTTTCACCATTGATAGAAGCGTGCAAGGATGGTTCTCATGGAGCTTATTCGGTTCTAGATGGTTTTCTCTTCCGGAATAATAAGCTTTGTATCCCTAAGTGCTCACTAAGGGATTTGCTCATCAAGGAGGTTCATGGAGGAGGCCTAGCAGGACATTTTGGTATTAACAAAACTGTGGATGTTTTGCAGGAACACTTTTATTGGCCAAAAATGGCAGGTGATGTTCACTCAGTTCTAGCTCGATGTTCTACATGTCAAAAGGCCAAGAGTTCTTTTCATCAAGGGCTCTATACTCCACTTCCAGTTCCTAATCAGCCATGGGAAGATGTTAGTATGGATTTCATTGTAGCTTTGCCTAGGACTCAAAGGCAAAGAGATGCTATTATGGTGGTGGTGGATCGATTCTCAAAGATGGCTCATTTCATTGCTTGCAACAAGACGGATGATGCAATTCATGTAGCTGATTTGTACTTCAAGGAGATCATTAGATTACATGGTGTACCGAAGACTATTGTTTCTGATAAGGATGTTAAGTTCCTTAGTTTCTTTTGGAAGACTTTATGGAAGCTCCTAGGTACTAAACTCCTCTTTAGTACCACGGCGCATCCACAAACTGATGGCCAAACGGAGGTTACAAACAGGACACTTACTACTCTACTCAGGACTCTAGTTAACAAGTCACAGAAAGATTGGGATCTAAAGCTAGCACATGCAGAATTTGCTTATAATAGATCACCTACATATGCCACGAAGTGCTCTCCATTCGAAGTGAACTATGGGGTTAATCCTTTAAGCCCCATTGATTTACTACCTATTCCAGTTGAAGTGAGGCAAAGCAAAGATGCAGAGGAGAAGGCAAAGGAGATGAAAAAGCTTCACCAACAGATTAGAGCACGCATTGAGAAGGTTAATGAAGCTTACAAGGTCCGAGCTAACAAGCATCGAAAGGAGGTCATTTACAAGCCCGGGGACTTGGTATGGTTGCACCTAAGGAAGGAACGATTTCCATCAAGAAGGAAGAACAAGCTGATGCCAAGGAGTGATGGTCCATTTAGGGTGCTTGA
Source organism: Patellifolia procumbens (assembly GCA_947645195.1). Lineage (NCBI taxonomy): Eukaryota > Viridiplantae > Streptophyta > Magnoliopsida > Caryophyllales > Amaranthaceae > Patellifolia > Patellifolia procumbens. The sequence continues at coordinate 423,454 of CANSGD010000275.1, read as the reverse complement.
AAAGATCAATAACAATGCATACAAGATAGAACTACCAAGTGAGATGGGCAACATTTCGGCCACCTTCAATGTGGGTGATTTAGCTCCATATTTAGAGGAAGATTTTGAGTTACAAGAAGACTCCTCCAAACCAGGGGAGAATGATGCAGGAGCATCCATGATCAATCCAAGTCTCCTAACAAAGAGTCATCAAGAAGAGATTAAGGTGAAGGAGATTCAGTTCATTAGCTTACTTAATCCAATTTCGAACAAACAAGTACTTCGAATTGTTAATTAAGCTTAACACCTTCTTAATCTTTTTTAAGCCTTGTTGATTAATGCTTATGATCATCTTAACATCATTAAGTATTAGTAATAAAGCTTAAATTATGATTAAATAGCTTAATTAGTTAGTTCTAAGTCATTAAAGTAAGCTTAGTGAAACTGTTTTGGAAGAACAGAATTTACACGGTTTGTTTAGGGCTCGTTTTGGCTACGTTTTTGAGCTTTATTCTTGGCTAAGGCAACCCTACATGACTCACCTGTGTGCTTACATACATCACCAACAAGCATGTGAAGAGTTGGAGGCAAGAATCAATAGGAAATGAGAGCTTCATGGAGAAGTATCCAAAACCGCAGCTCCCTGCGTCATTCTGGGCCCATTTTCATCAGTTCTGGGCAGCCGTCTTTTTTTAGCTTTTGGAGCTGATTTTTGAGGATATTTTCCTTAGAATGTCTATTTTAATACCTTAGCTTCCTTTTTGCAGTAGGACATTTTCGTTTCTCAGAATCCCTCAATCATTGCACCTAGGTACTGTAAACTGGCCAGATTTTTGTAATAGTTTAAGATGGCTTTTGTTACCTAAGCAAAACATCACCAAATGACGTGAATTTTTGGTATGTTACTGCTTTATATGTTAGGTTTGTAAGGCAAGAAGTTTCATTAGACTTTGTTGAATGAATTAAGAGTTATACTCATTTCTTTGAGCTGTGCGCTTAGAGCAAAACTGGACAGTTTGTCCTAATCCAAGTCTTTGAGTTAATTAGCTAACTAACGTAGATTAGTTACTAATTTAACAAAGCAAGGTTGCACCAAGAGTTCTTCTTTGACATTGGTGGCCTAGTTTGGTGGTTCTAAGGCTAGTGAAAGTGGTGGTTGTTGGTACGGTTCCAACAAGGCTTGAAGCAAAACTGATTCTTCGGTTCTTAACCAACGAATGCTCTTGTTTATGAAATACTTCTCCATCTTTGCATATAGCTTCTTTTCCCTTAGCTTAAGGAAAACCTTCTTCAGATGAATAAGATGATCCTGTTCACTGTTGCTATACACAAGAATATCATCAAAATAAACCACAACAAACGAACCAATGAAAGGACGAAGTACCTCATGCATGAGCCTCATGAAAGTACTAGGAGCATTAGTTAAACCAAATGGCATAACACGCCACTCATATAACCCACTCTTAGTCTTAAAGGCTGTTTTCCATTCATCCCCTTCCTTGATTCGAATCTGATGATAACCACTACGCAAATCTATCTTGGAGAATATAGTAGCACCATGTAATTCATCGAGCAAATCATCAAGCCTAGGAATAGGATACCTATACTTGATGGTAATGTTGTTTATAGCCCTGCAATCTACACACATACGCATAGTTCCATCCTTCTTTGGAACCAAAATAACAGGAACAGCACATGGACTAAGACTTTCTTGTACAAACCCCTTAGCTAACAATTCAGTAATCTGTTTTTGCAACTCTTTAGCTTCTTCAGGATTACATCTATAAGCTGCCTTGTTAGGTAATGGTGCTCCAGGAACTAAGTCAATTTGATGCTCAATACCCCTACTAGGTGGTAAACCATAAGGAAGATCCTCGGGAAAAATATCACTAAAATCGTTCACTAATGGTTTAACCCAATCATGTAATTCACTAGTATTTTCATCATTTGCAGCAAATAACAACAACAAGTACATTTCCTTCCCCTTTTCAATGGCCTTATCAATTTGACGTTTTTGGAGAATTAAGGATTTCTGATTTTTAGCCTTTGAATTAGAGGTTTCTTTCTTAGGCAAATTCGGACCCTTTTTGCTAGGACTAAGTATAATTTTCTTGTTTTCATGCATGAAAGTGTATGTATTAGTCCTACCATTATGTAAGGTTTCCTTATCAGATTGCCACGGCCTCCCTAAGAGAATATGACATGCATTCATAGGCACCACATCACATAAAACCTTATCATTATACGAATCACCAAAAGAGAAGCTAATTAAAGCTTGTTTTGTTACCTCCACACAGTTACCATCATTAAGCCAATGGAGCTTATATGGTTTAGGATGACTGAAGGTAGGATGATTGAGCTTCTCCACCATAGAACTCGAAGCTACATTAGTGCAACTCCCACCATCAATAATCATGGAACAAATCTTGCCCTTGATTAAGCATTTTGTCTGAAAAATCTGGTCTCGTTGAGATGGTATAGCTTCGGCTTCTTTGGAGTGAAGGACCCTCCTTAGAACCAAGCTAAGATGATCATCTCCTTCCACTTCATCAACAAGAACATCTTCATTGCATTCATCCTCCTTTTCAGATTCTTTTTCGTGCTCCTCTTGATCTTTAAGGGCATCTTCTATGTTTTTAATGTCTAATAAGGTCATTACCCTTCTGTTTGGGCATTGTGCTTGATAATGACCATAACCATGACACTTAAAACATTTGATATCATCCTTCTTGGAAGAACTTTCAGCAACTTTCTTCCCTTTATCAAGAAATTTCGAACCAGCTTCATTTTTAGGTGTAAATGGAGATGTCGAAGTAGGCTTTACATAGGAACTAGAACCTCCTTTAGCATAAGAAGTTCCTTTGCTAAATACCTTCTTCTTCTTGTCTTTTTGATGCTTTTCCACCTTAAGAGCCAACCTGAAAAGTTCATCTAAAGTAGAATAAGATTGAAGCTCAAGCTTCTTTTGGATGTCACGATCTAGGCCCTTCACAAAACGAGCCATGGTCTGTTCTTCCCTTTCTTGAACATCCAATTTCATCATCAACTTTTCATATTCATGGATGTATGTCTCGACATTCTTGGTACCTTGGAACAAATCAGAAAGTTGGTTATATAAATCAAGAGTGTAAGTGGAGGGGAGAAACTTAGCTTCCATCTTCTTTTTCAGTTTCTTCCAACTCTTGATTTTCGGCTTATGCTTCCTTTCTCTAGCAAGAGCAACGTTTTCCCACCAAAGGGATGCATAACCCTTTAGCTTAGTGATAGCCAACTTGAAAGATTTCGAATCATCATACTCCTTTAGCTCGAAAATCCTATTACATCTCGAAACCCATTCCAAATAAGCATCCGGATTAAGGTTTCCATCAAATTCTGGAACATCTAACTTGATGTCTCGAAAATCATCTTGTTTTCGTGGCCTCCTTCTTTGATTAGAAGTTTGTGATTGTACTTCTTCACTAGAGTCATAAACAACCTCATTCTCATCTTCAAAGTGCCTCCTTTCATGAACTTCTCTTCGAACTCCAACACTAGAACTTCGAAAAGCTTCCATGAGATTTGCCATTTGCTCACTAATTGTAGCCATTTGATTCTCAAGGCCAACTAACCTTGCTTCATTCAATGTCATGCCCCTTCTAAACTGATTTGGATCTTCACCACCACTCATTTTAACAACCACTAAGTTGTATCAAAGATTAGAGGTGAAAAGAGAAGAAAAGAGATGTGTTTGGGCTTAGAATTGATTTCGGTTTTGGGGGGATAAGTGTATGAGTTTAGGAAGTGATTATGGGATGATTAGAGGGTTAAAAGAATGCTCTTAAACTAACCAAAGCTCTGATACCAAATGATGCATAAAGCATTTCATAAACAAGAGCATTCGTTGGTTAAGAACCGAAGAATCAGTTTTGCTTCAAGCCTTGTTGGAACCGTACCAACAACCACCACTTTCACTAGCCTTAGAACCACCAAACTAGGCCACCAATGTCAAAGAAGAACTCTTGGTGCAACCTTGCTTTGTTAAATTAGTAACTAATCTACGTTAGTTAGCTAATTAACTCAAAGACTTGGATTAGGACAAACTGTCCAGTTTTGCTCTAAGCGCACAGCTCAAAGAAATGAGTATAACTCTTAATTCATTCAACAAAGTCTAATGAAACTTCTTGCCTTACAAACCTAACATATAAAGCAGTAACATACCAAAAATTCACGTCATTTGGTGATGTTTTGCTTAGGTAACAAAAGCCATCTTAAACTATTACAAAAATCTGGCCAGTTTACAGTACCTAGGTGCAATGATTGAGGGATTCTGAGAAACGAAAATGTCCTACTGCAAAAAGGAAGCTAAGGTATTAAAATAGACATTCTAAGGAAAATATCCTCAAAAAATCAGCTCCAAAAGCTAAAAAAAGACGGCTGCCCAGAACTGATGAAAATGGGCCCAGAATGACGCAGGGAGCTGCGGTTTTGGATACTTCTCCATGAAGCTCTCATTTCCTATTGATTCTTGCCTCCAACTCTTCACATGCTTGTTGGTGATGTATGTAAGCACACAGGTGAGTCATGTAGGGTTGCCTTAGCCAAGAATAAAGCTCAAAAACGTAGCCAAAACGAGCCCTAAACAAACCGTGTAAATTCTGTTCTTCCAAAACAGTTTCACTAAGCTTACTTTAATGACTTAGAACTAACTAATTAAGCTATTTAATCATAATTTAAGCTTTATTACTAATACTTAATGATGTTAAGATGATCATAAGCATTAATCAACAAGGCTTAAAAAAGATTAAGAAGGTGTTAAGCTTAATTAACAATTCGAAGTACTTGTTTGTTCGAAATTGGATTAAGTAAGCTAATGAACTGAATCTCCTTCACCTTAATCTCTTCTTGATGACTCTTTGTTAGGAGACTTGGATTGATCATGGATGCTCCTGCATCAGGATCAAACTCATTTTAAATCAAAGGTTAAAACTATCATAGACTTAAGAGATTTCGTGGTGTATGAACACCTTTCAAATCACTTGATGTGCTTAATTACCTATTGTTTTTTACTCCTTTTATAGGTATTAGGTATATTTAAAGCATATGAAGACCTTGGATCAAAATCATTTCAAATCAAAGGTTAAAACTATTATACTCTATAATGAGATTTTGTGGTGTATGAACACCTTTCAAATCATTTGATGTGCTTAATTACCTATTGTTTTTTACTCCTTGAATAGGTAGTAGGTATATTTAAATCATATGAAGCCCTTGGATCAAACTCATTTCGTATCAAAGGTTAAAACTATCATAGTCTCTAACGATATTTTGTGATGTATGAACACCTTTCAAATCATTTGATGTGCTTAATTACCTATTGTTTTTTAATCCTTGAATAGGTATTAGGTATATCTAAATCATCTGAAGCACTTGGATCAAACTCATTTTCAAATCAAAGTTAAAAACTATCATAGTCTCTTACGAGATTTTGTGGTGTATGAACACCTTTCAAATCATTTGATGTGCTTAATTACCTATTGTTTTTTACTCCTTGAATAGGTATTAGGTACATTTAAATCATATGAATCCCTTGGATCAAACTCATTTCGTATCAAAGGTTAAAACTATCATAGTCTCTTGCGAGATTTTGTGGTGTATGAACACCTTTCAAACCTTTGATGTGCTTAATTACCTATTGTTTTTGACTCCTTTAATAGGTATTAGGTATATGTGATGCATATGAAGCCCTTGGATCAAACTCATTTCAAATCAAAGGTTAAAACTATCATAGTCTCTTACGAGATTTTGTGGTGTATGAACACCTTTCAAATCATTTGATGTACTTAATCACCTATTGTTTTTGACTCCTTGAATAGGTATTAGGTATATTTAAATAATATGAAGCCCTTGGATCAAACTCATTTCATATCAAAGGTTAAAACTATTATAGTCTCTTACGAGATTATGTGGTGTATGAACACCTATCAAATCATTTGATGTGCTTAATTACCCTTTTTTTTTATTCCTTTAATATGTATTAGGTATATTTAAAGCATATGAAGCCCTTGGATCAAAATCATTTCAAATCAAAGCTTAAAACTATCATAGTCTCTAACGAGATTTTGTGGTGTATGAACACCTTTCAAAATATTTGATGTGCTTAATTACCTATTATTTTTTACTCCTTGAATAGGTATTAGGTATATCTAAATCATATGAAGCCCTTGGATGAAACTCATTTTGTATCAAAGGTTAAAACTATCATAGTCTTTTACGAGATTTTGTGGTGTATGAACACCTTTCAAACCATTTATGTGCTTAATTACCTATTGTTTTTGACTCCTTTAATAGGTATTAGGTATATGTGATGCATATGAATCCCTTGGATCAAACTCATTTCAAATCAAACGTTAAAACTATCATAGTCTCTTACGAGATTTTGTGGTGTATGAACACCTTTCAAATCATTTGATGTACTTAATTACCTATTGTTTTTTACTCCTTGAATAGGTATTAGGTATTTTTAAATAATATGAAGCCCTTGGATCAAACTCATTTCATATCAAAGGTTAATACTATCATAGTCTCTTACGAGATTATGTGGTGTATGGACACCTTTCAAATCATTTGATGTGCTTAATTACCATTTTTTAACTCCTTTAATATGTATTAGGTATATTTAAAGCATATGAAGCCCTTGGATCAAAATCATTTCAAATCAAAGCTTCAAACTATCATAGTCTCTAACGAGATTTTGTGGTGTATGAACACCTTTCAAAATATTTGATGTTCTTAATTACCTATTATTTTTTACTCTTTGAATAGGTATTAGGAATATAAAAATCATATGAAGCCCCTTGATCAAACTCATTTCAAATCAAAGCTTAAAACTATCATAGTCTCTTACGAGATTTTGTGGTGTATGAACACCTTTCAAATCATTTGATGTGCTTAATTACCTATTGTTTTTGACTCCTTGAATAGGTATTAGGTATATGTAAAGCCTATGAAGCACTTGGATCAAACCCATTTTAAATCAAAGCTTAAAACTATCATAGTCTTACGAGATTTTGTGGTGTATGAACACCTTTCAAATCATTTGATGTGCTTAATTACCTATTTTTTTGACTCCTTGAATAGGTATTAGGTATATGTAAAGCATAAGAAGCTCTTGGATCAAACTCATTTCAAATCAAAGGTTAAAACTATCATAGTCTCTTACGATATTTGGTGATGTATGAACACCTTTCAAATCATTTGATGTGCTTAATTACCTATTGTTTTTGAATCCTTGAATAGGTACTAGGTATATCTAAATCATATGAAGCACTTGGATCAAACTCATTTTCAAATCAAAGTTAAAAACTATCATTGTCTCTTACGAGATTTTGTGGTGTATGAACACCTTTCAAATCATTTGATGTGCTTAATTACCTATTGTTTTTCACTCCTTGAATAGGTAGTAGGTATATTTAAATCATATGAAGCCCTTGGATCAAACTCATTTCGTATCAAAGGTTAAAACTATCATAATCTCTTACGAGATTTTGTGGTGTATGAACACCTTTCAAATCATTTGATGTGCTTAATTACCTATTGAATTTTACTCCTTTAATAGGTATTAGGTATATGTGATGCATATGAACCCCTTGGATCAAACTCATTTCAAATCAAAGGTTAAAACTATCAGTCTCTTACGAGATTTTGTGGTGTATGAACACCTTTCAAATCATTTGATGTACTTAATTACCTATTGTTTTTGACTCCTTGAATAGTTATTAGGTATATTTAAATCATATGAAGCCCTTGGATCAAACTCATTTCAAATCAAAGGTTAAAACTATCAGTCTCTTACGAGATTTTGTGGTGTATGAACACCTTTCAAATCATTTAATGTACTTAATTACCTATTGTTTTTGACTCCTTGAATAGGTATTAGGTATATTTAAATGATATGTAGCCCTTGGATCAAACTCATTTCAAATCAAAGGTTAAAACTATTATAGTCTCTTACCAGATTTTGTGGTGTATGAACACCTTTCAAATCATTTGATGTGCTTAATTACCTATTGTTTTTTACTCCTTAAATAGGTATTAGGTACATTTAAATCATATGAAGCCCTTGGATCAAACTCATTTCGTATCAAAGGTTAAAACTATCATAGTCTCTTACGATATTTTGTGGTGTATGAACACCTTTCAAACCTTTGATGTGCTTAATTACCTATTGTTTTTAACTCCTTTAATAGGTATTAGGTATATGTGATGCATATGAAGCCCTTGGATCAAACTCATTTCAAATCAAACGTTAAAACTATCATAGTCTCTTACGAGATTTTGTGGTGTATGAACACCTTTCAAATCATTTGATGTACTTAATTACCTATTGTTTTTGACTCCTTGAATAGGTATTAGGTATATTTAAATAATATGAAGCCCTTGGATCAAACTCATTTCATATCAAAGCTTAATACTATTATAGTCTCTTACGAAATTATGTGGTGTATGAACACCTATCAAATCATTTGATGTGCTTAATTACCATTTTTTTTTACTCCTTTAATATGTATTAGGTATATTTAAAGCATATGAAGCCCTTGGATCAAAATCATTTCAAATCTAAGCTTAAAACTATCATAGTCTCTAACGAGATTTTGTGGTGCATGAACACCTTTCAAAATATTTGATGTGCTTAATTACCTATTATTTTTTACTCCTTGAATAGGTATTAGGTATATCTAAATCATATGAAGCCCCTTGATCAAATTCATTTCAAATCAAAGCTTAAAACGATCATAGTCTCTTACGAGATTTTGTGGTGTATGAAGACCTTTCAAATCATTTGATGTGCTTAATTACCTATTGTTTTTGACTCCTTGAATAGGTATTAGGTATATGTAAAGCCTATGAAGCCCTTGGATCAAACTCATATTAAATCAAGGCTTAAAACTATCATAGTCTTACGAGATTGTGTGGTGTATGAACACCTTTCAAATCATTTGATGTGATTAATTACCTATTGTTTTTGACTCCTTGAATAGGTATTAGGTATATGTAAAGCATAAGAAGCTCTTGGATCAAACTCATTTCAAATTAAAGGTTAAAACTATCATAGTCTCTTACGATATTTTGTGATGTATGAACACCTTTCAAATCATTTGATGTCCTTAATTACCTATTGTTTTTTAATCCTTGAATAGGTATTAGGTATATCTAAATCATATGAAGCACTTGGATCAAACTCATTTTCAAATCAAAGTTAAAAACTATCATAGTCTCTTACGAGATTTTGTGGTGTATGAACACCTTTCAAATCATTTGATGTGCTTAATTACCTATTGTTTTTTACTCCTTGAATTGGTATTAGGTACATTTAAATCATATGAAGCCCTTGGATCAAACTCATTTCGTATCAAAGGTTAAAACTATCATAGTCTCTTACGAGATTTTGTGGTGTATGAACACCTTTCAAACCCATGATATGCTTAATTACCTATTGTTTTTGACTCCTTTAATAGGTATTAGGTATATGTGATGCATATGAAGCCCTTGGATAAAACTCATTTCAAATCAAAGGTTAAAACTATCATAGTCTCTTACGAGATTTTGTGGTGTATGAACACCTTTAAAATCATTTGATGTACTTAATTACCTATTGTTTTTGACTCCTTGAATAGGTATTAGGTATATTTAAATAATATGAAGCCCTTGGATCAAACTCATTTCATATCAAAGGTTAAAACTACTATAGTCTCTTACGAGATTATGTGGTGTATGAACACCTATCAAATCATTTGATGTGCTTAATTACCATTTTTTTTTACTCCTTTAATATGTATTAGGTATATTTAAAGCATATGAAGCCCTTCGATCAAAATCATTTCAAATCAAAGCTTAAAACTATCATAGTCTCTAACGAGATTTTGTGGTGTATGAACACCTTTAAAAATATTTGATGTGCTTAATTACCTATTATTTTTTACTCCTTGAATAGGTATTAGGTATATCTAAATCATATGAAGCCCCTTGATCAAACTCATTTCAAATCAAAGCTTAAAACTATCATAGTCTCTTCCGAGATTTTGTGGTGTATGAACACCTTTCAAATCATTTGATGTACTTAATTACCTATTGTTTTTGACTCCTTGAATAGGTATTCGGTATTTTTAAATAATATGAAGCCCTTGGATCAAACTCATTTCATATCAAAGGTTAATACTATCATAGTCTCTTACGAGATTATGTGGTGTATGAACACCTTTCAAATCATTTGATGTGCTTAATTACCATTTTTTTAACTCCTTTAATATGTATTAGGTATATTTAAAGCATATGAAGCCCTTGGATCAAAATCATTTCAACTCAAAGCTTCAAACTATCATAGTCTCTAACGAGATTTTGTTGTGTATGAACACCTTTCAAAATATTTGATGTTCTTAATTACCTATTATTTTTTACTCCTTGAATAGGTATTAGGTATATCAAAATCATATGAAGCCCCTTGATCAAACTCATTTCAAATCAAAGCTTAAAACTATCATAGTCTCTTACGAGATTTTGTGGTGTATGAACACCTTTCAAATCATTTGATGTGCTTAATTACCTTTTTTTTTTACTCCTTGAATAGGTATTAGGTATATGTAAAGCATAAGAAGCTCTTGGATCAAACTCATTTCAAATCAAAGGTTAAAACTATCATAGTCTCTTACGATATTTGGTGATGTATGAACACCTTTCAAATCATTTGATGTGCTTAATTACCTATTGTTTTTGAATCCTTGAATAGGTTTAGGTATATCTAAATCATATGAAGCACTTGGATCAAACTCATTTTCAAATCAAAGTTAAAAACTATCATTGTCTCTTACGAGATTTTGTGGTGTATGAACACCTTTCAAATCATTTGATGTGCTTAATTACCTATTGTTTTTTACTCCTTGAATAGGTAGTAGGTATATTTAAATCATATGAAGCCCTTGGATCAAACTCATTTCGTATCAAAGGTTAAAACTATCATAATCTCTTACGAGATTTTGTGGTGTATGAACACCTTTCAAATCATTTGATGTGCTTAATTACCTATTGTTTTTTACTCCTTTAATAGGTATTAGGTATATGTGATGCATATGAACCCCTTGGATCAAACTCATTTCAAATCAAAGGTTAAAACTATCAGTCTCTTACGAGATTTTGTGGTGTATGAACACCTTTCAAATCATTTGATGTACTTAATTACCTATTGTTTTTGACTCCTTGAATAGTTATTAGGTATATTTAAATCATATGAAGCCCTTGGATCAAACTCATTTCAAATCAAAGGTTAAAACTATCATAGTCTCTTACGATATTTTGTGATGTATGAACACCTTTCAAATCATTTGATGTGCTTAATTACCTATTGTTTTTGAATCCTTGAATAGGTATTAGGTATATCTAAATCTTAAGAAGCACTTGGATCAAACTCATTTTCAAATCAAAGTAAAAAACTATCTGATCCAAAGTCAAGCCCACTTAAAGGCTATTTGGTCCATGAACCAGTTGCACTTGTTTTAGAAGCTCTTGGCTTTTCTCCATTTGTTCTTAAGCCCGAGTTTGTTACTTGTTTAACTTGGATGGTGGATTGAGGCGTGCATCACATTTTGAAGAGCCCAAGTTCTGTTTGGGTTTCAAGCATGATTGTAAAGGAAGCCCAAGTTCTGTTTGGATTCCTATTTAATCTATTTCTTTTTTTTGTTTTATTTCAAGCTTAAAATAAAGCCTAGTGATTACTTAAGACACTAAGGCAAGTAGGCGTGTGTTTTGTGGCTGATTAGGCATGTAATTAGGGGTTATTTACAGCTCATAATTGCTGATTGCCTTCTTTGTAGCAGCCCCTTAAATGAGGCTTAATTAGGGCATGAATCAAGGAGTTTTGTAACTCCTCAAAGCCATTCCTCTTAGGACGTTTTTAGGGTGTTTCAGCTCCTCCTTTGCTGCTCCTTATCTCTATATAAGGAGAGAAAATGATAATAGAAAGCAGATTTGAGTTTTGATAAAAAAAACCTTTGTGTTATAGTTTTTACTTTGAGTTTGTCTCAAGTATTGCTAACCCTTATTACTTTGAGTGAGTCTTGAGTGATAAGCCTAGGAGAGATTGAGTGAGTCTTATCTCTGACCTAGAACCCCAAAACATTGAGTGTGTTCTTGTGTTTTGGTACTATATCTTGTTTCGAGTGATTTCTTGTTAAAGTGAGTGTTCTATTGTTCGTAAGTTTAGAATCATCATCCAATACTTTGGAGGGTTATTTTAGATTCACATCATCTGGTATCAGAGCTTTGGTGAAGAAATTCATCGGAAAAATCGAGTTTTGGAGAAGAAATGAAACTGCCAGAATTCAACCCGTTTTTCATCCGACTTTGAAGGACGATTTCTCAACCTTCAGAAGTCCAAATTGGTTGATTCTTTTTTTAATTCTGCATAACTTTTTGTCTAGAATACTCACAGAATTTTTCATATTTTTTTGAATTTTTTTGATATTAAACTGGGCACGTTTTTCGCAACTGCGCCAAAAACGGAGCAAATCTGGCGCACAGAATGATGCAGGAGCATCCATGATCCATCCAAGTCTCCTAACAAAGAGTCATCAAGAAGAGATTAAGGTGAAGGAGATTCAGTTCATTAGCTTACTTAATCCAATTTCGAACAAACAAGTACTTCGAATTGTTAATTAAGCTTAACACCTTCTTAATCTTTTTTAAGCCTTGTTGATTAATGCTTATGATCATCTTAACATCATTAAGTATTAGTAATAAAGCTTGAATTATGATTAAATAGCTTAATTAGTTAGTTCTAAGTCATTAAAGTAAGCTTAGTGAAACTGTTTTGGAAGAACAGAATTTATACGGTTTGTTTAGGGCTCGTTTTGGCTACGTTTTTGAGCTTTATTCTTGGCTAAGGCAACCATACATGACTCACCTGTGTGCTTACATACATCACCAACAAGCATGTGAAGAGTTGGAGGCAAGAATCAATAGGAAATGAGAGCTTCATGGAGAAGTATCCAAAACCGCAGCTGGGAGGCGTCATTCTGGGTCCCTCTTCATCAGTTCTGGGCAGCCGTCTTTTAGCTTTTGGAGCTGATTTTTTGAGGATATTTTCCTTAGAATGTCTATTTTAATACCTTAGCTTCCTTTTTGCAGTAGGACATTTTCGTTTCTCAGAATCCCTCAATCATTGCACCTAGGTACTGAAAACTGGCCAGATTTTTGTAATAGTTTAAGATGGCTTTTGTTACCTAAGCAAAACATCACCAAATGACGTGAATTTTTGGTATGTTACTGCTTTATATGTTAGGTTTGTAAGGCAAGAAGTTTCATTAGAGTTTGTTGAATGAATTAAGAGTTATACTCATTTCTTTGAGCTGTGCGCTTAGAGCAAAACTGGACAGTTTGTCCTAATTAAAGTCTTTGAGTTAATTAGCTAACTAACGTAGATTAGTTACTAATTTAACAAAGCAAGGTTGCACCAAGAGTTCTTCTTTGACATTGGTGGCCTAGTTTGGTGGTTCTAAGGCTAGTGAAAGTGGTGGTTGTTGGTACGGTTCCAACAAGGCTTGAAGCAAAACTGATTCTTCGGTTCTTAACCAACGAATGCTCTTGCTTATGAAATGCTTTATGCATCATTTGGTATCAGAGCTTTGGTTAGTTTAAGAGCATTCTTTAACCCTCTAATCATCCCATAATCACGTCCTAAACTCATACACTTATCCCCCCCAAAACCGAAATCAATTCTAAGCCCAAACACATCTCTTTTCTTCTCTTTTCACCTCTAATCTTTGATACAACTTAGTGGTTGTTAAAATGAGTGGTGGTGAAGATCCAAATCAGTTTAGAAGGGGCATGACATTGAATGAAGCAAGGTTAGTTGGCCTTGAGAATCAAATGGCTACAATTAGTGAGCAAATGGCAAATCTCATGGAAGCTTTTCGAAGTTCTAGTGTTGGAGTTCGAAGAGAAGTTCATGAAAGGAGGCACTTTGAAGATGAGAATGAGGTTGTTTATGACTCTAGTGAAGAAGTACAATCACAAACTTCTAATCAAAGAAGGAGGCCACGAAAACAAGATGATTTTCGAGACATCAAGTTAGATGTTCCAGAATTTGATGGAAACCTTAATCCGGATGCTTATTTGGAATGGGTTTCGAGATGTAATAGGATTTTCGAGCTAAAGGAGTATGATGATTCGAAATCTTTCAAGTTGGCTATCACTAAGCTAAAGGGTTATGCATCCCTTTGGTGGGAAAACGTTGCTCTTGCTAGAGAAAGGAAGCATAAGCCGAAAATCAAGAGTTGGAAGAAACTGAAAAAGAAGATGGAAGCTAAGTTTCTCCCCCTCCACTTACACTCTTGATTTATATAACCAACTTTCTGATTTGTTCCAAGGTACCAAGAATGTCGAGACATACATCCATGAATATGAAAAGTTGATGATGAAATTGGATGTTCAAGAAAGGGAAGAGCAGACCATGGCTCGTTTTGTGAAGGGCCTAGATCGTGACATCCAAAAGAAGCTTGAGCTTCAATCTTATTCTACTTTAGATGAACTTTTCAGGTTGGCTCTTAAGGTGGAAAAGCATCAAAAAGACAAGAAGAAGAAGGTATTTAGCAAAGGAACTTCTTATGCTAAAGGAGGTTCTAGTTCCTATGTAAAGCCTACTTCGACATCTCCATTTACACCTAAAAATGAAGCTGGTTCGAAATTTCTTGATAAAGGGAAGAAAGTTGCTGAAAGTTCTTCCAAGAAGGATGATATTAAATGTTTTAAGTGTCATGGTTATGGTCATTATCAAGCACAATGCCCAAACAGAAGGGTAATGACCTTACTAGACATTAAAAACATAGAAGATGCCCTTAAAGATCAAGATGAGCACGAAAAAGAATCTGAAAAGGAGGATGAATGCAATGAAGATGTTCTTGTTGATGAAGTGGAAGGAGATGATCATCTTAGCTTGGTTCTAAGGAGGGTCCTTCACTCCAAAGAAGCCGAAGCTATACCATCTCAACGAGACCAGATTTTTCAGACAAAATGCTTAATCAAGGGCAAGATTTGTTCCATGATTATTGATGGTGGGAGTTGCACTAATGTAGCTTCGAGTTCTATGGTGGAGAAGCTCAATTATCCTACTTTCAGTCATCCTAAACCATATAAGCTTCATTGGCTTAATGATGGTAACTGTGTGGAGGTAACAAAACAAGCTTTAATTAGCTTCTCTTTTGGTGATTCGTATAATGATAAGGTTTTATGTGATGTGGTGCCTATGAATGCATGTCATATTCTCTTAGGGAGGCCGTGGCAATCTGATAAGGAAACCTTACATAATGGTAGGACTAATACATACACTTTCATGCATGAAAACAAGAAAATTATACTTAGTCCTAGCAAAAAGGGTCCGAATTTGCCTAAGAAAGAAACCTCTAATTCAAAGGCTAAAAATCAGAAATCCTTAATTCTCCAAAAACGTCAAGTTGATAAGGCCATTGAAAAGGGGAAGGAAATGTACTTGTTGTTGTTATTTGCTGCAAATGATGAAAATACTAGTGAATTACATGATTGGGTTAAACCATTAGTGAACGATTTTAGTGATATTTTTCCCGAGGATCTTCCTTATGGTTTACCACCTAGTAGGGGTATTGAGCATCAAATTGACTTAGTTCCTGGAGCACCATTACCTAACAAGGCAGCTTATAGATGTAATCCTGAAGAAGCTAAAGAGTTGCAAAAACAGATTACTGAATTGTTAGCTAAGGGGTTTGTACAAGAAAGTCTTAGTCCATGTGCTGTTCCTGTTATTTTGGTTCCAAAGAAGGATGGAACTATGCGTATGTGTGTAGATTGCAGGGCTATAAACAACATTACCATCAAGTATAGGTATCCTATTCCTAGGCTTGATGATTTGCTCGATGAATTACATGGTGCTACTATATTCTCCAAGATAGATTTGCGTAGTGGTTATCATCAGATTCGAATCAAGGAAGGGGATGAATGGAAAACAGCCTTTAAGACTAAGAGTGGGTTATATGAGTGGCGTGTTATGCCATTTGGTCTAACTAATGCTCCTAGTACTTTCATGAGGCTCATGCATGAGGTACTTCGTCCTTTCATTGGTTCATTTGTTGTGGTTTATTTTGATGATATTCTTGTGTATAGCAACAGTGAACAGGATCATCTTATTCATCTGAAGAAGGTTTTCCTTAAGCTAAGGGAAAAGAAGCTATATGCAAAGATGGAGAAGTGTGAATTCTTCACTTCTAGTGTGTCTTTTCTTGGTTTCATTATTTCATCTCAGGGTATTTCTATGGATGAATCCAAGGTGGAGGCAATTAAATCATGGCCAATTCCAAAGTCCATCACAGAAGTTCGAAGTTTTCATGGATTGGCCTCTTTTTACAGGAGATTCATCAGAGGTTTTAGTACTATTTTGGCTCCACTGACCGAATGTATCAAAGGGGGTTCTTTCACTTGGACTCCAGCAGCTCAGGAAGCATTTGATCAGTTGAAAAGCAAGCTTTGTGAGGCGCCTGTTCTAGCCTTACCAGATTTCAAGAAAGTGTTTGAAGTGGAATGTGATGCAAGTGGCGTAGGGATTGGAGCTGTTTTACAACAAGGAGGGCGTCCCATAGCCTAT
This sequence comes from Patellifolia procumbens, assembly GCA_947645195.1. NCBI lineage: Eukaryota > Viridiplantae > Streptophyta > Magnoliopsida > Caryophyllales > Amaranthaceae > Patellifolia > Patellifolia procumbens. The sequence continues at coordinate 406,836 of CANSGD010000275.1, read as the reverse complement.
TTCAGTGAGAAGCTCAATCATGCCAAGCTCAACTACAGCACCTATGATAAAGAGTTCTATGCTATTGTTCGTGCCTTGACTTATTGGACTCATTATCTTAGGCCAGCTCAGTTTGTGTTGCATTCAGATCACCAAGCTTTGAAGTACATTAATGGACAACATAAGCTCAGTTCACGACATGCTAAATGGGTGGAGTTCCTTCAATCTTTTGATTTTGTTTTAAAATACAAAACTGGAGTTTCTAATGTGGTTGCAGATGCATTATCTAGGAGGCATTCTATGCTTTCTCTAATGGAGGCTCGAGTTCTTGGCTTCACTCATATTAAGGAGCTTTATTATGATGATCCAGATTTTTCACCATTGATAGAAGCGTGCAAGGATGGTTCTCATGGAGCTTATTCGGTTCTAGATGGTTTTCTCTTCCGAAATAATAAGCTTTGTATCCCTAAGTGCTCACTAAGGGATTTGCTCATCAAGGAGGTTCATGGAGGAGGCCTAGCAGGACATTTTGGTATTAACAAAACTGTGGATGTTTTGCAGGAACACTTTTATTGGCCAAAACTGGCAGGTGACGTTCACTCAGTTCTAGCTCGATGTTCTACATGTCAAAAGGCCAAGAGTTCTTTTCATCAAGGGCTCTATACTCCACTTCCAGTTCCTAATCAGCCATGGGAAGATGTTAGTATGGATTTCATTGTAGCTTTGCCTAGGACTCAAAGGCAAAGAGACGCTATTATGGTGGTGGTGGATCGATTCTCAAAGATGGCTCATTTCATTGCTTGCAACAAGACGGATGATGCAGTTCATGTAGCTGATTTGTACTTCAAGGAGATCATTAGATTACATGGTGTACCGAAGACTATTGTTTCTGATAAGGATGTTAAGTTCCTTAGTTTCTTTTGGAAGACTTTATGGAAGCTCCTAGGTACTAAGCTCCTCTTTAGTACCACGGCGCATCCACAAACTGATGGCCAAACGGAGGTTACAAACAGGACACTTACTACTCTACTCAGGACTCTAGTTAACAAGTCACAGAAAGATTGGGATCTAAAGCTAGCACATGCAGAATTTGCTTATAATAGATCACCTACATATGCCACGAAGTGCTCTCCATTCGAAGTGAACTATGGGGTTAATCCTTTAAGCCCCATTGATTTACTACCTATTCCAGTTGAAGTGAGGCAAAGCAAAGATGCAGAGGAGAAGGCAAAGGAGATGAAAAAGCTTCACCAACAGATTAGAGCACGCATTGAGAAGGTTAATGAAGCTTACAAGGTCCGAGCTAACAAGCATCGAAAGGAGGTCATTTACAAGCCCGGGGACTTGGTATGGTTGCACCTAAGGAAGGAACGATTTCCATCAAGAAGGAAGAACAAGCTGATGCCAAGGAGTGATGGTCCATTTAGGGTGCTTGAAAAGATCAATAACAATGCATACAAGATAGAACTACCAAGTGAGATGGGCAACATTTCGGCCACCTTCAATGTGGGTGATTTAGCTCCATATTTAGAAGAAGATTTTGAGTTACAAGAAGACTTCTCCAAACCAGGGGAGAATGATGCAGGAGCATCCATGATCCATCCAAGTCTCCTAACAAAGAGTCATCAAGAAGAGATTAAGGTGAAGGAGATTCAGTTCATTAGCTTACTTAATCCAATTTCGAACAAACAAGTACTTCGAATTGTTAATTAAGCTTAACACCTTCTTAATCTTTTTTAAGCCTTGTTGATTAATGCTTATGATCATCTTAACATCATTAAGTATTAGTAATAAAGCTTGAATTATGATTAAATAGCTTAATTAGTTAGTTCTAAGTCATTAAAGTAAGCTTAGTGAAACTGTTTTTGGAAGAACAGAATTTATACGGTTTGTTTAGGGCTCGTTTTGGCTACGTTTTTGAGCTTTATTCTTGGCTAAGGCAACCATACATGACTCACCTGTGTGCTTACATACATCACCAACAAGCATGTGAAGAGTTGGAGGCAAGAATCAATAGGAAATGAGAGCTTCATGGAGAAGTATCCAAAACCGCAGCTGGGAGGCGTCATTCTGGGTCCCTCTTCATCAGTTCTGGGCAGCCGTCTTTTTTTAGAATGTCTATTTTAATACCTTAGCTTCCTTTTTGCAGTAGGACATTTTCGTTTCTCAGAATCCCTCAATCATTGCACCTAGGTACTGAAAACTGGCCAGATTTTTGTAATAGTTTAAGATGGCTTTTGTTACCTAAGCAAAACATCACCAAATGACGTGAATTTTTGGTATGTTACTGCTTTATATGTTAGGTTTGTAAGGCAAGAAGTTTCATTAGAGTTTGTTGAATGAATTAAGAGTTATACTCATTTCTTTGAGCTGTGCGCTTAGAGCAAAACTGGACAGTTTGTCCTAATTAAAGTCTTTGAGTTAATTAGCTAACTAACGTAGATTAGTTACTAATTTAACAAAGCAAGGTTGCACCAAGAGTTCTTCTTTGACATTGGTGGCCTAGTTTGGTGGTTCTAAGGCTAGTGAAAGTGGTGGTTGTTGGTACGGTTCCAACAAGGCTTGAAGCAAAACTGATTCTTCGGTTCTTAACCAACGAATGCTCTTGCTTATGAAATGCTTTATGCATCACAGAACTTCAAACGACAATTCCTCCTTCATACGGAAAGCTTTTCAAGAGTTTCTTTTTTTGATTCCGCTTGAAATTTCCTGAGTGATATTAATCTGTAAGCCTTTGAGAGTCTCAAGGCCATTTACAGTTTCGTTTTGTTGTTCAAGTTTACGGCATTTTGTGATGTATGAACACCTTTCAAATCATTTGATGTGCTTAATTACCTATTGTTTTTGAATCCTTGAATAGGTATTAGGTATATCTAAATCTTAAGAAGCACTTGGATCAAATTCATTTTCAAATCAAAGTAAAAAACTATCATAGTCTCTTACGAGATTTTGTGGTGTATGCACACCTTTCAAATCATTTGATGTGCTTAATTACCTATTGTTTTTTACTCCTTAAATAGGTATTAGGTACATTTAAATCAAATGAAGCCCTTGCATCAAACTCATTTCGTATCAAAGGTTAAAACTATCATAGTCTCTTACGATATTTTGTGGTGTATGAACACCTTTCAAACCTTTGATGTGCTTAATTACCTATTGTTTTTAACTCCTTTAATAGGTATTAGGTATATGTGATGCATATGAAGCCCTCTGATCAAACTCATTTCAAATCAAAGGTTAAAACTATCATAGTCTCTTACGAGATTTTGTGGTGTATGAACACCTTTCAAATCATTTGATGTACTTAATTACCTATTGTTTTTTAATCCTTGAATAGGTATTAGGTATATCTAAATCTTAAGAAGCACTTGGATCAAACTCATTTTCAAATCAAAGTAAAAAACTATCATAGTCTCTTACGAGATTTTGTGGTGTATGCACACCTTTCAAATCATTTGATGTGCTTAATTACCTATTGTTTTTTACTCCTTAAATAGGTATTAGGTACATTTAAATCAAATGAAGCCCTTGGATCAAACTCATTTCGTATCAAAGGTTAAAACTATCATAGTCTCTTACGAGATTTTGTGGTGTATGAACACCTTTCAAACCTTTGATGTGCTTAATTACCTATTGTTTTTGACTCCTTTAATAGGTATTAGGTATATGTGATGCATATGAAGCCCTTGGATCAAACTCATTTCAAATCAAAGGTTAAAACTATCATAGTCTCTTACGAGATTTTGTGGTGTATGAACACCTTTCAAATCATTTGATGTACTTAATTACCTATTGTTTTTGACTCCTTGAATAGGTATTAGGTATATTTAAATAATATGAAGCCCTTGGATCAAACTCATTTCATATCAAAGGTTAAAACTATTATAGTCTCTTACGAGATTATGTGGTGTATGAACACCTATCAAATCATTTGATGTGCTTAATTACCATTTTTTTTTACTCCTTTAATATGTATTAGGTATATTTAAAGCATATGAAGCTCTTCGATCAAAATCATTTCAAATCAAAGCTTAAAACTATCATAGTCTCTAACGAGATTTTGTGGTGTATGAACACCTTTAATAATATTTGATGTGCTTAATTACCTATTATTTTTTACTCCTTGAATAGGTATTAGGTATATCTAAATCATATGAAGCCCCTTGATCAAACTCATTTCAAATCAAAGCTTAAAACTATCATAGTCTCTTACGAGATTTTGTGGTGTATGAACACCTTTCAAATCATTTGATGTACTTAATTACCTATTGTTTTTGACTCCTTGAATAGGTATTCGGTATTTTTAAATAATATGAAGCCCTTGGATCAAACTCATTTCATAACAAAGGTTAATACTATCATAGTCTCTTACGAGATTATGTGGTGTATGAACACCTTTCAAATCATTTGATGTGCTTAATTACCATATTTTTAACTCCTTTAATATGTATTAGGTATATTTAAAGCATATGAAGCCCTTGGATCAAAATCATTTCAACTCAAAGCTTCAAACTATCATAGTCTCTAACGAGATTTTGTGGTGTATGAACACCTTTCAAAATATTTGATGTTCTTAATTACCTATTATTTTTCACTCCTTGAATAGGTATTAGGTATATCAAAATCATATGAAGCCCCTTGATCAAACTCATTTCAAATCAAAGCTTAAAACTATCATAGTCTCTTTCGAGATTTTGTTGTGTATGAACACCTTTCAAATCATTTGATGTGCTTAATTACCTATTTTTTTTTACTCCTTGAATAGGTATTAGGTATATGTAAAGCATAAGAAGCTCTTGGATCAAACTCATTTCAAATCAAAGGTTAAAACTATCATAGTCTCTTACGATATTTGGTGATGTATAAACACCTTTCAAATCATTTGATGTGCTTAATTACCTATTGTTTTTGAATCCTTGAATAGGTTTAGGTATATCTAAATCATATGAAGCACTTGGATCAAACTCATTTTCAAATCAAAGTTAAAAACTATCATTGTCTCTTACGAGATTTTGTGGTGTATGAACACCTTTCAAATCATTTGATGTGCTTAATTACCTATTGTTTTTTACTCCTTGAATAGGTAGTAGGTATATTTAAATCATATGAAGCCCTTGGATCAAACTCATTTCGTATCAAAGGTTAAAACTATCATAATCTCTTACGAGATTTTGTGGTGTATGAACACCTTTCAAATCATTTGATGTGCTTAATTACCTATTGTTTTTTACTCCTTTAATAGGTATTAGGTATATGTGATGCATATGAACCCCTTGGATCAAACTCATTTCAAATCAAAGGTTAAAACTATCAGTCTCTTACGAGATTTTGTGGTGTATGAACACCTTTCAAATCATTTGATGTACTTTAATTACCTATTGTTTTTGACTCCTTGAATAGTTATTAGGTATATTTAAATCATATGAAGCCCTTGGATCAAACTCATTTCAAATCAAAGGTTAAAACTATCATAGTCTCTTACGATATTTTGTGATGTATGAACACCTTTCAAATCATTTGATATGCTTAATTACCTATTATTTTTTACTCCTTGAATAGGTATTAGGTATATCAAAATCATATGAAGCCCCTTGATCAAACTCATTTCAAATCAAAGCTTAAAACTATCATAGTCTCTTTCGAGATTTTGTGGTGTATGAACACCTTTCAAATCATTTGATGTGCTTAATTACCTATTTTTTTTTACTCCTTGAGTAGGTATTAGGTATATGTAAAGCATAAGAAGCTCTTGGATCAAACTCATTTCAAATCAAAGGTTAAAACTATCATAGTCTCTTACGATATTTGGTGATGTATGAACACCTTTCAAATCATTTGATGTGCTTAATTACCTATTGTTTTTTACTCCTTAAATAGGTATTAGGTACATTTAAATCAAATGAAGCCCTTGGATCAAACTCATTTCGTATCAAAGGTTAAAACTATCATAGTCTCTTACGATATTTTGTGGTGTATGAACACCTTTCAAACCTTTGATGTGCTTAATTACCTATTGTTTTTAACTCCTTTAATAGGTATTAGGTATATGTGATGCATATGAAGCCCTCTGATCAAACTCATTTCAAATCAAAGGTTAAAACTATCATAGTCTCTTACGAGTTTTTGCTGTGTATGAACACCTTTCAAATCATTTGATGTACTTAATTACCTATTGTTTTTGACTCCTTGAATAGGTATTAGGTATATTTAAATAATATGAAGCCCTTGGATCAAACTCATTTCATATCAAAGCTTAATACTATTATAGTCTCTTACGAGATTATGTGGTGTATGAACACCTATCAAATCATTTGATGTGCTTAATTACCATTTTTTTTTACTACTTTAATATGTATTAGGTATATTTAAAGCATATGAAGCCCTTGGATCAAAATCATTTCAAATCTAAGCTTAAAACTATCATAGTCTCTAACGAGATTTTGTGGTGTATGAACACCTTTCAAAATATTTGATGTGCTTAATTACCTATTATTTTTTACTCCTTGAATAGGTATTAGGTATATCTAAATCATATGAAGCCCCTTGATCAAACTCATTTCAAATCAAAGCTTAAAACGATCATAGTCTCTTACGAGATTTTGTGGTGTATGAACACCTTTCAAATCATTTGATGTGCTTAATTACCTATTGTTTTTGACTCCTTGAATAGGTATTAGGTATATGTAAAGCCTATGAAGCCCTTGTGATGCATAAAGCATTTCATAAACAAGAGCATTCGTTGGTTAAGAACCGAAGAATCAGTTTTGCTTCAAGCCTTGTTGGAACCGTACCAACAACCACCACTTTCACTAGCCTTAGAACCACCAAACTAGGCCACCAATGTCAAAGAAGAACTCTTGGTGCAACCTTGCTTTGTTAAATTAGTAACTAATCTACGTTAGTTAGCTAATTAACTCAAAGACTTTAATTAGGACAAACTGTCCAGTTTTGCTCTAAGCGCACAGCTCAAAGAAATGAGTATAACTCTTAATTCATTCAACAAAGTCTAATGAAACTTCTTGCCTTACAAACCTAACATATAAAGCAGTAACATACCAAAAATTCACGTCATTTGGTGATGTTTTGCTTAGGTAACAAAAGCCATCTTAAACTATTACAAAAATCTGGCCAGTTTACAGTACCTAGGTGCAATGATTGAGGGATTCTGAGAAACGAAAATGTCCTACTGCAAAAAGGAAGCTAAGGTATTAAAATAGACATTCTAAGGAAAATATCCTCAAAAAATCAGCTCCAAAAGCTAAAAAAAGACGGCTGCCCAGAACTGATGAAAATGGGCCCAGAATGACGCAGGGAGCTGCGGTTTTGGATACTTCTCCATGAAGCTCTCATTTCCTATTGATTCTTGCCTCCAACTCTTCACATGCTTGTTGGTGATGTATGTAAGCACACAGGTGAGTCATGTATGGTTGCCTTAGCCAAGAATAAAGCTCAAAAACGTAGCCAAAACGGGCCCTAAACAAACCGTGTAAATTCTGTTCTTCCAAAACAGTTTCACTAAGCTTACTTTAATGACTTAGAACTAACTAATTAAGCTATTTAATCATAATTCAAGCTTTATTACTAATACTTAATGATGTTAAGATGATCATAAGCATTAATCAACAAGGCTTAAAAAGATTAAGAAGGTGTTAAGCTTAATTAACAATTCGAAGTACTTGTTTGTTCGAAATTGGATTAAGTAAGCTAATGAACTGAATCTCCTTCACCTTAATCTCTTCTTGATGACTCTTTGTTAGGAGACTTGGATTGATCATGGATGCTCCTGCATCATTCTCCCCTGGTTTGGAGAAGTCTTCTTGTAACTCAAAATCTTCCTCTAAATATGGAGCTAAATCACCCACATTGAAGGTGGCCGAAATGTTGCCCATCTCACTTGGTAGTTCTATCTTGTATGCATTGTTATTGATCTTTTCAAGCACCCTAAATGGACCATCACTCCTTGGCATCAGCTTGTTCTTCCTTCTTGATGGAAATCGTTCCTTCCTTAGGTGCAACCATACCAAGTCCCCGGGCTTGTAAATGACCTCCTTTCGATGCTTGTTAGCTCGGACCTTGTAAGCTTCATTAACCTTCTCAATGCGTGCTCTAATCTGTTGGTGAAGCTTTTTCATCTCCTTTGCCTTCTCCTCTGCATCTTTGCTTTGCCTCACTTCAACTGGAATAGGTAGTAAATCAATGGGGCTTAAAGGATTAACCCCATAGTTCACTTCGAATGGAGAGCACTTCGTGGCATATGTAGGTGATCTATTATAAGCAAATTCTGCATGTGCTAGCTTTAGATCCCAATCTTTCTGTGACTTGTTAACTAGAGTCCTGAGTAGAGTAGTAAGTGTCCTGTTTGTAACCTCCGTTTGGCCATCAGTTTGTGGATGCGCCGTGGTACTAAAGAGGAGTTTAGTACCTAGGAGCTTCCATAAAGTCTTCCAAAAGAAACTAAGGAACTTAACATCCTTATCAGAAACAATAGTCTTCGGTACACCATGTAATCTAATGATCTCCTTGAAGTACAAATCAGCTACATGAATTGCATCATCCGTCTTGTTGCAAGCAATAAAATGAGCCATCTTTGAGAATCGATCCACCACCACCATAATAGCGTCTCTTTGCCTTTGAGTCCTAGGCAAAGCTACAATGAAAATCCATACTAACATCTTCCCATGGCTGATTAGGAACTGGAAGTGGAGTATAGAGCCCTTGATGAAAAGAACTCTTGGCCTTTTGACATGTAGAACATCGAGCTAGAACTGAGTGAACGTCACCTGCCAGTTTTGGCCAATAAAAGTGTTCCTGCAAAACATCCACAGTTTTGTTAATACCAAAATGCCCTGCTAGGCCTCCTCCATGAACCTCCTTGATGAGCAAATCCCTTAGTGAGCACTTAGGGATACAAAGCTTATTATTTCGGAAGAGAAAACCATCTAGAACCGAATAAGCTCCATGAGAACCATCCTTGCACGCTTCTATCAATGGTGAAAAATCTGGATCATCATAATAAAGCTCCTTAATATGAGTGAAGCCAAGAACTCGAGCCTCCATTAGAGAAAGCATAGAATGCCTCCTAGATAATGCATCTGCAACCACATTAGAAACTCCAGTTTTGTATTTTAAAACAAAATCAAAAGATTGAAGGAACTCCACCCATTTAGCATGTCGAGAACTGAGCTTATGCTGTCCATTAATGTACTTCAAAGCTTGGTGATCTGAATGCAACACAAACTGAGCTGGCCTAAGATAATGAGTCCAATAAGTCAAAGCACGAATAATAGCATAGAACTATTTATCATAGGTGCTGTAGTTGAGCTTGGCATGATTGAGCTTCTCACTGAAATAGGCTATGGGACGCCCTCCTTGTTGTAAAACAGCTCCAATCCCTACGCCACTTGCATCACATTCCACTTCAAACACTTTCTTGAAATCTGGTAAGGCTAGAACAGGCGCCTCACAAAGCTTGCTTTTCAACTGATCAAATGCTTCCTGAGCTGCTGGAGTCCAAGTGAAAGAACCCCCTTTGATACATTCGGTCAGTGGAGCCAAAATAGTACTAAAACCTCTGATGAATCTCCTGTAAAAAGATGCCAATCCATGAAAACTTCGAACTTCTGTGATGGACTTTGGAATTGGCCATGATTTAATTGCCTCCACCTTGGATTCATCCATAGAAATACCCTGAGATGAAATAATGAAACCAAGAAAAGACACACTAGAAGTGAAGAATTCACACTTCTCCATCTTTGCATATAGCTTCTTTTCCCTTAGCTTAAGGAAAACCTTCTTCAGATGAATAAGATGATCCTGTTCACTGTTGCTATACACAAGAATATCATCAAAATAAACCACAACAAACGAACCAATGAAAGGACGAAGTACCTCATGCATGAGCCTCATGAAAGTACTAGGAGCATTAGTTAAACCAAATGGCATAACACGCCACTCATATAACCCACTCTTAGTCTTAAAGGCTGTTTTCCATTCATCCCCTTCCTTGATTCGAATCTGATGATAACCACTACGCAAATCTATCTTGGAGAATATAGTAGCACCATGTAATTCATCGAGCAAATCATCAAGCCTAGGAATAGGATACCTATACTTGATGGTAATGTTGTTTATAGCCCTGCAATCTACACACATACGCATAGTTCCATCCTTCTTTGGAACCAAAATAACAGGAACAGCACATGGACTAAGACTTTCTTGTACAAATCCCTTAGCTAACAATTCAGTAATCTGTTTTTGCAACTCTTTAGCTTCTTCAGGATTACATCTATAAGCTGCCTTATTAGGTAATGGTGCTCCAGGAACTAAGTCAATTTGATGCTCAATACCCCTACTAGGTGGTAAACCATAAGGAAGATCCTCGGGAAAAATATCACTAAAATCGTTCACTAATGGTTTAACCCAATCATGTAATTCACTAGTATTTTCATCATTTGCAGCAAATAACAACAACAAGTACATTTCCTTCCCCTTTTCAATGGCCTTATCAACTTGACGTTTTTGGAGAATTAAGGATTTCTGATTTTTAGCCTTTGAATTAGAGGTTTCTTTCTTAGGCAAATTCGGAGCCTTTTTGCTAGGACTAAGTATAATTTTCTTGTTTTCATGCATGAAAGTGTATGTATTAGTCCTACCATTATGTAAGGTTTCCTTATCAGATTGCCACGGCCTCCCTAAGAGAATATGACATGCATTCATAGGCACCACATCACATAAAACCTTATCATTATACGAATCACCAAAAGAGAAGCTAATTAAAGCTTGTTTTGTTACCTCCACACAGTTACCATCATTAAGCCAATGAAGCTTATATGGTTTAGGATGACTGAAAGTAGGATAATTGAGCTTCTCCACCATAGAACTCGAAGCTACATTAGTGCAACTCCCACCATCAATAATCATGGAACAAATCTTGCCCTTGATTAAGCATTTTGTCTGAAAAATCTGGTCTCGTTGAGATGGTATAGCTTCGGCTTCTTTGGAGTGAAGGACCCTCCTTAGAACCAAGCTAAGATGATCATCTCCTTCCACTTCATCAACAAGAACATCTTCATTGCATTCATCCTCCTTTTCAGATTCTTTTTCGTGCTCATCTTGATCTTTAAGGGCATCTTCTATGTTTTTAATGTCTAGTAAGGTCATTACCCTTCTGTTTGGGCATTGTGCTTGATAATGACCATAACCATGACACTTAAAACATTTAATATCATCCTTCTTGGAAGAACTTTCAGCAACTTTCTTCCCTTTATCAAGAAATTTCGAACCAGCTTCATTTTTAGGTGTAAATGGAGATGTCGAAGTAGGCTTTACATAGGAACTAGAACCTCCTTTAGCATAAGAAGTTCCTTTGCTAAATACCTTCTTCTTCTTGTCTTTTTGATGCTTTTCCACCTTAAGAGCCAACCTGAAAAGTTCATCTAAAGTAGAATAAGATTGAAGCTCAAGCTTCTTTTGGATGTCACGATCTAGGCCCTTCACAAAACGAGCCATGGTCTGCTCTTCCCTTTCTTGAACATCCAATTTCATCATCAACTTTTCATATTCATGGATGTATGTCTCGACATTCTTAGTACCTTGGAACAAATCAGAAAGTTGGTTATATAAATCAAGAGTGTAAGTGGAGGGGAGAAACTTAGCTTCCATCTTCTTTTTCAGTTTCTTCCAGCTCTTGATTTTCGGCTTATGCTTCCTTTCTCTAGCAAGAGCAACGTTTTCCCACCAAAGGGATGCATAACCCTTTAGCTTAGTGATAGCCAACTTGAAAGATTTCGAATCATCATACTCCTTTAGCTCGAAAATCCTATTACATCTCGAAACCCATTCCAAATAAGCATCCGGATTAAGGTTTCCATCAAATTCTGGAACATCTAACTTGATGTCTCGAAAATCATCTTGTTTTCGTGGCCTCCTTCTTTGATTAGAAGTTTGTGATTGTACTTCTTCACTAGAGTCATAAACAACCTCATTCTCATCTTCAAAGTGCCTCCTTTCATGAACTTCTCTTCGAACTCCAACACTAGAACTTCGAAAAGCTTCCATGAGATTTGCCATTTGCTCACTAATTGTAGCCATTTGATTCTCAAGGCCAACTAACCTTGCTTCATTCAATGTCATGCCCCTTCTAAACTGATTTGGATCTTCACCACCACTCATTTTTACAACCACTAAGTTGTATCAAAGATTAGAGGTGAAAAGAGAAGAAAAGAGATGTGTTTGGGCTTAGAATTGATTTCGGTTTTGGGGGGATAAGTGTATGAGTTTAGGAAGTGATTATGGGATGATTAGAGGGTTAAAAGAATGCTCTTAAACTAACCAAAGCTCTGATACCAAATGATGCATAAAGCATTTCATAAACAAGAGCATTCGTTGGTTAAGAACCGAAGAATCAGTTTTGCTTCAAGCCTTGTTGGAACCGTACCAACAACCACCACTTTCACTAGCCTTAGAACCACCAAACTAGGCCACCAATGTCAAAGAAGAACTCTTGGTGCAACCTTGCTTTGTTAAATTAGTAACTAATCTACGTTAGTTAGCTAATTAACTCAAAGACTTTAATTAGGACAAACTGTCCAGTTTTGCTCTAAGCGCACAGCTCAAAGAAATGAGTATAACTCTTAATTCATTCAACAAAGTCTAATGAAACTTCTTGCCTTACAAACCTAACATATAAAGCAGTAACATACCAAAAATTCACGTCATTTGGTGATGTTTTGCTTAGGTAACAAAAGCCATCTTAAACTATTACAAAAATCTGGCCAGTTTACAGTACCTAGGTGCAATGATTGAGGGATTCTGAGAAACGAAAATGTCCTACTGCAAAAAGGAAGCTAAGGTATTAAAATAGACATTCTAAGGAAAATATCCTCAAAAAATCAGCTCCAAAAGCTAAAAAAGACGGCTGCCCAGAACTGATGAAAATGGGCCCAGAATGACGCAGGGAGCTGCGGTTTTGGATACTTCTCCATGAAGCTCTCATTTCCTATTGATTCTTGCCTCCAACTCTTCACATGCTTGTTGGTGATGTATGTAAGCACACAGGTGAGTCATGTATGGTTGCCTTAGCCAAGAATAAAGCTCAAAAACGTAGCCAAAACGGGCCCTAAACAAACCGTGTAAATTCTGTTCTTCCAAAACAGTTTCACTAAGCTTACTATAATGACTTAGAACTAACTAATTAAGCTATTTAATCATAATTCAAGCTTTATTACTAATACTTAATGATGTTAAGATGATCATAAGCATTAATCAACAAGGCTTAAAAAGATTAAGAAGGTGTTAAGCTTAATTAACAATTCGAAGTACTTGTTTGTTCGAAATTGGATTAAGTAAGCTAATGAACTGAATCTCCTTCACCTTAATCTCTTCTTGATGACTCTTTGTTAGGAGACTTGGATTGATCATGGATGCTCCTGCATCACCTTGGATCAAACTCATATTAAATCAAAGCTTAAAACTATCATAGTCTTACGAGATTTTGTGGTGTATGAACACCTTTCAAATCATTTGATGTGCTTAATTACCTATTGTTTTTGACTCCTTGAATAGGTATTAGGTATATGTAAAGCATAAGAAGCTCTTGGATCAAACTCATTTCAAATCAAAGGTTAAAACTATCATAGTCTCTTACGATATTTTGTGATGTATGAACACCTTTCAAATCATTTGATGTGCTTAATTACCTATTGTTTTTTAATCCTTCAATAGGTATTAGGTATATCTAAATCATATGAAGCACTTGGATCAAACTCATTTTCAAATCAAAGTTAAAAACTATCATAGTCTCTTACGAGATTTTGTGGTGTATGAACACCTTTCAAATCATTTGATGTGCTTAATTACCTATTGTTTTTTACTCCTTGAATAGGTATTAGGTACATTTAAATCATATGAAGCCCTTGGATCAAACTCATTTCGTATCAAAGGTTAAAACTATCATAGTCTCTTACGAGATTTTGTGGTGTATGAACACCTTTCAAACCTTTGATGTGCTTAATTACCTATTGTTTTTGACTCCTTTAATAGGTATTAGGTATATGTGATGCATATGAAGCCCTTGGATCAAACTCATTTCAAATCAAAGGTTAAAACTATCATAGTCTCTTACGAGATTTTGTGGTGTATGAACACCTTTCAAATCATTTGATGTACTTAATTACCTATTGTTTTTGACTCCTTGAATAGGTATTAGGTATATTTAAATAATATGAAGCCCTTGGATCAAAATCATTTCAAATCAAAGCTTAAAACTATCATAGTCTCTAACGAGATTTTGTGGTGTATGAACACCTTTCAAAATATTTGATGTGCTTAATTACCTATTATTTTTTACTCCTTGAATAGGTATTAGGTATATCTAAATCATATGAAGCCCCTTGATAAAACTCATTTCAAATCAAAGCTTAAAACGATCATAGTCTCTTACGAGATTTTGTGGTGTATGAACACCTTTCAAATCATTTGATGTGCTTAATTACCTATTGTTTTTGACTCCTTGAATAGGTATTAGGTATATGTAAAGCCTATGAAGCCCTTGGATCAAACTCATATTAAATCAAAGCTTAAAACTATCATAGTCTTACGAGATTTTGTGGTGTATGAACACCTTTCAAATCATTTGATGTGCTTAATTACCTATTGTTTTTTACTCCTTGAATAGGTATTAGGTATATGTAAAGCATAAGAAGCTCTTGGATCAAACTCATTTCAAATCAAAGGTTAAAACTATCATAGTCTCTTACGATATTTTGTGATGTATGAACACCTTTCAAATCATTTGATGTGCTTAATTACCTATTGTTTTTTAATCCTTGAATAGGTATTAGGTATATCTAAATCATATGAAGCACTTGGATCAAACTCATTTTCAAATCAAAGTTAAAAACTATCATAGTCTCTTACGAGATTTTGTGGTGTATGAACACCTTTCAAATCATTTGATGTGCTTAATTACCTATTGTTTTTTACTCCTTGAATAGGTATTAGGTACATTTAAATCATAGGAAGCCCTTGGATCAAACTCATTTCGTATCAAAGGTTAAAACTATCATAGTCTCTTACGAGATTTTGTGGTGTATGAACACCTTTCAAACCTTTGATGTGCTTAATTACCTATTGTTTTTGACTCCTTTAATAGGTATTAGGTATATGTGATGCATATGAAGCCCTTGGATCAAACTCATTTCAAATCAAAGGTTAAAACTATCATAGTCTCTTACGAGATTTTGTGGTGTATGAACACCTTTCAAATCATTTGATGTACTTAATTACCTATTGTTTTTGACTCCTTGAATAGGTATTAGGTATATTTAAATAATATGAAGCCCTTGGATCAAACTCATTTCATATCAAAGGTTAAAACTATTATAGTCTCTTACGAGATTATGTGGTGTATGAACACCTATCAAATCATTTGATGTGCTTAATTACCATTTTTTTTACTCCTTTAATATGTATTAGGTATATTTAAAGCATATGAAGCCCTTGGATCAAAATCATTTCAAATCAAAGCTTAAAACTATCATAGTCTCTAACGAGATTTTGTGGTGTATGAACACCTTTCAAAATATTTGATGTGCTTAATTACCTATTATTTTTTACTCCTTGAATAGGTATTAGGTATATCTAAATCATATGAAGCCCCTTGATCAAACTCATTTTAAATCAAAGCTTAAAACGATCATAGTCTCTTACGAGATTTTGTGGTGTATGAACACCTTTCAAATCATTTGATGTGCTTAATTACCTATTGTTTTTGACTCCTTGAATAGGTATTAGGTATATGTAAAGCCTATGAAGCCCTTGGATCAAACTCATATTAAATCAAAGCTTAAAACTATCATAGTCTTACGAGATTTTGTGGTGTATGAACACCTTTCAAATCATTTGATGTGCTTAATTACCTATTGTTTTTTACTCCTTGAATAGGTATTAGGTATATGTAAAGCATAAGAAGCTCTTGGATCAAACTCATTTCAAATCAAAGGTTAAAACTATCATAGTCTCTTACGATATTTTGTGATGTATGAACACCTTTCAAATCATTTGATGTGCTTAATTACCTATTGTTTTTTAATCCTTGAATATGTATTAGGTATATCTAAATCATATGAAGCACTTGGATCAAACTCATTTTCAAATCAAAGTTAAAAACTATCATAGTCTCTTACGAGATTTTGTGGTGTATGAACACCTTTCAAATCATTTGATGTGCTTAATTACCTATTGTTTTTTACTCCTTGAATAGGTATTAGGTACATTTAAATCATATGAAGCCCTTGGATCAAACTCATTTCGTATCAAAGGTTAAAACTATCATAGTCTCTTACGAGATTTTGTGGTGTATGAACACCTTTCAAACCTTTGATGTGCTTAATTACCTATTGTTTTTGACTCCTTTAATAGGTATTAGGTATATGTGATGCATATGAAGCCCTTGGATCAAACTCATTTCAAATCAAAGGTTAAAACTATCATAGTCTCTTACGAGATTTTGTGGTGTATGAACACCTTTCAAATCATTTGATATACTTAATTACCTATTGTTTTTGACTCCTTGAATAGGTATTAGGTATATTTAAATAATATGAAGCCCTTGGATCAAACTCATTTCATATCAAAGGTTAAAACTATTATAGTCTCTTACGAAATTATGTGGTGTATGAACACCTATCAAATCATTTGATGTGCTTAATTACCATTTTTTTTACTCCTTTAATATGTATTAGGTATATTTAAAGCATATGAAGCCCTTGGATCAAAATCATTTCAAATCAAAGCTTAAAACTATCATAGTCTCTAACGAGATTTTGTGGTGTATGAACACCTTTCAAAATATTTGATGTGCTTAATTACCTATTATTTTTTACTCCTTGAATAGGTATTAGGTATATCTAAATCATATGAAGCCCCTTGATCAAACTCATATTAAATCAAAGCTTAAAACGATCATAGTCTCTTACGAGATTTTGTGGTGTATGAACACCTTTCAAATCATTTGATGTGCTTAATTACCTATTGTTTTTGACTCCTTGAATAGGTATTAGGTATATGTAAAGCATAAGAAGCTCTTGGATCAAACTCATTTCAAATCAAAGGTTAAAACTATCATAGTCTCTTACGATATTTTGTGATGTATGAACACCTTTCAAATCATTTGATGTGCTTAATTACCTATTGTTTTTCAATCCTTGAATAGGTATTAGGTATATCTAAATCATATGAAGCACTTGGATCAAACTCATTTTCAAATCAAAGTTGAAAACTGTCATAGTCTCTTACGAGATTTTGTGGTGTATGAACACCTTTCAAATCATTTGATGTGCTTAATTACCTATTGTTTTTTACTCCTTGAATAGGTATTAGGTACATTTAAATCATATAAAGCCCTTGGATCAAACTCATTTCGTATCAAAGGTTAAAACTATCATAGTCTCTTACGAGATTTTGTGGTGTATGAACACCTTTCAAACCTTTGATGTGCTTAATTACCTATTGTTTTTATTGTTTTTGACTCCTTTAATAGGTATTAGGTATATGTGATGCATATGAAGCCCTTGGATCAAACTCATTTCAAATCAAAGGTTAAAACTATCATAGTCTCTTACGAGATTTTGTGGTGTATGAACACCTTTCAAATCATTTGATGTACTTAATTACCTATTGTTTTTTACTCCTTGAATAGGTATTAGGTATATTTAAATAATATGAAGCCCTTGGATCAAACTCATTTCATATCAAAGGTTAAAACTATTATAGTCTCTTACGAAATTATGTGGTGTATGAACACCTATCAAATCATTTGATGTGCTTAATTACCATTTTTTTTTACTCCTTTAATATGTATTAGGTATATTTAAAGCATATGAAGCCCTTGGATCAAAATCATTTCAAATCAAAGCTTAAAACTATCATAGTCTCTAACGAGATTTTGTGGTGTATGAACACCTTTCAAAATATTTGATGTGCTTAATTACCTATTATTTTTTACTCCTTGAATAGGTATTAGGTATATCTAAATCATATGAAGCCCCTTGATCAAACTCATATTAAATCAAAGCTTAAAACGATCATAGTCTCTTACGAGATTTTGTGGTGTATGAACACCTTTCAAATCATTTGATGTGCTTAATTACCTATTGTTTTTGACTCCTTGAATAGGTATTAGGTATATGTAAAGCATAAGAAGCTCTTGGATCAAACTCATTTCAAATCAAAGGTTAAAACTATCATAGTCTCTTACGATATTTTGTGATGTATGAACACCTTTCAAATCATTTGATGTGCTTAATTACCTATTGTTTTTCAATCCTTTAATAGGTATTAGGTATATCTAAATCATATGAAGCACTTGGATCAAACTCATTTTCAAATCAAAGTTAAAAACTGTCATAGTCTCTTACGAGATTTTGTGGTGTATGAACACCTTTCAAATCATTTGATGTGCTTAATTACCTATTGTTTTTTACTCCTTGAATAGGTATTAGGTACATTTAAATCATATGAAGCCCTTGGATCAAACTCATTTCGTATCAAAGGTTAAAACTATCATAGTCTCTTACGAGATTTTGTGGTGTATGAACACCTTTCAAACCATTTGATGTGCTTAATTACCTATTGTTTTTATTGTTTTTGACTCCTTTAATAGGTATTAGGTATATGTGATGCATATGAAGCCCTTGGATCAAACTCATTTCAAATCAAAGGTTAAAACTATCATAGTCTCTTACGAGATTTTGTGGTGTATGAACACCTTTCAAATCATTTGATGTACTTAATTACCTATTGTTTTTGACTCCTTGAATAGGTATTAGGTATATTTAAATAATATGAAGCCCTTGGATCAAACTCATTTCATATCAAAGGTTAAAACTATTATAGTCTCTTACGAGATTATGTGGTGTATGAACACCTATCAAATCATTTGATGTGCTTAATTACCATTTTTTTTACTCCTTTAATATGTATTAGGTATATTTAAAGCATATGAAGCCCTTGGATCAAAATCATTTCAAATCAAAGCTTAAAACTATCATAGTCTCTAACGAGATTTTGTGGTGTATGAACACCTTTCAAAATATTTGATGTGATGCATAAAGCATTTCATAAGCAAGAGCATTCGTTGGTTAAGAACCGAAGAAATCAGTTTTGCTTCAAGCCTTGTTGGAACCGTACCAACAACCACCACTTTCACTAGCCTTGGAACCACCAAACTAGGCCACCAATGTCAAAGAAGAACTCTTGGTGCAACCTTGCTTTGTTAAATTAGTAACTAATCTACGTTAGTTAGCTAATTAACTCAAAGACTTGAATTAGGACAAACTGTCAAGTTTTTACTCTAAGCGCACAGCTCAAAGAAATGAGTATAACTCTTAATTCATTCAACCAAGTCTAATGAAACTTCTTGCATTACAAACCTAACATATAAAGCAGTAACATACCAAAAATTCACGTTATTTGGTGATGTTTTGCTTAGGTAACAAAAGCCATCTTAAACTATTACAAAAATCTGGCCAGTTTTCAGTACCTAGGTGCAATGATTGAGGGATTCTGAGAAACGAAAATGTCCTACTGCAAAAAGGAAGCTAAGGTAATAAAATAGACATTCTAAGGAAAATATCCTCAAAAAATCAGCTCCAAAAGCCAAAAAAAGACGGCTGCCCAGAACTGATGAAGATGGGCCCAGAATGACGCCTGATTGCTGCGGTTTTGGATACTTCTTCATGAAGCTCTCATTTCCTATTGATTATTTCCTCCAACTCTTCACATGCTTGTTGGTGATGTATGTAAGCACACAGGTGAGTCATGTATGGTTGCCTTAGCCAAGAATAAAGCTCAAAAACGTGGCCAAAATACTCCCTAAACCAACCGTATAAAACCTGTTCTTCCAAAACAGTTTCACTAAGCTTACTTTAATGACTTAGAACTAATTAATTAAGCTATTTAATCATAATTCAAGCTTGATTACTAATACTTTATGATGTTAAGATGATCATAAGCATTAATCAACAAGGCTTAAAAAAGATTAAGAAGGTGTTAAGCTTAATTAACAATTCGAAGTACTTGTTTGTTCGAAATTGGATTAAGTAAGCTAATGAATTGAATCTCCTTCACCTTAATATCTTCTTGATGACTCTTTGCTAGGAGACTTGGATTGATCATGGATGCTCCTGCATCATTCTCTCCTGGTTTGGAGAAGTCTTCTTGCAACTCGAAATCTTCTTCCAAATATGGAGCTAAGTCACCCACATTGAAGGTGGCCGAAATGTTGCCCATCTCACTTGGTAGCTCTATCTTGTATGCATTGTTATTGATCTTCTCAAGCACCCTAAATGGACCATCACTCCTTAGCATTAGCTTGTTCTTCCTTCTGGATGGAAATCGTTCCTTCCTTAGGTGCAACCATACTAAGTCCCCGGGCTTGTAAATGACCTCCTTTCGATGCTTGTTAGCTCGGACCTTGTAAGCTTCATTAACCTTCTCAATGTGTGCTCTAATCTTTTGGTGAAGCTTTTTCATCTCCTTTGCTTTCTCCTCTGCATCTTTGCTTTGCCTCACTTCAACTGGAATAGGTAGTAAATCAATGGGACTTAAAGAATTAACCCCATAGTTCACTTCGAATGGAGAGCACTTCGTGGCATATGTAGGTGATCTATTATAAGCAAATTCTGCATGTGCTAGCTTTAGATCCCAATCTTTCTGTGACTTGTTAACTAGAGTCCTGAGGAGAGTAGTAAGTGTCCTGTTTGTAACCTCCGTTTGACCATCAGTTTGTGGATGCGCCGTGGTACTAAAGAGGAGCTTAGTACCTAGGAGCTTCCATAAAGTCTTCCAAAAGAAACTGAGGAACTTAACATCCTTATCAGAAACAATAGTCTTCGGTACACCATGTAATCTAATGATCTCCTTGAAGTACAAATCAGCTACATGAATTGCATCATCCGTCTTGTTGCAAGCAATGAAATGAGCCATCTTTGAGAATCGATCCACCACCACCATAATAGCATCTCTTTGCCTTTGGGTCCTAGGCAAAGCCACAATGAAATCCATACTAACATCTTCCCATGGATGATTAGGAACTGGAAGTGGAGTATATAGCCCTTGATGAAAAGAACTCTTGGCCTTTTGACATGTAGAACAACGAGCTAGAACTGAATGAACATCACCTGCAAGTTTTGGCCAATAAAAGTGTTCCTGCAAAACATCCACAGTTTTGTTAATACCAAAATGTCCTGCTAGGCCTCCTCCATGAACCTCCTTGATGAGCAAATCCCTTAGTGAGCACTTAGGGATACAAAGCTTATTATTTCGGAAGAGAAAACCATCTAGAACCGAAAAAGCTCCATGAGAACCATCCTTGCACGCTTCTATCAATGGTGAAAAATCTGGATCATCATAATAAAGCTCCTTAATATGAGTGAAGCCAAGAACTCGAGCCTCCATTAGAGAAAGCATAGAATGCCTCCTAGATAATGCATCTGCAACCACATTAGAAACTCCAGTTTTGTACTTTAAAACAAAATCAAAAGATTGAAGGAACTCCACCCATTTAGCATGCCGTGAACTGAGCTTATGTTGTCCATTAATGTACTTCAAAGCTTGATGATCTGAATGCAACACAAACTGAGCTGGCCTAAGATAATGAGTCCAATAAGTCAAGGCACGAACGATAGCATAGAACTCTTTATCATAGGTGCTGTAGTTGAGCTTGGCATGATTGAGCTTCTCACTGAAATAGGCTATGGGACGCCCTCCTTGTTGTAAAACAGCTCCAATCCCTACGCCACTTGCATCACATTCCACTTCAAACACTTTCTTGAAATCTGGTAAGGCTAGAACAGGCGCCTCACAAAGCTTGCCTTTCAACTGATCAAATGCTTCCTGAGCTGCTGGAGTCCAAGTGAAAGAACCCCCTTTGATACATTCGGTCAGTGGAGCCAAAATAGTACTAAAACCTCTGATGAATCTCCTGTAAAAAGATGCCAATCCATGAAAACTTCGAACTTCTGTGATGGACTTTGGAATTGGCCATGATTTGATTGCCTCCACCTTGGATTCATCCATAGAAATGCCCTGAGATGAAATAATGAAGCCAAGAAAACACACACTAGAAGCTTAAGGAAAACCTTCTTCAGATGAATAAGATGATCATGTTCACTGTTGCTATACACAAGAATATCATCAAAATAAACCACAACAAACGAACCAATGAAAGGACGAAGTACCTCATGCATGAGCCTCATGAAAGTACTAGGAGCATTAGTTAAACCAAATGGCATAACACGCCACTCATATAACCCACTCTTAGTCTTAAAGGCTGTTTTCCATTCATCCCCTTCCTTGATTCGAATCTGATGATAACCACTACGCAAATCTATCTTGGAGAATATAGTAGCACCATGTAGTTCATCGAGCAAATCATCAAGCCTAGGAATAGGATACCTATACTTGATGGTAATGTTGTTTATAGCCCTGCAATCTACACACATACGCATAGTTCCATCCTTCTTTGGAACCAAAATAACAGGAACAGCACATGGACTAAGACTTTCTTGTACAAACCCTTTAGCTAATAATTCAGTAATCTGTTTTTGCAACTCTTTAGCTTCTTCAGGATTACATCTATAAGCTGCCTTGTTAGGTAATGGTGCTCCAGGAACTAAGTCAATTTGATGCTCAATACCCCTACTAGGTGGTAAACCATATGGAAGATCCTCGGGAAAAATATCACTAAAATCATTCACTAATGGTTTAACCCAATCATGTAATTCACGAGTATTTTAATCATTTGCAGCAAATAACAACAACAAGTACATTTCCTTCCCCTTTTCAATGGCCTTATCAACTTGATGTTTTTGGAGAATTAAGGATTTCTGATTTTTAGCCTTTGAATTAGAGGTTTCTTTCTTAGGCAAATTCGGAACCTTTTTGCTAGGACTAAGTATAATTTTCTTGTTTTCATGCATGAAAGTGTATGTATTAGTCCTACCATTATGTAAGGTTTCCTTATCAGATTGCCACGGCCTCCATAAGAGAATATGACATGCATTCATAGGCACTACATCACATAAAACCTTATCATTATACGAATCACCAAAAGAGAAGCTAATTAAAGCTTGTTTTGTTACCTCCACACAGTTACCATCATTAAGCCAATGAAGCTTATATGGTTTAGGATGACTGAAGGTAGGATAATTGAGCTTCTCCACCATAGAACTCGAAGCTACATTAGTGCAACTCCCACCATCAATAATCATGGAACAAATCTTGCCCTTGATTAAGCATTTTGTCTGAAAAATCTGGTCTCGTTGAGATGGTATAGCTTCGGCTTCTTTGGAGTGAAGGACCCTCCTTAGAACCAAGCTAAGATGATCATCTCCTTCCACTTCATCAACAAGAACATCTTCATTGCATTCATCCTCCTTTTCAGATTCTTTTTCGTGCTCCTCTTGATCTTTAAGGGCATCTTCTATGTTTTTAATGTCTAGTAAGGTCATTACCCTTCTGTTTGGGCATTGTGCTTGATAATGACCATAACCATGACACTTAAAACATTTGACATCATCCTTCTTGGAAGAACTTTCAGCAACTTTCTTCCCTTTATCAAGAAATTTCGAACCAGCTTCATTTTTAGGTGTAAATGGAGATGTCGAAGTAGGCTTTACATACGAACTAGAACCTCCTTTAGCATAAGAAGTTCCTTTGCTAAATACCTTCTTCTTCTTGTCTTTTTGATGCTTTTCCACCTTAAGAGCCAACCTGAAAAGTTCATCTAAAGTAGAATAAGATTGAAGCTCAAGCTTCTTTTGGATGTCACGATCTAGGCCCTTCACAAAACGAGCCATGGTCTGCTCTTCCCTTTCTTGAACATCCAATTTCATCATCAACTTTTCATATTCATGGATGTAGGTCTCAACATTCTTGGTACCTTGGAACAAATCAGAAAGTTGCTTATGCTTCCTTTCTCTAGCAAGAGCAACGTTTTCCCACCAAAGGGATGCATAACCCTTTAGCTTAGTGATAGCCAACTTGAAAGATTTCGAATCATCATACTCCTTTAGCTCGAAAATCCTATTGCATCTCGAAACCCATTCCAAATAAGCATGCGGATTAAGGTTTCCATCAAATTCTGGAACATCTAACTTGATGTCTCGAAAATCATCTTGTTTTCGTGGCCTCCTTCTTTGATTAGAAGTTTGTGATTGTACTTCTTCACTAGAGTCATAAACAACCTCATTCTCATCTTCAAAGTGCCTCCTTTCATGAACTTCTCTTCGAACTCCAACACTAGAACTTCGAAAAGCTTTCATGAGATTTGCCATTTGCTCACTAATTGTAGCCATTTGATTCTCAAGGCCAACTAACCTTGCTTCATTCAATGTCATTCCCCTTCTAAACTGATTTGGATCTTCACCACCACTCATTTTAACAACCACTAAGTTGTATCAAAGATTAGAGGTGAAAAGAGAAGAAAAGAGATGTGTTTGGGCTTAGAATTGATTTCGGTTTTGGGGGGGATAAGTGTATGAGTTTAGGAAATGATTATGGGATGATTAGAGGGTTAAAAGAATGCTCTTAAACTAACCAAAGCTCTGATACCAAATGATGCATAAAGCATTTCATAAGCAAGAGCATTCGTTGGTTAAGAACCGAAGAAATCAGTTTTGCTTCAAGCCTTGTTGGAACCGTACCAACAACCACCACTTTCACTAGCCTTAGAACCACCAAACTAGGCCACCAATGTCAAAGAAGAACTCTTGGTGCAACCTTTCTTTGTTAAATTAGTAACTAATCTACGTTAGTTAGCTAATTAACTCAAAGACTTGAATTAGGACAAACTGTCCAGTTTTTACTCTAAGCGCACAGCTCAAAGAAATGAGTATAACTCTTAATTCATTCAACCAAGTCTAATGAAACTTCTTGTATTACAATCCTAACATATAAAGCAGTAACATACCAAAAATTCACGTCATTTGGTGATGTTTTGCTTAGGTAACAAAAGCCATCTTAAACTATTACAAAAATCTGGCCAGTTTTCAGTACCTAGGTGCAATGATTGAGGGATTCTGAGAAACGAAAATGTCCTACTGCAAAAAGGAAGCTAAGGTAATAAAATAGACATTCTAAGGAAAATATCCTCAAAAAATCAGCTCCAAAAGCCAAAAAAAGACGGCTGCCCAGAACTGATGAAGATGGGCCCAGAATGACGCCTGATTGCTGCGGTTTTGGATACTTCTTCATGAAGCTCTCATTTCCTATTGATTATTTCCTCCAACTCTTCACATGCTTGTTGGTGATGTATGTAAGCACACAGGTGAGTCATGTATGGTTGCCTTAGCCAAGAATAAAGCTCAAAAACGTGGCCAAAATACTCCCTAAACCAACCGTATAAAACCTGTTCTTCCAAAACAGTTTCACTAAGCTTACTTTAATGACTTAGAACTAATTAATTAAGCTATTTAATCATAATTCAAGCTTGATTACTAATACTTTATGATGTTA
This sequence comes from Patellifolia procumbens, assembly GCA_947645195.1. Classification (NCBI taxonomy): domain Eukaryota; kingdom Viridiplantae; phylum Streptophyta; class Magnoliopsida; order Caryophyllales; family Amaranthaceae; genus Patellifolia; species Patellifolia procumbens. The sequence continues at coordinate 381,342 of CANSGD010000275.1, read as the reverse complement.
AGATGATCATAAGCATTAATCAACAAGGCTTAAAAAAGATTAAGAAGGTGTTAAGCTTAATTAACAATTCGAAGTACTTGTTTGTTCGAAATTGGATTAAGTAAGCTAATGAATTGAATCTCCTCCACCTTAATCTCTTCTTGATGACTCTTTGCTAGGAGACTTTGATTGATCATGGATGCTCCTGCATAATGATGTGCTTAATTACCTATTATTTTTTACTCCTTGAATAGGTATTAGGTATATCTAAATCATATGAAGCCCCTTGATCAAACTCATTTCAAAACAAAGCTTAAAACGATCATAGTCTCTTACGAGATTTTGTGGTGTATGAACACCTTTCAAATCATTTGATGTGTTAATTACCTATTGTTTTTGACTCCTTGAATAGGTATTAGGTATATGTAAAGCCTATGAAGCCCTTGGATCAAACTCATATTAAATCAAAGCTTAAAACTATCATAGTCTTACGAGATTTTGTGGTGTATGAACACCTTTCAAATCATTTGATGTGCTTAATTACCTATTGTTTTTGACTCCTTGAATAGGTATTAGGTATATGTAAAGCATAAGAAGCTCTTGGATCAAACTCATTTCAAATCAAAGGTTAAAACTATCATAGTCTCTTACGATATTTTGTGATGTATGAACACCTTTCAAATCATTTGATGTGCTTAATTACCTATTGTTTTTTAATCCTTGAATAGGTATTAGGTATATCTAAATCATATGAAGCACTTGGATCAAACTCATTTTCAAATCAAAGTTAAAAACTATCATAGTCTCTTACGAGATTTTGTGGTGTATGAACACCTTTCAAATCATTTGATATGCTTAATTACCTATTGTTTTTTACTCCTTGAATAGGTATTAGGTACATTTAAATCATATGAAGCCCTTGGATCAAACTCATTTCGAATCAAAGGTTAAAACTATCATAGTCTCTTACGAGATTTTGTGGTGTATGAACACCTTTCAAACCTTTGATGTGCTTAATTACCTATTGTTTTTGACTCCTTTAATAGGTATTAGGTATATGTGATGCATATGAAGCCCTTGGATCAAACTCATTTCAAATCAAAGGTTAAAACTATCATAGTCTCTTACGAGATTTTGTGGTGTATGAACACCTTTCAAATCATTTGATGTACTTAATTACCTATTGTTTTTGACTCCTTGAATAGGTATTAGGTATATTTAAATAATATGAAGCCCTTGGATCAAACTCATTTCATATCAAAGGTTAAAACTATTATAGTCTCTTACGAGATTATGTGGTGTATGAACACCTATCAAATCATTTGATGTGCTTAATTACCATTTTTTTTACTCCTTTAATATGTATTAGGTATATTTAAAGCATATGAAGCCCTTGGATCAAAATCATTTCAAATCAAAGCTTAAAACTATCATAGTCTCTAACGAGATTTTGTGGTGTATGAACACCTTTCAAAATATTTGATGTGCTTAATTACCTATTATTTTTTACTCCTTGAATAGGTATTAGGTATATCTAAATCATATGAAGCCCCTTGATCAAAATCATTTCAAATCAAAGCTTAAAACTATCATAGTCTCTTACGAGATTTTGTGGTGTATGAACACCTTTCAAATCATTTGATGTGCTTAATTACCTATTGTTTTTGACTCCTTGAATAGGTATTAGGTATATGTAAAGACTATGAAGCCCTTGGATCAAACTCATTTTAAATCAAAGCTTAAAAATATCATAGTCTTTACGAGATTTTGTGGTGTATGAACACCTTTCAAATCATTTGATGTGCTTAATTACCTATTGTTTTTGACTCCTTGAATAGGTATTAGGTATATGTAAAGCATAAGAAGCTCTTGGATCAAACTCATTTCAAATCAAAGGTTAAAACTATCATAGTCTCTTACGATATTTTGTGATGTATGAACACCTTTCAAATCATTTGATGTGCTTAATTACCTATTGTTTTTGACTCCTTTGAATAGGTATTAGGTATATCTAAATCATATGAAGCACTTGGATCAAACTCATTTTCAGAATCAAAGTTAAAAACTATCATAGTCTCTTACGATATTTTGTGGTGTATGAACACCTTTCAAATCATTTGATGTGCTTAATTGCCTATTGTTTTTTACTCCTTGAATAGGTAGTACGTATACTTAAATCATATGAAGCCCTTGGATCAAACTCATTTCGTATCAAAGGTTAAAACTATCATAGTCTCTTACGAGATTTTGTGGTGTATGAACACCTTTCAAATCATTTGATGTGCTTAATTACCTATTGTTTTTGACTCCTTGAATAGGTATTAGGTATATGTGAAGCATAAGAAGCCCTTGGATCAAACTCATTTCAAATCAAAGGTTAAAACTATCATAGTCTCTTACGAGATTTTGTGGTGTATGAACACCTTTCAAATCATTTGATGTGCTTAATTACCTATTGTTTTTGACTCCTTGAATAGGTATTAGGTATATGTAAATCATATAAAGCACTTGGATCAAACTCATTTCAAATCAAAGGTAAAAACTATCATAGTCTCTTACGAGATTTTGTGGTGTATGAACACCTTTCAAATCATTTGATGTGCTTAATGACCTATTGTTTTTTACTCCTTGAATAGGTAGTAGGTATACTTAAATCATATGAAGCCCTTGGATCAAACTCATTTCTAGAATCAAAGGTTAAAACTATCATAATCTCTTACGAGATTTTGTGGTGTATGAACACCTTTCAAATCATTTGATGTGCTTAATTACCTATTGTTTTTGTACTCCTTTAATAGGTATTAGGTATATGTGAAGCCTATGAACCCCTTGGATCAAACTCATTTCAAACCAAAGGTTAAAACTATCATAATCTCTTACGAGATTTTGTGGTGTATGAACACCTTTCAAATCATTTGATTTGCTTAATTACCTATTGTTTTTGACTCCTTTAATAGGTATTAGGTATATGTAAAGCATAAGAAGCCCTTGGATCAAACTCATTTCAAATCAAAGGTTAAAACTATCATAGTCTCTTACGAGATTTTGTGGTGTATGAACACCTTTCAAATCATTTGATGTGCTTAATTACCTATTGTTTTTGAATCCTTGAATAGGTATTAGGTATATCTAAATCATATAAAGCCCTTGGATCAAACTCATTTCGAATCAAAGGTAAAAACTATCATAGTCTCTGACGATATTTTGTGGTGTATGAACACCTTTCAAATCATTTGATGTGCTTAATTACCTATTGTTTTTTACTCCTTGAATAGGTAGTACGTATACCTAAATCATATGAAGCCCTTGGATCAAACTCATTTTCAAATCAAAGGTAAAAACTATCATAGTCTCTTACGAGATTTTGTGGTGTATGAACACCTTTCAAATCATTTGATGTGCTTAATTACCTATTGTTTTTGAATCCTTGAATAGGTATTAGGTATATCTAAATCATATGAAGCCCTTGGATCAAACTCATTTTCAAATCAAAGGTTAAAAACTATCATAGTCTCTTACGAGATTTTGTGGTGTATGAACACCTTTCAAACAATTTGATATGCTTAATTACCTATTGTTTTTTACTCCTTGAATAGGTATTAGGTACATGTATGATGCATATGAAGCCCTTGGATCAAACTCATTTCGAATCAAAGGTTAAAACTATCATAGTATCTTACGAGATTTTGTGGTGTATGAACACCTTTCAAACCATTTGATGTACTTAATTACCTATTGTTTTAGACTCCTTGAATAGGTATTAGGTATATGTAAAGAATATGAAGCCCTTGGATCAAACTCATTTCATATCAAAGGTTAAAACTATTATAGTCTCTTACGAGATTATGTGGTGTATGAACACCTATAAAATCATTTGATGTGCTTAAATACCATTTTTTTTGACTCCTTTAATATGTATTAGGTATATTTAAAGCATATGAAGCCCTTGGATCAAAATCATTTCAAATCAAAGCTTAAAACTATCATAGTCTCTAACGAGATTTTGTGGTGTATGAACACCTTTCAAAATATTTGATGTGCTTAATTACCTATTATTTTTTACTCCTTGAATAGGTATTAGGTATATCTAAATCATATGAAGCCCCTTGATCAAAATCATTTCAAATCAAAGCTTAAAACTATCATAGTCTCTTACGAGATTTTGTGGTGTATGAACACCTTTCAAATCATTTGATGTGCTTAATTACCTATTGTTTTTGACTCCTTGAATAGGTATTAGGTATATGTAAAGACTATGAAGCCCTTGGATCAAACTCATTTTAAATCAAAGCTTAAAAATATCATAGTCTTACGAGATTTTGTGGTGTATGAACACCTTTCAAATCATTTGATGTGCTTAATTACCTATTGTTTTTGACTCCTTGAATAGGTATTAGGTATATGTAAAGCATAAGAAGCTCTTGGATCAAACTCATTTCAAATCAAAGGTTAAAACTATCATAGTCTCTTACGATATTTTGTGATGTATGAACACCTTTCAAATCATTTGATGTGCTTAATTACCTATTGTTTTTGAATCCTTGAATAGGTATTAGGTATATCTAAATCATATAAAGCACTTGGATCAAACTCATTTTAGAATCAAAGTTAAAAACTATCATAGTCTCTTACGATATTTTGTGGTGTATGAACACCTTTCAAATCATTTGATGTGCTTAATTGCCTATTGTTTTTTACTCCTTGAATAGGTAGTACGTATACTTAAATCATATGAAGCCCTTGGATCAAACTCATTTCGTATCAAAGGTTAAAACTATCATAATCTCTTACGAGATTTTGTGGTGTATGAACACCTTTCAAATCATTTGATTTGCTTAATTTCCTATTGTTTTTGACTCCTTTAATAGGTATTAGGTATATGTAAAGCATAAGAAGCTCTTGGATCAAACTCATTTCAAATCAAAGGTTAAAACTATCATAGTCTCTTACGATATTTTGTGATGTATGAACACCTTTCAAATCATTTGATGTGCTTAATTACCTATTGTTTTTGAATCCTTGAATAGGTATTAGGTATATGTAAATCATATAAATCACTTGGATCAAACTCATTTAGAATCAAAGTTAAAAACTATCATAGTCTCTTACGATATTTTGTGGTGTATGAACACCTTTCAAATCATTTGATGTGCTTAATTACCTATTGTTTTTTACTCCTTGAATAGGTAGTACGTATACTTAAATCATATGAAGCCCTTGGATCAAACTCATTTCGTATCAAAGGTTAAAACTATCATAATCTCTTACGAGATTTTGTGGTGTATGAACACCTTTCAAATCATTTGATTTGCTTAATTTCCTATTGTTTTTGACTCCTTTAATAGGTATTAGGTATATGTGATGCCTATGAACCCCTTGGATCAAACTCATTTCAAACCAAAGGTTAAAACTATCATAATCTCTTACGAGATTTTGTGGTGTATGAACACCTTTCAAATCATTTGATTTGCTTAATTTCCTATTGTTTTTGACTCCTTTAATAGGTATTAGGTATATGTAAAGCATAAGAAGCTCTTGGATCAAACTCATTTCAAATCAAAGGTTAAAACTATCATAGTCTCTTACGATATTTTGTGATGTATGAACACCTTTCAAATCATTTGATGTGCTTAATTACCTATTGTTTTTGAATCCTTGAATAGGTATTAGGTATATCTAAATCATATAAATCACTTGGATCAAACTCATTTAGAATCAAAGTTAAAAACTATCATAGTCTCTTACGATATTTTGTGGTGTATGAACACCTTTCAAATCATTTGATGTGCTTAATTACCTATTGTTTTTTACTCCTTGAATAGGTAGTACGTATACTTAAATCATATGAAGCCCTTGGATCAAACTCATTTCGTATCAAAGGTTAAAACTATCATAGTCTCTTACGATATTTTGTGATGTATGAACACCTTTCAAATCATTTGATGTGCTTAATTACCTATTGTTTTTGAATCCTTGAATAGGTATTAGGTATATCTAAATCTTATGAAGCACTTGGATCAAACTCATTTTCAAATCAAAGTTAAAAACTATCATAGTCTCTTACGAGATTTTGTGGTGTATGAACACCTTTCAAATAATTTGATATGCTTAATTACCTATTGTTTTTTACTCCTTGAATAGGTATTAGGTACATTTATATCATATGAAGCCCTTGGATCAAACTCTTTCGTATCAAAGGTTAAAACTATCATAGTATCTTACGAGATTTTGTGGTGTATGAACACCTTTCAAACCCATGATGTGCTTAATTACCTATTGTTTTAGACTCCTTTAATAGGTATTAGGTATATGTGATGCATATGAAGCCCTTGGATCAAACTCATTTCATATCAAAGGTTAAAACTATTATAGTCTCTTACGAGATTATGTGGTGTATGAACACCTATAAAATAATTTGATGTGCTTAAATACCATTTTTTTTGACTCCTTTAATATGTATTAGGTATATTTAAAGCATATGAAGCCCTTGGATCAAAATCATTTCAAATCTAAGCTTAAAACTATCATAGTCTCTAACGGGATTTTGTGGTGTATGAACACCTTTCAAAATATTTGATGTGCTTAATTACCTATTATTTTTTACTCCCTGAATAGGTATTAGGTATATCTAAATCATATGAAGCCCCTTGATCAAACTCATTTTCAAATCAAAGTTTAAAACTATTATAGTCTCTAACGGGATTTTGTGGTGTATGAACACCTTTCAAATCTTTTGATGTGCCTAATTACCTATTGTTTTTGACTCCTTGAATATGTATTAGGTATATGTAAAGCATAAGAATCTCTTGGATCAAACTCATTTCAAATCAAAGGTTAAAACTATCATACTCTGTTACGATATTTTGTGATGTATGAACACCTTTCAAATCATTTGATGTGCTTAATTACCTATTGTTTTTGCCTCTTTGAATAGGTATTAGGTATATCTAAATCATATGTAGAAATTGGATCAAACTCATTTTCAAATCAAAGTTAAAAACTATCATAGTCTCTTACGAGATTTTGTGGTGTATGAACACCTTTCAAATCATTTGATGTGCTTAATTACCTATTGTTTTACTCCTTGAATAGGTATTAGGTATATGTGAGGAATATGAAGCCCTTGGATCAAACTCATTTCAAATCAAAGGTTAAAACTATCATAGTCTCTAACGAGATTTTGTGGTGTATGAACACCTTTCAAATCATTTGATGTACTTAATTACCTATTGTTTATGACTCCTTGAATATGTATTAGGTATATTTAAATCATATGAAGCCCTTGGATCAAACTCATTTCATATCAAAGGTTAAAACTATCATAGTCTCTTACGAGATTATGTGGTGTATGAACACCTTTCAAATCATTTGATGTGCTTTATGACCTTTTTTTTTACTCCTTTACTAGGTATTAGGTATATTTAAATCATATGAAGCCCTTGGATCAAAATCATTTCAAATCAAAGCTTAAAACTATCATAGTCTCCTACGAGATTTTGTGGTGTATGAACACCTTTCAAATCATTTGATGTGCTTAATTACCTATTGTTTTTTATTCCTTTTATAGGTATTAGGTATATGTAAAGCCTATGAAGCCCTTGGATCAAACTCATTTTAAATCAAAGGTTAAAACTATCATAGACTTAAGAGATTTCGTGGTGTATGAACACCTTTCAAATCACTTGATGTGCTTAATTACCTATTGTTTTTTACTCCTTTTATAGGTATTAGGTATATTTAAAGCATATGAAGACCTTGGATCAAAATCATTTCAAATCAAAGGTTAAAACTATCATACTCTCTTATGAGATTTTGTGGTGTATGAACACCTTTCACATCATTTGATGTGCTTAATTACCTTTTTTTTTTACTCCTTGAATGGGTATTAGGTATATTTAAATCATATGAAGCCCTTGGATCAAACTCATTTTCAAATCAAAGTTTAAAACTATCATAGTCTCTAACGAGATTTTGTGGTGTATGAACACCTTTCAAATCACTTGATGTGCTTAATTACCTATTGTTTTTGACTCCTTTTATAGGTACTAGGTATGTTTAAAGCATATAAAGACCTTGGATCAAACTCATTTCAAATCAAAGGTTAAAACTATTATACTATATTATGAGATTTTGTGGTGTATGAACACCTTTCAAATCATTTGATGTGCTTAATCACCTATTGTTTTTTACTCATTGAATAGGTATTAGGTATATTTAAATCATATGAAGCCCTTGGATCAAACTCATTTCGTATCAAAGGTTAAAACTATCATAGTCTCTTATGAGATTTTGTGGTATATGAACACCTTTCAAATCATTTGATGTACTTAATTACCTATTGTTTTTGACTCCTTGAATAGGTATTAGGTATATTTAAATCATATGAAGCCCTTGGATCAAACTCATTTCATATCAAAGGTTAAAACTATCATAGTCTCTTACGAGATTTTGTGGTGAATGAACACCTTTCAAATCATTTCATGTGCTTAATTACCTATTGTTTTTGACTCCTTCAATAGGTATTAGGTATATGTAATATCATACGAAGCACTTGGATCAAACTCATTTTCAAATCAAAGTTAAAAACTATCATAGTTCTTACGAGATTTTGTGGTGTATGAACACCTTTCAAATCATTTGATGTGCTTAATTACCTATTGTTTTTTACTCCTTGAATAGGTATTAGGTATATTAAAATCATATGAAGCCCTTGGATCAAACTCATTTCGTATCAAAGGTTAAAACTATTATAGTCTCTTACGAGATTTTGTGGTGTATGAACACCTTTCAAATCATTTGATGTTCTTAATTACATATTGTTTTTGAGTCCTTCAATAGGTATTAGGTATATGTAAAGCCTATGAAGCCCTTGGATCAAACCCATTTTAAATCAAAGCTTAAAACTATCATTGTCTTACGAGATTTTGTGGTTTATGAACACCTTTAAAATCATTTGATGTGCTTAATTACCTATTTTTTTTGACTCCTTGAATAGGTATTAGGTATATGTAAAGCATAAGAAGCTCTTGGATCAAACTCATTTCAAATCAAAGGTTAAAACTATCATTGTCTCTTACGATATTTGGTGATGTACGAACACCTTTCAAATCATTTGATGTGCTTAATTACCTATTGTTTTTGAATCCTTGAATAGGTATTAGGTATATCTAAATCATATGAAGCACTTGGATCAAACTCATTTTCAAATCAAAGTTAAAAACTATCATTGTCTTTTACGAGATTTTGTGGTGTATGAACACCTTTCAAATCATTTGATGTGCTTAATTACCTATTGTTTTTTACTCCTTGAATAGGTAGTAGGTATATTTAAATCATATGAAGCCCTTGGATCAAACTCATTTCGTATCAAAGGTTAAAACTATCATAATCTCTTACGAGATTTTGTGGTGTATGAACACCTTTCAAATCATTTGATGTGCTTAATTACCTATTGTTTTTTACTCCTTGAATAGGTATAAGGTACATTTAAATCATATGAAGCCCTTGGATGAAACTCATTTTGTATCAAAGGTTAAAACTATCATAGTCTTTTACGAGATTTTGTGGTGTATGAACACCTTTCAAACCATTTATGTGCTTAATTACCTATTGTTTTTGACTCCTTTAATAGGTATTAGGTATATGTGATCCATATGAATCCCTTGGATCAAACTCATTTCAAATCAAACGTTAAAACTATCATAGTCTCTAACGAGATTTTGTGGTGTATGAACACCTTTCAAAATATTTGATGTTCTTAATTACCTATTATTTTTTACTCTTTGAATAGGTATTAGGAATATAAAAATCATATGAAGCCCCTTGATCAAACTCATTTCAAATCAAAGCTTAAAACTATCATAGTCTCTTACGAGATTTTGTGGTGTATGAACACCTTTCAAATCATTTGATGTGCTTAATTACCTATTGTTTTTGACTCCTTGAATAGGTATTAGCTATATGTAAAGCCTATGAAGCACTTGGATCAAACCCATTTTAAATCAAAGCTTAAAACTATCATAGTCTTACGAGATTTTGTGGTGTATGAACACCTTTCAAATCATTTGATGTGCTTAATTACCTATTTTTTTGACTCCTTGAATAGGTATTAGGTATATGTAAAGCATAAGAAGCTCTTGGATCAAACTCATTTCAAATCAAAGGTTAAAACTATCATAGTCTCTTACGATATTTGGTGATGTATGAACACCTTTCAAATCATTTGATGTGCTTAATTACCTATTGTTTTTGAATCCTTGAATAGGTACTAGGTATATCTAAATCATATGAAGCACTTGGATCAAACTCATTTTCAAATCAAAGTTAAAAACTATCATTGTCTCTTACGAGATTTTGTGGTGTATGAACACCTTTCAAATCATTTGATGTGCTTAATTACCTATTGTTTTTCACTCCTTGAATAGGTAGTAGGTATATTTAAATCATATGAAGCCCTTGGATCAAACTCATTTCGTATCAAAGGTTAAAACTATCATAATCTCTTACGAGATTTTGTGGTGTATGAACACCTTTCAAATCATTTGATGTGCTTAATTACCTATTGAATTTTACTCCTTTAATAGGTATTAGGTATATGTGATGCATATGAACCCCTTGGATCAAACTCATTTCAAATCAAAGGTTAAAACTATCAGTCTCTTACGAGATTTTGTGGTGTATGAACACCTTTCAAATCATTTGATGTACTTAATTACCTATTGTTTTTGACTCCTTGAATAGTTATTAGGTATATTTAAATCATATGAAGCCCTTGGATCAAACTCATTTCAAATCAAAGGTTAAAACTATCAGTCTCTTACGAGATTTTGTGGTGTATGAACACCTTTCAAATCATTTGATGTACTTAATTACCTATTGTTTTTGACTCCTTGAATAGGTATTAGGTATATTTAAATGATATGTAGCCCTTGGATCAAACTCATTTCAAATCAAAGGTTAAAACTATTATAGTCTCTTACCAGATTTTGTGGTGTATGAACACCTTTCAAATCATTTGATGTGCTTAATTACCTATTGTTTTTTACTCCTTAAATAGGTATTAGGTACATTTAAATCATATGAAGCCCTTGGATCAAACTCATTTCGTATCAAAGGTTAAAACTATCATAGTCTCTTACGATATTTTGTGGTGTATGAACACCTTTCAAACCTTTGATGTGCTTAATTACCTATTGTTTTTAACTCCTTTAATAGGTATTAGGTATATGTGATGCATATGAAGCCCTTGGATCAAACTCATTTCAAATCAAACGTTAAAACTATCATAGTCTCTTACGAGATTTTGTGGTGTATGAACACCTTTCAAATCATTTGATGTACTTAATTACCTATTGTTTTTGACTCCTTGAATAGGTATTAGGTATATTTAAATAATATGAAGCCCTTGGATCAAACTCATTTCATATCAAAGCTTAAAACTATTATAGTCTCTTACGAAATTATGTGGTGTATGAACACCTATCAAATCATTTGATGTGCTTAATTACCATTTTTTTTACTCCTTTAATATGTATTAGGTATATTTAAAGCATATGAAGCCCTTGGATCAAAATCATTTCAAATCTAAGCTTAAAACTATCATAGTCTCTAACGAGATTTTGTGGTGTATGAACACCTTTCAAAATATTTGATGTGCTTAATTACCTATTATTTTTTACTCCTTGAATAGGTATTAGGTATATCTAAATCATATGAAGCCCCTTGATCAAATTCATTTCAAATCAAAGCTTAAAACGATCATAGTCTCTTACGAGATTTTGTGGTGTATGAAGACCTTTCAAATCATTTGATGTGCTTAATTACCTATTGTTTTTGACTCCTTGAATAGGTATTAGGTATATGTAAAGCCTATGAAGCCCTTGGATCAAACTCATATTAAATCAAGGCTTAAAACTATCATAGTCTTACGAGATTGTGTGGTGTATGAACACCTTTCAAATCATTTGATGTGATTAATTACCTATTGTTTTTGACTCCTTGAATAGGTATTAGGTATATGTAAAGCATAAGAAGCTCTTGGATCAAACTCATTTCAAATCAAAGGTTAAAACTATCATAGTCTCTTACGATATTTTGTGATGTATGAACACCTTTCAAATCATTTGATGTCCTTAATTACCTATTGTTTTTTAATCCTTGAATAGGTATTAGGTATATCTAAATCATATGAAGCACTTGGATCAAACTCATTTTCAAATCAAAGTTAAAAACTATCATAGTCTCTTACGAGATTTTGTGGTGTATGAACACCTTTCAAATCATTTGATGTGCTTAATTACCTATTGTTTTTTACTCCTTGAATTGGTATTAGGTACATTTAAATCATATGAAGCCCTTGGATCAAACTCATTTCGTATCAAAGGTTAAAACTATCATAGTCTCTTACGAGATTTTGTGGTGTATGAACACCTTTCAAACCCATGATATGCTTAATTACCTATTGTTTTTGACTCCTTTAATAGGTATTAGGTATATGTGATGCATATGAAGCCCTTGGATAAAACTCATTTCAAATCAAAGGTTAAAACTATCATAGTCTCTTACGAGATTTTGTGGTGTATGAACACCTTTAAAATCATTTGATGTACTTAATTACCTATTGTTTTTGACTCCTTGAATAGGTATTAGGTATATTTAAATAATATGAAGCCCTTGGATCAAACTCATTTCATATCAAAGGTTAAAACTACTATAGTCTCTTACGAGATTATGTGGTGTATGAACACCTATCAAAATATTTGATGTGCTTAATTACCTATTATTTTTTACTCCTTGAATAGGTATTAGGTATATCTAAATCATATGAAGCCCCTTGATCAAAATCATTTCAAATCAAAGCTTAAAACTATCATAGTCTCTTACGAGATTTTGTGGTGTATGAACACCTTTCAAATCATTTGATGTGCTTAATTACCTATTGTTTTTGACTCCTTGAATAGGTATTAGGTATATGTAAAGACTATGAAGCCCTTGGATCAAACTCATTTTAAATCAAAGCTTAAAACTATCATAGTCTTACGAGATTTTGTGGTGTATGAACACCTTTCAAATCATTTGATGTGCTTAATTACCTATTGTTTTTGACTCCTTGAATAGGTATTAGGTATATGTAAAGCATAAGAAGCTCTTGGATCAAACTCATTTCAAATCAAAGGTTAAAACTATCATAGTCTCTTACGATATTTTGTGATGTATGAACACCTTTCAAATCATTTGATGTGCTTAATTACCTATTGTTTTTGAATCCTTGAATAGGTATTAGGTATATCTAAATCATATAAAGCACTTGGATCAAACTCATTTTCAAATCAAAGTTAAAAACTATCATAGTCTCTTACGATATTTTGTGGTGTATGAACACCTTTCAAATCATTTGATGTGCTTAATTACCTATTGTTTTTTTACTCCTTGAATAGGTAGTACGTATACTTAAATCATATGAAGCCCTTGGATCAAACTCATTTCGTATCAAAGGTTAAAACTATCATAATCTCTTACGAGATTTTGTGGTGTATGAACACCTTTCAAATCATTTGATTTGCTTAATTTCCTATTGTTTTTGACTCCTTTAATAGGTATTAGGTATATGTGACGCATATGAACCCCTTGGATCAAACTCATTTCAAATCAAAGTTTAAAACTATCAGTCTCTTACGAGATTTTGTGGTGTATGAACACCTTTCAAATCATTTGATGTACTTAATTACCTATTGTTTTTGACTCCTTGAATAGGTATTAGGTATATTTAAATCATATGAAGCCCTTGGATCAAACTCATTTCAAATCAAAGGTTAAAACTATCATAGTCTCTTACGATATTTTGTGATGTATGAACACCTTTCAAATCATTTGATGTGCTTAATTACCTATTGTTTTTGAATCCTTGAATAGGTATTAGGTATATCTAAATCTTTTGAAGCACTTGGATCAAACTCATTTTCAAATCAAAGTTAAAAACTATCGTAGTCTCTTACGAGATTTTGTGGTGTATGAACACCTCACAAATTATTTGATGTGCTTAATTACCTATTGTTTTTTACTCCTTGAATAGGTATTAGGTACATTTAAATCATATGAAGCCCTTGGATCAAACTCATTTCGTATCAAAGGTTAAAACTATCATAGTCTCTTACGAGATTTTGTGGTGTATGAACACCTTTCAAACCTTTGATGTGCTTAATTACCTATTGTTTTTTACTCCTTTAATAGGTATTAGGTATATATGATGCATATAAAGCCCTTGGATCAAACTCATTTCAAATCAAAGGTTAAAACTATCATAGTCTCTTACGAGATTTTGTGGTGTATGAACACCTTTCAAATTATTTGATGTACTTAATTACCTACCGTTTTTGACTCCTTGAATAGGTATTAGGTATATTTAAATAATCTGAAGCCCTTGGATCAAACTCATTTCATATCAAAGGTTAAAACTATTATCGTCTCTTACGAGATTATGTGGTGTATGAACACCTATCAAATCATTTGATGTGCTTAATTACAATTTTTTTTACTCCTTTAATATGTATTAGGTATATTTAAAGCATATGAAGCCCTTGGATCAAAATCATTTCAAATCAAAGCTTAAAACTATCATAGTCTCTAACGAGATTTTGTGGTGTATGAACACCTTTCAAAATATTTGATGTGCTTAATTACCTATTATTTTTCACTCCTTGAATAGGTATTAGGTATATCTAAATCATATGAAGCCCCTTGATCAAACTCATTTCAAATCAAAGCTTAAAACTATCATAGTCTCTTACGAGATTTTGTGGTGTATGAACACCTTTCAAATCATTTGATGTGCTTAATTACCTATTGTTTTTGACTCCTTGAATAGGTATTAGGTATATGTAAAGACTATGAAGCCCTTGGATAAAACTCATTTTAAATCAAAGCTTAAAACTATCATAGTCTTACGAGATTTTCTGGAGTATGAACACCTTTAAAATCATTTGATGTGCTTAATTACCTATTGTTTTTGAATCCTTGAATAGGTATTAGGTATATCTAAATCTTTTGAAGCACTTGGATCAAACTCATTTTCAAATCAAAGTTAAAAACTATCGTAGTCTCTTACGAGATTTTGTGGTGTATGAACACCTTTCAAATTATTTGATGTGCTTAATTACCTATTGTTTTTTACTCCTTGAATAGGTATTAGGTACATTTAAATCATATGAAGCCCTTGGATCAAACTCATTTCGTATCAAAGGTTAAAACTATCATAGTCTCTTACGAGATTTTGTGGTGTATGAACACCTTTCAAACCTTTGATGTGCTTAATTACCTATTGTTTTTTACTCCTTTAATAGGTATTAGGTATATATGATGCATATGAAGCCCTTCGATCAAACTCATTTCAAATCAAAGGTTAAAACTATCATAGTCTCTTACGAGATTTTGTGGTGTATGAACACCTTTCAAATAATTTGATGTACTTAATTACCTATTGTTTTTGACTCCTTGAATAGGTATTAGGTATATTTAAATAATATGAAGCCCTTGGATCAAACTCATTTCATATCAAAGGTTAAAACTATTATAGTCTCTTACGAGATTATGTGGTGTATGAACACCTATCAAATCATTTGATGTGCTTAATTACCATTTTTTTTTACTCCTTTAATATGTATTAGGTATATTTAAAGAATATGAAGCCCTTGGATCAAAATCATTTCAAATCAAAGCTTAAAACTATCATAGTCTCTAACGAGATTTTGTGGTGTGTGAACACCTTTCAAAATATTTGATGTGCTTAATTACCTATTATTTTTTAGTCCTTGAATAGGTATAAGGTATATCTAAATCATATGAAGCCCCTTGATCAAACTCATTTCAAATCAAAGCTTAAAACGATCATAGTCTCTTACGAGATTTTGTGGTGTATGAACACCTTTCAAATCATTTGATGTGCTTAATTACCTATTGTTTTTGACTCCTTGAATAGGTATTAGGTATATGTAAAGCCTATGAAGCCCTTGGATCAAACTCATATTAAATAAAAGCTTAAAACTATCAGAGTCTTACGAGATTTTGTGGTGTATGAACACCTTTCAAATCATTTGATGTGCTTAATTACCTATTGTTTTTGACTCCTTGAATAGGTATTAGGTATATGTAAAGCATAAGAAGCTCTTGGATCAAACTCATTTCAAATCAAAGGTTAAAACTATCATAGTCTCTTACGATATTTTGTGATGTATGAACACCTTTCAAATCATTTGATGTGCTTAATTACCTATTGTTTTTTAATCCTTGAATAGGTATTAGGTATATCTAAATCATATGAAGCACTTGGATCAAACTCATTTTCAAATCAAAGTTAAAAACTATCATAGTCTCTTACGAGATTTTGTGGTGTATGAACACCTTTCAAATTATTTGATATGCTTAATTACCTATTGTTTTTTACTCCTTGAATAGGTATTAGGTACATTTAAATCATATGAAGCCCTTGTATCAAACTCATTTCGTATCAAAGGTTAAAACTATCATAGTCTCTTACGAGATTTTGTGGTGTATGAACACCTTTCAAACCATTTGATGTGCTTAATTACCAATTGTTTTTGACTCCTTTAATAGGTATTAGGTATATGTGATGCATATGAAGCCCTTGGATCAAACTCATTTCAAATCAAAGGTTAAAACTATCATAGTCTCTTACGAGATTTTGTGGTGTATGAACACCTTTCAAATCATTTGATGTACTTAATTACCTATTGTTTTTGACTCCTTGAATAGGTATTAGGTATATTTAAATAATATGAAGCCCTTGGATCAAACTCATTTCATATCAAAGGTTAAAACTATTATAGTCTCTTACGAGATTATGTGGTGTATGAACACCTATCAAATCATTTGATGTGCTTAATTACCATTTTTTTTTACTCCTTTAATATGTATTAGGTATATTTAAAGCATATGAAGCCCTTGGATCAAAATCATTTCAAATCTAAGCTTAAAACTATCATAGTCTCTAACGAGATTTTGTGGTGTATGAACACCTTTCAAAATATTTGAAGTGCTTAATTACCTATTATTTTTTACTCCTTGAATAGGTATTAGGTATATCTAAATCATATGAAGCCCCTTGATCAAACTCATTTCAAATCAAAGCTTAAAACTATCATAGTCTCTTACGAGATTTTGTGGTGTATGAACACCTTTCAAATCATTTGATGTGCTTAATTACCTATTGTTTTTGACTCCTTGAATAGGTATTAGGTGTATGTAAAGACTATGAAGCCCTTGGATCAAACTCATTTTAAATCAAAGCTTAAAACTATCATAGTCTTACGAGATTTTGTGGTGTATGAACACCTTTCAAATCATTTGATGTGCTTAATTACCTATTGTTTTTGACTCCTTGAATAGGTATTAGGTATATGTAAAGACTATGAAGCCCTTGCATCAAACTCATTTTAAATCAAAGCTTAAAATTATCATAGTCTTACGAGATTTTGTGGTGTATGAACACCTTTCAAATCATTTGATGTGCTTAATTACCTATTGTTTTTGACTCCTTGAATAGGTATTAGGTATATGTAAAGACTATGAAGCCCTTGGATCAAACTCATTTTAAATCAAAGCTTAAAACTATCATAGTCTTACGAGATTTTGTGGTGTATGAACACCTTTCAAATCATTTGATGTGCTTAATTACCTATTGTTTTTGACTCCTTGAATAGGTATTAGGTATATGTAAAGACTATGAAGCCCTTGGATCAAACTCATTTTAAATCAAAGCTTAAAACTATCATAGTCTTACGAGATTTTGTGGTGTATGAACACCTTTCAAATCATGTGATGTGCTTAAAATTACCTATTGTTTTTGACTCCTTGAATAGGTATTAGGTATATTTAAATCATATGAAGCCCTTGGATCAAACTCATTTCAAATCAAAGCTTAAAACTATCATAGTCTCTTACGAGATTTTATGGAGTATGAACAACTTTCAAATCATTTGATGTGCCTAATTACCTATTTTTTTTGACTCCTTGAATAGGTATTAGGTATATCTAAATCTTATGAAGAACTTGGATCAAACACATTTTCAAATCAAAGTGAAATACTATCATAGTCTCTTACGATATTTTGTGGTGTATGAACACCTTTCAAATCATTTGATGTGCTTAATTACCTATTGTTTTTTACTCCTTAATAGGTATTAGGTACATTTAAATCATATGAAGCCCTTGGATCAAACTCATTTCGTATCAAAGGTTAAAACTATCATAGTCTCTTACGAGATTTTGTGGTGTATGAACACCTTTCAAATCCTTTGATGTGCTTAATTACCTATTGTTTTTGACTCCTTTAATAGGTATTAGGTATATGTGATGCATATGAAGCCCTTGGATCAAACTCATTTCAAATCAAAGGTTAAAACTATCATAGTCTCTTACGATATTTTGTGATGTATGAACACCTTTCAAATCATTTGATGTGCTTAATTACCTATTGTTTTTTAATCCTTGAATAGGTATTAGGTATATCTAAATCATATGAAGCACTTGGATCAAACTCATTTTCAAATCAAAGTTAAAAACTATCATAGTCTCTTACGAGATTTTGTGGTGTATGAACACCTTTCAAATCATTTGATGTGCTTAATTACCTATTGTTTTTTACTCCTTGAATAGGTATTAGGTACATTTAAATCATATGAAGCCCTTGTATCAAACTCATTTCGTATCAAAGGTTAAAACTATCATAGTCTCTTACGAGATTTTGTGGTGTATGAACACCTTTCAAACCTTTGATGTGCTTAATTACCAATTGTTTTTGACTCCTTTAATAGGTATTAGTTATATGTGATGCATATGAAGCCCTTGGATCAAACTCATTTCAAATCAAAGGTTAAAACTATCATAGTCTCTTACGAGATTTTGTGGTGTATGAACACCTTTCAAATCATTTGATGTACTTAATTACCTATTGTTTTTGACTCCTTGAATAGGTATTAGGTATATTTAAATAATATGAAGCCCTTGGATCAAACTCATTTCATATCAAAGGTTAAAACTATTATAGTCTCTTACGAGATTATGTGGTGTATGAACACCTATCAAATCATTTGATGTGCTTAATTACCATTTTTTTTACTCCTTTAATATGTATTAGGTATATTTAAAGCATATGAAGCCCTTGGATCAAAATCATTTCAAATCTAAGCTTAAAACTATCATAGTCTCTAACGAGATTTTGTGGTGTATGAACACCTTTCAAAATATTTGAAGTGCTTAATTACCTATTATTTTTTACTCCTTGAATAGGTATTAGGTATATCTAAATCATATGAAGCCCCTTGATCAAACTCATTTCAAATCAAAGGTTAAAACTATCATAGTCTCTTACGAGATTTTGTGGTGTATGAACACCTTTCAAACCATTTGATGTGCTTAATTACCTATTGTTTTTGACTCCTTTAATAGGTATTAGGTATATGTGATGCATATGAAGCCCTTGGATCAAACTCATTTCAAATCAAAGGTTAAAACTATCATAGTCTCTTACGAGATTTTGTGGTGTATGAACACCATTCAAATCATTTGATGTACTTAATTACCTATTGTTTTTGACTCCTTGAATAGGTATTAGGTATATTTAAATAATATGAAGCCCTTGGATCAAACTCATTTCATATCAAAGGTTAAAACTATTATAGACTCTTACGAGATAATGTGGTGTATGAACACCAATCAAATCATTTGATGTGCTTAAATACCATTTTTTTTACTCCTTTAATTTGTATTAGGTATATTTAAAGCATATGAAGCCCTTGGATCAAAATCATTTCAAATCTAAGCTTAAAACTATCATAGTCTCTAACGAGATTTTGTGGTGTATGCACAATTTCAAAATATTTGATGTGCTTAATTACCTATTATTTTTTACTCCTTGAATAGGTATTAGGTATATCTAAATCATATGAAGCCCCTTAATCAAACTCATTTCATATCAAAGGTTAAAACTATCATAGTCTCTTACGAGATTTTGTGGTGTATGAACACCTTTCAAATCATTTGATGTGCTTTATTACCTATTTTTTTTGACTCCTTGAATAGGTATTAGGTATATGTAAAGCCTATGAAGCCCTTGGATCAAATTCATTTTAAATCAAAGCTTAAAACTATCATAGTCTTACGAGATTTTGTGGTGTATGAACACACTTTCAAATCATTTGATGTGCTTAATTACCTATTGTTTTTGACTCCTTGAATATGTATTAGGTATATGTAAAGCATAAGAAGCTCTTGGATAAAACTCATTTCAAATCAAAGGTTAAAACTATCATAGTCTCTTACGATATTTTGTGATGTATGAACACCTTTCAAATCATTTGACGTGCTTAATTACCTATTGTTTTTGAATCCTTGAATAGGTATTAGGTATATCTAAATCATATGAAGCACTTGGATCAAACTCATTTTCAAATCAAAGTTAAAAAATATCATAGTCTCTTACGAGATTTAGTGGTGCATGAACACCTTTCAAATCATTTGATGTGCTTAATTACCTATTGTTTTTTACTCCTTGAATAGGTATTAGGTATATTTAAATCATATGAAGCCCTTGGATCAAACTCATTTCGTATCAAAGGTTAAAACTATCATAGTCTCTTACGAGATTTTGTGGTGTATGAACACCTTTCAAATCATTTGATGTGCTTAATTACCTATTATTTTTGACTCCTTTAATAGGTATTAGGTATATGTGATGCATATGAACCCCTTGGATTAAGCTCATTTCAAATCAAAGGTTAAAACTATCATAGTCTCTTACGAGATTTTGTGGTGTATGAACTGATGCAGGAGCATCCATGATCAATCCAAGTCTCCTAACAAAGAGTCATCAAGAAGAGATTAAGGTGAAGGAGATTCAGTTCATTAGCTTACTTAATCCAATTTCGAACAAACAAGTACTTCGAATTGTTAATTAAGCTTAACACCTTCTTAATCTTTTTTAAGCCTTGTTGATTAATGCTTATGATCATCTTAACATCATTAAGTATTAGTAATAAAGCTTGAATTATGATTAAATAGCTTAATTAGTTAGTTCTAAGTCATTAAAGTAAGCTTAGTGAAACTGTTTTGGAAGAACAGAATTTATACGGTTTGTTTAGGGCTCGTTTTGGCTACGTTTTTGAGCTTTATTCTTGGCTAAGGCAACCATACATGACTCACCTGTGTGCTTACATACATCACCAACAAGCATGTGAAGAGTTGGAGGCAAGAATCAATAGGAAATGAGAGCTTCATGGAGAAGTATCCAAAACCGCAGCTGGGAGGCGTCTTTCTGGGCCCCTCTTCTTCAGTTCTGGGCAGCCGTCTTTTTTTAGCTTTTGGAGCTGATTTTTTGAGGATATTTTCCTTAGAATGTCTATTTTATTACCTTAGTTTCCTTTTTGCAGTAGGATATTTTCGTTTCTCAGAAAAGCCTAATCATTGCACCTAGGTACTGAGAACTGGCCAGATTTTTGTAATAGTTTAAGATGGCTTTTGTTACCTAAGCAAAACATCACCAAATGACGTGAATTTTTGGTATGTTACTGCTTTATATGTTAGGTTTGTAATGCAAGAAGTTTCATTAGAGTTTGTTGAATGAATTAAGAGTTATACTCATTTCTTTGAGCTGTGCGCTTAGAGCAAAACTGGACAGTTTGTCCTAATTAAAGTCTTTGAGTTAATTAGCTAACTAACGTAGATTAGTTACTAATTTAACAAAGCAAGGTTGCACCAAGAGTTCTTCTTTGACATTGGTGGCCTAGTTTGGTGGTTCTAAGGCTAGTGAAAGTGGTGGTTGTTGGTACGGTTCCAACAAGGCTTGAAGCAAAACTGATTCTTCGGTTCTTAACCAACGAATGCTCTTGTTTATGAAATGCTTTATGCATCATTTGGTATCAGAGCTTTGGTTAGTTTAAGAGCATTCTTTTAACCCTCTAATCATCCCATAATCATTTCCTAAACTCATACACTTATCCCCCCCAAAACCGAAATCAATTCTAAGCCCAAACACATCTCTTTTCTTCTCTTTTCACCTCTAATCTTTGATACAACTTAGTGGTTGTTAAAATGAGTGGTGGTGAAGATCCAAATCAGTTTAGAAGGGGCATGACATTGAATGAAGCAAGGTTAGTTGGCCTTGAGAATCAAATGGCTACAATTAGTGAGCAAATGGCAAACCTCATGGAAGCTTTTCGAAGTTCTAGTGTTGGAGTTCGAAGAGAAGTTCATGAAAGGAGGCACTTTGAAGATGAGAATGAGGTTGTTTATGACTCTAGTGAAGAAGTACAATCACAAACTTCTAATCAAAGAAGGAGGCCACGAAAACAAGATGATTTTCGAGACATCAAGTTAGATGTTCCAGAATTTGATGGAAACCTTAATCCGGATGCTTATTTGGAATGGGTTTCGAGATGTAATAGGATTTTCGAGCTAAAGGAGTATGATGATTCGAAATCTTTCAAGTTGGCTATCACTAAGCTAAAGGGTTATGCATCCCTTTGGTGGGAAAACGTTGCTCTTGCTAGAGAAAGGAAGCATAAGCCGAAAATCAAGAGTTGGAAGAAACTGAAAAAGAAGATGGAAGCTAAGTTTCTCCCCTCCACTTACACTCTTGATTTATATAACCAACTTTCTGATTTGTTCCAAGGTACCAAGAATGTCGAGACATACATCCATGAATATGAAAAGTTGATGATGAAATTGGATGTTCAAGAAAGGGAAGAGCAGACCATGGCTCGTTTTGTGAAGGGCCTAGATCGTGACATCCAAAAGAAGCTTGAGCTTCAATCTTATTCTACTTTAGATGAACTTTTCAGGTTGGCTCTTAAGGTGGAAAAGCATCAAAAAGACAAGAAGAAGAAGGTATTTAGCAAAGGAGCTTCTTATGCTAAAGGAGGTTCTAGTTCCTATGTAAAGCCTACTTCGACATCTCCATTTACACCTAAAAATGAAGCTGGTTCGAAATTTCTTGATAAAGGGAAGAAAGTTGCTGAAAGTTCTTCCAAGAAGGATGATATTAAATGTTTTAAGTGTCATGGTTATGGTCATTATCAAGCACAATGCCCAAACAGAAGGGTAATGACCTTACTAGACATTAAAAACATAGAAGATGCCCTTAAAGATCAAGATGAGCACGAAAAAGAATCTGAAAAGGAGGATGAATGCAATGAAGATGTTCTTGTTGATGAAGTGGAAGGAGATGATCATCTTAGCTTGGTTCTAAGGAGGGTCCTTCACTCCAAAGAAGCCGAAGCTATACCATCTCAACGAGACCAGATTTTTCAGACAAAATGCTTAATCAAGGGCAAGATTTGTTCCATGATTATTGATGGTGGGAGTTGCACTAATGTAGCTTCGAGTTCTATGGTGGAGAAGCTCAATTATCCTACTTTCAGTCATCCTAAACCATATAAGCTTCATTGGCTTAATGATGGTAACTGTGTGGAGGTAACAAAACAAGCTTTAATTAGCTTCTCTTTTGGTGATTCGTATAATGATAAGGTTTTATGTGATGTGGTGCCTATGAATGCATGTCATATTCTCTTAGGGAGGCCGTGGCAATCTGATAAGGAAACCTTACATAATGGTAGGACTAATACATACACTTTCATGCATGAAAACAAGAAAATTATACTTAGTCCTAGCAAAAAGGGTCCGAATTTGCCTAAGAAAGAAACCTCTAATTCAAAGGCTAAAAATCAGAAATCCTTAATTCTCCAAAAACGTCAAGTTGATAAGGCCATTGAAAAGGGGAAGGAAATGTACTTGTTGTTGTTATTTGCTGCAAATGATGAAAATACTAGTGAATTACATGATTGGGTTAAACCATTAGTGAACGATTTTAGTGATATTTTTCCCGAGGATCTTCCTTATGGTTTACCACCTAGTAGGGGTATTGAGCATCAAATTGACTTAGTTCCTGGAGCACCATTACCTAACAAGGCAGCTTATAGATGTAATCTTGAAGAAGCTAAAGAGTTGCAAAAACAGATTACTGAATTGTTAGCTAAGGGGTTTGTACAAGAAAGTCTTAGTCCATGTGCTGTTCCTGTTATTTTGGTTCCAAAGAAGGATGGAACTATGCGTATGTGTGTAGATTGCAGGGCTATAAACAACATTACCATCAAGTATAGGTATCCTATTCCTAGGCTTGATGATTTGCTCGATGAATTACATGGTGCTACTATATTCTCCAAGATAGATTTGCGTAGTGGTTATCATCAGATTCGAATCAAGGAAGGGGATGAATGGAAAACAGCCTTTAAGACTAAGAGTGGGTTATATGAGTGGCGTGTTATGCCATTTGGTTTAACTAATGCTCCTAGTACTTTCATGAGGCTCATGCATGAGGTACTTCGTCCTTTCATTGGTTCGTTTGTTGTGGTTTATTTTGATGATATTCTTGTGTATAGCAACAGTGAACAGGATCATCTTATTCATCTGAAGAAGGTTTTCCTTAAGCTAAGGGAAAAGAAGCTATATGCAAAGATGGAGAAGTGTGAATTCTTCACTTCTAGTGTGTCTTTTCTTGGTTTCATTATTTCATCTCAGGGTATTTCTATGGATGAATCCAAGGTGGAGGCAATCAAATCATGGCCAATTCCAAAGTCCATCACAGAAGTTCGAAGTTTTCATGGATTGGCATCTTTTTACAGGAGATTCATCAGAGGTTTTAGTACTATTTTGGCTCCACTGACCGAATGTATCAAAGGGGGTTCTTTCACTTGGACTCCAGCAGCTCAGGAAGCATTTGATCAGTTGAAAAGCAAGCTTTGTGAGGCGCCTGTTCTAGCCTTACCAGATTTCAAGAAAGTGTTTGAAGTGGAATGTGATGCAAGTGGCGTAGGGATTGGAGCTGTTTTACAACAAGGAGGGCGTCCCATAGCCTATTTCAGTGAGAAGCTCAATCATGCCAAGCTCAACTACAGCACCTATGATAAAGAGTTCTATGCTATTATTCGTGCTTTGACTTATTGGACTCATTATCTTAGGCCAGCTCAGTTTGTGTTGCATTCAGATCACCAAGCTTTGAAGTACATTAATGGACAACATAAGCTCAGTTCTCGACATGCTAAATGGGTGGAGTTCCTTCAATCTTTTGATTTTGTTTTAAAATACAAAACTGGAGTTTCTAATGTGGTTGCAGATGCATTATCTAGGAGGCATTCTATGCTTTCTCTAATGGAGGCTCGAGTTCTTGGCTTCACTCATATTAAGGAGCTTTATTATGATGATCCAGATTTTTCACCATTGATAGAAGCGTGCAAGGATGGTTCTCATGGAGCTTATTCGGTTCTAGATGGTTTTCTCTTCCGAAATAATAAGCTTTGTATCCCTAAGTGCTCACTAAGGGATTTGCTCATCAAGGAGGTTCACGGAGGAGGCCTAGCAGGGCATTTTGGTATTAACAAAACTGTGGATGTTTTGCAGGAACACTTTTATTGGCCAAAACTGGCAGGTGATGTTCACTCAGTTCTAGCTCGATGTTCTACATGTCAAAAGGCCAAGAGTTCTTTTCATCAAGGGCTCTATACTCCACTTCCAGTTCCTAATCAGCCATGGGAAGATGTTAGTATGGATTTCATTGTGGCTTTGCCTAGGACTCAAAGGCAAAGAGACGCTATTATGGTGGTGGTGGATCGATTCTCAAAGATGGCTCATTTCATTGCTTGCAACAAGACGGATGATGCAGTTCATGTAGCTGATTTGTACTTCAAGGAGATCATTAGATTACATGGTGTACCGAAGACTATTGTTTCTGATAAGGATGTTAAGTTCCTTAGTTTCTTTTGGAAGACTTTATGGAAGCTCCTAGGTACTAAGCTCCTCTTTAGTACCACGGCGCATCCACAAACTGATGGCCAAACGGAGGTTACAAACAGGACACTTACTACTCTACTCAGGACTCTAGTTAACAAGTCACAGAAAGATTGGGATCTAAAGCTAGCACATGCAGAATTTGCTTATAATAGATCACCTACATATGCCACGAAGTGCTCTCCATTCGAAGTGAACTATGGGGTTAATCCTTTAAGCCCCATTGATTTACTACCTATTCCAGTTGAAGTGAGGCAAAGCAAAGATGCAGAGGAGAAGGCAAAGGAGATGAAAAAGCTTCACCAACAGATTAGAGCACGCATTGAGAAGGTTAATGAAGCTTACAAGGTCCGAGCTAACAAGCATCGAAAGGAGGTCATTTACAAGCCTGGGGACTTGGTATGGTTGCACCTAAGGAAGGAACGATTTCCATCAAGAAGGAAGAACAAGCTGATGCCAAGGAGTGATGGTCCATTTAGGGTGCTTGAAAAGATCAATAACAATGCATACAAGATCGAACTACCAAGTGAGATGGGCAACATTTCGGCCACCTTCAATGTGGGTGATTTAGCTCCATATTTAGAAGAAGATTTTGAGTTACAAGAAGACTTCTCCAAACCAGGGGAGAATGATGCAGGAGCATCCATGATCAATCCAAGTCTCCTAACAAAGAGTCATCAAGAAGAGATTAAGGTGAAGGAGATTCAGTTCATTAGCTTACTTAATCCAATTTCGAACAAACAAGTACTTCGAATTGTTAATTAAGCTTAACACCTTCTTAATCTTTTTAAGCCTTGTTGATTAATGCTTATGATCATCTTAACATCATTAAGTATTAGTAATAAAGCTTAAATTATGATTAAATAGCTTAATTAGTTAGTTCTAAGTCATTAAAGTAAGCTTAGTGAAACTGTTTTGGAAGAACAGAATTTACACGGTTTGTTTAGGGCTCGTTTTGGCTACGTTTTTGAGCTTTATTCTTGGCTAAGGCAACCATACATGACTCACCTGTGTGCTTACATACATCACCAACAAGCATGTGAAGAGTTGGAGGCAAGAATCAATAGGAAACGAGAGCTTCATGAAGAAGTATCCAAAACCGCAGCTCCCTGCGTCATTCTGGGCCCATTTTCATCAGTTCTGGGCAGCCGCTTTTCTTTAGCTTTTGGAGCTGATTTTTTGAGGATATTTTCCTTAGAATGTCTATTTTAATACCTTAGCTTCCTTTTTGCAGTAGGACATTTTCGTTTCTCAGAATCCCTCAATCATTGCACCTAGGTACTGAAAACTGGCCAGAATTTTGTAATAGTTTAAGATGGCTTTTGTTACCTAAGCAAAACATCACCAAATGACGTGAATTTTTGGTATGTTACTGCTTTATATGTTAGGTTTGTAAGGCAAGAAGTTTCATTAGAGTTTGTTGAATGAATTAAGAGTTATACTCATTTCTTTGAGCTGTGCGCTTAGAGCAAAACTGGACAGTTTGTCCTAATTAAAGTCTTTGAGTTAATTAGCTAACTAACGTAGATTAGTTACTAATTTAACAAAGCAAGGTTGCACCAAGAGTTCTTCTTTGACATTGGTGGCCTAGTTTGGTGGTTCTAAGGCTAGTGAAAGTGGTGGTTGTTGGTACGGTTCCAACAAGGCTTGAAGCAAAACTGATTCTTCGGTTCTTAACCAACGAATGCTCTTGTTTATGAAATGCTTTATGCATCAACTCATTTCATATCAAAGGTTAAAACTATCATAGTCTCTTACGAGATTTTGTGGTGTATGAGCACCTTTCAAATCATTTGATGTGCTTAATTACCATTTTTTTTTTACTCCTTTAATATTTATTAGGTATATTTAAAGCATATGAAGCCCTTGGATCAAAATCATTTCAAATCAAAGCTTAAAACTATCATAGTCTCTATCAAGATTTTGTGGTGTATGAACACCTTTTAAAATATTTGATGTGCTTAATTACCTATTATTTTTTACTCCTTGTATAGGTATTAGGTATATCTAAATCACAGGAAGCCCTTGGAGCAAACTCATTTTAAATCAAAGGTTAAAACTATCATAGTCTCTTACGCGATTTTGTGGTGTATGAGAACAGCTTTCAAATCATTTGATGTGCTTAATTACCTAATATTTTTTACTCCTTGAATAGGTATTAGGTATATGTAAAGCATATGAAGCCCTTGGATCAAACTCATTTCAAATCAAAGGTTAAAACTATCATAGTCTCTTACGAGATATTGTGGTGTAAGAACACCTTTCAAATAATTTGATGTTCTTAATTACCTTTTTTTTACTCCTTTAATAGGTATTAGGTATATTTAAAGCATATGAAGCCCCTTGATCAAACTCATTTCAAATCAAAGCTTAAAACTATCATAGTCTCTTACGAGATTTTGTGGTGTATGAACACCTTTCAAATCTTTTGATGTGCTTAATTAACTATTGTTTTTTATTCCTTAAATAGGTATTAGGTATATGAAAAGGATATGAAGCCCTTGGATCAAACTCATTTCATATCAAAGGTTAAAACTATCATAGTCTCTTACGAGATTATGTGGTGTATGAACACCTTTCAAATCATTTGATGTACTTAATTACCTATTGTTTTTGACTCTTTGAATAGGTATTAGGTATATTTAAATAATATGAAGCCCTTGGATCAAACTCATTTCATATCAAAGGTTAAAACTATCATAGTCTCTTACGAGATTTTGTGGTGTATGAGCACCTTTCAAATCATTTGATGTGCTTAATTACCATTTTTTTTTACTCCTTTAATATTTATTAGGTATATTTAAAGCATATGAAGCCCTTGGATCAAAATCATTTCAAATCAAAGCTTAAAACTATCATAGTCTCTATCAAGATTTTGTGGTGTATGAACACCTTTTAAAATATTTGATGTGCTTAATTACCTATTATTTTTTACTCCTTGAATAGGTATTAGGTATATCTAAATCATAGGAAGCCCTTGGAGCAAACTCATTTTAAATCAAAGGTTAAAACTATCATAGTCTCTTACGCGATTTTGTGGTGTATGAGAACAGCTTTCAAATCATTTGATGTGCTTAATTACCTAATATTTTTTACTCCTTGAATAGGTATTAAGTATATGTAAAGCATATGAAGCCCTTGGATCAAACTCATTTCAAATCAAAGGTTAAAACTATCATAGTCTCTTACGAGATTTTGTGGTGTAAGAACACCTTTCAAATAATTTGATGTTCTTAATTACCTTTTTTTTACTCCTTTAATAGGTATTAGGTATATTTAAAGCATATGAAGCCCCTTGATCAAACTCATTTCAAATCAAAGCTTAAAACTATCATAGTCTCTTACGAGATTTTGTGGTGTATGAACACCTTTCAAATCTTTTGATGTGCTTAATTAACTATTGTTTTTTATTCCTTAAATAGGTATTAGGTATATGAAAAGGATATGAAGCCCTTGGATCAAACTCATTTCATATCAAAGGTTAAAACTATCATAGTCTCTTACGAGATTATGTGGTGTATGAACACCTTTCAAATCATTTGATGTGCTTAATTACCATTTTTTTTACTCGTTTAATATGTATTAGGTATATTTAAAGCATATGAAGCCCTTGGATCAAAATCATTTCAAATCAAAGCTTAAAACTATCATAGTCTCTAACGAGATTTTGTGGTGTATGAACACCTTTCAAAATATTTGATATGCTTAATTACCTATTATTTTTTACTCCTTCAATCGGTATTAGGTATATCTAAATCATATTAATCCCTTCGAGCAAACTCATTTTAAATCAAAGGTTACAACTATCATAGTCTCTTATGCGATTTTGTGGTGTATGAGAACAGCTTTCAAATCATTTGATGTGCTTAATTACCTAATATTTTTTACTCCTTGAATAGGTATTAGGTATATGTAAAGCATATGAAGCCCTTGGATCAAACTCATTTCAAATCAAAGGTTAAAACTATCATAGTCTCTTACGAGATTTTGTGGTGTAAGAACACCTTTCAAATAATTTGATGTGCTTAATTACCTTTTTTTTTACTCCTTTAATAGGTATTAGGTATATTTAAAGGATATGAAGCCCCTTGATCAAACTCATTTCAAATCAAAGCTTAAAACTATCATAGTCTCTTACGAGATTTTGTGGTGTATGAACACCTTTCAAATCATTTGATGTTCTTAATTACCTATTGTTTTTTACTCCTTCAATAGGTATTAGGTATATGAAAAGAACATGAAGCCCTTGGATCAAACTCATTTCATATCAAAGGTTAAAACTATCATAGTCTCTTATGAGATTTTGTGCAGTATGAACACCTTTCAAATCATTTGATGTGCTTAATTACCTATTGTTTTTGACTCCTTGAATAGGTATTAGGTATATGTAAGGCATAAGAAGCTCTTGGATCAAACTCATTTCAAATCAAAGCTTAAAACTATCATAGTCTCTTACGAGATTTTGTGGTGTATGAAAACCTTTCAAATCTTTTGATGTGCTTAATTACCTATTGTTTTTGACTCCTTGAATAGGTATTAGGTATATGTAAAGCATAAGAGGCTCTTGGTTATATATCATTTCAAATCAAAGGTTAAAACTATCATAGTCTCTTACGATATTTTGTGATGTATGAACACCTTTCAAATCATTTGATGTGCTTAATTACCTATTGTTTTTGAATCCTTGAATAGGTATTAGGTATATCTAAATCACATGAAATACTTGGATCAAACTCATTTCAAATCAAAGTTAAAAACTATCATATTCTCTTTCGAGATTTTGTGGTGTATGAACACCTTTCAAATCATTTGATGTGCTTAATTACGTATTGTTTTTTACTCCTTGAATAGGTATTAGGTATAATTAAATCATATGAAGCCCTTGGATCAAACTCATTTTGTATCAAAGGTTAAAAATATTATCATAGTCTCTTACGAGATTTTGTGGTGTATGAACACCTTTCAAATATTTGATGTGCTTAATTACCTATTGTTTTTGACTCCTTTAATAGGTATTAGGTATATGTGATGCATATGAACCCCTTGGATCAAACTCATTTCAAATCAAAGGTTAAAACTATCATAGTCTCTTACGAGATTTTATGGTGTAAGAACACCTTTCAAATCATTTGATGTACTTAATTAGCTATTGTTTTTGACTCCTTGAATAGGTATTAGGTATATTTAAATCATATGATGCCCTTGGATCAAACTCATTTCATATCAAAGGTTAAAACTATCATAGTCTCTTACGAGATTTTGTGCAGTATGAACACCTTTCAAATCATTTGATGTGCTTAATTACCTATTGTTTTTGACTCCTTTAATAGGTATTAGGTATATTTAAAGCATATGAAGACCTTGGATCAAACTCATTTCAAATCAACGGTTAAAACTATAATACTCTCTCACGAGATTTTGTGGTGTATGAACACCTTTCAGATCATTTGATGTGCTTAATTACCTATTGTTTTTTATTCCTTTTATAGGTATTAGGTATATGTAAACCATATGAAGCCCTTGGATCACACTCATTTCAAATCAAAGGTTAAAACTATCATAGTGTCTTACGAGATTTTGTGGTGTATGAATACCATTCAAATCACTTGATGTGCATAATTATCTATTGTTTTTTACTCCTTTTATAGGTATTAGGTATATTTAAAGCATATGAAGACCTTGGATAAAACTCATTTCAAATCAAAGGTTAAAACTATCATACTCTCTTACGAGATTTTGTGGTGTATGAACACCTTTCACATCATTTGATTTGCTTAATTACCTATTGTTTTTGACTCCTTGAAGGGGTATTAGGTATATTTAAGTCATATGAAGCCCTTGTGATCAAACTCATTTTCAAATCAAAGTTTAAAACTATCATAGTCTCTAACCAGATTTTGGGGTGTATGAACACCTTTCAAATCATTTGATGTGCTTAATTACCTATTGTTTTTTACTCCTTGAATAGGTATTAGGTATATTTAAATCATATGAAGCCCTTGGATCAAACTCATTTCGTATCAAAGGTTAAAACTATCATAGTCTCTTACGAGATTTTGTAGTGTATGAACACCTTTCAAATCTTTGATGTGCTTAATTACCTATTATTTTTGACTCCTTTAATAGGTATTAGGTATATGTGATGCATATGAACCCCTTGGATCAAACTCATTTCAAATTAAAGGTTAAAACTATCATAGTCTCTTACGAGATTTTGTGGCGTAAGAACACCTTTCAAATCGTTTGATGTACTTAATTACCTATTGTTTTTGACTCCTTGAATAGGTATTAGGTATATTTAAATCATATGATGCCCTTGGATCAAACTCATTTCATATCAAAGGTTAAAACTATAATAGTCTCTTACGAGATTATGTGGTGTATGAACACCTTTCAAATAATTTTTTGTGCTTAATTACCTTTTTTTTTACTCCTTTAATAGGTATTAGGTATATTTAAATCATATGCACATCAAATGATTTGAAAGGTGTTCATACACCACAAAATCTCGTAAGAGACTATGATAGTTTTTAACTTTGATTTGAAAATGAGTTTGATCGAAGGGCTTCATATGATTTAAATATACCTAATTCCAATTTAAGGAGTCAAAAACAATAGGTAATTAAGCACATCAAATGATTTGAAAGGTGTTCATACACCACAAAATCTCGTAAGAGACTATGATAGTTTTTAACTTTGATTTGAAAATGAGTTTGAGCCAAGGGCTTAATATTATTTAAATATACCTAATACCTATTCAAGTAGTCAAAAACATTTGGTAATTAAACACATCAAATGATTTGAAAGGTGTTCATACACCATAAAATCACGTAAGAGACTATGATAGTTTCAACCTTTGATTTGAAATGAGTTTTTACCAAAGGGCTTCATATGCTTAAAATATACCTAATACCTATAAAAGGTGTAAAAATCAATACGTAATTAAGCACATCAAATGATTTGAAAGGTGTTTTTACACCACAAAATCACGTTAGAGACTATGATTGTTTTTAACTTTGATTTGAAAATGGGTTTGAGCCAAGGGCTTAATATGACTTAAATATACCTAATACCTATTCAAGTAGTCAAAAAGAATAGGTAATTAAATACATCAAATGATTTGCAAGGTGTTCATACACCAAAAAATCACGTAAGAGAGTATGATAGTTTTAACCTTTGATTTGAAATGAGTTTTTACCAAAGGGCTTCATATGATTTAGATATACCTAGTACCTATTCAAGGAGTAAAAAACAATAGGTAATTAAGAACATCAAATGATTTGAAAGGTGTTCATACATCACAAAATCTTGTAAGAGACTATGATAGTTTTAAGCTTTTATTTTAAACGAGTTTGATCAAAGGGCTTCATATGCTTTAAATATTCCTAATACGTTTAAAAGGAGTAAAAAACAATAGGTAATTAAGCACATCAAATGATTTTAAAGGTGTTCATACACCACAAAATCTCGTAAGAGACTATGATAGTTTTTAACTTTGATTTGAAAATGAGTTTGATCCAAGGGCTTCTTATTCTTTACAGATACCTAATACCTGTCAAAGGAATAAAAAACAATAGGTAATTAAGCACATCAAATGATTTGAAAGGTGTTCATACACCACAAAATCTCGTAAGAGACTATGATAGTTTTAAACTTTGATTTGAAAATGAGTTTGATCCAAGGGCTTCATATGATTTAAATATACCTAATTCCGATTCAAGGAGTCAAAAACAATAGGTAATTAAGCACATCAAATGATTTGAAAGGTGTTCATACACCACAAAATCTCGTAAGAGACTATGATAGTTTTTAACTTTGATTTGAAAATGAGTTTGAGCCAAGGGCTTAATATTATTTAAATATACCTAATACCTATGCAAGTAGTCAAAAACATTTGGTAATTAAACACATCAAATGATTTGAAAGGTGTTCATACACCATAAAATCACGTAAGAGACTATGATAGTTTTAACCTTTGATTTGAAATGAGTTTTTACCAAAGGGCTTCATATGCTTAAAATATACCTAATACCTATAAAGGTGTAAATAACAATAGGTAATTAAGCACATCAAATGATTTGAAAGGTGTTCATACTTCACAAAATCTTGTAAGAGACTATGATAGTTTTAACCTTTGATTTGAAATGAGTTTGATCCAAGGGCTTCATATGGTTTAAATATACCTAATACCTAAGAAAGGAGTCAAAAACAATAGGTAATTAAGCACATCAAATGATTTGAAAGGTGTTCATACACCATAAAATCTCGTAAGAGAGTATGATAGTTTAACCTTTGATATGAAATGAGTTTGATCCAAGGGCTTCATATGCTTTTCATATACCTTATACCTATTCAAGGAGTAAAAAACAATAGGTAATTAAGCACATCAAATGATTTGAAAGGTGTTCATACACCACAAAATCTCGTAAGAGACTATGATAGTTTTAAGCTTTGATTTGAAATGAGTTTGATCAAGGGGCTTCATATGCTTTAAATATACCTAATACCTATTGAAGGTGTAAAGAAAAAAGGTAATTAAGCACATCAAATGATTTGAAAGGTGTTCATACGCCACAAAATCTCGTAAGAGACTATGATAGTTTTAACCTTTGATTTGAAATGAGTTTGATCCAAGGGCTTCATATGATTTAAATATACCTAATTCCAATTTAAGGAGTAAAAAACAATAGGTAATTAAGCACATCAAGAAATTTCTTCCCTTTATCAAGAAATTTCGAACCAGCTTCATTTTTAGGTGTAAATGGAGATGTCGAAGTAGGCTTTACATACGAACTAGAACCTCCTTTAGCATAAGAAGTTCCTTTGCTAAATACCTTCTTCTTCTTGTCTTTTTGATGCTTTTCCACCTTAAGAGCCAACCTGAAAAGTTCATCTAAAGTAGAATAAGATTGAAGCTCAAGCTTCTTTTGAATGTCACGATCTAGGCCCTTCACAAAACGAGCCATGGTCTGCTCTTCCCTTTCTTGAACATCCAATTTCATCATCAACTTCTCATATTCATGGATGTAGGTCTCGACATTCTTGGTACCTTGGAAAAAATCAGAAAGTTGGTTATATAAATCAAGAGTGTAAGTGGAGGGGAGAAACTTAGCTTCCATCTTCTTTTTCAGTTTCTTCCAGCTCTTGATTTTTGGCTTATGCTTCCTTTCTCTAGCAAGAGCAACGTTTTCCCACCAAAGGGATGCATAACCCTTTAGCTTAGTGATAGCCAACTTGAAAGATTTCGAATCATCATACTCCTTTAGCTCGAAAATCCTATTACATCTCGAAACCCATTCCAAATAAGCATCCGGATTAAGGTTTCCATCAAATTCTTGAACATCTAACTTGATGTCTCGAAAATCATCTTGTTTTCGTGGCCTCCTTCTTTGATTAGAAGTTTGTGATTGTACTTCTTCACTAGAGTCATAAACAACCTCATTCTCATCTTCAAAGTGCCTCCCTTCATGAACTTCTCTTCGAACTCCAACACTAGAACTTCGAAAAGCTTCCATGAGATTTGCCATTTGCTCACTAATTGTAGCCATTTGATTCTCAAGGCCAACTAACCTTGCTTCATTCAATGTCATGCCCCTTCTAAACTGATTTGGATCTTCACCACCACTCATTTTAACAACCACTAAGTTGTATCAAAGATTAGAGGTGAAAAGAGAAGAAAAGAGATGTGTTTGGGCTTAGAATTGATTTCGGTTTTGGGGGGGATAAGTGTATGAGTTTAGGAAATGATTATGGGATGATTAGAGGGTTAAAAGAATGCTCTTAAACTAACCAAAGCTCTGATACCAAATGATGCATATAGCATTTCACAATCAAGAGCATTCGTTGGTTAAGAACCGAAGAAACAATTTTGCATCAAGCCTTGTTGGAACCGTGCCAACAACCACCACTTTCACTAGCCTTAGAACCACCAAACTAGGCCACCAATGTCAAAGAAGAGCTCTTGGTGCAACCTTGCTTTGTTAAATTAGTAACTAATCTACGTTAGTTAGATAATTAACTCAAAGACTTGAATTAGGACAAACTGTCCAGTTTTTACTCTAAGTGCACAGCTCAAAGAAATGAGTATAACTCTTAATTCATTCAACAAAGTCTAATGAAACTTCGTGCATTACAAACCTAACATATAAAGCAGTAACATACCAAAAATTCACGTCATTTGGTGATGTTTTGCTTAGGTAACAAAAGCCATCTTAAACTATTACAAAAATCTGGCCAGTTTTCAGTACCTAGGTGCAATGATTGAGGGATTCTGAGAAACGAAAATGTCCTACTGCAAAAAGTAAGCTAAGGTAATAAAATAGACATTCTAAGGAAAATATCCTCAAAAAATCAGCTCCAAAAGCTAAAAAAAGACGGCTGCCCAGAACTGATGAAGATGGGCCCAGAATGACGCCTGATTGCTGCGGTTTTGGATACTTCTTCATGAAGCTCTCATTTCCTATTGATTCTTGCCTCCAACCCTTCACATGCTTGTTGGTGATGTATGTAAGCACACAGGTGAGTCATGTATGGTTGCCTTAGCGAAGAATAAAGCTCAAAAACATGCTCAAAACGTTCCCTAAGCAAACCGTATAAAATCTGTTCTTCCAAAACAGTCTCACTAAGCTTACTTTAATGACTTAGAACTAACTAATTAAGCTATTTAATCATAATTCAAGCTTTATTAATAATACTTTATGATGTTAAGATGATCATAAGCATTAATCAACAAGGCTTAAAATAGATTAAGAAGGTGTTAAGCTTAATTAACAATTCGAAGTACTTGTTTGTTCGAAATTGGATTAAGTAAACTAATGAACTGAATCTCCTTCACCTTAATCTCTTCTTGATGACTCTTTGTTTGGAGACTTGGATTGATCATGGATGCTCCTGCATCAAAGAAGCCGTTGGATCAAACTCATTTTCAAATCAAAGTTAAAAACTATCATAGTCTCTTACGAGATTTTGTGGTGTATCAACACCTTTAAAATCATTTGATGTGCTTAATTACCTATTGTTTTTTACTCCTTTTAAATGTATTAGGAATATTTAAAGAATATGAAGCCCTTTGATCAAACTCGTTTAAAATAAAAGCTTAAAACTATCATAGTCTCTTACAAGATTTTGTGATGTATGAACACCTTTCAAATCATTTGATGTTCTTAATTACCTATTGTTTTTTACTCCTTGAATAGGTATTAGGTATATCTAAATCATATGAAGCCCTTGGAGCAAACTCATTTTAAATCAAAGGTTAAAACTATCATAGTCTTTTACGAGATTTTGTGGCGTATAAACACCTTTCAAATCATTTGATGTGCTTAATTACCTTTTTTTTTTACTCCTTGAATAGGTATTAGGTATATTTAAAGCATATGAAGCCCCTTGATCAAACTAAAATTTCAAATCAAATGTTAAAACTAATAGTCTCTTACGAGATTTTGTAGTGTATGAACACCTTTCAAATCATTTGATGTGCTTAATTACCTATTGTTTTTGAATCCTTGAATAGGTATTAGGTATATTTCAATCATATGAGGCCCTTGGATTAAAATCATTTTCAAATCAAAGGTAAAAACTATCTGATGCAGGAGCATCCATGGTAAATCCAAGTCTCCTAGCAAAGAGTCATCAAGAATAGATTAAGGTGAAGGAAATTCAGTTCATTAGCTTACTTAATCCAATTTCGAACAAACAAGTACTTCGAATTGTTAATTAAGCTTAACACCTTCTTAATCTTTTTTACGCCTTGTTGATTAATGCTTATGATCATCTTAACATCATAAAGTATTAGTAATCAAGCTTGAATTATGATTAAATAGCTTAATTAATTAGTTCTAAGTCATTAAAGTAAGCTTAGTGAAACTGTTTTGGAAGAACAGGTTTTATACGGTTGGTTTAGGGAGTATTTTGGCCACGTTTTTGAGCTTTATTCTTGGCTAAGGCAACCATACATGACTCACCTGTGTGCTTACATACATCACCAACAAGCATGTGAAGAGTTGGAGGCAAGAATCAATAGGAAACGAGAGCTTCATGAAGAAGTATCCAAAACCGCAGCTCCCTGCGTCATTCTGGGCCCATCTTCATCAGTTCTGGGCAGCCGTCTTTTTTTAGCTTTTGGAGCTGATTTTTTGAGGATATTTTCCTAAGAATGTCTATTTTATTACCTTAGATTCCTTTTTGCAGTAGGACATTTTCGTTTCTCAGAATCCCTCAATCATTGCACCTAGGTACTGAAAACTGGCCAGATTTTTGTAATAGTTTAAGATGGCTTTTGTTACCTAAGCAAAACATCACCAAATGACGTGAATTTTTGGTATGTTACTGCTTTATATGTTAGGTTTGTAATGCAAGAAGTTTCATTAGACTTTGTTGAATGAATTAAGAGTTATACTCATTTCTTTGAGCTGTGCGCTTAGAGTAAAAACTGGACAGTTTGTCCTAATTCAAGTCTTTGAGTTAATTAGCTAACTAACGTAGATTAGTTACTAATTTAACAAAGCAAGGTTGCACCAAGAGTTCTTCTTTGACATTGGTGGCCTAGTTTGGTGGTTCTAAGGCTAGTGAAAGTGGTGGTTGTTGGTACGGTTCCAACAAGGCTTGAAGCAAAACTGATTCTTCGGTTCTTAACCAACGAATGCTCTTGCTTATGAAATGCTTTATGCATCATTTGGTATCAGAGCTTTGGTTAGTTTAAGAGCATTCTTTTAACCCTCTAATCATCCCATAATCATTTCCTAAACTCATACACTTATCCCCCCAAAAACCGAAATCAATTCTAAGCCCAAACACATCTCTTTTCTTCTCTTTTCACCTCTAATCTTTGATACAACTTAGTGGTTGTTAAAATGAGTGGTGGTGAAGATCCAAATCAGTTTAGAAGGGGCATGACATTGAATGAAGCAAGGTTAGTTGGCCTTGAGAATCAAATGGCTAATATTAGTGAGCAAATGGCAAATCTCATGGAAGCTTTTCGAAGTTCTAGTGTTGGAGTTCGAAGAGAAGTTCATGAAAGGAGGCACTTTGAAGATGAGAATGAGGTTGTTTATGACTCTAGTGAAGAAGTACAATCACAAACTTCTAATCAAAGAAGGAGGCCACGAAAACAAGATGATTTTCGAGACATCAAGTTAGATGTTCCAGAGTTTAATGGAAACCTTAATCCGGATGCTTATTTGGAATGGGCTTCGAGATGTAATAGGATTTTCGAGCTAAAGGAGTATGATGATTCGAAATCTTTCAAGTTGGCTATCACTAAGCTAAAGGGTTATGCATCCCTTTGGTGGGAAAACGTTGCTCTTGCTAGAGAAAGGAAGCATAAGCCAAAAATCAAGAGTTGGAAGAAACTGAAAAAGAAAATGGAAGCTAAGTTTCTTCCCTCCACTTACACTCTTGATTTATATAACCAACTTTCTGATTTGTTCCAAGGTACCAAGAATGTCGAGACATACATCCATGAATATGAAAAGTTGATGATGAAATTGGATGTTCAAGAAAGGGAAGAGCAGACCATGGCTCGTTTTGTGAAGGGCCTAGATCGTGACATCCAAAAGAAGCTTGAGCTTCAATCTTATTCTACTTTAGATGAACTTTTCAGGTTGGCTCTTAAGGTGGAAAAGCATCAAAAAGACAAGAAGAAGAAGGTATTTAGCAAAGGAACTTCTTATGCTAAAGGAGGTTCTAGTTCGTATGTAAAGCCTACTTCGACATCTCCATTTACACCTAAAAGTGAAGCTGGTTCGAAATTTATTGATAAAGGGAAGAAAGTTGCTGAAAGTTCTTCCAAGAAGGATGATGTCAAATGTTTTAAGTGTCATGGTTATGGTCATTATCAAGCACAATGCCCAAACAGAAGGGTAATGACCTTACTAGACATTAAAAACATAGAAGATGCCCTTAAAGATCAAGAGGAGCACGAAAAAGAATCTGAAAAGGAGGATGAATGCAATGAAGATGTTCTTGTTGATGAAGTGGAAGGAGATGATCATCTTAGCTTGGTTCTAAGGAGGGTCCTTCACTCCAAAGAAGCCGAAGCTATACCATCTCAACGAGACCAGATTTTTCAGACAAAATGCTTAATCAAGGGCAAGATTTGTTCCATGATTATTGATGGTGGGAGTTGCACTAATGTAGCTTCGAGTTCTATGGTGGAGAAGCTCAATTATCCTACTTTCAGTCATCCTAAACCATATAAGCTTCATTGGCTTAATGATGGTAACTGTGTGGAGGTAACAAAACAAGCTTTAATTAGCTTCTCTTTTGGTGATTCGTATAATGATAAGGTTTTATGTGATGTGGTGCCTATGAATGCATGTCATATTCTCTTAGGGAGGCCGTGGCAATCTGATAAGGAAACCTTACATAATGGTAGGACTAATACATACACTTTCATGCATGAAAACAAGAAAATTATACTTAGTCCTAGCAAAAAGGGTCCGAATTTGCCTAAGAAAGAA
Source organism: Patellifolia procumbens (assembly GCA_947645195.1). Taxonomy (NCBI): domain Eukaryota; kingdom Viridiplantae; phylum Streptophyta; class Magnoliopsida; order Caryophyllales; family Amaranthaceae; genus Patellifolia; species Patellifolia procumbens. The sequence continues at coordinate 341,053 of CANSGD010000275.1, read as the reverse complement.
ACCTCTAATTCAAAGGCTAAAAATCAGAAATCCTTAATTCTCCAAAAACATCAAGTTGATAAGGCCATTGAAAAGGGGAAGGAAATGTACTTGTTGTTGTTATTTGCTGCAAATGATGAAAATACTCGTGAATTACATGATTGGGTTAAACCATTAGTGAACGATTTTAGTGATATTTTTCCCGAGGATCTTCCCTATGGTTTACCACCTAGTAGGGGTATTGAGCATCAAATTGACTTAGTTCCTGGAGCACCATTACCTAACAAGGCAGCTTATAGATGTAATCCTGAAGAAGCTAAAGAGTTGCAAAAACAGATTACTGAATTGTTAGCTAAGGGGTTTGTACAAGAAAGTCTTAGTCCATGTGCTGTTCCTGTTATTTTGGTTCCAAAGAAGGATGGAACTATGCGTATGTGTGTAGATTGCAGGGCTATAAACAACATTACCATCAAGTATAGGTATCCTATTCCTAGGCTTGATGATTTGCTCGATGAATTACATGGTGCTACTATATTCTCCAAGATAGATTTGCGTAGTGGTTATCATCAGATTCGAATCAAGGAAGGGGATGAATGGAAAACAGCCTTTAAGACTAAGAGTGGGTTATATGAGTGGCGTGTTATGCCATTTGGTTTAACTAATGCTCCTAGTACTTTCATGAGGCTCATGCATGAGGTACTTCGTCCTTTCATTGGTTCGTTTGTTGTGGTTTATTTTGATGATATTCTTGTGTATAGCAACAGTGAACAGGATCATCTTATTCATCTGAAGAAGGTTTTCCTTAAGCTAAGGGAAAAGAAGCTATATGCAAAGATGGAGAAGTGTGAATTCTTCACTTCTAGTGTGTCTTTTCTTGGTTTCATTATTTCATCTCAGGGTATTTCTATGGATGAATCCAAGGTGGAGGCAATCAAATCATGGCCAATTCCAAAGTCCATCACAGAAGTTCGAAGTTTTCATGGATTGGCATCTTTTTACAGGAGATTCATCAGAGGTTTTAGTACTATTTTGGCTCCACTGACCGAATGTATCAAAGGGGGTTCTTTCACTTGGACTCCAGCAGCTCAGGAAGCATTTGATCGGTTGAAAAGCAAGCTTTGTGAAGCGCCTGTTCTAGCCTTACCAGATTTCAAGAAAGTGTTTGAAGTGGAATGTGATGCAAGTGGCGTAGGGATTGGAGCTGTTTTACAACAAGGAGGGCGTCCCATATCCTATTTCAGTGAGAAGCTCAATCATGCCAAGCTCAACTACAGCACCTATGATAAAGAGTTCTATGCTATCGTTCGTGCCTTGACTTATTGGACTCATTATCTTAGGCCAGCTCAATTTGTGTTGCATTCAGATCATCAAGCTTTGAAGTACATTAATGGGCAACATAAGCTCAGTTCACGGCATGCTAAATGGGTGGAGTTCCTTCAATCTTTTGATTTTGTTTTAAAGTACAAAACTGGAGTTTCTAATGTGGTTGCAGATGCATTATCTAGGAGGCATTCTATGCTTTCTCTAATGGAGGCTCGAGTTCTTGGCTTCACTCATATTAAGGAGCTTTATTATGATGATCCAGATTTTTCACCATTGATAGAAGCGTACAAGGATGGTTCTCATGGAGCTTATTCGGTTCTAGATGGTTTTCTCTTCCGAAATAATAAGCTTTGTATCCCTAAGTGCTCACTAAGGGATTTGCTCATCAAGGAGGTTCATGGAGGAGGCCTAGTAGGACATTTTGGTATTAACAAAACTGTGGATGTTTTGCAGGAACACTTTTATTGGCCAAAACTGGCAGGTGATGTTCACTCAGTTCTAGCTCGATGTTCTACATGTCAAAAGGCCAAGAGTTCTTTTCATCAAGGGCTCTATACTCCACTTCCAGTTCCTAATCAGCCATGGGAAGATGTTAGTATGGATTTCATTGTAGCTTTGCCTAGGACTCAAAGGCAAAGAGATGCTATTATGGTGGTGGTGGATCGATTCTCAAAGATGGCTCATTTCATTGCTTGCAACAAGACGGATGATGCAATTCATGTAGCTGATTTGTACTTCAAGGAGATCATTAGATTACATGGTGTACCGAAGACTATTGTTTCTGATAAGGATGTTAAGTTCGTCAGTTTCTTTTGGAAGACTTTATGGAAGCTCCTAGGTACTAAGCTCCTCTTTAGTACCACGGCGCATCCACAAACTGATGGTCAAACGGAGGTTACAAACAGGACACTTACTACTCTCCTCAGGACTCTAGTTAACAAGTCACAGAAAGATTGGGATCTAAAGCTAGCACATGCAGAATTTGCTTATAATAGATCACCTACTGATCCAAAGTCAAGCCCACTTAAAGGCTCTTTGGTTCATGAACCAGTTGCACTTGTTTTAGAAGCTCTTGGCTTTTCTCCATTTGTTCTTAAGCCCGAGTTTGTTACTTGTTTAACTTGGATGGTGGATTGAGGCGTGCATCACATTTTGAAGAGCCCAAGTTCTGTTTGGGTTTCAAGCATGATTGTAAAGGAAGCCCAAGTTCTGTTTGGATTCCTATTTAATCTATTTCTTTTTTTTGTTTTATTTCAAGCTTAAAATAAAGCCTAGTGATTATTTAAGACACTAAGGCAAGTAGGCGTGTGTTTTGTGGCTGATTAGGCATGTAATTAGGGGTTATTTACAGCTCATAATTGCTGATTGCCTTCTTTGTAGCAGCCCCTTAAATGAGGCTTAATTAGGGCATGAATCAAGGAGTTTTGTAACTCCTCAAAGCCATTCCTCTTAGGACGTTTTTAGGGTGTTTCAGCTCCTCCTTTGCTGCTCCTTATCTCTATATAAGGAGAGAAAATGATAATAGAAAGCAGATTTGAGTTTTGATAAAAAAAACCTTTGTGTTATAGTTTTTACTTTGAGTTTGTCTCAAGTATTGCTAACCCTTATTGCTTTGAGTGAGTCTTGAGTGATAAGCCTAGGAGAGATTGAGTGAGTCTTATCTCTGACCTAGAACCCCAAAACATTGAGTGTGTTCTTGTGTTTTGGTACTATATCTTGTTTCGAGTGATTTCTTGTTAAAGTGAGTGTTCTATTGTTCATAAGTTTAGAATCATCATCCAATACTTTGGAGGGTGATTTTAGATTCACATCATCTGGTATCAGAGCTTTGGTGAAGAAATTCGTCGGAAAAATCGAGTTTTGGAGTAGAAATGAAACTGCCAGAATTCAACCCGTTTTTCATCCGACTTTGAAGGACGATTTCTCAACCTTCAGGAGTCCAAATTGGTTGATTCTTTTTTTCATTTTGCATAACTTTTTGTCTAGAATACTCACAGAATTTTTCATATTTTTTTGAATTTTTTTATATTAAACTGGGCACGTTTCTCGCAACTGCGCCAAAAACGGAGCAAATCTGGCGCACAGAACTTCAAACGACAATTCCTCCTTCATACGGAAAGCTTTTCAAGAGTTTCTTTTTTGATTCCGCTTGAAATTTCCTGAGTGTTATTAATCTGTAAGCCTTTGAGAGTCTCAAGGCCATTTACAGTTTCGTTTTGTTGTTCAAGTTTACGGCAGTTTGCATCTTGTATTTGTAATAGTCTAGCAAAAATAGTGAAGTCATGGTTGAAGGTGATCTTGCTAGGATGTTACAAGTAATTACTGAGAAGTTGGAAAACTTAGAGAGAAAATCAGAAGCAAATGATGAAGATAAGGCTCAACAAAAGACTAGGTTAGATGCCATGTCCGAAATGTTGATGCAAGCAAGTAGAAAACTGAATTTTCTTGAAAATGAGGATGGTGAGGTTAATACACCTAGAAACTTTGATGATGATAGGGGTTTGAAAATTGAGATGCCTGAATTTGATGGGGGACATGATAGTGAGGCTTTTCTTGATTGGATGAGGCAAATTGAGACCGTTTTTGATTATAAAGGGTATAATGATGGGAAAAGGTTTAAACTTGCTGTCTTAAAACTCACTAAACTTGCTGCCTTGTGGTATGAAAACCTCAAGTCGAATAGAAGGAGAGAAGGAAAAGAGAAGATAGACTCATGGGTTAAGTTGAAAAAAAAGATGAGGGATAAATGGGTTAGTAAGGAGTATGAGCAAGAGCAGTACCTAAAACTTACCCACCTTTCTCAAGAAAATAACATGAGTGTGGAAGAGTACATGAAAGAGTTTGAAAAATTGTGCTTGATTTGTGATTTGCAAGAAAAGGAAACCTTTAAAATTGCTCGATTTGTTAAAGGTTTGTCCAAAGAGATAAGTAAGAAAGTAGAAGTGACTCACTATGCCACTTTTAGTGATGTTTGTAAACTTGCTTTGAAATATGAGGCACAAGCTAAGGAGGAAAAGGAGAAAGAGAAGCCCAAAACTTCTTCTTTCAAGGGTACTTCAAAATTTACTCCTTTCAACTCTAAAGGGAGTACTTTTCAAAGTAGAGCCTTTTCATCTAGTTCATCCGGTTCTAAATTTGATAAGGGGAAAGAAAAACAAGTGATTTCACCTAGTGAGCTTGCAACTAGGAGAAAATGTTTTAAATGCCATGGGAGGGGTCATATTGCTAGTGAATGTCCTAGTAAAACTGTTTTGACCGCCACTCAATGTGCCATAATGGATGAAGAAGAACAAATGTATAATTTTGTAGTACAAGAAGAAAATGGCTATGTAGAAGATGACTTTGAAGAAGAGATAGAACCCGAGGGTGAGTACAATATGATGGTTGTGCGGAAAGTATTGTTTAGTGAGCCTCAAGTTGATGAGAGGCAAAGAAACAACTTGTTTCATACTAGATGCAAGATTGGAGAGAAGACTTGCAATGTGATAGTCGATGGTGGAGCTCAAACGGATGTTGTTTCATCCGAAGCTGTGAGTAAGTTGAAACTTACCACTAGAGATCATGATGAGCCTTATAAGCTCAATTGGTTGAATGATGGCAATGGTATTAGGGTGAAGAAGCAAGGTTTGGTTTCTTACTCTATTGGCAAGTTTGAAGATGAGAGATGGTGCGACATTCTTCCTATGGATGCTTGTCACTTGTTACTTGGAAGGCCATGGCAATTTGACCATGATTCGGAGCATAAAGGAAAATCTAATGTATATCTTGTAACTACCAAAGATGGTAGAAAAGTTAAATTGCTTCCCCTACCCCCTAAAGTTGCTAAGAAAGACAAAGAAAAGAGCAACTATCTTGTATCTTGTAATGAGTTTGAGAAAATAGTGGAAGAAAATGGTGGGGGGTATGCTTTGGTTGTAAGGACCAAAGACGAGAATGAGACTACTTGCAATAACTCACCACTTTTGGATGAGTTGTTGGAAGAGTTCAAAGATGTGTTCCCCAATGACTTGCCCAAGGGCCTCCTCCAATAAGGGGCATTGAGCATGCCATTGACTTGATTCCAGGATCACCTTTGCCCAACAAGGCTGCCTATAGGTGTAATCCGGAAGAGAGTAAGGAACTTGAAAGGCAAGTGAATGAATTGATTGAAAGAGGCTATGTGAGAGAGAGCCTTAGTCCTTGCGCGGTTCCTGCCCTCTTAGTACCAAAGAAAGATGGTACTTGGAGAATGTGTGTTGATAGTCGCTCCATTAACAACATAACCATCAAATATCGTTTTCCTATGCCTCGTTTGCAAGATATGCTAGATGAATTGAGTGGTTCCTTAGTCTTTTCCAAAATAGACTTAAGGAGTGGATACCATCAAATGAGAGTAAGGGAGGGAGATGAGTGGAAAACGGCTTTCAAAACAAAGCAAGGGTTATATGAGTGGTTAGTTATGCCATTTGGGCTTTGCAATGCCCCAAGCTCCTTCATGCGGTTGATGAATGAAGTCCTCCGTCCTTTCCTTAATGATTTTATTGTTGTTTACTTAGATGACATACTTGTGTATAGTAAAAACAATGAAGATCATGTAATTCATTTGAGGAGGTTGTTTGAAAAATTGAGGGAGATGAAGTTGTATGGCAAGCTTGAGAAATGTGTATTCATGACTCCTAGTGTTGTATTCTTAGGATACATTGTAACAGGAGAGGGGGTGCATGTAGACCCGGAAAAAGTAAAAGCCGTGCAATCATGGTTGGCTCCAACCAATGTGCATGAAGTAAGAAGCTTCCATGGACTAGCCTCCTTCTATAGGCGGTTCATCAAGAACTTCTCTACTATCATGGCTCCTATCACCGAGTTAACAAAGAAAGGTGAGTTTAAGTGGGGTGAGAGTGCGCAAAAGGCCTTTGAGAAGGTCAAGCATATGCTTTGTAATGCTCCCATACTTGTACTTCCCGACTTTAACAAAGTGTTTGAGGTGGAGTGTGATGCGAGTGGGATTGGGATTGGTGCGGTTTTGATACAAGAGCGGAAGCCCGTGTGCTACTTTAGTGAAAAGTTAAATGGGGCTAAGCTTAACTATTCCACTTATGATCGTGAGTTCTATGCCATTGTGAGGGCTCTTGATCATTGGTCTCATTACTTAAGACCTAAGCCATTTGTCCTTCATTCGGACCATGAGGCGCTTAAGTTCATCCATGGGCAACAAAAGTTGAACCAAAGGCATGCTAAATGGGTGGAGTTTCTCCAAACATTTACCTTTAGTTCAAAATATAAAGATGGAAAGAGTAATGTAGTGGCTGACGCTTTGTCTCGTCGGAACTACTTGCTTTCTATGGTGGATGCTAAGATTTTGGGTTTTGAGCAACTCAAAGAGGGCTATCAACATGATCCTGATTTTGCAAGTGAGTTCGAGAGTCCATCAAAAGAGTTTGTGCAGCAAGATGGTTACCTCTTCAAGGGTAACAAGTTGTGTGTCCCAAAGAGTGGCGTGAGGGAGTTGTTGGTGAGGGAAGTGCATAGTGGTGGTTTGGCGGGTCACTTTGGCATCCAAAAGACTCTTGATATTCTTGGTGAGCATTTCTATTGGCCAAGAATGATCAAAGATGTGACTTTGGTTGTGGAGAGATGTGCTACTTGTCAAAAAGCAAAGGGTCACTTCACCAAAGGTCTCTACACTCCTCTTCCAGTTCCAGATGCCCCATGGGAGAGTGTTAGCATGGACTTCATTGTAGGATTACCAAGAACTCAAAGGGGAAGGGATAGCATCATGGTTGTTGTAGATAGATTCTCTAAAATGGCTCACTTCATAGCTTGTAATAAAACTGATGATGCTGTAAAAGTGGCGGAAATGTACTTTAAGGAAGTTGTCAAACTTCATGGCATTCCTCGAAGTATAGTTTCGGATAGGGACTCCAAGTTTCTTAGTCACTTTTGGAGGACCCTATGGAAGCTTGTTGGTACCAAGTTGCTATTTAGCACCTCTCATCATCCCCAAACTGATGGGCAAACTGAGGTGACAAATAGAACTTTGGGTACGTTGTTGAGAGGACTTGTAAGCAAAACGCAAAAAGATTGGGACATGAAACTAGCCCATGCGGAGTTTGCTTACAATCGAGCTCATTCCTTAACTACTTCTCGCTCCCCATTTGAAGTAGTTTATGGAGTGAATCCCTTTGTGCCTATTGATCTTATTCCTATGGTTAAAGGGGATATTGTGGAGAAAGATGCTAAAAAGAGGGTGGAAGCCTTTCAAAAAACCTGTGAGCAAGTGAAGAAAAGAATTGAGGAGATGAATAAGAAATACCAAGAGAGAGCAAACAAACGACGAAAGCAACCCATCTTTCAACCCGGGGATTTGGTTTGGCTTCATTTGAGGAAAGAAAGATTTCCCAAACTTCGCAAAAACAAACTCATGCCTCGTTCTGATGGTCCATTTAGAGTGACTGAAAGGGTGAATGATAGTGCTTACAAAATTGAGCTTCCTGATGAGTTGATGGGTGTTAGTGCTACGTTCAATGTGGGGGATTTGTCACCATACTTAGATGATTCAAGTTTGAGGGCAAACTCTTCAAAAGAAGGGGAGAATGATCCAAAGTCAAGCCCACTTAAAGGCTCTTTGGTTCATGAACCAGTTGCACTTGTTTTAGAAGCTCTTGGCTTTTCTCCATTTGTTCTTAAGCCCGAGTTTGTTACTTGTTTAACTTGGATGGTGGATTGAGGCGTGCATCACATTTTGAAGAGCCCAAGTTCTGTTTGGGTTTCAAGCATGATTGTAAAGGAAGCCCAAGTTCTGTTTGGATTCCTATTTAATCTATTTCTTTTTTTTGTTTTATTTCAAGCTTAAAATAAAGCCTAGTGATTACTTAAGACACTAAGGCAAGTAGGCGTGTGTTTTGTGGCTGATTAGGCATGTAATTAGGGGTTATTTACAGCTCATAATTGCTGATTGCCTTCTTTGTAGCAGCCCCTTAAATGAGGCTTAATTAGGGCATGAATCAAGGAGTTTTGTAACTCCTCAAAGCCATTCCTCTTAGGACGTTTTTAGGGTGTTTCAGCTCCTCCTTTGCTGCTCCTTATCTCTATATAAGGAGAGAAAATGATAATAGAAAGCAGATTTGAGTTTTGATAAAAAAAACCTTTGTGTTATAGTTTTTACTTTGAGTTTGTCTCAAGTATTGCTAACCCTTATTGCTTTGAGTGAGTCTTGAGTGATAAGCCTAGGAGAGATTGAGTGAGTCTTATCTCTGACCTAGAACCCCAAAACATTGAGTGTGTTCTTGTGTTTTGGTACTATATCTTGTTTCGAGTGATTTCTTGTTAAAGTGAGTGTTCTATTGTTCGTAAGTTTAGAATCATCATCCAATACTTTGGAGGGTGATTTTAGATTCACATCACCTACATATGCCACGAAGTGCTCTCCATTCGAAGTAAACTATGGGGTTAATCCTTTAAGTCCCATTGATTTACTACCTATTCCAGTTGAAGTGAGGCAAAGCAAAGATGCAGAGGAGAAGGCAAAGGAGATGAAAAAGCTTCACCAACAGATTAGAGCACGCATTGAGAAGGTTAATGAAGCTTACAAGGTCCGAGCTAACAAGCATCGAAAGGAGGTCATTTACAAGCCCGGGGACTTGGTATGGTTGCACCTAAGGAAGGAACGATTTCCATCCAGAAGGAAGAACAAGCTAATGCCAAGGAGTGATGGTCCATTTAGGGTGCTTGAGAAGATCAATAACAATGCATACAAGATAGAGCTACCAAGTGAGATGGGCAACATTTCGGCCACCTTCAATGTGGGTGACTTAGCTCCATATTTGGAACAAGATTCCGAGTTACAAGAAGATTTCTCCCAACCAGGGGAGAATGATGCAGGAGCATCCATGGTAAATCCAAGTCTCCTAGCAAAGAGTCATCAAGAATAGATTAAGGTGAAGGAAATTCAGTTCATTAGCTTACTTAATCCAATTTCGAACAAACAAGTACTTCGAATTGTTAATTAAGCTTAACACCTTCTTAATCTTTTTTACGCCTTGTTGATTAATGCTTATGATCATCTTAACATCATAAAGTATTAGTAATCAAGCTTGAATTATGATTAAATAGCTTAATTAATTAGTTCTAAGTCATTAAAGTAAGCTTAGTGAAACTGTTTTGGAAGAACAGGTTTTATACGGTTGGTTTAGGGAGTATTTTGGCCACGTTTTTGAGCTTTATTCTTGGCTAAGGCAACCATACATGACTCACCTGTGTGCTTACATACATCACCAACAAGCATGTGAAGAGTTGGAGGCAAGAATCAATAGGAAACGAGAGCTTCATGAAGAAGTATCCAAAACCGCAGCTCCCTGCGTTATTCTGGGCCCATCTTCATCAGTTCTGGGCAGCCGTCTTTTTTTAGCTTTTGGAGCTGATTTTTTGAGGATATTTTCCTAAGAATGTCTATTTTATTACCTTAGATTCCTTTTTGCAGTAGGACATTTTCGTTTCTCAGAATCCCTCAATCATTGCACCTAGGTACTGAAAACTGGCCAGATTTTTGTAATAGTTTAAGATGGCTTTTGTTACCTAAGCAAAACATCACCAAATGACGTGAATTTTTGGTATGTTACTGCTTTATATGTTAGGTTTGTAATGCAAGAAGTTTCATTAGACTTTGTTGAATGAATTAAGAGTTATACTCATTTCTTTGAGCTGTGCGCTTAGAGTAAAAACTGGACAGTTTGTCCTAATTCAAGTCTTTGAGTTAATTAGCTAACTAACGTAGATTAGTTACTAATTTAACAAAGCAAGGTTGCACCAAGAGTTCTTCTTTGACATTGGTGGCCTAGTTTGGTGGTTCTAAGGCTAGTGAAAGTGGTGGTTGTTGGTACGGTTCCAACAAGGCTTGAAGCAAAACTGATTCTTCGGTTCTTAACCAACGAATGCTCTTGCTTATGAAATGCTTTATGCATCACTATCATAGTCTCTTACGAGATTTTGTGGTGTATGAACACCTTTCAAATCATTTGATGTGCTTAATTACCTATTGTTATTTACACCTTTTATAGGTATTAGGTATATTTTAAGCATATGAAGCCCTTTGGTAAAAACTCATTTCAAATCAAAGGTTAAAACTATCATACTCCCTTACGTGATTTTGTGGTGTATGAACACCTTTTGATGCATAAAGCATTTCATAAGCAAGAGCATTCGTTGGTTAAGAACCGAAGAATCAGTTTTGCTTCAAGCCTTGTTGGAACCGTACCAACAACCACCACTTTCACTAGCCTTAGAACCACCAAACTAGGCCACCAATGTCAAAGAAGAACTCTTGGTGCAACCTTGCTTTGTTAAATTAGTAACTAATCTACGTTAGTTAGCTAATTAACTCAAAGACTTTAATTAGGACAAACTGTCCAGTTTTGCTCTAAGCGCACAGCTCAAAGAAATGAGTATAACTCTTAATTCATTCAACAAACTCTAATGAATCTTCTTGCCTTACAAACCTAACATATAAAAGCAGTAACATACCAAAAATTCACGTCATTTGGTGATGTTTTGCTTAGGTAACAAAAGCCATCTTAAACTATTACAAAAATCTGGCCAGTTTACAGTACCTAGGTGCAATGATTGAGGGATTCTGAGAAACGAAAATGTCCTACTGCAAAAAGGAAGCTAAGGTATTAAAATAGACATTCTAAGGAAAATATCCTCAAAAATCAGCTCCAAAAGCTAAAAAAAGACGGCTGCCCAGAACTGATGAAGAGGGGCCCAGAAAGACGCCTCCCAGCTGCGGTTTTGGATACTTCTCCATGAAGCTCTCATTTCCTATTGATTCTTGCCTCCAACTCTTCACATGCTTGTTGGTGATGTATGTAAGCACACAGGTGAGTCATGTATGGTTGCCTTAGCCAAGAATAAAGCTCAAAAACGTAGCCAAAACGTGCCCTAAACAAACCGTATAATTTCTGTTCTTCCAAAACAGTTTCACTAAGCTTACTTTAATGACTTAGAACTAACTAATTAAGCTATTTAATCATAATTCAAGCTTTATTACTAATACTTAATGATGTTAAGATGATCATAAGCATTAATCAACAAGGCTTAAAAAAGATTAAGAAGGTGTTAAGCTTAATTAACAATTCGAAGTACTTGTTTGTTCGAAATTGGATTAAGTAAGCTAATGAACTGAATCTCCTTCACCTTAATCTCTTCTTGATGACTCTTTGTTAGGAGACTTGGATTGATCATGGATGCTCCTGCATCACCTTTCAAATCATTTGATGTGTTTAATTACCTATTCTTTTTGACTACTTGAATAGGTATTAGGTATATTTAAGTCATATTAAGCCCTTGGCTCAAACTAATTTTCAAATCAAAGTTAAAAACTATCATAGTCTCTTACGTGATTTTGTGGTGTAGAAACACCTTTCAAATCATTTGATGTACTTAATTACCTATTGTTTTTTTCTCCTTGAATAGGTATTAGGTATATTTAAATCATATGAAGCCCTTGGATCAAACTCATTTCAAATCAAAGGTTAAAACTATCATAGTCTCTTACGAGATTTTGTGGCGTATAAAAACCTTTCAAATCATTTGATGTGCTTAATTACCCTTTTTTTTTACTCCTTCAATAGGCATTAGGTATATTTAAAGCATATGAAGCCCCTTGATCAAACTCATTTAAAATCAAAGCATAAAACTATCATAGTCTCTTACGAGATTTTGTGGTGTATGAACACCTTTCAAATCATTTGATGTGCTTAATTACCTATTGTTTTTTACTCCTTGAATAGGTATAAGGTATATGAAAAGCATATGAAGCCCTTGGATCAAACTCATTTCATATCAAAGGTTAAACTATCATACTCTCTTACGAGATTTTATGGTGTATGAACACCTTTCAAATCATTTGATGTGCTTAACTACCTATTGTTTTTTACTCCTTGAATAGGTATTAGGTATATTCTAATCATATGAAGCCCTTGGATCAAACTCATTTCAAATTAAAGGTTAAAACTATCATAGTGTCTTACGAGATTTTGTGGTGTATGAACACCTTTCAAATCATTTGATGTTTAATTACCTATTTTTTTTGACTCCTTGAATAGGTATTAGGTATATGAAAAGCATAAGAAACACTTGGATCAAACTCATTTCAAATCAAAGGTTAAAACTATCATAGTCTCTTACGAGATTTTGTGGTGTATGAACACCTTTCAAATCATTTGATGTGCTTAATTACCTATTATTTTTGATTCCTTTTATAGGTATTAGGTATATGTAAAGCCTATGAAGCCCTTGGATCAAACTCATTTTAAATCAAAGGTTCAAACTATCATAGTCTCTTACGAGATTTTGTGGTGTATGAACACCTTTCAAATCATTTGATGTGCTTAATTACCTATTGGTTTTGATTCCTTTTATAGGTATTAGGTATATGTAAAGCCCATGAAGCCCTTGGATCAAACTCTTTTTAAATCAAAGGTAAAAACTGTCATAGTCTCTTACGAGATTTTATGGTGTATGAACACCTTTCAAATCATTTGATGTGCTTAATTACCTATTTTTTTTGACTCCTTTCATAGGTATTAGGTATATTTAAACCATATGAAGCCCTTGGAGCAAACTCATTTCAAATCAAAGGTTAAAACTATCATAGTCTCTCACAAGATTTTATGAAGTATGAACACCTTTCAAATCATTTGATGTGCTTAATTACCTATTGTTTTTTACACCTTTTATAGGTATTAGGTATATTTTAAGTATATGAAGCCCTTTGGTAAAAACTCATTTCAAATCAAAGGTTAAAACTATCATAGTCTCTTACGTGATTTTATGGTGTATGAACACCTTTTAAATCATTTGATGTGTTTAATTACCAAATGTTTTTGACTACTTGAATAGGTATTAGGTATATTTAAATAATATTAAGCCCTTGGCTCAAACTCATTTTCAAATCAAAGTTAAAAACTATCATCGTCTCTTACGAGATTTTGTGGTGTATGAACACCTTTCAAATCATTTGATGTGCTTAATTACCTATTGTTTTTGACTCCTTAAATTGGAATTAGGTATATTTAAATCATATGAAGCCCTTGGATCAAACTCATTTTCAAATCAAAGTTAAAAACTATCATAGTCTCTTACGAAATTTTGTGGTGTATGAACACCTTTCAAATCATTTGATGTGCTTAATTACCTATTGTTTTTTATTCCTTTGACAGGTATTAGGTATCTGTAAAGAATAAGAAGCCGTTGGATCAAACTCATTTTCAAATCAAAGTTAAAAACTATCATAGTCTCTTACGAGATTTTGTGGTGTATCAACACCTTTAAAATCATTTGATATGCTTAATTACCTATTGTTTTTTACTCCTTTTAAACGTATTAGGAATATTTAAAGCATATGAAGCCCTTTGATCAAACTCGTTTAAAATAAAAGCTTAAAACTATCATAGTCTCTTACAAGATTTTGTGATGTATGAACACCTTTCAAATATTTTGATGTTCTTAATTACCTATTGTTTTTTACTCCTTGAATAGGTATTAGGTATATCTAAATCCTATGAAGCCCTTGGAGCAAACTCATTTTAAATCAAAGGTTAAAACTATCATAGTCTTTTACGAGATTTTGTGGCGTATAAACACCTTTCAAATCATTTGATGTGCTTAATTACCTTTTTTTTTTACTCCTTGAATAGGTATTAGGTATATTTAAAGCATATGAAGCCCCTTGATCAAACTAAAATTTCAAATCAAATGTTAAAACTAATAGTCTCTTACGAGATTTTGTAGTGTATGAAACCCTTTCAAATCATTTGATGTGCTTAATTACCTATTGTTTTTGAATCCTTGAATAGGTATTAGGTATATTTCAATCATATGAGGCCCTTGGATTAAAATCATTTTCAAATCAAAGGTAAAAACTATCATAGTCTCTTACGAGATTTTGTGGTGTATGAACACCTTTCAAATCACTTGATGTGCTTAATTACCTATTGTTATTTACACCTTTTATAGGTATTAGGTATATTTTAAGCATATGAAGCCCTTTGGTAAAAACTCATTTCAAATCAAAGGTTAAAACTATCATACTCCCTTACGTGATTTTGTGGTGTATGAACACCTGTCAAATCATTTGATGTGTTTAATTACCTATTCTTTTTGACTACTTTAATAGGTATTAGGTATATTTAAGTCATATTAAGCCCTTGGCTCAAACTAATTTTCAAATCAAAGTTAAAAACTATCATAGTCTCTTACGTGATTTTGTGGTGTAGAAACACCTTTCAAATCATTTGATGTACTTAATTACCTATTGTTTTTTTCTCCTTGAATAGGTAGTAGGTATATTTAAATCATATGAAGCCCTTGGATCAAACTCATTTCAAATCAAAGGTTAAAACTATCATAGTCTCTTACGAGATTTTGTGGCGTATAAAAACCTTTCAAATTATTTGATATGCTTAATTACCTTTTTTTTTTACTCCTTCAATAGGCATTAGGTATATTTAAAGCATATGAAGCCCCTTGATCAAACTCATTTAAAATTAAAGCATAAAACTATCATAGTCTCTTACGAGATTTTGTGGTGTATGAACACCTTTCAAATCATTTGATGTGCTTAATTACCTATTGTTTTTTACTCCTTGAATAGGTATAAGGTATATGAAAAGCATATGAACCCTTGGATCAAACTCATTTCATATCAAAGGTTAAACTATCATACTCTCTTACGAGATTTTGTGGTGTATGAACACCTTTCAAATCATTTGATGTGCTTAACTACCTATTGTTTTTGACTCCTTGAATAGGTATTAGGTATATTCTAATCTTACGAAGCCCTTGGATCAAACTCATTACAAATTAAAGGTTAAAACTATCATAGTGTCTTACGAGATTTTGTGGTGTATGAACACCTTTCAAATGATTTGATGTTTAATTACCTATTTTTTTTGACTCCTTGAATAGGTATTAGGTATATTAAAAGCATATGAAACACTTGGATCAAACTCATTTCAAATCAAAGGTTAAAACTATTATAGTCGCTTACGAGATTTTGTGATGTATGAACACCTTTCAAAACATTTGATGTGCTTAATTACCTATTGTGTTCTTAATCCTTGAAGAGGAATTAGGTATATCTAAATCATATGAAGCCCTTGGAGCAAACTCATTTTAAATCAAAGGTTAAAACTATCATAGTCTCTTACGAGATTTTGTGGTGTATGAACACCTTTCAAATCATTTGATGTGCTTAATTACATATTATTTTTGATTCCTTTTATAGGTATTAGGTATATGTAAAGCCTATGAAGCCCTTGGATCAAACTCATTTTAAATCAAAGGTTCAAACTATCATAGTCTCTTACGAGATTTTGTGGTGTATGAACACCTTTCAAATCATTTGATGTGCTGAATTACCTATTGGTTTTGATTCCTTTTATAGGTATTAGGTATATGTAAAGCCCATGAAGCCCTTGGATCAAACTCTTTTTAAATCAAAGGTTAAAACTATCATAGTCTCTTACGAGATTTTATGGTGTATGAACACCTTTAAAATCATTTGATGTGCTTAATTACCTATTGTTTTTGACTCCTTTCATAGGTATTAGGTATATTTAAACCATATGAAGCCCTTGGATCAAACTCATTTTCAAATCAAAGTTAAAAACTATCATAGTCTCTTACGAGATTTTGTGGTGTATCAACACCTTTAAAATCATTTGATGTGCTTAATTACCTATTGTTTTTTACTCCTTTTAAATGTATTAGGAATATTTAAAGCATATGAAGCCCTCTGATCAAACTCGTTTAAAATAAAAGCTTAAAACTATCATAGTCTCTTACAAGATTTTGTGATGTATGAACACCTTTCAAATCATTTGATGTTCTTAATTACCTATTGTTTTTTACTCCTTGAATAGGTATTAGGTATATCTAAATCATATGAAGCCCTTGGAGCAAACTCATTTTAAATCAAAGGTTAAAACTATCATAGTCTTTTACGAGATTTTGTTGCGTATAAACACCTTTCAAATCATTTGATGTGCTTAATTACCTTTTTTTTTACTCCTTGAATAGGTATTAGGTATATTTAAAGCATATGAAGCCCCTTGATCAAACTAAAATTTCAAATCAAATGTTAAAACTAAAAGTCTCTTACGAGATTTTGTAGTGTATGAACACCTTTCAAATCATTTGATGTGCTTAATTACCTATTGTTTTTGAATCCTTTAATAGGTATTAGGTATATTTCAATCATATGAGGCCCTTGGATTAAAATCATTTTCAAATCAAAGGTAAAAAATATCATAGTCTCTTACGAGATTTTGTGGTGTATGAACACCTTTCAAATCATTTGATGTGCTTAATTACCGATTGTCATTTACACCTTTTATAGGTATTAGGTATATTTTAAGCATATGAAGCCCTTTGGTAAAAACTCATTTCAAATCAAAGGTTAAAACTATCATACTCTCTTACGTGATTTTGTGGTGTATGAACACCTTTCAAATCATTTGATGTGTTTAATTACCTATTCTTTTTGGCTACTTGAATAGGTATTAGGTATATTTAAGTCATATTAAGCCCTTGGCTCAAACTCATTTTCAAATCAAAGTTAAAAACTATCATAGTCTCTTACGTGATTTTGTGGTGTAAAAACACCTTTCAAATCATTTGATGTACTTAATTACCTATTGTTTTTTTCTCCTTGAATAGGTATTAGGTATATTTAAATCATATGAAGCCCTTGGATCAAACTCATTTCAAATCAAAGGTTAAAACTATCATAGTCTCTTACGAGATTTTGTGGCGTATAAACACCTTTCAAATCATTTGATGTGCTTAATTACCTTTTTTTTTACTCCTTCAATAGGTATTAGGTATATTTAAATTATATGAAGCCCCTTGATCAAACTCATTTCAAATCAAAGCTTAAAACTATCATAGTCTCTTACGAGATTTTGTGGTGTATGAACACCTTTCAAATCATTTGATGTGCTTAATTACCTATTGTTTTTTACTCCTTGAATAGGTATTAGGTATATTTAAAACCATATGAAGCCCTTGGATCAAACTCATTTCAAATCAAAGGTGAAAACTATCATAGTCTCTTACAAGATTTTGTGAAGTATGAACACCTTTCAAATCATTTGATGTGCTTAATTACCTATTGTTTTTTACACCTTTTATAGGTATTAGGTATATTTTAAGCATATGAAGCCCTTTGGTAAAAACTCATTTCAAATCAAAGGTTAAAACTATCATAGTCTCTTACGTGATTTTATGGTGTATGAACACCTTTCAAATCATTTGATGTGTTTAATTACCAAATGTTTTTGACTACTTGAATAGGTATTAGGTATATTTAAATAATATTAAGCCCTTTGATCAAACTCATTTTCAAATCAAAGTTAAAAACTATCATAGTCTCTTACGAGATTTTGTGGTGTATCAACACCTTTAAAATCATTTGATGTGCTTAATTACCTATTGTTTTTTACTCCTTTTAAACGTATAAGGAATATTTAAAGCATATGAAGCCCTTTGATAAAACGCGTTTAAAATAAAAGCTTAAAACTATCATAGTCTCTTACAAGATTTTGTGATGTATGAACACCTTTCAAATCATTTGATGTTCTTAATTACCTATTGTTTTTTACTCCTTGAATAGGTATTAGTTATATTTAAATAATATGAAGCCCTTGGATCAAACTCATTTCAAATTAAAGGTTAAAACTGTCATAGTCTCTTACGAGATTTTGTGATGTATGAACACCTTTCAAATCATTTGATGTGCTTAATTACCCATTGTGATCTTAATCCTTGAAGAGGTATTAGGTATATCAAAATCATATGAAGCCCTTGGAGCAAACTCATTTTAAATCAAAGGTTAAAACTATCATAGTCTTTTACGAGATTTTATGGCGTATAAACACCTTTCAAATCATTTGATGTGCTTAATTACCTTTTTTTTACTCCTTGAATAGGTATTAGGTATATTTAAAGCATATGAAGCCCCTTGATCAAACTAAAATTTCAAATCAAATGTTAAAACTAATAGTCTCTTACGAGATTTTGTAGTGTATGAACACCTTTCAAATCATTTGATGTGCTTAATTACCTATTGTTTTTGAATCCTTGAATAGGTATTAGGTATATTTCAATCATATGAGGCCCTTGGATTAAAATCATTTTCAAATCAAAGGTCAAAACTATCATAGTCTCTTACGAGATTTTGTGGTGTATGAACACCTTTCAAATCATTTGATGTGCTTAATTACCTATTGTCATTTACACCTTTTATAGGTATTAGGTATATTTTAAGCATATGAATCCCTTTGGTAAAAACTCATTTCAAATCAAAGGTTAAAACTATCATACTCTCTTACGTGATTTTGTGGTGTATGAACACCTTTCAAATCATTTGATATGTTTAATTACCTATTCTTTTTGGCTACTTGAATAGGTATTAGGTATATTTAAGTCATATTAAGCCCTTGGCTCAAACTCATTTTCAAATCAAAGTTAAAACCTATCATAGTCTCTTACGTGATTTTGTGGTGTAAAAACACCTTTCAAATCATTTGATGTGCTTAATTACCTATTGTGTTCTTAATCCTTGAAGAGGTATTAGGTATATCTAAATCATATGAAGCCCTTGGAGCAAACTCATTTTAAATCGAAGGTTAAAACTATCATAGTCTCTTACGAGATTTTGTGGTGTATGAACACCTTTCAAATCATTTGATGTGCTTAATTACCTATTATTTTTGATTCCTTTTATAGGTATTAGGTATATGTAAAGCCTATGAAGCCCTTGGATCAAACTCATTTTAAATCAAAGGTTCAAACTATCATAGTCTCTTACGAGATTTTGTGGTGTATGAACACCTTTCAAATCATTTGATGTGCTTAATTACCTATTGGTTTTGATTCCTTTTATAGGTATTAGGTATATGTAAAGCCCATGAAGCCCTTGGATCAAACTCTTTTTAAATCAAAGGTTAAAACTATCATAGTCTCTTACGAGATTTTATGGTGTACGAACACCTTTCAAATCATTTGATGTGCTTAATTACCTATTGTTTTTGACTCCTTTCATAGGTATTAGGTATATTTAAACCATATGAAGCCCTTGGATCAAACTCATTTCAAACAAAGGTTAAAACTATCATAGTCTCTTACAAGATTTTGTGAAGTATGAACACCTTTCAAATCATTTGATGTGCTTAATTACCTATTTTTTTAAACCTTTTATAGGTATTAGGTATATTTTAAGCATATGAAGCCCTTTGGTAAAAACTCATTTCAAATCAAAGGTTAAAACTATCATAGTCTCTTACGTGATTTTATGGTGTATGAACACCTTTCAAATCATTTGATGTGTTTAATTACCAAATGTTTTTGACTACTTGAATAGGTATTAGGTATATTTAAATAATATTAAGCCCTTGGATCAAACTCATTTTCAAATCAAAGTTAAAAACTATCATAGTCTCTTACGAGATTTTGTGGTGTATGAACACCTTTCAAATCATTTGATGTGCTTAATTACCTATTGTTTTTGACTCCTTGAATTGGAATTAGGTATATTTAAATCATATGAAGCCCTGGGATCAAAATCATTTTAAATCAATGTTAAAAACTATCATAGTCTCTTACGAGATTTTGTGGTGTATGAACACCTTTCAAATCATTTGATGTGCTTAATTACCTATTGTTTTTGACTCCTTGAATTGGAATTAGGTATATTTAAATCATATGAAGCCCTGGGATCAAAATCATTTTAAATCAATGTTAAAAACTATCATAGTCTCTTACGAGATTTTGTGGTGTATCAACACCTTTAAAATCATTTGATGTGCTTAATTACCTATTGTTTTTTACTCCTTTTAAACGTATAAGGAATATTTAAAGCATATGAAGCCCTTTGATAAAACTCGTTTAAAATAAAAGCTTAAAACTATCATAGTCTCTTACAAGATTTTGTGATGTATGAACACCTTTCAAATCATTTGATGTTCTTAATTACCTATTGTTTTTTACTCCTTGAATAGGTATTAGTTATATTTAAATAATATGAAGCCCTTGGATCAAACTCATTTCAAATTAAAGGTTAAAACTGTCATAGTCTCTTACGAGATTTTGTGATGTATGAACACCTTTCAAATCATTTGATGTGCTTAATTACCTATTGTGTTCTTAATCCTTGAAGAGGTATTAGGTATATCTAAATCATATGAAGCCCTTGGAGCAAACTCATTTTAAATCAAAGGTTAAAACTATCATAGTCTTTTACGAGATTTTATGGCGTATAAACACCTTTCAAATCATTTGATGTGCTTAATTACCTTTTTTTTTACTCCTTGAATAGGTATTAGGTATATTTAAAGCATATGAAGCCCCTTGATCAAACTAAAATTTCAAATCAAATGTTAAAACTAATAGTCTCTTACGAGATTTTGTAGTGTATGAACACCTTTCAAATCATTTGATGTGCTTAATTACCTATTGTTTTTGAATCCTTGAATAGGTATTAGGTATATTTCAATCATATGAGGCCCTTGGATTAAAATCATTTTCAAATCAAAGGTCAAAACTATCATAGTCTCTTACGAGATTTTGTGGTGTATGAACACCTTTCGAATCATTTGATGTGCTTAATTACCTATTGTCATTTACACCTTTTATAGGTATTAGGTATATTTTAAGCATATGAATCCCTTTGGTAAAAACTCATTTCAAATCAAAGGTTAAAACTATCATACTCTCTTACGTGATTTTGTGGTGTATGAACACCTTTCAAATCATTTGATATGTTTAATTACCTATTCTTTTTGGCTACTTGAATAGGTATTAGGTATATTTAAGTCATATTAAGCCCTTGGCTCAAACTCATTTTCAAATCAAAGTTAAAACCTATCATAGTCTCTTACGTGATTTTGTGGTGTAAAAACACCTTTCAAATCATTTGATGTGCTTAATTACCTATTGTGTTCTTAATCCTTGAAGAGGTATTAGGTATATCTAAATCATATGAAGCCCTTGGAGCAAACTCATTTTAAATCAAAGGTTAAAACTATCATAGTCTCTTACGAGATTTTGTGGTGTATGAACACCTTTCAAATCATTTGATGTGCTTAATTACCTATTATTTTTGATTCCTTTTATAGGTATTAGGTATATGTAAAGCCTATGAAGCCCTTGGATCAAACTCATTTTAAATCAAAGGTTCAAACTATCATAGTCTCTTACGAGATTTTGTGGTGTATGAACACCTTTCAAATCATTTGATGTGCTTAATTACCTATTGGTTTTGATTCCTTTTATAGGTATTAGGTATATGTAAAGCCCATGAAGCCCTTGGATCAAACTCTTTTTAAATCAAAGGTTAAAACTATCATAGTCTCTTACGAGATTTTATGGTGTACGAACACCTTTCAAATCATTTGATGTGCTTAATTACCTATTGTTTTTGACTCCTTTCATAGGTATTAGGTATATTTAAACCATATGAAGCCCTTGGATCAAACTCATTTCAAATCAAAGGTTAAAACTATCATAGTCTCTTACAAGATTTTGTGAAGTATGAACACCTTTCAAATCATTTGATGTGCTTAATTACCTATTTTTTTTAAACCTTTTATAGGTATTAGGTATATTTTAAGCATATGAAGCCCTTTGGTAAAAACTCATTTCAAATCAAAGGTTAAAACTATCACAGTCTCTTACGTGATTTTATGGTGTATGAACACCTTTCAAATCATTTGATGTGTTTAATTACCAAATGTTTTTGACTACTTGAATAGGTATTAGGTATATTTAAATAATATTAAGCCCTTGGATCAAACTCATTTTCAAATCAAAGTTAAAAACTATCATAGTCTCTTACGAGATTTTGTGGTGTATGAACACCTTTCAAATCATTTGATGTGCTTAATTACCTATTGTTTTTGACTCCTTGAATTGGAATTAGGTATATTTAAATCATATGAAGCCCTGGGATCAAAATCATTTTAAATCAATGTTAAAAACTATCATAGTCTCTTACGAGATTTTGTGGTGTATGAACACCTTTCAAATCATTTGATGTGCTTAATTACCTATTGTTTTTTATTCCTTTGACAGGTATTAGGTATCTATAAAGAATAAGAAGCCCCTGGATCAAACTCATTTTCAAATCAAAGTTAAAAACTATCATAGTCTCTTACGAGATTTTGTGGTGTATGAACACCTTTAAAATCATTTGATGTGCTTTATTACCGATTGTCATTTACACCTTTTATAGGTATTAGGTATATTTTAAGCATATGAAGCCCTTTGGTAAAAACTCATTTCAAATCAAAGGTTAAAACTATCATACTCTCTTACGTGATTTTGTGGTGTATGAACACCTTTCAAATCATTTGATGTGTTTAATTACCTATTCTTTTTGGCTACTTGAATAGGTATTAGGTATATTTAAGTCATATTAAGCCCTTGGCTCAAACTCATTTTCAAATCAAAGTTAAAAACTATCATAGTCTCCTACGTGATTTTGTGGTGTAAAAACACCTTTCAAATCATTTGATGTACTTAATTACCTATTGTTTTTTTCTCCTTGAATAGGTATTAGGTATATTTAAATCATATGAAGCCCTTGGATCAAACTCATTTCAAATCAAAGGTTAAAACTATCATAGTCTCTTACGAGATTTTGTGGCGTATAAACACCTTTCAAATCATTTGATGTGCTTAATTACCTTTTTTATTTACTCCTTCAATAGGTATTAGGTATATTTAAATTATATGAAGCCCCTTGATCAAACTCATTTCAAATCAAAGCTTAAAACTATCATAGTCTCTTACGAGATTTTGTGGTGTATGAACACCTTTCAAATCATTTGATGTGCTTAATTACCTATTGTTTTTGACTCCTTGAATAGGTATTAGGTATATTTAAAACCATATGAAGCCCTTGGATCAAACTCATTTCAAATCAAAGGTGAAAACTATCATAGTCTCTTACAAGATTTTGTGAAGTATGAACACCTTTCAAATCATTTGATGTGCTTAATTACCTATTGTTTTTTACACCTTTTATAGGTATTAGGTATATTTTAAGCATATGAAGCCCTTTGGTAAAAACTCATTTCAAATCAAAGGTTAAAACTATCATAGTCTCTTACGTGATTTTATGGTGTATGAACACCTTTCAAATCATTTGATGTGTTTAATTACCAAATGTTTTTGACTACTTGAATAGGTATTAGGTATATTTAAATAATATTAAGCCCTTTGATCAAACTCATTTTCAAATCAAAGTTAAAAACTATCATAGTCTCTTACGAGATTTTGTGGTGTATCAACACCTTTAAAATCATTTGATGTGCTTAATTACCTATTGTTTTTTACTCCTTTTAAACGTATAAGGAATATTTAAAGCATATGAAGCCCTTTGATAAAACGCGTTTAAAATAAAAGCTTAAAACTATCATAGTCTCTTACAAGATTTTGTGATGTATGAACACCTTTCAAATCATTTGATGTTCTTAATTACCTATTGTTTTTTACTCCTTGAATAGGTATTAGTTATATTTAAATAATATGAAGCCCTTGGATCAAACTCATTTCAAATTAAAGGTTAAAACTGTCATAGTCTCTTACGAGATTTTGTGATGTATGAACACCTTTCAAATCATTTGATGTGCTTAATTACCCATTGTGATCTTAATCCTTGAAGAGGTATTAGGTATATCAAAATCATATGAAGCCCTTGGAGCAAACTCATTTTAAATCAAAGGTTAAAACTATCATAGTCTTTTACGAGATTTTATGGCGTATAAACACCTTTCAAATCATTTGATGTGCTTAATTACCTTTTTTTTACTCCTTGAATAGGTATTAGGTATATTTAAAGCATATGAAGCCCCTTGATCAAACTAAAATTTCAAATCAAATGTTAAAACTAATAGTCTCTTACGAGATTTTGTAGTGTATGAACACCTTTCAAATCATTTGATGTGCTTAATTACCTATTGTTTTTGAATCCTTGAATAGGTATTAGGTATATTTCAATCATATGAGGCCCTTGGATTAAAATCATTTTCAAATCAAAGGTCAAAACTATCATAGTCTCTTACGAGATTTTGTGGTGTATGAACACCTTTCGAATCATTTGATGTGCTTAATTACCTATTGTCATTTACACCTTTTATAGGTATTAGGTATATTTTAAGCATATGAATCCCTTTGGTAAAAACTCATTTCAAATCAAAGGTTAAAACTATCATACTCTCTTACGTGATTTTGTGGTGTATGAACACCTTTCAAATCATTTGATATGTTTAATTACCTATTCTTTTTGGCTACTTGAATAGGTATTAGGTATATTTAAGTCATATTAAGCCCTTGGCTCAAACTCATTTTCAAATCAAAGTTAAAACCTATCATAGTCTCTTACGTGATTTTGTGGTGTAAAAACACCTTTCAAATCATTTGATGTGCTTAATTACCTATTGTGTTCTTAATCCTTGAAGAGGTATTAGGTATATCTAAATCATATGAAGCCCTTGGAGCAAACTCATTTTAAATCGAAGGTTAAAACTATCATAGTCTCTTACGAGATTTTGTGGTGTATGAACACCTTTCAAATCATTTGATGTGCTTAATTACCTATTATTTTTGATTCCTTTTATAGGTATTAGGTATATGTAAAGCCTATGAAGCCCTTGGATCAAACTCATTTTAAATCAAAGGTTCAAACTATCATAGTCTCTTACGAGATTTTGTGGTGTATGAACACCTTTCAAATCATTTGATGTGCTTAATTACCTATTGGTTTTGATTCCTTTTATAGGTATTAGGTATATGTAAAGCCCATTAAGCCCTTGGATCAAACTCTTTTTAAATCAAAGGTTAAAACTATCATAGTCTCTTACGAGATTTTATGGTGTACGAACACCTTTCAAATCATTTGATGTGCTTAATTACCTATTGTTTTTGACTCCTTTCATAGGTATTAGGTATATTTAAACCATATGAAGCCCTTGGATCAAACTCATTTCAAACAAAGGTTAAAACTATCATAGTCTCTTACAAGATTTTGTGAAGTATGAACACCTTTCAAATCATTTGATGTGCTTAATTACCTATTTTTTTTAAACCTTTTATAGGTATTAGGTATATTTTAAGCATATGAAGCCCTTTGGTAAAAACTCATTTCAAATCAAAGGTTAAAACTATCATAGTCTCTTACGTGATTTTATGGTGTATGAACACCTTTCAAATCATTTGATGTGTTTAATTACCAAATGTTTTTGACTACTTGAATAGGTATTAGGTATATTTAAATAATATTAAGCCCTTGGATCAAACTCATTTTCAAATCAAAGTTAAAAACTATCATAGTCTCTTACGAGATTTTGTGGTGTATGAACACCTTTCAAATCATTTGATGTGCTTAATTACCTATTGTTTTTGACTCCTTGAATTGGAATTAGGTATATTTAAATCATATGAAGCCCTGGGATCAAAATCATTTTAAATCAATGTTAAAAACTATCATAGTCTCTTACGAGATTTTGTGGTGTATGAACACCTTTCAAATCATTTGATGTGCTTAATTACCTATTGTTTTTGACTCCTTGAATTGGAATTAGGTATATTTAAATCATATGAAGCCCTGGGATCAAAATCATTTTAAATCAATGTTAAAAACTATCATAGTCTCTTA
Source organism: Patellifolia procumbens (assembly GCA_947645195.1). NCBI lineage: Eukaryota > Viridiplantae > Streptophyta > Magnoliopsida > Caryophyllales > Amaranthaceae > Patellifolia > Patellifolia procumbens. The sequence continues at coordinate 315,057 of CANSGD010000275.1, read as the reverse complement.
CGAGATTTTGTGGTGTATCAACACCTTTAAAATCATTTGATGTGCTTAATTACCTATTGTTTTTTACTCCTTTTAAACGTATAAGGAATATTTAAAGCATATGAAGCCCTTTGATAAAACTCGTTTAAAATAAAAGCTTAAAACTATCATAGTCTCTTACAAGATTTTGTGATGTATGAACACCTTTCAAATCATTTGATGTTCTTAATTACCTATTGTTTTTTACTCCTTGAATAGGTATTAGTTATATTTAAATAATATGAAGCCCTTGGATCAAACTCATTTCAAATTAAAGGTTAAAACTGTCATAGTCTCTTACGAGATTTTGTGATGTATGAACACCTTTCAAATCATTTGATGTGCTTAATTACCTATTGTGTTCTTAATCCTTGAAGAGGTATTAGGTATATCTAAATCATATGAAGCCCTTGGAGCAAACTCATTTTAAATCAAAGGTTAAAACTATCATAGTCTTTTACGAGATTTTATGGCGTATAAACACCTTTCAAATCATTTGATGTGCTTAATTACCTTTTTTTTACTCCTTGAATAGGTATTAGGTATATTTAAAGCATATGAAGCCCCTTGATCAAACTAAAATTTCAAATCAAATGTTAAAACTAATAGTCTCTTACGAGATTTTGTAGTGTATGAACACCTTTCAAATCATTTGATGTGCTTAATTACCTATTGTTTTTGAATCCTTGAATAGGTATTAGGTATATTTCAATCATATGAGGCCCCTGGATCAAACTCATTTTCAAATCAAAGTTAAAAACTATCATAGTCTCTTACGAGATTTTGTGGTGTATGAACACCTTTAAAATCATTTGATGTGCTTAATTACCTATTGTTTTTTATTCCTTTTAAACGTATTAGGAATATTTAAAGCATATGAAGCCCTTTGATCAAACTCGTTTAAAATAAAAGCTTAAAACTATCATAGTCTCTTACAAGATTTTGTGATGTATGAACACCTTTCAAATCATTTGATGTTCTTAATTACCTATTGTTTCTTACTCCTTGAATAGGTATTAGGTATATCTATATCATATGAAGCCCTTGGAGCAAACTCATTTTAAATCAAAGGTTAAAACTATCATAGTCTTTAACGAGATTTTTTGGCGTATAAACACCTTTCAAATCATTTGATGTGCTTAATTACCTTTTTTTTTTTACTCCTTGAATAGGTATTTGGTATATTTAAAGCATATGAAGCCCCTTGATCAAACTAAAATTTCAAATCAAATGTTAAAACTAATAGTCTCTTACGAGATTTTGTAGTGTATGAACACCTTTCAAATCATTTGATGTGCTTAATTACCTATTGTTTTTGAATCCTTGAATAGGTATTAGGTATATTTCAATCATATGAGGCCCTTGGATTAAAATCATTTTCAAATCAAAGGTAAAAACTATCATAGTCTCTTACGAGATTTTGTGGTGTATGAACACCTTTCAAATCATTTGATGTGCTTAATTACCTATTGTTATCTACACCTTTTATAGGTATTAGCTATATTTTAAGCATATGAAGCCCTTTGGTAAAAACTCATTTCAAATCAAAGGTTAAAACTATCATACTCTCTTACGAGATTTTGTGGCGTATAAACACCTTTCAAATCATTTGATGTGCTTAATTACCTTTTTTATTTACTCCTTCAATAGGTATTAGGTATATTTATATTATATGAAGCCCCTTGATCAAACTCATTTCAAATCAAAGCTTAAAACTATCATAGTCTCTTACGAGATTTTGTGGTGTATGAACACCTTTCAAATCATTTGATGTGCTTAATTACCTATTGTTTTTGACTCCTTGAATAGGTATTAGGTATATTTAAACCATATGAAGCCCTTGGATCAAACTCATTTCAAATCAAAGGTTAAAACTATCATAGTCTCTTACAAGATTTTGTGAAGCATGAACACCTTTCAAATCATTTGATGTGCTTAATTACCTATTGTTTTTTACACCTTTTATAGGTATTAGGTATATTTTAAGCATATGAAGCCCTTTGGTAAAAACTCATTTCAAATCAAAGGTTAAAACTATCATAGTCTCTTACGTGATTTTATGGTGTATGAACACCTTTCAAATCATTTGATGTGTTTAATTACCAAATGTTTTTGACTACTTGAATAGGTATTAGGTATATTTAAATAATATTAAGCCCTTGGATCAAACTCATTTTCAAATCAAAGTTAAAAACTATCATAGTCTCTTACGAGATTTTGTGGTGTATCAACACCTTTAAAATCATTTGATGTGCTTAATTACCTATTGTTTTTTACTCCTTTTAAACGTATAAGGAATATTTAAAGCATATGAAGCCCTTTGATAAAACTCGTTTAAAATAAAAGCTTAAAACTATCATAGTCTCTTACAAGATTTTGTGATGTATGAACACCTTTTAAATCATTTGATGTTCTTAATTACCTATTGTTTTTTACTCCTTGAATAGGTATTAGTTATATTTAAATAATATGAAGCCCTTGGATCAAACTCATTTCAAATTAAAGGTTAAAACTGTCATAGTCTCTTACGAGATTTTGTGATGTATGAACACCTTTCAAATCATTTGATGTGCTTAATTACCTATTGTGTTCTTAATCCTTGAAGAGGTATTAGGTATATCTAAATCATATGAAGCCCTTGGAGCAAACTCATTTTAAATCAAAGGTTAAAACTATCATAGTCTTTTACGAGATTTTATGGCGTATAAACACCGTTCAAATCATTTGATGTGCTTAATTACCTTTTTTTTTTACTCCTTGAATAGGTATTAGGTATATTTAAAGCATATGAAGCCCCTTGATCAAACTAAAATTTCAAATCAAATGTTAAAACTAATAGTCTCTTCCGAGATTTTGTAGTGTATGAACACCTTTCAAATCATTTGATGTGCTTAATTACCTATTGTTTTTGAATCCTTGAATAGGTATTAGGTATATTTCAATCATATGAGGCCCTTGGATTAAAATCATTTTCAAATCAAAGGTAAAAACTATCATAGTCTCTTACGAGATTTTGTGGTGTATGAACACCTTTCAAATCATTTGATGTGCTTAATTACCTATTGTCATTTACACCTTTTATAGGTATTAGGTATATTTTAAGCATATGAATCCCTTTGGTAAAAACTCATTTCAAATCAAAGGTTAAAACTATCATACTCTCTTACGTGATTTTGTGGTGTATGAACACCTTTCAAATCATTTGATATGTTTAATTACCTATTCTTTTTGGCTACTTGAATAGGTATTAGGTATATTTAAGTCATATTAAGCCCTTGGCTCAAACTCATTTTCAAATCAAAGTTAAAAACTATCATAGTCTCTTACGTGATTTTGTGGTGTAAAAACACCTTTCAAATCATTTGATGTGCTTAATTACCTATTGTGTTCTTAATCCTTGAAGAGGTATTAGGTATATCTAAATCATATGAAGCCCTTGGAGCAAACTCATTTTAAATCAAAGGTTAAAACTATCATAGTCTCTTACGAGATTTTGTGGTGTATGAACACCTTTCAAATCATTTGATGTGCTTAATTACCTATTATTTTTGATTCCTTTTATAGGTATTAGGTATATGTAAAGCCTATGAAGCCCTTGGATCAAACTCATTTTAAATCAAAGGTTCAAACTATCATAGTCTCTTACGAGATTTTGTGGTGTATGAACACCTTTCAAATCATTTGATGTGCTTAATTACCTATTGGTTTTGATTCCTTTTATAGGTATTAGGTATATGTAAAGCCCATGAAGCCCTTGGATCAAACTCTTTTTAAATCAAAGGTTAAAACTATCATAGTCTCTTACGAGATTTTATGGTGTACGAACACCTTTCAAATCATTTGATGTGCTTAATTACCTGTTGTTTTTGACTCCTTTCATAGGTATTAGGTATATTTAAACCATATGAAGCCCTTGGATCAAACTCATTTCAAATCAAAGGTTAAAACTATCATAGTCTCTTACAAGATTTTGTGAAGTATGAACACCTTTCAAATCATTTGATGTGCTTAATTATCTATTTTTTTACACCTTTTATAGGTATTAGGTATATTTTAAGCATATGAAGCCCTTTGGTAAAAACTCATTTCAAATCAAAGGTTAAAACTATCATAGTCTCTTACGTGATTTTATGGCGTATGAACACCTTTCAAATCATTTGATGTGTTTAATTACCAAATGTTTTTGACTACTTGAATAGGTATTAGGTATATTTAAATAATATTACGCCCTTGGATCAAACTCATTTTCAAATCAAAGTTAAAAACTATCATAGTCTCTTACGAGATTTTGTGGTGTATGAACACCTTTCAAATCATTTGATGTGCTTAATTACCTATTGTTTTTGACTCCTTGAATTGGAATTAGGTATATTTAAATCATATGAAGCCCTGGGATCAAAATCATTTTAAATCAAAGTTAAAAACTATCATAGTCTCTTACGAGATTTTGTGGTGTATGAACACCTTTCAAATCATTTGATGTGCTTAATTACCTATTGTTTTTTATTCCTTTGACAGGTATTAGGTATCTGTAAAGAATAAGAAGCCCCTGGATCAAACTCATTTTCAAATCAAAGTTAAAAACTATCATAGTCTCTTACGAGATTTTGTGGTGTATGAACACCTTTAAAATCATTTGATGTGCTTAATTACCTATTGTTTTTTATTCCTTTTAAACGTATTAGGAATATTTAAAGCATATGAAGCCCTTTGATCAAACTCGTTTAAAATAAATGCTTAAAACTATCATAGTCTCTTACAAGATTTTGTGATGTATGAACACCTTTCAAATCATTTGATGTTCTTAATTACCTATTGTTTCTTACTCCTTGAATAGGTATTAGGTATATCTATATCATATGAAGCCCTTGGAGCAAACTCATTTTAAATCAAAGGTTAAAACTATCATAGTCTTTTACGAGATTTTTTGGCGTATAAACACCTTTCAAATCATTTGATGTGCTTAATTACCTTTTTTTTTTTACTCCTTGAATAGGTATTTGGTATATTTAAAGCATATGAAGCCCCTTGATCAAACTAAAATTTCAAATCAAATGTTAAAACTAATAGTCTCTTGCGAGATTTTGTAGTGTATGAACACCTTTCAAATCATTTGATGTGCTTAATTACCTATTATTTTTGAATCCTTGAATAGGTATTAGGTATATTTCAATCATATGAGGCCCTTGGATTAAAATCATTTTCAAATCAAAGGTAAAAACTATCATAGTCTCTTACGAGATTTTGTGGTGTATGAACACCTTTCAAATCATTTGATGTGCTTAATTACCTATTGTTATCTACACCTTTTATAGGTATTAGCTATATTTTAAGCATATGAAGCCCTTTGGTAAAAACTCATTTCAAATCAAAGGTTAAAACTATCATACTCTCTTACGTTATTTTGTGGTGTATGAACACCTTTCAAATCATTTGATGTGTTTAATTACCTATTCTTTTTGACTACTTGAATATGTATTAGGTATATTTAAGTCATATTAAGCCCTTTGCTCAAACTCATTTTCAAATCAAAGTTAAAAACTATCATAGTCTCTTACGTGATTTTGTGGTGTAAAAACACCTTTCAAATCATTTGATGTACTTAATTACCTATTGTTTTTTTCTCCTTAAATAGGTATTAGGTATATTTAAATCATATGAAGCCCTTGGATCAAACTCATTTAAATCAAAGGTTAAAACTATCATAGTCTCTTACGAGATTTTGTGGCGTATAAACACCTTTCAAATCATTTGATGTGCTTAATTACCTTTTTTTTTACTCCTTCAATAGGTATTAGGTATATTTAAAGCATATGAAGCCCCTTGATGAAACTCATTTCAAATCCAAGTTTAAAACTATCATAGTCTCTTACGAGATTTTGTGGTGTATGAACACCATTCAAATCATTTGATGTGCTTAATTACCTATTGTTTTTTACTCCTTGAATAGGTATAAGGTATATGAAAAGCATATGAAGCCCTTGGATCAAACTCATTTCATATCAAAGGTTAAACTATCATACTCTCTTACGAGATTTTGTGGTGTATCAACACCTTTCAAATCATTTGATGTGCTTAATTACCCTTATGTTTTTGACCCCTTGAATAGGTATTAGGTATATTCTAATCATATGAAGCCCTTGGATCAAACTCATTTCAAACTAAAGGTTAAAACTATCATAGTGTCTTACGAGATTTTGTGGTGTATGAACACCTTTCAAATCATTTGATGTTTAATTAAATATTTTTTTTGATTCCTTCAATAGGTATTAGGTATATGAAAAGCATATGAAACACTTGGATCAAACTCATTTCAAATCAAAGGTTAAAACTATTATAGTCGCTTACGAGATTTTGTGATGTATGAACACCTTTCAAAACATTTGATGTGCTTAATTACCTATTGTGTTCTTACTCCTTGAAGAGGTATTAGGTATATCTAAATCATATGAAGCCCTTGGAGAAAACTCATTTTAAATCAAAGGTTAAAACTATCATAGTCTCTTACGAGATTTTGTGGTGTATGAACACCTTTCAAATCATTTGATGTGCTTAATTACCTATTATTTTTGATTCCTTTTATAGGTATTAGGTATATGTAAAGCCTATTAAGCCCTTGGATCAAACTCATTTTAAATCAAAGGTTCAAACTATCATAGTCTCTTACGAGATTTTGTGGTGTATGAACACCTTTCAAATCATTTGATGTGCTTAATTACCTATTGTTTTTGACTCCTTGAATTGGAATTAGGTATATTTAAATCATATGAAGCCCTTGGATCAAAATCATTTTAAATCAAAGTTAAAAACTATCATAGTCTCTTACGAGATTTTGTGGTGTATGAACACCTTTCAAATCGTTTGATGTGCTTAATTACCTATTGTTTTTAATTCCTTTGACAGGTATTAGGTATCTGTAAAGAATAAGAAGCCCCTGGATCAAACTCATTTTCAAATCAAAGTTAAAAACTATCATAGTCTCTTACGAGATTTTGTGGTGTATGAACACCTTTAAAATCATTTGATGTGCTTAATTACCTATTGTTTTTTACTCCTTTTAAAAGTATTAGGAACATTTAAAGCATATGATGCCCTTTGATCAAAATCGTTTAAAATAAAAGCTTAAAACTATCATAGTCTCTTACAAGATTTTGTGATGTATGAACACCTTTCAAATCATTTGATGTGCTTAATTACCTTTTTTTTTTACTCCTTGAATAGGTATTAGGTATATCTAAATCATATGAAGCCCTTGGAGCAAACTCATTTTAAATCAAAGGTTAAAACTATCATAGTCTCTTACGAGATTTTGTGGTGTATGAACACCTTTCAAATCATTTGATGTGTTTAATTACCAAATGTTTTTGACTACTTGAATAGGTATTAGGTATATTTAAATAATATTAAGCCCTTGGATCAAACTCATTTTCAAATCAAAGTTAACAACTATCATAGTCTCTTACGAGATTTTGTGGTGTATGAACACCTTTCAAATCATTTGATGTGCTTAATTACCTATTGTTTTTGAATCCTTGAATAGGTATTAGGTATATTTCAATCATATGAGGCCCTTGGATTAAAATCATTTTCAAATCAAAGTTAAAAACTATCATAGTCTCTTACGAGATTTTGTGGTGTATGAACACCTTTCAAATCATTTGATGTGCTTAATTACCTATTGTTATTTACACCTTTTATAGGTATTAGGTATATTTTAAGCATATGAAGCCCTTTGGTAAAAACTCATTTCAAATCAAAGGTTAAAACTATCATAGTCTCTTACGTGATTTTGTGGTGTATGAACACCTTTCAAATCATTTGATGTGTTTAATTACCTATTCTTTTTTACTACTTGAATAAGTATTAGGTTTATTTAAGTCATATTAAGCCCTTGGCTCAAACTCATTTTCAAATCAAAGTTAAAAACTATCATAGTCTCTTACGTGATTTTGTGGTGTAAAAATACCATTCAAATCATTTGATGTACTTAATTACCTATTGTTTTTTACTCCTTGAATAGGTATTAGGTATATTTAAATCATATGAAGCCCTTGGATCAAACTCATTTCAAATCAAAGGTTAAAACTATCATAGTCTCTTAGAAGATTTTGTGGCGTATAAACACCTTTCAAATCATTTCATGTGCTTAATTACCTTTTTTTTTACTCCTTCAATAGGTATTAAGTATATTTAAAGCATATGAAGCCCCTTGATCAAACTCATTTCAAATCAAAGCTTAAAACTATCATAGTCTCTTACGAGATTTTGTGGTGTATGAACACCTTTCAAATCATTTGATGTGCTTAATTACCTATTATTTTTTACTCCTTGAATAGGTATAAGGTATATGAAAAGCATATGAAGCCCTTGGATCAAACTCATTTCATATCAAAGGTTAAACTATCATACTCTCTTACGAGATTTTGTGGTGTATGAACACCTTTCAAATCATTTGATGTGCTTAATTACCTATTGTTTTTGACCCCTTGAATAGGTATTAGGTATATTCTAATCATATGAAGCCCTTGGATCAAACTCATTTCAAATTAAAGGTTAAAAGTATCATAGTGTCTTACGAGATTTTGTGGTGTATGAACACCTTTCAAATCATTTGATGTTTAATTAAATATTTTTTTTGACTCCTTCAATAGGTATTAGGTATATGAAAAGCATATGAAACACTTGGATCAAACTCATTTCAAATCAAAGGTTAAAACTATTATAGTCGCTTACGAGATTTTGTGATGTATGAACACCTTTCAAAACATTTGATGTGCTTAATTACCTATTGTGTTCTTAATCCTTGAAGAGGTATTAGGTATATCTAAATCATATGAAGCCCTTGGAGCAAACTCATTTTAAATCAAAGGTTAAAACTATCATAGTCTCTTACGAGATTTTGTGGTGTATGAACGCCTTTCAAATAATTTGATGTGCTTAATTACCTATTATTTTTGATTCCTTTTATAGGTATTAGGTATATGTAAAGCCTATGAAGCCCTTGGATCAAACTCATTTTAAATCAAAGGTTCAAACTATCATAGTCTCTTACGAGATTTTGTGGTGTATGAACACCTTTCAAATCATTTGATGTGCTTAATTACCTATTGGTTTTGATTCCTTTTATAGGTATTAGGTATATGTAAAGCCCATGAAGCCCTTGGATCAAACTCTTTTTAAATCAAAGGTTAAAACTATCATAGTCTCTTACGAGATTTTATGGTGTATGAACACCTTTCAAATCATTTGATGTGCTTAATTACCTATTGTTTTTGACTCCTTTCATAGGTATTAGGTATATTTAAACCATATGAAGCCATTGGATCAAACTCATTTCAAATCAAAGGTTAAAACTATCATAGTCTCTTACAAGATTTTGTGAAGTATGAATACCTTTCAAATCATTTGATGTGCTTAATTACCTATTGTTTTTTACACCTTTTATAGGTATTAGGTATATTTTAAGCATATGAAGCCCTTTGGTAAAAACTCATTTCAAATCAAAGGTTAAAACTATCATAGTCTCTTACGTGATTTTATGGTGTATGAACACCTTTCAAATCATTTGATGTGTTTAATTACCAAATGTTTTTGACTACTTGAATAGGTATTAGGTATATTTAAATAATATTAAGCCCTTGGATCAAACTAATTTTGAAATCAAAGTTAACAACTATCATAGTCTCTTACGAGATTTTGTGGTGTATGAACACCTTCCAAATCATTTGATGTGCTTAATTACCTATTTTTTTTGACTCCTTGAATTGGAATTAGGTATATTTAAATCATATGAAGCCCTTGGATCAAAATCATTTTAAATCAAAGTTAAAAACTATCATAGTCTCTTACGAGATTTTGTGGTGCATGAACACCTTTCAAATCATTTGATGTGCTTAATTACCTATTGTTTTTTATTCCTTTGACAGGTATTAGGTATCTGTAAAGAATAAGAAGCCCCTGGATCAAACTCATTTTCAAATCAAAGTTAAAAACTATCATAGTCTCTTACGAGATTTTGTGGTGTATGAACACCTTTAAAATCATTTGATGTGCTTAATTACCTATTGTTTTTTACTCCTTTTAAACGTATTAGGAACATTTAAAGCATATGAAGCCCTTTGATCAAACTCGTATAAAATAAAAGCTTAAAACTATCATAGTCTCTTACAAGATTTTGTGATGTATGAACACCTTTCAAATCATTTGATGTGCTTAATTACCTATTTTTTTTTACTCCTTGAATAGGTATTAGGTATATCTAAATCATATGAAGCCCTTGGAGCAAACTCATTTTAAATCAAAGGTTAAAACTATCATAGTCTCTTACGAGATTTTGTTGTGTATGAACACCTTTCAAATCATTTGATGTGCTTAATTACCTATTACTTTTGACTCCTTGAATAGGTATTAAGTATATTTAAAGCATATGAAGCCCTTTGATCAAACTAAAATTTCAAATCAAATGTTAAAACTAATAGTCTCTTACGAGATTTTGTGGTGTATCAACACCTTTCAAATCATTTGATGTGCTTAATTACCTATTGTTTTTGAATCCTTGAATAGGTATTAGGTATATTTCAATCATATGAGGCCCTTGGATTAAAATCATTTTCAAATCAAAGTTAAAAACTATCATAGTCTCTTACGAGATTTTGTGGTGTATGAACACCTTTCAAATCATTTGATGTGCTTAATTACCTATTGTTATTTACACCTTTTATAGGTATTAGGTATATTTTAAGCATATGAAGCCCTTTGGTAAAAACTCATTTCAAATCAAAGGTTAAAACTATCATAGTCTCTTACGTGATTTTGTGGTGTATGAACACCTTTCAAATCATTTGATGTGTTTAATTACCTATTCTTTTTGACTTCTTGAATAGGTATTAGGTTTATTTAAGTCATATTAAGCCCTTGGATCAAACTCATTTTCAAATCAAAGTTAAAAACTATCATAGTCTCTTACGTGATTTTGTGGTGTAAAAACACCTTTCAAATCATTTGATGTACTTAATTACCTATAGTTTTTTACTCCTTGAATAGGTATTAGGTATATTTAAAGCATATGAAGACCTTGGATCAAACTCATTTCAAATCAAAGGTTAAAACTATCATAGTCTCTTACAAGATTTTGTGGCGTATAAACACCTTTCAAATCATTTCATGTGCTTAATTACCTTTTTTTTACTCCTTCAATAGGTATTAGGTATATTTAAAGTATATGAAGCCCCTTGATCAAACTCATTTCAAATCAAAGCTTAAAACTATCATAGTCTCTTACGAGATTTTGTGATGTATGAACACCTTTCAAAATATTTGATGTGCTTAATTACCTATTGTGTTCTTAATCCTTGAAGAGGTATTAGGTATATCTAAATCATATGAAGCCCTTGGAGCAAACTCATTTTAAATCAAAGGTTAAAACTATCATAGTCTCTTACGAGATTTTGTGGTGTATGAACACCTTTCAAATCATTTGATGTGCTTAATTACCTATTATTTTTTATTCCTTTTATAGGTATTAGGTAAATGTAAAGCCTATGAAGCCCTCGGATCAAACTCATTTTAAATCAAAGGTTCAAACTATCATAGTCTCTTACGAGATTTTGTGGTGTATGAACACCATTCAAATCATTTGATGTGCTTAATTACCTATTGGTTTTGATTCCTTTTATAGGTATTAGGTATATGTAAAGCCCATGAAGCCCTTGGATCAAACTCTTTTTAAATCAAAGGTTAAAACTATCATAGTCTCTTACGTGATTCTGTGGTGTATGAACACCTTTCAAATCATTTGATGTGTTCAATTACCTATTGTATTTGACTACTTGAATAGGTATTAGGTATATTTAAATCATATTAAGCCCTTCGCTCAAACTCATTTTCAAATCAAAGTTAAAAACTATCATAGTCTCTTACGAGATTTTGTGGTGTATGAACACCTTTCAAATGATTTGATGTGCTTATTTACCTATTATTTTTGACTCCTTGAATAGGTATTAGGTATATTTAAATAATATGAAGCCCTTGGATCAAACTCATTTCAAATTAAAGGTTAAAACTGTCATAGTCTCTTACGAGATTTTGTGATGTATGAACACCTTTCAAATCATTTGATGTGCTTAATTACCTATTGTTTTTTATTCCTTTGACAGGTATTAGGTATCTGTAAAGAATAAGAAGCCCTTGGATCAAACTCATTTTCAAATCAAAGTTAAAAATTATCATAGTCTCTTACGAGATTTTGTGGTGTATGAACACCTTTAATATACTTTGATGTGCTTAATCACCTATTGTTTTTGACTCCTTTTAAACGTATTAGGAATATTTAAAGCATATGAAGTCCTTTGATCAAACTCATTGAAAATAAAAGCTTCAAACTATCATAGTCTCTTACCAGATTTTGTGATGTATGAACACCTTTCAAATCATTTAATGTGCTTAATTACCTATTGTTTTTGACTCCTTTCAGTGGTATTAGGTATATGTAAAGCATATGAAGCCCTTGGATCAAACTCATTTCAAATCAAACGTTAAAATTATCATAGTCTCTTACGAGATTTTATGGTGTATGAACACCTTTAATATCATTTGATGTGCTTAAATACCTATTGTTTTTGACTCCTTTTATAGGTATTAGGTATATTTAAAGCATATGAAGACCTTTGATCAAACTCATTTCAAATCAAAAGTAAAAACTATCATAATCTCTTACGAGATTTTGTGGTGTATGAACACCTTTCAAATCACTTGATGTGCTTAATTACCTATTGTTTTTTACTTCTTTTATAGGTATTAGGTATATTTAAAGCATAAGAAGACCTTGGATCAAACTCATTTCAAATCAAAGGTTAAAACTATCATACTCTCTTACTAGATTTTGTGGTGTATGAACACCTTTCAAATCACTTGATGTGCTTAATTACCTATTCTTTTTTATTACTTTTATAGGTATTAGGTATATGTAAAGCATATGAAGCCGTTGGATCAAACTCATTTCAAATCAAAGGTTAAAATTATCATAGTGTCTTACGAGATTTTGTGGTGTATGAACACCTTTCAAATCACTTGATGTGCTTAATTACCTTTTGTTTTTTACCCTTTTTTATAGGTATTAAGTATATTTAAAGCATATGAAGACCTTGGATCAAACTCATTTCAAATCAAAGGTTAAAACTATCATACTCTCTTACGAGAATTTGTGGTGTATGAACACCTTTCAAATCATTTGATGTGCTTAACTACCTATTGTTTTTGACTCCTTGAATAATGTATTAGGTATATTTAAATGATATGTAGCCATTGGATCAAACTAATTTCAAATCGAAGGTATAAACTATTATAGTCTCTTACGAGATTTTATGGGTATGACAAACTTTCAAATCATTTGATGTGCTTAATTACCTATTGTTTTTTATTCCTTTTATAGGTATTAGGTATATTTAAAGCATATGAAGACCTTGGATCAAACTCATTTTTAATCGAAGGTTAAAACTATCGTAGTCTCTTACGAGATTTTGTGGTGTATGAACACCTTTCAAATCACTTGATGTGCTTGATTAGCTATTGTTTTTTACTCCTTTTATAGGTATTAGGTTTATGTAAAGCATAGAAAGCCCTTGGATCAAACTCATTTCTAATCAGAGGTTAAAACTATCATAGTCTCTTACGAGATTTTATGGCGTATGAACACCTTTCAGATTATTTGATGTGCTTAATTACCTATTGTTTTCGACTCCTTGAATAGGTATTAGGTATATTTAAATCATATGAAGCCCTTGAATCAAACTCATTTCAAATCAAAGGTCAAAACTATCATACTCTCTTACTAGATTTTGTGGTGTATGAACACCATTCAAATCACATGATGTGCTTAATTACCTATTGTTTTTGAATCCTTTTATAGGTATTAGGTATATTTAAAGCATATGAAGACCTTTGATCAAACTCATTTCAAATCAAAAGTAAAAACTATCATAATCTCTTACGAGATTTTGTGGTGTATGAACACCTTTAATATACTTTGATGTGCTTAATCACCTATTGTTTTTGACTCCTTTTAAACGTATTAGGAATATTTAAAGCATATGAAGTCCTTTGATCAAACTCATTGAAAATAAAAGCTTCAAACTATCATAGTCTCTTACCAGATTTTGTGATGTATGAACACCTTTCAAATCATTTAATGTGCTTAATTACCTATTGTTTTTGACTCCTTTCAGTGGTATTAGGTATATGTAAAGCATATGAAGCCCTTGGATCAAACTCATTTCAAATCAAACGTTAAAATTATCATAGTCTCTTACGAGATTTTATGGTGTATGAACACCTTTAATATCATTTGATGTTCTTAAATACCTATTGTTTTTGACTCCTTGAATAGGTATTAGGTATATTTAAATCATATGAAGCCCTTGGATCAAATTCATTTCAAATCAAAGGTTAAAACTGTCATAGTCTCGTACGAGATTTTGTGGTTTATGAACACCTTACAAATCATTTGATGTGCTTAATTACCTATTGTTTTTGACTCCTTGAATAGGTATTAGGTATATTTATAGCATATGAAGCCCTTTGATCAAACTAAAAATTAAAATAAATTGTTAAAACTAATAGTCTCTTACGAGATTTTGTAGTGTATGAACACCTTTCAAATCATTTGATGTGCTTAATTACCTATTGTTTTTGACTCCTTGAATAGGTATTAGGCATATTTAAATCATATGAGGCCCTTTGATCAAACTCATTTTCAAAACAAAGTTAAAAACTATCATAGTCTCTTACGAGATTTTGTGGTGTATGAACACCTTTCAAATCATTTGATGTGCTTTATTACCTATTGTTTTTGACTCCTTGAATAGGTATTAGGTATATTTAAATCATATGAAGCCCTTGGATCAAACTCATTTCAAATCGAAGGTTAATACTATCATAGTCTCTTACGAGATTTTGTGGTGTATGAACACCTTCCATATCATTTGATGTGCTTAATTACCCATTGTTTTTGACTCCTTGAATAGGTATTAGGTATATTTAAATCATATGAAGCCCTTGGATCAAACTCATTTCAAATCGATGTTTAAAACTATCATAGTCACTTACGAGATTTTGTGGTTATGAACACCTTTCAAATCATTTGATGTGCTTAATTACCTATTGTTTTTGACTCCTTGAATAATGTATTAGGTATATTTAAATGATATGTAGCCATTGGATCAATCTAATTTCAAATCGAAGGTTAAAACTATTATAGTCTCTTACGAGATTTTATGGGTATGACAAACTTTGAAATCATTTGATGTGCTTAATTACCTATTGTTTTTTCTTCCTTTTATAGGTATTAGGTATATTTAAAGCATATGAAGACCTTGGATCAAACTCATTTTTAATCGAAGGTTAAAACTATCGTAGTCTCTTACGAGATTTTGTGGTGTATGAACACCTTTCAAATCACTTGATGTGCTTGATTAGCTATTGTTTTTTACTCCTTTTATAGGTATTAGGTTTATGTAAAGCATAGAAAGCCCTTGGATCAAACTCATTTCTAATCAAAGGTTAAAACTATCATAGTCTCTTACGAGATTTTATGGCGTATGAACACCTTTCAGATTATTTGATGTGCTTAATTACCTATTGTTTTCGACTCCTTGAATAGGTATTAGGTATATTTAAATCATATAAAGCCCTTGAATCAAACTCATTTCAAATCAAAGGTTAAAACTATCATACTCTCTTACTAGATTTTGTGGTGTATGAACACCATTCAAATCACTTGATGTGCTTAATTACCTATTGTTTTTGAATCCTTTTATAGGTATTAGGTATATTTAAAGCATATGAAGACCTTTGATCAAACTCATTTCAAATCAAAAGTAAAAACTATCATAATCTCTTACGAGATTTTGTGGTGTATGAACACCTTTCAAATCACTTGATGTGCTTAATTACCTATTGTTTTTTACTTCTTTTATAGGTATTAGGTATATTTAAAGCATAAGAAGACCTTGGATCAAACTCATTTCAAATCAAAGGTTAAAACTATCATACTCTCTTACTAGATTTTGTGGTGTATGAACACCTTTCAAATCACTTGATGTGCTTAATTACCTATTCTTTTTTATTACTTTTATAGGTATTAGGTATATGTAAAGCATATGAAGCCGTTGGATCAAACTCATTTCAAATCAAAGGTTAAAATTATCATAGTGTCTTACGAGATTTTGTGGTGTATGAACACCTTTCAAATCACTTGATGTGCTTAATTACCTTTTGTTTTTGACCCTTTTTGATAGGTATTAAGTATATTTAAAGCATATGAAGACCTTGGATCAAACTCATTTCAAATCAAAGGTTAAAACTATCATACTCTCTTACTAGATTTTGTGGTGTATGCAACACCTTTCAAATCACTTGATGTGCTTAATTACCTATTGTTTTTGACTCCTTTTATAGGTATTAGGTATATTTAAAGCATATGAAGACCTTGGATCAAACTCATTTCTAATCGAATGTTAAAACTATCGTAGTCTCTTAAGTGATTTTATGGTGTATGAACACCTTTCAAATCATTTGATGTGCTTAATTACCTATTGTTTTTTATTCCTTTTATAGGTATTAGGTATATTTAAAGCATATGAAGACCTTGGATCAAACTCATTTTTAATCGAAGGTTAAAACTATCGTAGTCTCTTACGAGATTTTGTGGTGTATGAACACCTTTCAAATCACTTGATGTGCTTGATTAGCTATTGTTTTTTACTCCTTTTATAGGTATTAGGTTTATGTAAAGCATAGAAAGCCCTTGGATCAAACTCATTTCTAATCAGAGGTTAAAACTATCATAGTCTCTTACGAGATTTTATGGCGTATGAACACCTTTCAGATTATTTGATGTGCTTAATTACCTATTGTTTTTTACTTCTTTTATAGGTATTAGGTATATTTAAAGCATATGAAGACCTTGGATCAAACTCATTTCAAATCAAAGGTGAAAACTATCATACTCTCTTACTAGATTTTGTGGTGTATGAACACCTTTCAAATCACTTGATGTGCTTAATTAACTATTGTTTTTGACTCCTTTTATGGGTATTAGGTATATTTAAAGCATATGAAGACCTTTGTTCAAACTCATTTCTAATCGAAGGTTAACACTATCGTAGTCTCTTACGAGATTTTGTGGTGTATGAACACCTTTCAAATCACTTGATGTGATAAATTACCTATTGTTTTTGACTCCTTTTATAGGTATTAGGTATATTTAAAGCATATGAAGACCTTGGATCAAACTCATTTCAAATCAAAGGTTAAAACGATCATAGTCTCTTACGAGATTTTGTGGTGTAAGAATGCCTTTCAAATCATTTGATGTGCTTAATTACCTATTGTTTTTTACTCCTTTAATAGGTATTAAGTATATGTAAAGCATATGAAGCCCTTGGATCAAACTCATTTCAAATCAAAGGTTAAAACTATCATACTCTCTTACTAGATTTTGTGGTGTATGAACACCTTTCAAATCACTTGATGTGCTTAATTACCTATTGTTTTTGACTCCTTTTATAGGTATTAGGTATATTTAAAGCATATGAAGACCTTGAATCAAACTCATTACTAATCGAATGTTAAAACTATCGTAGTCTCTTACGAGATTTTGTGGTGTATGCACACCTTTAAAATCATTTGATGTGCTTAATTACCTATTGTTTTTGACTCCTTTTATTGGTATTAGGTATATTTAAAGCATATGAATACCTTGGATTAAACTCATTTCAAATCAAAGGTTAAAACTATCATAGTCTCTTACTAGATTTTGTGGTGTAAGAATGCCTTTCAAATCATTTGATGTGCTTAATTACCTATTGTTTTTGACTCCTTTAATAGGTATTAGGTATATGTAAAGCATATGAAGCCCTTGGATCAAACTCATTTCAAATCAAAGGTTAAAACTATCATACTCTCTTACGAGATTTTGTGGTGTATGAACACCTTTCAAATCACTTGATGTGCTTAATTACCTATTGTTTTCTACTCCTTTTATAGGTATTAGGTATATTTAAAGCATATGAAGACCTTGGATCAAACTAATTTCAAATCAAAGGTTAAAACGATCATACTCTCTTACTAGATTTTGTGGTGTATGAACACCTTTCAAATCACTTGATGTGCTTAATTAACTATTGTTTTTGACTCCTTTTATGGGTATTAGGTATATTTAAAGCATATGAATACCTTTGCTCAAACTCATTTCTAATCGAAGGTTAACACTATCGCAGTCTCTTACGAGATTTTGTGGTGTATGAACACCTTTCAAATAAATTGATGTGCTTCATTACCTATTGTTTTGACTCCTTTTATAGGTATTAGGTATATTTAAAGCATATGAAGACCTTGGATCAAACTCATTTCAAATCAAAGGTTAAAACGATCATAGTCTCTTACGAGATTTTATGGTGTAAGAATGCCTTTCAAATCATTTGATGTGCTTAATTACCTATTGTTTTTGACTCCTTTAATAGGTATTAGGTATATGTAAAGCATATGAAGCCCTTGGATCAAACTCATTTCAAATCAAAGGTTAAAACTATCATAGTCTCTTACGAGATTTTATGGTGTATGAACACCTTTCAAATCATTTGATGTGCTTAATTACCTATTGTTTTTGACTCCTTGAATAGGTATTAGGTATATTTAAATCATATGAAGCCCTTGAATCAAACTCATTTAAAATCAAAGGTTAAAACTATCATACTCTCTTACGAGATTTTGTGGTGTATGAACACCTTTCAAATCACTTGATGTGCTTAATTACCTATTGTTTTTGACTCCTTTTATAGGTATTAGGTATATTTAAAGCATATGAAGACCTTGGATCAAACTCATTTCAATTCAAAGGTTAAAACTATCATACTCTCTTACGAGATTTTGTGGTGTATAAACACCTTTCAAATCACTTGATGTGCCTAATTACCTATTGTTTTTGACTCCTTTTATAGGTATTAGGTATATTTAAAGCATATGAATACCTTGGATCAAACTCATTTCAAATCAAAGGTTAAAACTATCATACTCTCTTTCTAGATTTTGTGGTGTATGAAAACCTTTCAAATCACTTGATGTGCTTAATTACCTATTGTTTTTGACTCCTTTTATAGGTATTAGGTATATTTAAAGCAAATGAAGACCTTTGATCAAACTCATTTCAAATCAAAGGTTAAAACTATCATACTCTCTTACTAGATTTTGTGGTGTATGCAAAACCTTTCAAATCACTTGATGTGCTTAATTACCTATTGTTTTTGACTCCTTTTATAGGTATTAGGTATATTTAAAGCATATGAAGACCTTGGATCAAACTCATTTCTAATCGAATGTTAAAACTATCGTAGTCTCTTAAGTGATTTTATGGTGTATGAACACCTTTCAAATCATTTGATGTGCTTAATTACCTATTTTTGTTGACTCTTTTTATAGGTATTAGGTATATTTAAAGCATATGAAGACCTTGGATTAAACTCATTTCAAATCAAAGGTTAAAATTATCATAGTCTCTTACGAGATTTTGTGGTGTATGAACACCTTTCAAATCATTTGATGTGCTTACTTACCTATTGTGTTCTATTCCTTTTATAGGTATTAGGTATATGTAAAGCATATGAAGCCGTTGGATCAAACTCACTTCAAATCAAAGGTAAAAACTATCATACTCTCTTACGAGAATTTGTGGTGTATGAATACCTTTCAAATCATTTGATGTTCTTACTTACCTATTGTTTTTGACTCATTGAATAGGAATTAAGTATATTTAAAGCATATGAAGACCTTGGATCAAACTCATTTCAAATCAAAGGTAAAAACTATCATACTCTCTTACGAGAATTTGTGGTGTATGAACACCTTTCAAATCATTTGATGTTCTTACTTACCTATTGTTTTTGACTCATTGAATAGGAATTAAGTATATTTAAAGCATATTAAGACCTTGGATCAAACTCATTTCAAATCAAAGGTTAAAATTATCATAGTCTCTTACGAGATTTTGTGGTGTATGAACACCTTTTAAATCACTTGATGTGCTTAATTACCTATTGTTTTTGACTCCTTTTATAGGTATTAGTTATATTTAAAGCATATGAAGACCTTGGATCAAACTCATTTCAAATCAAAAGTTAAACCTATCATAATCTCTTACGAGATTTTGTGGTGTATGAACACCTTTCAAATCACTTGATGTGCTTAATTACCGATTGTTTTTTACTTCTTTTATAGGTATTAGGTATATTTAAAGCATATGAAGACCTTGGATCAAACTCATTTCAAATCAAAGGTTAAAACTATCATACTCTCTTACTAGATTTTGTTGTTTATGAACACCTTTCAAATCACTTGATGTCCTTAATTAACTATTGTTTTTGACTCCTTTTATGGGTATTAGGTATATTTAAAGCATATGAATACCTTTGCTCAAACTCATTTCTAATCGAAGGTTAACACTATCGCAGTCTCTTACGAGATTTTGTGGTGTATGAACACCTTTCAAATAACTTGATGTGCTTCATTACCTATTGTTTTTGACTCCTTTTATAGGTATTAGGTATATTTAAAGCATATGAAGACCTTGGATCAAACTCATTTCAAATCAAAGGTTAAAACGATCATAGTCTCTTACGAGATTTTATGGTGTAAGAATGCCTTTCAAATCATTTGATGTGCTTAATTACCTATTGTTTTTGACTCCATTAATAGGTATTAGGTATATGTAAAGCATATGAAGCCCTTGGATCAAACTCATTTAAAATCAAAGGTTAAAACTATCATACTCTCTTACGAGATTTTGTGGTGTATGAACACTTTTCAAATCACTTGATGTGCTTAATTACCTATTGTTTTTGACTCCTTTTATAGGTATTAGGTATATTTAAAGCATATGAAGACCTTGGATCAAACTCATTTCAATTCAAAGGTTCAAACTATCATACTCTCTTACGAGATTTTGTGGTGTATAAACACCTTTCAAATCTGATGCATAAAGCATTTCATAAACAAGAGCATTCGTTGGTTAAGAACCGAAGAATCAGTTTTGCTTCAAGCCTTGTTGGAACCGTACCAACAACCACCACTTTCACTAGCCTTAGAACCACCAAACTAGGCCACCAATGTCAAAGAAGAACTCTTGGTGCAACCTTGCTTTGTTAAATTAGTAACTAATCTACGTTAGTTAGCTAATTAACTCAAAGACTTTAATTAGGACAAACTGTCCAGTTTTGCTCTAAGCGCATAGCTCAAAGAAATGAGTATAACTCTTAATTCATTCAACAAACTCTAATGAAACTTCTTGCATTACAAACCTAACATATAAAGCAGTAACATACCAAAAATTCACGTCATTTGGTGATGTTTTGCTTAGGTAACAAAAGCCATCTTAAACTATTACAAAAATCTGGCCAGTTCTCAGTACCTAGGTGCAATGATTAGGCTTTTCTGAGAAACGAAAATATCCTACTGCAAAAAGGAAACTAAGGTAATAAAATAGACATTCTAAGGAAAATATCCTCAAAAAATCAGCTCCAAAAGCTAAAAAAAGACGGCTGCCCAGAACTGAAGAAGAGGGGCCCAGAAAGACGCCTCCCAGCTGCGGTTTTGGATACTTCTCCATGAAGCTCTCATTTCCTATTGATTCTTGCCTCCAACTCTTCACATGCTTGTTGGTGATGTATGTAAGCACACAGGTGAGTCATGTATGGTTGCCTTAGCCAAGAATAAAGCTCAAAAACGTAGCCAAAACGAGCCCTAAACAAACCGTATAAATTCTGTTCTTCCAAAACAGTTTCACTAAGCTTACTTTAATGACTTAGAACTAACTAATTAAGCTATTTAATCATAATTCAAGCTTTATTACTAATACTTAATGATGTTAAGATGATCATAAGCATTAATCAACAAGGCTTAAAAAAGATTAAGAAGGTGTTAAGCTTAATTAACAATTCGAAGTACTTGTTTGTTCGAAATTGGATTAAGTAAGCTAATGAACTGAATCTCCTTCACCTTAATCTCTTCTTGATGACTCTTTGTTAGGAGACTTGGATTGATCATGGATGCTCCTGCATCATTCTCCCCTGGTTTGGAGAAGTCTTCTTGTAACTCAAAATCTTCTTCTAAATATGGAGCTAAATCACCCACATTGAAGGTGGCCGAAATGTTGCCCATCTCACTTGGTAGTTCTATCTTGTATGCATTATTATTGATCTTTTCAAGCACCCTAAATGGACCATCACTCCTTGGCATCAGCTTGTTCTTCCTTCTTGATGGAAATCGTTCCTTCCTTAGGTGCAACCATACCAAGTCCCCGGGCTTGTAAATGACCTCCTTTCGATGCTTGTTAGCTCGGACCTTGTAAGCTTCATTAACCTTCTCAATGCGTGCTCTAATCTGTTGATGAAGCTTTTTCATCTCCTTTGCTTTCTCCTCTGCATCTTTGCTTTGCCTTACTTCAACTGGAATAGGTAGTAAATCAATGGGGCTTAAAGGATTAACCCCATAGTTCACTTCGAATGGAGAGCACTTCGTGGCATATGTAGGTGATCTATTATAAGCAAATTCTGCATGTGCTAGCTTTAGATCCCAATCTTTCTGTGACTTGTTAACTAGAGTCCTGAGTAGAGTAGTAAGTGTCCTGTTTGTAACCTCCGTTTGGCCATCAGTTTGTGGATGCGCCGTGGTACTAAAGAGGAGTTTAGTACCTAGGAGCTTCCATAAAGTCTTCCAAAAGAAACTAAGGAACTTAACATCCTTATCAGAAATAATAGTCTTCGGTACACCATGTAATCTAATGATCTCCTTGAAGTACAAATCAGCTACATGAATTGCATCATCCGTCTTGTTGCAAGCAATAAAATGAGCCATCTTTGAGAATCGATCCACCACCACCATAATAGCATCTCTTTGCCTTTGAGTCCTAGGCAAAGCCACAATGAAATCCATACTAACATCTTCCCATGGCTGATTAGGAACTGGAAGTGGAGTATAGAGCCCTTGATGAAAAGAACTCTTGGCCTTTTGACATGTAGAACATCGAGCTAGAACTGAGTGAACATCACCTGCCAGTTTTGGCCAATAAAAGTGTTCCTGCAAAACATCCACAGTTTTGTTAATACCAAAATGCCATGCTAGGCCTCCTCCGTGAACCTCCTTGATGAGCAAATCCCTTAGTGAGCACTTAGGGATACAAAGCTTATTATTTCGGAAGAGAAAACCATCTAGAACCGAATAAGCTCCATGAGAACCATCCTTGCACGCTTCTATCAATGGTGAAAAATCTGGATCATCATAATAAAGCTCCTTAATATGAGTGAAGCCAAGAACTCGAGCCTCCATTAGAGAAAGCATAGAAT
Organism: Patellifolia procumbens; assembly: GCA_947645195.1. Taxonomy (NCBI): domain Eukaryota; kingdom Viridiplantae; phylum Streptophyta; class Magnoliopsida; order Caryophyllales; family Amaranthaceae; genus Patellifolia; species Patellifolia procumbens. The sequence continues at coordinate 291,649 of CANSGD010000275.1, read as the reverse complement.
GCCTCCTAGATAATGCATCTGCAACCACATTAGAAACTCCAGTTTTGTATTTTAAAACAAAATCAAAAGATTGAAGGAACTCCACCCATTTAGCATGTCGTGAACTGAGCTTATGTTGTCCATTAATGTACTTCAAAGCTTGGTGATCTGAATGCAACACAAACTGCGCTGGCCTAAGATAATGAGTCCAATAAGTCAAGGCACGAACAATAGCATAGAACTCTTTATCATAGGTGCTGTAGTTGAGCTTGGCATGATTGAGCTTCTCACTGAAATAGGCTATGGGACGCCCTCCTTGTTGTAAAACAGCTCCAATCCCTACGCCACTTGCATCACATTCCACTTCAAACACTTTCTTGAAATCTGGTAAGGCTAGAACAGGCGCCTCACAAAGCTTGCTTTTCAACTGATCAAATGCTTCCTGAGCTGCTGGAGTCCAAGTGAAAGAACCCCCTTTGATACATTCGGTCAGTGGAGCCAAAATAGTACTAAAACCTCTGATGAATCTCCTGTAAAAAGATGCCAATCCATGAAAACTTCGAACTTCTGTGATGGACTTTGGAATTGGCCATGATTTAATTGCCTCCACCTTGGATTCATCCATAGAAATACCCTGAGATGAAATAATGAAACCAAGAAAAGACACACTAGAAGTGAAGAATTCACACTTCTCCATCTTTGCATATAGCTTCTTTTCCCTTAGCTTAAGGAAAACCTTCTTCAGATGAATAAGATGATCCTGTTCACTGTTGCTATACACAAGAATATCATCAAAATAAACCACAACAAACGAACCAATGAAAGGACGAAGTACCTCATGCATGAGCCTCATGAAAGTACTAGGAGCATTAGTTAAACCAAATGGCATAACACGCCACTCATATAACCCACTCTTAGTCTTAAAGGCTGTTTTCCATTCATCCCCTTCCTTGATTCGAATCTGATGATAACCACTACGCAAATCTATCTTGGAGAATATAGTAGCACCATGTAATTCATCGAGCAAATCATCAAGCCTAGGAATAGGATACCTATACTTGATGGTAATGTTGTTTATAGCCCTGCAATCTACACACATACGCATAGTTCCATCCTTCTTTGGAACCAAAATAACAGGAACAGCACATGGACTAAGACTTTCTTGTACAAATCCCTTAGCTAACAATTCAGTAATCTGTTTTTGCAACTCTTTAGCTTCTTCAGGATTACATCTATAAGCTGCCTTATTAGGTAATGGTGCTCCAGGAACTAAGTCAATTTGATGCTCAATACCCCTACTAGGTGGTAAACCATAAGGAAGATCCTCGGGAAAAATATCACTAAAATCGTTCACTAATGGTTTAACCCAATCATGTAATTCACTAGTATTTTCATCATTTGCAGCAAATAACAACAACAAGTACATTTCCTTCCCCTTTTCAATGGCCTTATCAACTTGACGTTTTTGGAGAATTAAGGATTTCTGATTTTTAGCCTTTGAATTAGAGGTTTCTTTCTTAGGCAAATTCGGACCCTTTTTGCTAGGACTAAGTATAATTTTCTTGTTTTCATGCATGAAAGTGTATGTATTAGTCCTACCATTATGTAAGGTTTCCTTATCAGATTGCCACGGCCTCCCTAAGAGAATATGACATGCATTCATAGGCACCACATCACATAAAACCTTATCATTATACGAATCACCAAAAGAGAAGCTAATTAAAGCTTGTTTTGTTACCTCCACACAGTTACCATCATTAAGCCAATGAAGCTTATATGGTTTAGGATGACTGAAAGTAGGATAATTGAGCTTCTCCACCATAGAACTCGAAGCTACATTAGTGCAACTCCCACCATCAATAATCATGGAACAAATCTTGCCCTTGATTAAGCATTTTGTCTGAAAAATCTGGTCTCGTTTTGGAGTGAAGGACCCTCCTTAGAACCAAGCTAAGATGATCATCTCCTTCCACTTCATCAACAAGAACATCTTCATTGCATTCATCCTCCTTTTCAGATTCTTTTTCGTGCTCCTCTTGATCTTTAAGGGCATCTTCTATGTTTTTAATGTCTAATAAGGTCATTACCCTTCTGTTTGGGCATTGTGCTTGATAATGACCATAACCATGACACTTAAAACATTTGATATCATCCTTCTTGGAAGAACTTTCAGCAACTTTCTTCCCTTTATCAAGAAATTTCGAACCAGCTTCATTTTTAGGTGTAAATGGAGATGTCGAAGTAGGCTTTACATAGGAACTAGAACCTCCTTTAGCATAAGAAGTTCCTTTGCTAAATACCTTCTTCTTCTTGTCTTTTTGATGCTTTTCCACCTTAAGAGCCAACCTGAAAAGTTCATCTAAAGTAGAATAAGATTGAAGCTCAAGCTTCTTTTGGATGTCACGATCTAGGCCCTTCACAAAACGAGCCATGGTCTGTTCTTCCCTTTCTTGAACATCCAATTTCATCATCAACTTTTCATATTCATGGATGTATGTCTCGACATTCTTGGTACCTTGGAACAAATCAGAAAGTTGGTTATATAAATCAAGAGTGTAAGTGGAGGGGAGAAACTTAGCTTCCATCTTCTTTTTCAGTTTCTTCCAGCTCTTGATTTTCGGCTTATGCTTCCTTTCTCTAGCAAGAGCAACGTTTTCCCACCAAAGGGATGCATAACCCTTTAGCTTAGTGATAGCCAACTTGAAAGATTTCGAATCATCATACTCCTTTAGCTCGAAAATCCTATTACATCTCGAAACCCATTCCAAATAAGCATCCGGATTAAGGTTTCCATCAAATTCTGGAACATCTAACTTGATGTCTCGAAAATCATCTTGTTTTCGTGGCCTCCTTCTTTGATTAGAAGTTTGTGATTGTACTTCTTCACTAGAGTCATAAACAACCTCATTCTCATCTTCAAAGTGCCTCCTTTCATGAACTTCTCTTCGAACTCCAACACTAGAACTTCGAAAAGCTTCCATGAGATTTGCCATTTGCTCACTAATTGTAGCCATTTGATTCTCAAGGCCAACTAACCTTGCTTCATTCAATGTCATGCCCCTTCTAAACTGATTTGGATCTTCACCACCACTCATTTTAACAACCACTAAGTTGTATCAAAGATTAGAGGTGAAAAGAGAAGAAAAGAGATGTGTTTGGGCTTAGAATTGATTTCGGTTTTGGGGGGGATAAGTGTATGAGTTTGGGAAATGATTATGGGATGATTAGAGGGTTAAAAGAATGCTCTTAAACTAACCAAAGCTCTGATACCAAATGATGCATAAAGCATTTCATAAACAAGAGCATTCGTTGGTTAAGAACCGAAGAATCAGTTTTGCTTCAAGCCTTGTTGGAACCGTACCAACAACCACCACTTTCACTAGCCTTAGAACCACCAAACTAGGCCACCAATGTCAAAGAAGAACTCTTGGTGCAACCTTGCTTTGTTAAATTAGTAACTAATCTACGTTAGTTAGCTAATTAACTCAAAGACTTTAATTAGGACAAACTGTCCAGTTTTGCTCTAAGCGCACAGCTCAAAGAAATGAGTATAACTCTTAATTCATTCAACAAACTCTAATGAAACTTCTTGCATTACAAACCTAACATATAAAGCAGTAACATACCAAAAATTCACGTCATTTGGTGATGTTTTGCTTAGGTAACAAAAGCCATCTTAAACTATTACAAAAATCTGGCCAGTTCTCAGTACCTAGGTGCAATGATTAGGCTTTTCTGAGAAACGAAAATATCCTACTGCAAAAAGGAAACTAAGGTAATAAAATAGACATTCTAAGGAAAATATCCTCAAAAAATCAGCTCCAAAAGCTAAAAAAAGACGGCTGCCCAGAACTGAAGAAGAGGGGCCCAGAAAGACGCCTCCCAGCTGCGGTTTTGGATACTTCTCCATGAAGCTCTCATTTCCTATTGATTCTTGCCTCCAACTCTTCACATGCTTGTTGGTGATGTATGTAAGCACACAGGTGAGTCATGTATGGTTTCCTTAGCCAAGAATAAAGCTCAAAAACGTAGCCAAAACGAGCCCTAAACAAACCGTATAAATTCTGTTCTTCCAAAACAGTTTCACTAAGCTTACTTTAATGACTTAGAACTAACTAATTAAGCTATTTAATCATAATTCAAGCTTTATTACTAATACTTAATGATGTTAAGATGATCATAAGCATTAATCAACAAGGCTTAAAAAAGATTAAGAAGGTGTTAAGCTTAATTAACAATTCGAAGTACTTGTTTGTTCGAAATTGGATTAAGTAAGCTAATGAACTGAATCTCCTTCACCTTAATCTCTTCTTGATGACTCTTTGTTAGGAGACTTGGATTGATCATGGATGCTCCTGCATCAAAATCACTTGAGGTGCCTAATTACCCATTGTTTTTGACTCCTTTTATAGGTATTAGGTATATTTAAAGCATATGAATACCTTGGATCAAACTCATTTCAAATCAAAGGTTAAAACTATCATACTCTCTTTCTAGATTTTGTGGTGTATGAAAACCTTTCAAATCACTTGATGTGCTTAATTACCTATTGTTTTTGACTCCTTTTATAGGTATTAGGTATATTTAAAGCAAATGAAGACCTTGGATCAAACTCATTTCAAATCAAAGGTTAAAACTATCATACTCTCTTACTAGATTTTGTGGTGTATGCAAAACCTTTCAAATCACTTGATGTGCTTAATTACCTATTGTTTTTGACTCCTTTTATAGGTATTAGGTATATTTAAAGCATATGAAGACCTTGGATCAAACTCATTTCTAATCGAATGTTAAAACTATCGTAGTCTCTTAAGTGATTTTATGGTGTATGAACACCTTTCAAATCATTTGATGTGCTTAATTACCTATTTTTGTTGACTCTTTTTATAGGTATTAGGTATATTTAAAGCATATGAAGACCTTGGATTAAACTCATTTCAAATCAAAGGTTAAAATTATCATAGTCTCTTACGAGATTTTGTGGTGTATGAACACCTTTCAAATCATTTGATGTGCTTACTTACCTATTATTTTCTATTCCTTTTATAGGTATTAGGTATATGTAAAGCATATGAAGCCCTTGAATGAAACTCATTTAAAATCAAAGGTTAAAACTATCATACTCTCTTACGAGATTTTGTGGTGTATGAACACCTTTCAAATCACTTGATATGCTTAATTACCTATTGTTTTTGACTCCTTTTATAGGTATTAGGTATATTTAAAGCATATGAATACCTTGGATCAAACTCATTTCAAATCAAAGGTTAAAACTATCATACTCTCTTTCTAGATTTTGTGGTGTATGAAAACCTTTCAAATCACTTGATGTGCTTAATTACCTATTGTTTTTTACTACTTTTATAGGTATTAGGTATATTTAAAGCAAATGAAGACCTTGGATCAAACTCATTTCAAATCAAAGGTTAAAACTATCATACTCTCTTACTAGATTTTGTGGTGTATGAACACCTTTCAAATCACTTGATTTGCTTAATTACCTATTGTTTTTTACTCCTTTTATAGGTATTAGGTATATTTAAAGCATATGAACACCTTGGATCAAACTCATTTCAAATCAAAAGTTAAAACTATCATAATCTCTTACGAGATTTAGTGGTGTATGAACACCTTTCAAATCATTTGATGTGTTGAATTACCTATTGTTTTTGACTCCTTTAATATCTATTAGCTATATTTAAAGCATATGATGACCTTGGATTAAACTCATTTCAAATCAAAGGTTAAAACTATCATAGTCTCTTACGAGATTTTGTGGAGCATGAACACCTTTCAAATCACTTGATGTGCTTAATTACCTATTGTATTTTATTCCTTTTATAGGTATTAGGTATATGTAAAGCATATGAAGCCGTTGGATCAAACTCATTTCAAATCAAAGGTTAAAAGTATCATAGTCTCTAACGAGATTTTGTGGTGTTTGAACACCTTTCAAATCACTTGATGTGCTTAATTACCTATTGATTTTGACTCCTTTTATAGGTATTAAGTATATTTAAAGCATATGAATACCTTGGATCAAACTCATTTCAAATCAAAGGTTAAAACTATCATAGTCTCTTACGAGATTTTGTGGTGTATGAACACCTTTCAAATCATTTGATGTGCTTAATTACCTATTGTTTTTGACTCCTTGAATAGGTATTAGGTATATGAAAAGCATATATAGCCCTTGGATCAAACTCATTTCAAATCAAAGGTTAAAACTATCATAGTCTCTTACGAGATTTTGTGGTGTATAAACACCTTTCAAATCCTTTGATGTGCTTAATTACCTATTGTTTTTGACACCTTGAATAGGTATTAGGTATATTTAAAGCATATGAATCCCTTGGATCAAACACATTTGAAATCAAAGGTTAAAACTATTATAGTCTCTTACGTGTTTTGTGGTTTATGAACACCTTTCAAATCATTTGATGTGCTTAATTACCTATTGTTTTTTACTCCTTTAATAGGTATTAGGTATATGTAAAGCATATGAAGTCCTTGGATCAAACTCATTTCAAATCAAAGGTTAAAACTATCATAGTCTCTTATGAGATTTCGTGGTGTATGAACACCTTTCAAATCATTTGATGTGCTTAATTACCTATTTTTTATGACTCCTTCAATAGGTATTAGGTATATGTAAAGCATACGAAGCCCTTGGATCAAACTCATTTCAAATCAAAGGTTAAAACTATCATAGTCTCTTACGACTTTTTGTGGTGTATGACCACCTTTCAAATCATTTAATGGGCTTAATTACCTATTGTTTTTGTTTTCTTTTATAGGTATTAGGTATATGTAAAGCATATGAAGCCCTTGGATCAAACTCATTTCAAATCAAAGGTTAAAACTATCATTGTCTCTTACGAGATTTTGTGGTGTATGAACACCTTTCAGATCACTTGATGTGCTTAATTACCTATTGTTTTTGACTTCTTTTATAGGTATTAGGTATATTTAAAGCATATGAACACCTTGGATCAAACTCATTTCAAATCAAAGGTTAAAACTATCTTACTCTCTTACGAGATTTAGTGGTTTATGAACACCTTTCAAATCACTTGATGTGCTTAATTACCTATTGTTTTTGACTCCTTTTATAGGTATTAGGTATATTTAAAGCATACGAAGACCTTAGATCAAACTCATTTTCAAATCAAAGGTTAAAACTATCATAGACTCTTACGAGATTTTGTGGTGTATAAACACCTTTCAAATCTTTTGATGTGCTTAATTACCTATTGTTTTTGACACCTTGAATAGGTATTAGGTATATGTAAAGCATATGAAGCCCTTGGATAATACTCATTTCAAATCAAAGGTTAAAACTATCATAGTCTCTTACGAGATTTTGTGGTGTATGAACACCTTTAAAATCACTTGATGTGCTTAATTACCTATTGTTTTTGACTCCTTGAATAGGTATTAGGTATATCTAAATGATATTTAGCCCTTGGATCAAACTCATTTGAAATCAAAGGTTAAAACTATTATAGTCTCTTACGTGTTTTGTGGTTTATGAACACCTTACAAATCATTTGATGTGCTTAATTATCTATTGTTTTTTACTCCTTTAATAGGTATTAGGTATATGTAAAGCATATGAAGTCCTTGGATCAAACTCATTTCAAATCAAAGGTTTAAACTATCATAGTCTCTTATGAGATTTCGTGGTGTATGAACACCTTTCAAGTCATTTGATGTGCTTAATTACCTATTTTTTATGACTCCTTCAATAGGTATTAGGTATATGTAAAGCATACGAAGCCCTTGGATCAAACTCATTTCAAATCAAAGGTTAAAACTATCATAGTCTCTTACGACTTTTTGTGGTGTATGACCACCTTTCAAATCATTTAATGGGCTTAATTACCTAATGTTTTTGTTTTCTTTTATAGGTATTAGGTATATGTAAAGCATATGAAGCCCTTGGATCAAACTCATTTCAAATCAAAGGTTAAAACTATCATTGTCTCTTACGAGATTTTGTGGTGTATGAACACCTTTCAAATCACTTGATGTGCTTAATTACCTATTGTTTTTGACTCCTTTTATAGGTATTAGGTATATTTAAAGCATATGAACACCTTGGATCAAACTCATTTCAAATCAAAGGTTAAAACTATCTTACTCTCTTACGAGATTTAGTGGTTTATGAACACCTTTCAAATCACTTGATGTGCTTAATTACCTATTGTTTTTGACTCCTTTTATAGGTATTAGGTATATTTAAAGCATACGAAGACCTTAGATCAAACTCATTTTCAAATCAAAGGTTAAAACTATCATAGACTCTTACGAGATTTTGTGGTGTATAAACACCTTTCAAATCATTTGATGTGCTTAATTACCTATTGTTTTTGACACCTTGAATAGGTATTAGGTATATGTAAAGCATATGAAGCCCTTGGATAAAACTCATTTCAAATCAAAGGTTAAAACTATCATAGTCTCTTACGAGATTTTGTGGTTATGAACACCTTTAAAATCACTTGATGTGCTTAATTACCTATTGTTTTTGACTCCTTGATTAGGTATTAGGTATATTTAAATGATATTTAGCCCTTGGATCAAACTCATTTGAAATCAAAGGTTAAAACTATTATAGTCTCCTGCGTGTTTTGTGGTTTATGAACACCTTACAAATCTTTTGATGTGCTTAATTACCTATTGTTTTTTACTCCTGTAATATGTACTAGGTATATGTAAAGCATATGAAGCCCTTGGATCAAACTCATTTCAAATCAAAGGTTAAAACTATCATAGTGATGCATAAAGCATTTCATAAACAAGAGCATTCGTTGGTTAAGAACCGAAGAATCAGTTTTGCTTCAAGCCTTGTTGGAACCGTACCAACAACCACCACTTTCACTAGCCTTAGAACCACCAAACTAGGCCACCAATGTCAAAGAAGAACTCTTGGTGCAACCTTGCTTTGTTAAATTAGTAACTAATCTACGTTAGTTAGCTAATTAACTCAAAGACTTTAATTAGGACAAACTGTCCAGTTTTGCTCTAAGCGCACAGCTCAAAGAAATGAGTATAACTCTTAATTCATTCAACAAACTCTAATGAAACTTCTTGCCTTACAAACCTAACATATAAAGCAGTAACATACCAAAAATTCACGTCATTTGGTGATGTTTTGCTTAGGTAACAAAAGCCATCTTAAACTATTACAAAAATCTGGCCAGTTTTCAGTACCTAGGTGCAATGATTGAGGGATTCTGAGAAACGAAAATGTCCTACTGCAAAAAGGAAGCTAAGGTATTAAAATAGACATTCTAAGGAAAATATCCTCAAAAAATCAGCTCCAAAAGCTAAAGAAAAGCGGCTGCCCAGAACTGATGAAAATGGGCCCAGAATGACGCAGGGAGCTGCGGTTTTGGATACTTCTTCATGAAGCTCTCGTTTCCTATTGATTCTTGCCTCCAACTCTTCACATGCTTGTTGGTGATGTATGTAAGCACACAGGTGAGTCATGTATGGTTGCCTTAGCCAAGAATAAAGCTCAAAAACGTAGCCAAAACGAGCCCTAAACAAACCGTGTAAATTCTGTTCTTCCAAAACAGTTTCACTAAGCTTACTTTAATGACTTAGAACTAACTAATTAAGCTATTTAATCATAATTTAAGCTTTATTACTAATACTTAATGATGTTAAGATGATCATAAGCATTAATCAACAAGGCTTAAAAAAGATTAAGAAGGTGTTAAGCTTAATTAACAATTCGAAGTACTTGTTTGTTCGAAATTGGATTAAGTAAGCTAATGAACTGAATCTCCTTCACCTTAATCTCTTCTTGATGACTCTTTGTTAGGAGACTTGGATTGATCATGGATGCTCCTGCATCATTCTCCCCTGGTTTGGAGAAGTCTTCTTGTAACTCAAAATCTTCTTCTAAATATGGAGCTAAATCACCCACATTGAAGGTGGCCGAAATGTTGCCCATCTCACTTGGTAGTTCTATCTTGTATGCATTGTTATTGATCTTTTCAAGCACCCTAAATGGACCATCACTCCTTGGCATCAGCTTGTTCTTCCTTCTTGATGGAAATCGTTCCTTCCTTAGGTGCAACCATACCAAGTCCCCGGGCTTGTAAATGACCTCCTTTCGATGCTTGTTAGCTCGGACCTTGTAAGCTTCATTAACCTTCTCAATGCGTGCTCTAATCTGTTGGTGAAGCTTTTTCATCTCCTTTGCCTTCTCCTCTGCATCTTTGCTTTGCCTCACTTCAACTGGAATAGGTAGTAAATCAATGGGGCTTAAAGGATTAACCCCATAGTTCACTTCGAATGGAGAGCACTTCGTGGCATATGTAGGTGATCTATTATAAGCAAATTCTGCATGTGCTAGCTTTAGATCCCAATCTTTCTGTGACTTGTTAACTAGAGTCCTGAGTAGAGTAGTAAGTGTCCTGTTTGTAACCTCCGTTTGGCCATCAGTTTGTGGATGCGCCGTGGTACTAAAGAGGAGTTTAGTACCTAGGAGCTTCCATAAAGTCTTCCAAAAGAAACTAAGGAACTTAACATCCTTATCAGAAACAATAGTCTTCGGTACACCATGTAATCTAATGATCTCCTTGAAGTACAAATCAGCTACATGAATTGCATCATCCGTCTTGTTGCAAGCAATAAAATGAGCCATCTTTGAGAATCGATCCACCACCACCATAATAGCGTCTCTTTGCCTTTGAGTCCTAGGCAAAGCTACAATGAAATCCATACTAACATCTTCCCATGGCTGATTAGGAACTGGAAGTGGAGTATAGAGCCCTTGATGAAAAGAACTCTTGGCCTTTTGACATGTAGAACATCGAGCTAGAACTGAGTGAACGTCACCTGCCAGTTTTGGCCAATAAAAGTGTTCCTGCAAAACATCCACAGTTTTGTTAATACCAAAATGCCCTGCTAGGCCTCCTCCATGAACCTCCTTGATGAGCAAATCCCTTAGTGAGCACTTAGGGATACAAAGCTTATTATTTCGGAAGAGAAAACCATCTAGAACCGAATAAGCTCCATGAGAACCATCCTTGCACGCTTCTATCAATGGCGAAAAATCTGGATCATCATAATAAAGCTCCTTAATATGAGTGAAGCCAAGAACTCGAGCCTCCATTAAAGAAAGCATAGAATGCCTCCTAGATAATGCATCTGCAACCACATTAGAAACTCCAGTTTTGTATTTTAAAACAAAATCAAAAGATTGAAGGAACTCCACCCATTTAGCATGTCGTGAACTGAGCTTATGTTGTCCATTAATGTACTTCAAAGCTTGGTGATCTGAATGCAACACAAACTGAGCTGGCCTAAGATAATGAGTCCAATAAGTCAAGGCACGAACAATAGCATAGAACTCTTTATCATAGGTGCTGTAGTTGAGCTTGGCATGATTGAGCTTCTCACTGAAATAGGCTATGGGACGTCCTCCTTGTTGTAAAACAGCTCCAATCCCTACGCCACTTGCATCACATTCCACTTCAAACACTTTCTTGAAATCTGGTAAGGCTAGAACAGGCGCCTCACAAAGCTTGCTTTTCAACTGATCAAATGCTTCCTGAGCTGCTGGAGTCCAAGTGAAAGAACCCCCTTTGATACATTCGGTCAGTGGAGCCAAAATAGTACTAAAACCTCTGATGAATCTCCTGTAAAAAGATGCCAATCCATGAAAACTTCGAACTTCTGTGATGGACTTTGGAATTGTCCATGATTTGATTGCCTCCACCTTGGATTCATCCATAGAAATACCCTGAGATGAAATAATGAAACCAAGAAAAGACACACTAGAAGTGAAGAATTCACACTTCTCCATCTTTGCATATAGCTTCTTTTCCCTTAGCTTAAGGAAAACCTTCTTCAGATGAATAAGATGATCCTGTTCACTGTTGCTATACACAAGAATATCATCAAAATAAACCACAACAAACGAACCAATGAAAGGACGAAGTACCTCATGCATGAGCCTCATGAAAGTACTAGGAGCATTAGTTAAACCAAATGGCATAACACGCCACTCATATAACCCACTCTTAGTCTTAAAGGCTGTTTTCCATTCATCCCCTTCCTTGATTCGAATCTGATGATAACCACTACGCAAATCTATCTTGGAGAATATAGTAGCACCATGTAATTCATCGAGCAAATCATCAAGCCTAGGAATAGGATACCTATACTTGATGGTAATGTTGTTTATAGCCCTGCAATCTACACACATACGCATAGTTCCATCCTTCTTTGGAACCAAAATAACAGGAACAACACATGGACTAAGACTTTCTTGTACAAATCCCTTAGCTAACAATTCAGTAATCTGTTTTTGCAACTCTTTAGCTTCTTCAGGATTACATCTATAAGCTGCCTTATTAGGTAATGGTGCTCCAGGAACTAAGTCAATTTGATGCTCAATACCCCTACTAGGTGGTAAACCATAAGGAAGATCCTCGGGAAAAATATCACTAAAATCGTTCACTAATGGTTTAACCCAATCATGTAATTCACTAGTATTTTCATCATTTGCAGCAAATAACAACAACAAGTACATTTCCTTCCCCTTTTCAATGGCCTTATCAACTTGATGTTTTTGGAGAATTAAGGATTTCTGATTTTTAGCTTTCGAATTGGAGGTTTCTTTCTTAGGCAAATTCGGACCCTTTTTGCTAGGACTAAGTATAATTTTCTTGTTTTCATGCATGAAAGTGTATGTATTAGTCCTACCATTATGTAAGGTTTCCTTATCAGATTGCCACGGCCTCCCTAAGAGAATATGACATGCATTCATAGGCACCACATCACATAAAACCTTATCATTATACGAATCACCAAAAGAGAAGCTAATTAAAGCTTGTTTTGTTACCTCCACACAGTTACCATCATTAAGCCAATGAAGCTTATATGGTTTAGGATGACTGAAAGTAGGATAATTGAGCTTCTCCACCATAGAACTCGAAGCTACATTAGTGCAACTCCCACCATCAATAATCATGGAACAAATCTTGCCCTTGATTAAGCATTTTGTCTGAAAAATCTGGTCTCGTTGAGATGGTATAGCTTCGGCTTCTTTGGAGTGAAGGACCCTCCTTAGAACCAAGCTAAGATGATCATCTCCTTCCACTTCATCAACAAGAACATCTTCATTGCATTCATCCTCCTTTTCAGATTCTTTTTCGTGCTCCTCTTGATCTTTAAGGGCATCTTCTATGTTTTTAATGTCTAATAAGGTCATTACCCTTCTGTTTGGGCATTGTGCTTGATAATGACCATAACCATGACACTTAAAACATTTGATATCATCCTTCTTGGAAGAACTTTCAGCAACTTTCTTCCCTTTATCAAGAAATTTCGAACCAGCTTCATTTTTAGGTGTAAATGGAGATGTCGAAGTAGGCTTTACATAGGAACTAGAACCTCCTTTAGCATAAGAAGTTCCTTTGCTAAACACCTTCTTCTTCTTGTCTTTTTGATGCTTTTCCACCTTAAGAGCCAACCTGAAAAGTTCATCTAAAGTAGAATAAGATTGAAGCTCAAGCTTCTTTTGGATGTCACGATCTAGGCCCTTCACAAAACGAGCCATGGTCTGCTCTTCCCTTTCTTGAACATCCAATTTCATCATCAACTTTTCATATTCATGGATGTATGTCTCGACATTCTTGGTACCTTGGAACAAATCAGAAAGTTGGTTATATAAATCAAGAGTGTAAGTGGAGGGGGAGAAACTTAGCTTCCATCTTCTTTTTCAGTTTCTTCCAACTCTTGATTTTCGGCTTATGCTTCCTTTCTCTAGCAAGAGCAACGTTTTCCCACCAAAGGGATGCATAACCCTTTAGCTTAGTGATAGCCAACTTGAAGGATTTCGAATCATCATACTCCTTTAGCTCGAAAATCCTATTACATCTCGAAACCCATTCCAAATAAGCATCCGGATTAAGGTTTCCATCAAATTCTGGAACATCTAACTTTATGTCTCGAAAATCATCTTGTTTTCGTGGCCTCCTTCTTTGATTAGAAGTTTGTGATTGTACTTCTTCACTAGAGTCATAAACAACCTCATTCTCATCTTCAAAGTGCCTCCTTTCATGAACTTCTCTTCGAACTCCAACACTAGAACTTCGAAAAGCTTCCATGAGATTTGCCATTTGCTCACTAATTGTAGCCATTTGATTCTCAAGGCCAACTAACCTTGCTTCATTCAATGTCATGCCCCTTCTAAACTGATTTGGATCTTCACCACCACTCATTTTAACAACCACTAAGTTGTATCAAAGATTAGAGGTGAAAAGAGAAGAAAAGAGATGTGTTTGGGCTTAGAATTGATTTCGGTTTTGGGGGGGGATAAGTGTATGAGTTTAGGAAGTGATTATGGGATGATTAGAGGGTTAAAAGAATGCTCTTAAACTAACCAAAGCTCTGATACCAAATGATGCATAAAGCATTTCATAAACAAGAGCATTCGTTGGTTAAGAACCGAAGAATCAGTTTTGCTTCAAGCCTTGTTGGAACCGTACCAACAACCACCACTTTCACTAGCCTTAGAACCACCAAACTAGGCCACCAATGTCAAAGAAGAACTCTTGGTGCAACCTTGCTTTGTTAAATTAGTAACTAATCTACGTTAGTTAGCTAATTAACTCAAAGACTTTAATTAGGACAAACTGTCCAGTTTTGCTCTAAGCGCACAGCTCAAAGAAATGAGTATAACTCTTAATTCATTCAACAAACTCTAATGAAACTTCTTGCCTTACAAACCTAACATATAAAGCAGTAACATACCAAAAATTCACGTCATTTGGTGATGTTTTGCTTAGGTAACAAAAGCCATCTTAAACTATTACAAAAATCTGGCCAGTTTTCAGTACCTAGGTGCAATGATTGAGGGATTCTGAGAAACGAAAATGTCCTACTGCAAAAAGGAAGCTAAGGTATTAAAATAGACATTCTAAGGAAAATATCCTCAAAAAATCAGCTCCAAAAGCTAAAGAAAAGCGGCTGCCCAGAACTGATGAAAATGGGCCCAGAATGACGCAGGGAGCTGCGGTTTTGGATACTTCTTCATGAAGCTCTCGTTTCCTATTGATTCTTGCCTCCAACTCTTCACATGCTTGTTGGTGATGTATGTAAGCACACAGGTGAGTCATGTATGGTTGCCTTAGCCAAGAATAAAGCTCAAAAACGTAGCCAAAACGAGCCCTAAACAAACCGTGTAAATTCTGTTCTTCCAAAACAGTTTCACTAAGCTTACTTTAATGACTTAGAACTAACTAATTAAGCTATTTAATCATAATTTAAGCTTTATTACTAATACTTAATGATGTTAAGATGATCATAAGCATTAATCAACAAGGCTTAAAAAAGATTAAGAAGGTGTTAAGCTTAATTAACAATTCGAAGTACTTGTTTGTTCGAAATTGGATTAAGTAAGCTAATGAACTGAATCTCCTTCACCTTAATCTCTTCTTGATGACTCTTTGTTAGGAGACTTGGATTGATCATGGATGCTCCTGCATCACATAGTCTCTTATGAGATTTCGTGGTGTATGAACACCTTTCCAATCATTTGATGTGCTTAATTACCTATTGTTTTTGACTCCTTGAATAGGTATTAGGTATATGTAAAGCATACGAAGCCCTTGGATCAAACTCATTTCAAATCAAAGGATAAAACTATCATAGACTCTTGCGAGATTTTGTGGTGTATAAACACCTTTCAAATCATTTGATGTGCTTAATTACCTATTGTTTTTGACACCTTGAATAGGTATTAGGTATATGTAAAGCATATGAAGCCCTTGGATAAAACTCATTTCAAATCAAAGGTTAAAACTATCATAGTCTCTTACGAGATTTTGTGGTGTATGAACACCTTTAAAATCACTTGATGTGCTTAATTACCTATTGTTTTTGACTCCTTGAATAGGTATTAGGTATATTTAAATGATATTTAGCCCTTGGATCAAACTCATTTGAAATCAAAGGTTAAAACTATTATAGTCTCTTACGTGTTTTGTGGTTTATGAACACCTTACAAATCATTTGATGTGCTTAATTACCTATTGTTTTTTACTCCTTTAATAGGTATTAGGTATATGTAAAGCATATGAAGTCCTTGGATCAAACTCATTTCAAATCAAAGGTTAAAACTATCATAGTCTCTTATGAGATTTCGTGGTGTATGAACACCTTTCAAATCATTTGATGTGCTTAATTACCTATTTTTTATGACTCCTTCAATAGGTATTAGGTATATGTAAAGCATACGAAGCCCTTGGATCAAACTCATTTCAAATCAAAGGTTAAAACTATCATAGTCTCTTACGACTTTTTGTGGTGTATGACCACCTTTCAAATCATTTAATGGGCTTAATTACCTAATGTTTTTGTTTTCTTTTATAGGTATTAGGTATATGTAAAGCATACGAAGCCCTTGGATCAAACTCATTTCAAATAAAAGGTTAAAACTATCATTGTCTCTTACGAGATTTTGTGGTGTATGAACACCTTTCAAATCACTTGATGTGCTTAATTACCTATTGTTTTTGACTCCTTTTATAGGTATTAGGTATATTTAAAGCATATGAACACCTTGGATCAAACTCATTTCAAATCAAAGGTTAAAACTATCTTACTCTCTTACGAGATTTAGTGGTTTATGAACACCTTTCAAATCACTTGATGTGCTTAATTACCTATTGTTTTTGACTCCTTTTATAGGTATTAGGTATATTTAAAGCATACGAAGACCTTAGATCAAACTCATTTTTAAATCAAAGGTTAAAACTATCATAGACTCTTACGAGATTTTGTGGTGTATAAACACCTTTCAAATCATTTGATGTGCTTAATTACCTATTGTTTTTGACACCTTGAATAGGTATTAGGTATATGTAAAGCATATGAAGCCCTTGGATAAAACTCATTTCAAATCAAAGGTTAAAACTATCATAGTCTCTTACGAGATTTTGTGGTGTATGAACACCTTTAAAATCACTTGATGTGCTTAATTACCTATTGTTTTTGACTCCTTGAATAGGTATTAGGTATATTTAAATGATATTTAGCCCTTGGATCAAACTCATTTGAAATCAAAGGTTAAAACTATTATAGTCTCTTACGTGTTTTGTGGTTTATGAACACCTTACAAATCTTTTGATGTGCTTAATTACCTATTGTTTTTTACTCCTGTAATATGTTTTAGGTATATGTAAAGCATATGAAGCCCTTGGATCAAACTCATTTCAAATCAAAGGTTAAAACTATCATAGTCTCTTATGAGATTTCGTGGTGTATGAACACCTTTCCAATCATTTGATGTGCTTAATTACCTATTGTTTTTGACTCCTTGAATAGGTATTAGGTATATGTAAAGCATACGAAGCCCTTGGATCAAACTCATTTCAAATCAAAGGTTAAAACTATCATACTCTCTTACGAGGATTTGTGGTGTATGAACACCTTTCAAATCACTTGATGTGCTTAATTACCTATTGTTATTGATTCCTTTTATAGGTATTAGGTATATTTAAAGCATATGAAGACCTTGGATCAAACTCATTTCAAATCAAAGGTTAAAACTATCATACTCTCTTACGAGAATTTGTGGTGTATGAACACCTTTCAAATCACTTGATGTGCTTAATTACCTATTGTTTTTGACTCCTTTTATAGGTATTAGGTATATTGAAAGATTATGAAGATCTTGGATCAAACTCATTTTTAATCGAAGGTTAAAACTATCGTAGTCTCTTACGATATTTTATTGTGTTTGAACACCTTTCAAATCATTTGATGTGTTGAATTACCTATTGTTTTTGACTCCTTTAATATCTATTAGCTATATTTAAAGCATATGATGACCTTGGATTAAACTCATTTCAAATCAAAGGTTAAAACTATCATAGTCTCTTACGAGATTTTGTGGTGTATGAACACCTTTCAAATCACTTGATGTGCTTAATTACCTATTGTATTTTATTCTTTTTATAGGTATTAGGTATATGTAAAGCATATGAAGCCGTTGGATCAAACTCATTTCAAATCAAAGGTTAAAAGTATCATAGTCTCTAACGAGATTTTGTGGTGTTTGAACACCTTTCAAGTCACTTGATGTGCTTAATTACCTATTGATTTTGACTCCTTTTATAGCTATTAAGTATATTTAAAGCATATGAAGACCTTGGGTCAATCTCGTTTCAAATCAAAGGTTAAAACTATCATACTCTCTTACGATAATTTGTGGTGTATGAACACCTTTCAAATCATTTGATGTTCTTACTTACCTATTGTTTTTGACTCCTTGAATAGGAATTAAGTATATTTAAAGCATATGAAGACCTTGGATCAAACTCATTTCAAATCAAAGGTTAAAACTATCATAGACTCTTACGAGATTTTGTGGTGTGTAAACACCTTTCAAATCATTTGATGTGCTTAATTACCTATTGTTTTTGACACCTTGAATAGGTATTAGGTATATGTAAAGCATATGAAGCCCTTGGATAAAACTCATTTCAAATCAAAGGTTAAAACTATCATAGTCTCTTACGAGATTTTGTGGTGTATGAACACCTTTAAAATCACTTGATGTGCTTAATTACCTATTGTTTTTGACTCCTTGAATAGGTATTAGGTATATTTAAATGATATTTAGCCCTTGGATCAAACTCATTTGAAATCAAAGGTTAAAACTATTATAGTCTCTTACGTGTTTTGTGGTTTATGAACACCTTACAAATCTTTTGATGTGCTTAATTACCTATTGTTTTTTACTCCTGTAATATGTATTAGGTATATGTAAAGCATATGAAGCCCTTGGATCAAACTCATTTCAAATCAAAGGTTAAAACTATCATAGTCTCTTATGTGATTTCGTGGTGTATGAACACCTTTCAAATCATTTGATGTGCTTAATTGATGTAAAATCAAATACAGAAGAACAAGTGCCAGAGTTATTAATCAGTCTAAATCCAAATATGGGTTCGAAACATTTACATGGTTCTTGTTTGAGCCTAAACAAGACGGTTTTACATAACGAAGGTTCGGTTGCTTTTCGGAATGATTTGGGTTGATTAGCCAAACTTAAAGGAGGATTAAGTGGGCTTAAGAAAGCAACCAAATATCCTAATTAGTACTATTAGTGATTATTTAGCATTAACCTTGTTTAAGATGCTAAACTAATCCTAATAGAGTAAAAAATCTGATTTCAGCATTTTTCCTACATGTTTTCAGCTTTTCTCTTAGTTTTGATGATGTAATACATGATGAAAGGGAGTAATTAATGTAGTACAGCATCCTAGTCATGTGTATATGTGTTATTGAAGCTTAGGGTCCAAGTGGAAGCCTTTAGATTAAGCAAAGAACAAGTTTTAGCCAAGTTATCAATGCTGCCCAGCTGAAAAACGTGAATGATGTCTGATTGTAATTGGTTCTGGGCAACAGCATTTTTAGCTCCAAATCCAGAAAATCTTACATGGTTGGAAGCCCTTACATGAGTAGGGATGGAATTCATCCTTTTGGAGCTTATTTTGGATAGCCAAGTGGATTAAAATTGGCCCTAAAGCTGTCAAGGTCCAAACAGTTTTTGCTGATTTGTTCTTCTTGATTTTCTTTTTGTTTTTTCTTGTTTCCTTGTAATTTTGGAAGCTTCCAAGGCTGTATCTTTGTTGTTTAGGATGTTATTAAGTCTATATAAGAAATAGGAATCCATGGGAGCATGTATGTACTTGACTTTTGATGAAATAAAAACCGTGCGTTTTTCCTAAGCTTAAAAACCGAGTGTTTCTTAGCTTAAATTGAACGATTTACTTGGGAGAGTATTCGACAAGTGCTCAAAAACGTTTTAGTGAGTTTAAGATCTAATCTTTTACTTATTAAAACACCCTTAGTATTTAGGTTTGTGAGCTAATCCTTCCTAAACACTAAGACAACCGAATTTAAGTAATTAAGAGCAAATCTTTCTTACTTATTTTCACATCAATTGGTATCCGAGCTAAGTTCAACAATGGGGGACAATGATGCTAATGAAAGAAGGGATCGAATGATCGATGCATTGGCAGAACAAACAAGTGCTATTCAAGCCATGATGAATCAACTCACTATCGAAGTAATTCGAAAGAAAAATACAGATGAAGGAGAACGAAGTGTTAAGAGTAATGATCATGGAATGAAGATAGAAGTTCCAGAATTCAATGGTACTTTGGATCCTGAAGCCTACTTAGAATGGGAACGTTCTTTAGAGAAGTTCTTTGAGTGTAAGGAGACTCCAGATGATAAAAAGTACAAGATTGCAGTTCTTAAACTAACCAAGTATGCATCTATTTGGTTAGAAGGAGTTAAGAGGCAAATAGCTCGTGTTGAAAAGTCCAAAATTTCAACTTGGCCGAAATTAAAGAAGCTCTTAAGAAAGAGATTTGTTCCAGCAAACTATAAACAAAATCAGTATGTTAAATGGTCTACTTTGAAGCAAGGAAATCTTTCCGTGGAAGAGTATATCATGGAATTTGAAAAATTATCAATTGTTTGCGAAATTGATGAACTAGAGGAGCATAAATTGGGGCGTTTTCTTGGAGGCCTTAATGAAGACATCACAGAAAAGCTAGAAGTGTATCCATACCTCACTTATGATGAAGCTTGCAAAGTGGCTATGAAGATTGATAAGCATAAAAAAAAGCCTAGTTCTACTAAGCCATTTTCGAAGCCTTTTAGTACTTTTAAAACTAATCAAAGTACTAGTTCTTTTGATAGCGCAAAGAGGTCCGAAAATTTTAAAAAGAACAAGGATAAAGGCAAGGAGAATGTTGATGATAAACTCCTAAAGGTGCGTTGCTACAAGTGCCATGGTTATGGACACTACAAGTCTAATTGTCCTACAAGTAGAGTCCTTACAATTCGTGACATGGAGGAGATAGATGAACTTGAAAAATCACGCCATGTAGAAGAGGATTCAGCTAAAGAAGGAGAGACTGAAGATGAAGAGGCTTGTGCACCAGAAATGGAGGGCGAATCACTTGTTCTTAGGAGAGCTCTTTACACCAAAAATGTGAGCACCGAAGAAGAGCAAAGGGAGACAATTTTTCACTCCAAATGCTTAGTGAAAGGCAAGCTATGCACGTTGATTGTTGATGGAGGCAGCTGTACTAATGTAGCATCAACTGAGCTTGTGGAGAAACTAGCTCTACCTACTACAAAGCACCCTAAGCCATATATACTTAAATGGCTTGATGATGACAACGAGGTGAAGGTACGAAAAAGAGTACTACTTTCTTTTTCGATTGGAAATTATTCTGATGAAATTGTATGTGATGTGATTCCTATGACTGCATGCCATATTTTACTTGGTCGTCCATGGCAATTTGATAGAAAAGTGAAGCATGATGGTGTTACTAATGTGTATAAGGTGAATATGAATGGAAAAATCAAGACATTGTTGCCATTACCACCTTCTAAAATTTCAAACCATAAACCTAAACCGGAAGAAAATCTTCTTTGTGAGGGGATGTTCTTAGGGAGAAAAAAATTCGAAAAGGAGGTAAAAGAAGAAAAAATTGTGTATGTCTTGATTAGTAAAGAAAAAAATGAGGGGGTTAGTGTGGAAGATGGCGAATTGAGAAAGTTGTTAAATGAATTTAATGATGTTTTTCCTGATGAATTACCACCTGGCCTTCCACCTAAAAGGGGGGTAGAACATCAAATTGACCTTATTCCTGGAGCACCAATTCCAAATAAACCAGCCTATAGATGTAACCCTAAGGAGAGTGAAGAGTTGCAGAGACAGACTAAGGAGCTGATGGAGAAAGGGTATGTACGGGAAAGTATGAGTCCATGTGCTGTACCTGCTCTACTAGTCCCGAAGAAAGATGGTTCATGGAGAATGTGTATTGATAGTCGTGCTGTTAATAATATTACTATCAAATACAGATTTCCTATTCCTAGATTGGATGATATGCTTGATGAACTTGGTGGTTCCAAATTGTTTTCTAAAATTGATCTTAGAAGTGGCTATCATCAAATATGCATGAATGGAAGACCGCATTTAAAACAAAATATGGCTTATATGAGTGGTTTGTTATGCCATTTGGTCTTACTAATGCACCTAGCACTTTTATGAGATTGATGAATGAAGTTTTGAGGCCATTTTTGGGCAAGTTCATTGTTGTCTATTTAGATGACATTCTAGTGTACTCCACCAGCAAAGAAGAGCATTTATTTCATCTGCAGCAGTTATTTGAAGTTCTTAGAAAACAGAAACTCTATGGCAAGCTTGAGAAGTGTTCTTTCATGCAAAGGGAGATTGGTTTTCTTGGCTTTATTATTTCAGATGAAGGTGTCAAAGTGGATCCATCTAAAGTGGAAGCTATTTCCTCTTGGCCGGTTCCTAAAACTGTTACCGAGGTGAGATCTTTTCATGGTCTGGCTTATTTTATAGAAGATTCATCAGCAATTTCAGTACTTTAATGAGTCCTATAACTGAATGCACAAAGCAAGGAAGATTTGAGTGGACTGAAGCTGCTCAAAAGGCTTTTGAGACCGTGAAAGAAAGAATGTGTCATGCACCCATTTTGTCCTTACCTGATCTTACCAAACCTTTTGAAGTAGAATGTGATGCTAGTGGAACAGGTATTGGAGCAGTTCTTATTCAAGCAGGCAAACCCGTAGCTTATTTCAGTGAAAAGCTAAATGGCGCCAAGCTCAAGTATTCAACCTATGATAAAGAGTTCTATGCTATGGTTCGAGCTCTTAATCATTAGAGCCATTATTTGAGGCCGCAAGCTTTTGTTCTTCATTCAGATCATGAGTCACTGAAGTACATCCATGGGCAACATAAGTTGAGTGCTCGTCATGCTAAATGGGTGGAATTTTTGCAATCCTTTAACTTTGTCGCTAAATACAAAGCGGGGAAAGCAAATGTTGTAGCAGATGCATTATCTAGAAGACATTCTTTATTAGCTACAGTTGATTCGAAGATTTTGGGGTTCGAGCTGATTAAAGAATATTATTCAGAAGATCCAGATTTTCGTGAAGTATATGAAGAGTGCAAGAAAGGCCAATATGCTCATTATCATATTACTGATGAGTTTCTATTCAAGGGGAACAAGCTCTGTGTTCCTAAGTGTCCAGCTCGTGATTTATTGATTAGAGAAGCTCATGGAGGTGGTCTAGCTGGTCATTTTGGCATTACTAAAACTGTTGAATTATTGCAAGAACATTTTTACTGGCCACGCATGGTGGGAGATGTTCAAGCCATTATAGCTCGTTGTGGTACATGTCAAAAGGCTAAGAGTACGTTCTTGCAAGGACCTTACACACCACTACCAGTTCCAGAAAAGCCATGGGAAGATGTAAGCATGGATTTCATTGTTGCTCTTCCAAGAACTCAGAGGGGCAAAGACTCTATTATGGTGGTGGTAGATCGTTTTTCAAAAATGGCACACTTTGTTCCATGCCATAAAACCGAAGATGCCAATAATGTAGCTGTTTTATATTTCAGAGAAATAGTTCGCTTGCATGGTGTTCCAAGGACTATTGTATCTGATCGTGATAGCAAGTTTTTAAGCTACTTCTGGAGAACATTATGGAGACTTATGGGTACTAAGTTGCTGTTTAGTACTTCTTGTCATCCTCAAACAGATGGTCAGACTGAAGTGACCAACAGGACTCTTGGTACGTTATTAAGAGGCCTAGTAAGCAAGACAGGAAAAGACTGGGATGTGAAGTTATGTCATGCTGAGTTTGCTTACAACAGAACACCAACTTTTGCTACTAAACATTCACCATTCGAGACTGTTTATGGGGTAAATCCTTATGGCCCGATTGATTTAATTGCTATTCCTAAAGATTCTTTTGTTCATGGAGATGCTAGGAAACAAGCTGAAGAAATGGTGAAGATTCATAGGCAGGTTCGAAATAATATAGAGAAAGCCAATGAAGCCTATAAAAAAAGAGCAAACAGAAGAAGGTCACCTAGAATTTTTGCTCCAGGTGACTTAGTTTGGATTCATCTGAGAAAGGAAAGATTCCCGGGAAAAAGAAAACACAAACTAATGCCACGTGCTGAAGGTCCATTCAAGGTATTAGAAAGATGTGCAGACAATGCATACAAGATTGATCTTCCTGGTGAATATGGAGTTGCTGCTACCTTCAATGTTGGAGATTTGTCACCATACTTTGAAGATGATGAATTACAAGAATTGAGGACAATTCCAACTGAAGAAGGAGAGAATGATGTAAAATCAAATACAGAAGAACAAGTGCCAGAGTTATTAATCAGTCTAAATCCAAATATGGGTTCGAAACATTTACATGGTCCTTGTTTGAGCCTAAACAAGACGGTTTTACATAACGAAGGTTGGGTTGCTTTTCGGAATGATTTGGGTTGATTAGCCAAACTTAAAGGAGGATTAAGTGGGCTTAAGAAAGCAACCAAATATCCTAATTAGTACTCCTAGAATAGGTATTAGGTATATTTAAATCATATGAAGAATCTAAAATCACCCTCCAAAGTATTGGATGATGATTCTAAACTTACGAACAATAGAACACTCACTTTAACAAGAAATCACTCGAAACAAGATATAGTACCAAAACACAAGAACACACTCAATGTTTTGGGGTTCTAGGTCAGAGATAAGACTCACTCAATCTCTCCTAGGCTTATCACTCAAGACTCACTCAAAGCAATAAGGGTTAGCAATACTTGAGACAAACTCAAAGTAAAAACTATAACACAAAGGTTTTTTTTATCAAAACTCAAATCTGCTTTCTATTATCATTTTCTCTCCTTATATAGAGATAAGGAGCAGCAAAGGAGGAGCTGAAACACCCTAAAAACGTCCTAAGAGGAATGGCTTTGAGGAGTTACAAAACTCCTTGATTCATGCCCTAATTAAGCCTCATTTAAGGGGCTGCTACAAAGAAGGCAATCAGCAATTATGAGCTGTAAATAACCCCTAATTACATGCCTAATCAGCCACAAAACACACGCCTACTTGCCTTAGTGTCTTAAGTAATCACTAGGCTTTATTTTAAGCTTGAAATAAAACAAAAAAAAGAAATAGATTAAATAGGAATCCAAACAGAACTTGGGCTTCCTTTACAATCATGCTTGAAACCCAAACAGAACTTGGGCTCTTCAAAATGTGATGCACGCCTCAATCCACCATCCAAGTTAAACAAGTAACAAACTCGGGCTTAAGAACAAATGGAGAAAAGCCAAGAGCTTCTAAAACAAGTGCAACTGGTTCATGAACCAAAGAGCCTTTAAGTGGGCTTGACTTTGGATCATTCTCCCCTTCTTTTGAAGAGTTTGCCCTCAAACTTGAATCATCTAAGTATGGTGACAAATCCCCCACATTGAACGTAGCACTAACACCCATCAACTCATCAGGAAGCTCAATTTTGTAAGCACTATCATTCACCCTTTCAGTCACTCTAAATGGACCATCAGAACGAGGCATGAGTTTGTTTTTGCGAAGTTTGGGAAATCTTTCTTTCCTCAAATGAAGCCAAACCAAATCCCCGGGTTGAAAGATGGGTTGCTTTCGTCGTTTGTTTGCTCTCTCTTGGTATTTCTTATTCATCTCCTCAATTCTTTTCTTCACTTGCTCACAGGTTTTTTGAAAGGCTTCCACCCTCTTTTTAGCATCTTTCTCCACAATATCCCCTTTAACCATAGGAATAAGATCAATAGGCACAAAGGGATTCACTCCATAAACTACTTCAAATGGGGAGCGAGAAGTAGTTAAGGAATGAGCTCGATTGTAAGCAAACTCCGCATGGGCTAGTTTCATGTCCCAATCTTTTTGCGTTTTGCTTACAAGTCCTCTCAACAACGTACCCAAAGTTCTATTTGTCACCTCAGTTTGCCCATCAGTTTGGGGATGATGAGAGGTGCTAAATAGCAACTTGGTACCAACAAGCTTCCATAGGGTCCTCCAAAAGTGACTAAGAAACTTGGAGTCCCTATCCGAAACTATACTTCGAGGAATGCCATGAAGTTTGACAACTTCCTTAAAGTACATTTCCGCCACTTTTACAGCATCATCAGTTTTATTACAAGCTATGAAGTGAGCCATTTTAGAGAATCTATCTACAACAACCATGATGCTATCCCTTCCCCTTTGAGTTCTTGGTAATCCTACAATGAAGTCCATGCTAACACTCTCCCATGGGGCATCTGGAACTGGAAGAGGAGTGTAGAGACCTTTGGTGAAGTGACCCTTTGCTTTTTGACAAGTAGCACATCTCTCCACAACCAAAGTCACATCTTTGATCATTCTTGGCCAATAGAAATGCTCACCAAGAATATCAAGAGTCTTTTGGATGCCAAAGTGACCCGCCAAACCACCACTATGCACTTCCCTCACCAACAACTCCCTCACGCCACTCTTTGGGACACACAACTTGTTACCCTTGAAGAGGTAACCATCTTGCTGCACAAACTCTTTTGATGGACTCTCGAACTCACTTGCAAAATCAGGATCATGTTGATAGCCCTCTTTGAGTTGCTCAAAACCCAAAATCTTAGCATCCACCATAGAAAGCAAGTAGTTCCGACGAGACAAAGCGTCAGCCACTACATTACTCTTTCCATCTTTATATTTTGAACTAAAGGTAAATGTTTGGAGAAACTCCACCCATTTAGCATGCCTTTGGTTCAACTTTTGTTGCCCATGGATGAACTTAAGCGCCTCATGGTCCGAATGAAGGACAAATGGCTTAGGTCTTAAGTAATGAGACCAATGATCAAGAGCCCTCACAATGGCATAGAACTCACGATCATAAGTGGAATAGTTAAGCTTAGCCCCATTTAACTTTTCACTAAAGTAGCACACGGGCTTCCGCTCTTGTATCAAAACCGCACCAATCCCAATCCCACTCGCATCACACTCCACCTCAAACACTTTGTTAAAGTCGGGAAGTACAAGTATGGGAGCATTACAAAGCATATGCTTGACCTTCTCAAAGGCCTTTTGCGCACTCTCACCCCACTTAAACTCACCTTTCTTTGTTAACTCGGTGATAGGAGCCATGATAGTAGAGAAGTTCTTGATGAACCGCCTATAGAAGGAGGCTAGTCCATGGAAGCTTCTTACTTCATGCACATTGGTTGGAGCCAACCATGATTGCACGGCTTTTACTTTTTCCGGGTCTACATGCACCCCCTCTCCTGTTACAATGTATCCTAAGAATACAACACTAGGAGTCATGAATACACATTTCTCAAGCTTGCCATACAACTTCATCTCCCTCAATTTTTCAAACAACCTCCTCAAATGAATTACATGATCTTCATTGTTTTTACTATACACAAGTATGTCATCTAAGTAAACAACAATAAAATCATTAAGGAAAGGACGGAGGACTTCATTCATCAACCGCATGAAGGAGCTTGGGGCATTGCAAAGCCCAAATGGCATAACTAACCACTCATATAACCCTTGCTTTGTTTTGAAAGCCGTTTTCCACTCATCTCCCTCCCTTACTCTCATTTGATGGTATCCACTCCTTAAGTCTATTTTGGAAAAGACTAAGGAACCACTCAATTCATCTAGCATATCTTGCAAACGAGGCATAGGAAAACGATATTTGATGGTTATGTTGTTAATGGAGCGACTATCAACACACATTCTCCAAGTACCATCTTTCTTTGGTACTAAGAGGGCAGGAACCGCGCAAGGACTAAGGCTCTCTCTCACATAGCCTCTTTCAATCAATTCATTCACTTGCCTTTCAAGTTCCTTACTCTCTTCCGGATTACACCTATAGGCAGCCTTGTTGGGCAAAGGTGATCCTGGAATCAAGTCAATGGCATGCTCAATGCCCCTTATTGGAGGGAGGCCCTTGGGCAAGTCATTGGGGAACACATCTTTGAACTCTTCCAACAACTCATCCAAAAGTGGTGAGTTATTGCAAGTAGTCTCATTCTCGTCTTTGGTCCTTACAACCAAAGCATACCCCCCACCATTTTCTTCCACTATTTTCTCAAACTCATTACAAGATACAAGATAGTTGCTCTTTTCTTTGTCTTTCTTAGCAACTTTAGGGGGTAGGGGAAGCAATTTAACTTTTCTACCATCTTTGGTAGTTACAAGATATACATTAGATTTTCCTTTATGCTCCGAATCATGGTCAAATTGCCATGGCCTTCCAAGTAACAAGTGACAAGCATCCATAGGAAGAATGTCGCACCATCTCTCATCTTCAAACTTGCCAATAGAGTAAGAAACCAAAGCTTGCTTCTTCACCCTAATACCATTGCCATCATTCAACCAATTGAGCTTATAAGGCTCATCATGATCTCTAGTGGTAAGTTTCAACTTACTCACAGCTTCGGATGAAACAACATCCGTTTGAGCTCCACCATCGACTATCACATTGCAAGTCTTCTCTCCAATCTTGCATCTAGTATGAAACAAGTTGTTTCTTTGCCTCTCATCAACTTGAGGCTCACTAAACAATACTTTCCGCACAACCATCATATTGTACTCACCCTCGGGTTCTATCTCTTCTTCAAAGTCATCTTCTACATAGCCATTTTCTTCTTGTACTACAAAATTATACATTTGTTCTTCTTCATCCATTATGGCACATTGAGTGGCGGTCAAAACAGTTTTACTAGGACATTCACTAGCAATATGACCCCTCCCATGGCATTTAAAACATTTTCTCCTAGTTGCAAGCTCACTAGGTGAAATCACTTGTTTTTCTTTCCCCTTATCAAATTTAGAACCGGATGAACTAGATGAAAAGGCTCTACTTTGAAAAGTACTCCCTTTAGAGTTGAAAGGAGTAAATTTTGAAGTACCCTTGAAAGAAGAAGTTTTGGGCTTCTCTTTCTCCTTTTCCTCCTTAGCTTGTGCCTCATATTTCAAAGCAAGTTTACAAACATCACTAAAAGTGGCATAGTGAGTCACTTCTACTTTCTTACTTATCTCTTTGGACAAACCTTTAACAAATCGAGCAATTTTAAAGGTTTCCTTTTCTTGCAAATCACAAATCAAGCACAATTTTTCAAACTCTTTCATGTACTCTTCCACACTCATGTTATTTTCTTGAGAAAGGTGGGTAAGTTTTAGGTACTGCTCTTGCTCATACTCCTTACTAACCCATTTATCCCTCATCTTTTTTTTCAACTTAACCCATGAGTCTATCTTCTCTTTTCCTTCTCTCCTTCTATTCGACTTGAGGTTTTCATACCACAAGGCAGCAAGTTTAGTGAGTTTTAAGACAGCAAGTTTAAACCTTTTCCCATCATTATACCCTTTATAATCAAAAACGGTCTCAATTTGCCTCATCCAATCAAGAAAAGCCTCACTATCATGTCCCCCATCAAATTCAGGCATCTCAATTTTCAAACCCCTATCATCATCAAAGTTTCTAGGTGTATTAACCTCACCATCCTCATTTTCAAGAAAATTCAGTTTTCTACTTGCTTGCATCAACATTTCGGACATGGCATCTAACCTAGTCTTTTGTTGAGCCTTATCTTCATCATTTGCTTCTGATTTTCTCTCTAAGTTTTCCAACTTCTCAGTAATTACTTGTAACATCCTAGCAAGATCACCTTCAACCATGACTTCACTATTTTTGCTAGACTATTACAAATACAAGATGCAAACTGCCGTAAACTTGAACAACAAAACGAAACTGTAAATGGCCTTGAGACTCTCAAAGGCTTACAGATTAATAACACTCAGGAAATTTCAAGCGGAATCAAAAAAAGAAACTCTTGAAAAGCTTTCCGTATGAAGGAGGAATTGTCGTTTGAAGTTCTGTGCGCCAGATTTGCTCCGTTTTTGGCGCAGTTGCGAGAAACGTGCCCAGTTTAATATCAAAAAAATTCAAAAAAATATGAAAAATTCTGTGAGTATTCTAGACAAAAATTTATGCAAAATGAAAAAAAGAATCAACCAATTTGGACTCCTGAAGGTTGAGAAATCGTCCTTCAAAGTCGGATGAAAAACGGGTTGAATTCTGGCAGTTTCATTTCTACTCCAAAACTCGATTTTTCCGACGAATTTCTTCACCAAAGCTCTGATACCAGATGATGTGAATCTAAAATCACCCTCCAAAGTATTGGATGATGATTCTAAACTTACGAACAATAGAACACTCACTTTAACAAGAAATCACTCGAAACAAGATATAGTACCAAAACACAAGAACACACTCAATGTTTTGGGGTTCTAGGTCAGAGATAAGACTCACTCAATCTCTCCTAGGCTTATCACTCAAGACTCACTCAAAGCAATAAGGGTTAGCAATACTTGAGACAAACTCAAAGTAAAAACTATAACACAAAGGTTTTTTTATCAAAACTCAAATCTGCTTTCTATTATCATTTTCTCTCCTTATATAGAGATAAGGAGCAGCAAAGGAGGAGCTGAAACACCCTAAAAACGTCCTAAGAGGAATGGCTTTGAGGAGTTACAAAACTCCTTGATTCATGCCCTAATTAAGCCTCATTTAAGGGGCTGCTACAAAGAAGGCAATCAGCAATTATGAGCTGTAAATAACCCCTAATTACATGCCTAATCAGCCACAAAACACACGCCTACTTGCCTTAGTGTCTTAAGTAATCACTAGGCTTTATTTTAAGCTTGAAATAAAACAAAAAAAAGAAATAGATTAAATAGGAATCCAAACAGAACTTGGGCTTCCTTTACAATCATGCTTGAAACCCAAACAGAACTTGGGCTCTTCAAAATGTGATGCACGCCTCAATCCACCATCCAAGTTAAACAAGTAACAAACTCGGGCTTAAGAACAAATGGAGAAAAGCCAAGAGCTTCTAAAACAAGTGCAACTGGTTCATGAACCAAAGAGCCTTTAAGTGGGCTTGACTTTGGATCAGAAGACCTTGGATCAAACTCGTTTCAAATCAAAGGTTAAAACTATCACTCTCTTACGAGATTTTGTGGTGTATGAACACCTTTCAAATCATTTGATGTACTTAATTACCTATTGTTTTTGACTCCTTGAATAGGTATTAGGTATATTTAAATCATATGAAGCCCTTGGATCAAACTCATTTTAAATCTAAGGTTAAAACTATCATAGTCTCTTACGAGATTTTGTGGTGTATGAACACCTTTCAAATCATTTGATGTGCTTAATTACCTATTGTTTTTGACTCCTTGAATAGGTATTAGGTATATGTAAAGCATATGTAGCCCTTGGATCAAACTCATTTCAAATCAAAGGTTAAAACTATCATAGTCTCTTACGAGATTTTGTGGTGTATAAACACCTTTCAAATCATTTGATGTGCTTAATTACCTATTGTTTTTGACACCTTGAATATGTATTAGGTATATTTAAAGCATATTAATCCCTTGGATCAAACTCATTTCAAATCAAAGCTTAAAACTATCATAGTTTCTTACGAGATTTTGTGGTGTATGAACACCTTACAAATCATTTGATGTGCTTAATTACCTATTGTTTTTTACTCCTTGAATAGGTATTAGGTATAAATAAATTATATGTAGCCCTTGGATCAAACTCAATTGAAATCAAAGGTTAAAACTATTATAGTCTCTTACGTGTTTTGTGGTGTATGAACACCTTACAAATCATTTGATGTGCTTAATTACCTATTGTTTTTTACTCCTTTAATAGGTATTAGGTATATGTAAAGCATACGAAGCCCTTGGATCAAACTCATTTCAAATCAAAGGTGAAAACTATCATAGTCTCTTACGACTTTTCGTGGTGTATGAACACCTTTCAAATCATTTAATGTGCTTAATTACCTATTGTTTTTGTTTCCTTTTATAGGTATTAGGTATATGTAAAGCATATGAAGCCCTTGGATCAAACTCATTTCAAATCAAAGGTTAAAACTATCATTGTCTCTTACGAGATTTTGTGGTGTATGAACACCTTTCAAATCACTTCATGTGCTTAATTACCTATTGTTTTTGACTCCTTTTATAGGTATTAGGTATATTTAAAGCATATGAACACCTTGGATCAAACTCATTTCAAATCAAAGGTTAAAACTATCTTACTCTCTTACGAGATTTAGTGGTTTATGAACACCTTTCAAATCACTTGATGTGCATAATTACCTATTGTTTTTTACTCCTTTTATAGGTATTAGGTATATTTAAAGCATATGAAGACCTTGGATCAAACTCATTTTCAAATCAAAGGTTAAAACTATCATAGACACTTACGAGATTTTGTGGTGTATAAACACCTTTCAAATCATTTGATGTGCTTAATTACCTATTGTTTTTGACACCTTGAATAGGTATTAGGTATATGTAAAGCATATGAAGCCCTTGGATCAAACTCATTTCAAATCGAAGGTTAAAACTATCATAGTCTCTTACGAGATTTTGTGGTGTATAAACACCTTTCAAATCATTTGATGTGCTTAATTACCTATTGTTTTTGACACCTTGAATAGGTATTAGGTATATGTAAAGCATATGAAGCCCTTGGATCAAACTCATTTCAAATTAAAGGTTAAACTATCATAGTCTCTTACGAGATTTTGTGGTGTATGACCACCTTTCAAATCATTTAAAGTGCTTAATTACCTATTGTTTTTTATTCCTTTTATAAGTATTAGGTATATGTAAAGCATATGAAGCCCTTGGATGAAACTCATTTCAAATCAAAGGTTAAAACTATCATAGTCTCTTACGAGATTTTGTGGTGTATAAACACCTTTCAAATCATTTGATGTGCTTAATTACCTATTTTTTTGACACCTTGAATAGGTATTAGGTATATGTAAAGCATATGAAGCCCTTGGATAAAACTCATTTCAAATCAAAGGTTAAAACTATCATAGTCTCTTACGAGATTTTGTGGTGTATGAACACCTTTAAAATCACTTGATGTGCTTAATTACCTATTGTTTTTGACTCCTTGAATAGGTATTAGGTATATTTAAATGATATTTAGCCCTTGGATCAAACCTCATTTGAAATCAAAGGTTAAAACTATTATAGTCTCTAACGTGTTTTGTGGTTTATGAACACCTTTCAAATCATTTGTTGTGCTTAATTACCTATTGTTTTTGTCTCCTTGAATAGGTATTAGGTATATGTAAAACATAGGAAGCCCTTGGATCAAACTCATTTCAAATCAAAGGTTAAAACTATCATAGTCTCTTACGAGTTTTTTTGGTGTATGACCACCTTTGAAATCATTTGTTGTGCTTAATTACCTATTGTTTTTTATTCCTTTTATAAGTATTAGGTATATGTAAAGCATATGAAGCCCTTGGATCAAACTCATTTCAAATCAAAGGTTAAAACTATCATACTCTCTTACGAGATTTTGTGGTGTATGAACACGTTTCAAATTATTCGATGTGCTTAAGTACCTATTATTTGTTACTCCTTGAATGGGTATTAGGTATATTTAAATCAAATGAAGCCCTTGGATCAAATTCATTTTCAAATCAAAGTTTAAACTATCATAGTCTCTTACGAGATTTTGTGGTGTATGAACACCTTTCGAATCATTTGATGTGCTTAATTACCTATTGTTTTTGTTTCCTTGAATAGTTATTAGCTATATGTAAATCATATTAAGCCCTTGGATCAAACTCATTTCAAATCAAAGGTTAAAACTATCATAGTCTCTTACGAGATTTTGTGGTGTATGAACACCTTTCAAATAACTTGATGTGCTTAATTACCTATTGTTTTTGACTACTTTTATAGGTATTAGGTATATTTAAAGCATATGAAGATCTTGGATCAAACTCATTTCAAATCAAAGTTTAAAACTATCATACTCTCCTACGAGATTTTGTGGTGTATGAACACCTTTCAAATCATTTGATGTGCTTAATACCTATTGTTTTTGACTCCTTGAATAGGTATTAGGTATATTTTAATGATATGTAGCCCTTGGATCAAACTCATTTGAAATCAAAGGTTAAAACTATTATAGTCTCTTAAGTGTTTTGTGGTTTATGAACACCTTACAAATTATTTGATGTGCTTAATTACCTATTGTTTTTTACTCCTTGAATAGGTATTAGGTATATGTAAAGCATACGAAGCCCTTGGATCAAACTCATTTCAAATCAAAGGTTAAAACTATCATAGTCTCTTACGAGATTTTGTGGTGTATGAACACCTTTCAAATCATTTATTGTGCTTAATTACCTATTGTTTTTGTTTCCTTTTATAGTTATTAGGTATATGTAAAGCATATTAAGCCCTTGGATCAAACTCATTTCAAATCAAAGGTTAAAACTATCATAGTCTCTTACGAGATTTTGTGGTGTATGAACACCTTTCAAATAACTAGATGTGCTTAATTACCTATTGTTTTTGACTACTTTTATAGGTATTAGGTATATTTAAAGCATATGAAGATCTTGGATCAAACTCATTTCAAATCAAAGTTTAAAACTATCATACTCTCCTACGAGATTTTGTGGTGTATGAACACCTTTCAAATCATTTGATGTGCTTAATACCTATTGTTTTTGACTCCTTGAATAGGTATTAGGTATATT
Organism: Patellifolia procumbens; assembly: GCA_947645195.1. NCBI lineage: Eukaryota > Viridiplantae > Streptophyta > Magnoliopsida > Caryophyllales > Amaranthaceae > Patellifolia > Patellifolia procumbens. The sequence continues at coordinate 257,178 of CANSGD010000275.1, read as the reverse complement.
TTAATGATATGTAGCCCTTGGATCAAACTCATTTGAAATCAAAGGTTAAAACTATTATAGTCTCTTAAGTGTTTTGTGGTTTATGAACACCTTACAAATTATATGATGTGCTTAATTACCTATTGTTTTTTACTCCTTGAATAGGTATTAGGTATATTTAAAACATATGAAGACCTTCGATCCAACTCGTTTCAAATCAAAGGTTAAAACTATCATACTCTCTTACGAGATTTTGTGGTGTATGAACACCTTTGAAATCACTTGATATGCTTAATTACCTATTGTTATTGACTCCTTGAATAGGTATTAGGTATATGTAAAGCATATGAAGCTCTTGGATCAAACTCATTTCAAATCAAAGGTTAAAACTATCATAGACTCTTACGAGATTTTGTGGTGTATAAATTCCTTTCAAATCATTTGATGTGCTTAATTACCTATTGTTTTTGACACCTTGAATAGGTATTAGGTATATGTAAAGCATATGAAGCCCTTGGATGAAACTCATTTCAAATCGAAGGTTAAAACTATCATAGTCTCTTACGAGATTTTGTGGTGTATAAACATCTTTCAAATCATTTGATGTGCTTAATTACCTATTATTTTTGACACCTTGAATAGGTATTAGGTATATGTAAAGCATATGAAGCCCTTGGATAAAACTCATTTCAAATCAAAGGTTAAAACTATCATAGTCTCTTACGAGATTTTGTGGTGTATAAACACCTTTGAAATCACTTGATGTGCTTAATTACCTATTGTTTTTTACTCCTTGAATAGGTATTAGGTGTATTTAAATGATATGTAGCCCTTGGATCAAACTCATTTCAAATAAAAGGTTAAAACTATCATAGTCTCTTACGAGATTTGTGGTGTATAAACACCTTTCAAATCATTTGATGTGCTTAATTAGCTATTGTTTTTGACACCATGAATAGGTATTAGGTATATTTAAAGCATATGAATCCCTTGGATCAAACTCATTTCAAATCAGACGTTAAAACTATCATAGTCTCTTACGAGATTTTGTGGTGTATGAACACCTTTGAAATCACTTGATGTGCTTAATTACCTATTGTTTTTGACTCCTTGATCCAAAGTCAAGCCCACTTAAAGGCTCTTTGGTTCATGAACCAGTTGCACTTGTTTTAGAAGCTCTTGGCTTTTCTCCATTTGTTCTTAAGCCCGAGTTTGTTACTTGTTTAACTTGGATGGTGGATTGAGGCGTGCATCACATTTTGAAGAGCCCAAGTTCTGTTTGGGTTTCAAGCATGATTGTAAAGGAAGCCCAAGTTCTGTTTGGATTCCTATTTAATCTATTTCTTTTTTTGTTTTATTTCAAGCTTAAAATAAAGCCTAGTGATTACTTAAGACACTAAGGCAAGTAGGCGTGTGTTTTGTGGCTGATTAGGCATGTAATTAGGGGTTATTTACAGCTCATAATTGCTGATTGCCTTCTTTGTAGCAGCCCCTTAAATGAGGCTTAATTAGGGCATGAATCAAGGAGTTTTGTAACTCCTCAAAGCCATTCCTCTTAGGACGTTTTTAGGGTGTTTCAGCTCCTCCTTTGCTGCTCCTTATCTCTATATAAGGAGAGAAAATGATAATAGAAAGCAGATTTGAGTTTTGATAAAAAAAACCTTTGTGTTATAGTTTTTACTTTGAGTTTGTCTCAAGTATTGCTAACCCTTATTACTTTGAGTGAGTCTTGAGTGATAAGCCTAGGAGAGTTTGAGTGAGTCTTATCTCTGACCTAGAACCCCAAAACATTGAGTGTGTTCTTGTGTTTTGGTACTATATCTTGTTTCGAGTGATTTCTTGTTAAAGTGAGTGTTCTATTGTTCGTAAGTTTAGAATCATCATCCAATACTTTGGAGGGTGATTTTAGATTCACATCATCTGGTATCAGAGCTTTGGTGAAGAAATTCGTCGGAAAAATCGAGTTTTGGAGTAGAAATGAAACTGCCAGAATTCAACCCGTTTTTCATCCGACTTTGAAGGACGATTTCTCAACCTTCAGGAGTCCAAATTGGTTGATTCTTTTTTTCATTTTGCATAACTTTTTGTCTTGAATACTCACAGAATTTTTCATATTTTTTTGAATTTTTTTGATATTAAACTGGGCACGTTTCTCGCAACTGCGCCAAAAACGGAGCAAATCTGGCGCACAGAACTTCAAACGACAATTCCTCCTTCATACGGAAAGCTTTTCAAGAGTTTCTTTTTTTGATTCCGCTTGAAATTTCCTGAGTGTTATTAATCTGTAAGCCTTTGAGAGTCTCAAGGCCATTTACAGTTTCATTTTGTTGTTCAAGTTTACGGCAGTTTGCATCTTGTATTTGTAATAGTCTAGCAAAAATAGTGAGGCTATATCTAAAATGGCTCACTTCATAGCTTGTAATAAAACTGATGATGCTGTAAAAGTGGCGGAAATGTACTTTAAGGAAGTTGTCAAACTTCATGGCATTCCTCGAAGTATAGTTTCGGATAGGGACTCCAAGTTTCTTAGTCACTTTTGGAGGACCCTATGGAAGCTTGTTGGTACCAAGTTGCTATTTAGCACCTCTCATCATCCCCAAACTGATGGGCAAACTGAGGTGACAAATAGAACTTTGGGTACGTTGTTGAGAGGACTTGTAAGCAAAACGCAAAAAGATTGGGACATGAAACTAGCCCATGCGGAGTTTGCTTACAATCGAGCTCATTCCTTAACTACTTCTCGCTCCCCATTTGAAGTAGTTTATGGAGTGAATCCCTTTGTGCCTATTGATCTTATTCCTATGGTTAAAGGGGATATTGTGGAGAAAGATGCTAAAAAGAGGGTGGAAGCCTTTCAAAAAACCTGTGAGCAAGTGAAGAAAAGAATTGAGGAGATGAATAAGAAATACCAAGAGAGAGCAAACAAACGACGAAGGCATCCCACCTTTCAACCCGGGGATTTGGTTTGGCTTCATTTGAGGAAAGAAAGATTTCCCAAACTTCGCAAAAACAAACTCATGCCTCGTTCTGATGGTCCATTTAGAGTGACTGAAAGGGTGAATGATAGTGCTTACAAAATTGAGCTTCCTGATGAGTTGATGGGTGTTAGTGCTACGTTCAATGTGGGGGATTTGTCACCATACTTAGATGATTCAAGTTTGAGGGCAAACTCTTCAAAAGAAGGGGAGAATGATCCAAAGTCAAGCCCACTTAAAGGCTCTTTGGTTCATGAACCAGTTGCACTTGTTTTAGAAGCTCTTGGCTTTTCTCCATTTGTTCTTAAGCCCGAGTTTGTTACTTGTTTAACTTGGATGGTGGATTGAGGCGTGCATCACATTTTGAAGAGCCCAAGTTCTGTTTGGGTTTCAAGCATGATTGTAAAGGAAGCCCAAGTTCTGTTTGGATTCCTATTTAATCTATTTCTTTTTTTGTTTTATTTCAAGCTTAAAATAAAGCCTAGTGATTACTTAAGACACTAAGGCAAGTAGGCGTGTGTTTTGTGGCTGATTAGGCATGTAATTAGGGGTTATTTACAGCTCATAATTGCTGATTGCCTTCTTTGTAGCAGCCCCTTAAATGAGGCTTAATTAGGGCATGAATCAAGGAGTTTTGTAACTCCTCAAAGCCATTCCTCTTAGGACGTTTTTAGGGTGTTTCAGCTCCTCCTTTGCTGCTCCTTATCTCTATATAAGGAGAGAAAATGATAATAGAAAGCAGATTTGAGTTTTGATAAAAAAACCTTTGTGTTATAGTTTTTACTTTGAGTTTGTCTCAAGTATTGCTAACCCTTATTACTTTGAGTGAGTCTTGAGTGATAAGCCTAGGAGAGTTTGAGTGAGTCTTATCTCTGACCTAGAACCCCAAAACATTGAGTGTGTTCTTGTGTTTTGGTACTATATCTTGTTTCGAGTGATTTCTTGTTAAAGTGAGTGTTCTATTGTTCGTAAGTTTAGAATCATCATCCAATACTTTGGAGGGTGATTTTAGATTCACATCACTCCTTGAATAAGTATTAGGTATATTTAAATGATATGTAGCCCTTTGATCAAACTCATTTGAAATCAAAGGTTAAAACTATTATAGTCTCTTACGTGTTTTGTGGTTTATGAACACCTTACATATTATTTGATGTGCTTAATTACCTATTGTTTTTTACTCCTTTAATAGGTATTAGGTATATTTAAAGCATATGAAGCCCTTGGATCAAACTCATTTCAAATCAAAGGTTAAAACTATCATAGTCTCTTATGAGATTTCATGGTGTATGAACACCTTTCAAATCATTTGATGTTCTTAATTACCTATTGTTTTTGACTCCTTGAATAGGTAGTAGGTATATGTAAAGCATACGAAGCCCTTGGATCAAACTCATTTCAAATCAAAGGTTAAAACTATCATAGTCTCTTACGAGTTTTTGTGGTGTATGACAACCTTTCAAATCATTTAATGTGCTTAATTACCTATTTTTTTTGTTTCCTTTTATAGGTATTAGGTATATGTAAAGCATATGAAGCCCTTGGATCAAACTCATTTCAAATCAAAGGTTAATACTATCATTGTCTCTTACGAGATTTTGTGGTGTATGAACACCTTTCAAATCACTTGATGTGCTTAATTACCTATTGTTTTTGATTCCTTTTATAGGTATTAGGTATATTGAAAGCATATGAACACCTTGGATCAAACTCATTTCAAATCAAAGGTTAAAACTATCTTACTCTCTTACAAGATTTAGTGGTTTATGAACACCTTTCAAATCATTTGATGTACTTAATTACCTATTGTTTTTGACACCTTGAATAGGTATTAGGTATATGTAAAGCATATGAAGCCCTTGGATAAAACTCATTTCAAATCATAGGTTAATACTATCATAGTCTCTTACGAGATTTTGTGGTGTATGAACACCTTTGAAATCACTTGATGTGCTTAATTACCTATTGTTTTTGACTCCTTAAATAGGTATTAGGTATATTTAAATGATATGTAGCCTTTGGATCAAACTCATTTGAAATCAAAGGTTAAAACTATTATAGTCTCTTACGTGTTTTGTGGTTTATGAACACCTTTCAAATCATTTTATGTGCTTAATTACCTATTGTTTTTGCCTCCTTGAATAGGTATTAGGTATATGTAAAGCATACGAAGCCCTTGGATCAAACTCATTTCAAATCAAAGGTTAAAACTATCATAGTCTCTTACGAGTTTTTTGGGTGTATGACCACCTTTGAAATCATTTGATGTGCTTAATTACCTATTGTTTTTGATTCCCTTTATAAGTATTAGGTATATGTAAAGCATATGAAGCCCTTGGATAAAACTCATTTCAAATCAAAGGTTAAAACTATCATACTCACTTACGAGATTTTGTGGTGTATGGAGACCTTTCAAATCACTTGATGTGCTTAATTACCAATTGTTTTTGACTCCTTTTATCGGTATTAGGTATATTTAAAGCATATGAACACCTTGGATCAAACTCATTTCAAATTAAAAGTTAAAACTATCATAGACTCTTACGAGATTTTGTGGTGTATCAACACCTTTCAAATCATTTGATGTGCTTAAGTACCTATTATTTTTTATTCCTTGAATGGGTATTAGGTATATTTAAATCAAATGAAGCCCTTGGATCAAACTCATTTTCAAATCAAAGTTTAAAACTATCATAGTCTCATACGAGATTTTGTGGTGTATGAACACCTTTCAAATCATTTGATGTGCTTAATTACCTATTGTTTTTGACTCCTTGAATAGGTATTAGGTATATTTAAATCATATGAAGCCCTTGGATCAATTTCATTTCAAATCAAAGGTTAAAACCATCATAGTCTCTTACGAGTTTTTGTGGTGTATAACCACCTTTAAAATCATTTGATGTGCTTAATTACCTATTGTTTTTGACTCCTTGAATAGGTATTAGGTATATTTAAAGCATATGAAGACCTTGGATCAAACTCATTTCAAATCAAAGGTTAAAACTATCATACTCTCATACGAGATTTTGTGGTGTATGAACACCTTTCAAATCATTTGATGTGCTTAATTATCTATTATTTTTTACTCCTTGAATGGGTATTAGGTATATTTAAATCATATGAAGCCCTTGGATCAAAGTCATTTTCAAATCAAAGTTTAAAACTATCATAGTCTCTTGCGAGATTTTGTGGTGTCTGAACACCTTTCAAATCATTTGTTGTGCTTAATTACCTATTGTTTTTGACTCCTTGAATAGGTATTAGGTATATTTCAAGCATATGAAGACCTTGGATCAAACTCATTTCAAATCAAAGGTTAAAACTATCATACTCTCATACGAGATTTTGTGGTGTCTGAACACCTTTCAAATCATTTGTTGTGCTTAATTACCTATTGTTTTTGACTCTTTGATTAGGTATTAGGTATATTTAAAGGATATGAAGACCTTGGATCAAACTCGTTTCAAATCAAAGGTTAAAATATCATACTCTCTTACGAGATTTTGTGGTGTATGAACACCTTTCAAATCATTTGATGTGCTTAATTACTGATTGTTTTTGACTCCTTGAATAGGTATTAGGTATATTTAAATCATATGAAGCCCTTGGATCAAACACATTTTAATCTAAGGTTAAAACTATCATAGTCTCTTACGAGATTTTGTGGTGTATGAACACCATTCAAATCATTTGATGTGCTTAATTACGTATTGTTTTTGTCTCCTTGAATAGGTATTAGTTATATGTAAAGCATACGAAGCCCTTGGATCAAACTGATTTCAAATCAAAGGTTAAAACTATCATAGTCTCTTACGAGTTTTTTTGGTGTATGACCACCTTTGAAATCATTTGATGTGCTTAATTACCTATTGTTTTTTATTCCTTTTATAGGTATTAGGTATATGTAAAGCATATTAAGCCCTTGGATCAAACTCATTTCAAATCAAAGGTTAAAACTATCATAGTCTCATACGAGATTTTGTGGTGTATGAACACCTTTCAAATAACTTGATGTGCTTAATTACCTATTGTTTTTGACTACTTTTATAGGCATTAGGTATATTTAAAGCATATGAAGATCTTGGATCAAACTCATTTCAAATCAAAGTTTAAAACTATCATACTCTCCTACGAGATTTTGTGGTGTATGAACACCTTTCAAATCATTTGATGTGCTTAATACCTATTGTTTTTGACTCCTTGAATAGATATTAGGTATATTTTAATGATATGTAGCCCTTGGATCAAACTCATTTGAAATCAAAGGTTAAAACTATTATAGTCTCTTAAGTGTTTTGTGGTTTATGAACACCTTACAAATTATTTGATGTGCTTAATTACCTATTGTTTTTTACTCCTTTAATAGGTATTAGGTATATGTAAAGCATATGAAGCCCTTGGATCAAACTCATTTCAAATCAAAGGTTAAAACTATCATAGTCTCTTACGAGATTTTGTGGTGTATGAACACCTTTGAAATCACTTGATGTGCTTAATTACCTATTGTTTTTGACTCCTTCAATAGGTATTAGGTATATTTAAATGATATGTAGCCCTTGGATCAAACTCATTTGAAATCAAAGGTTAAAACTATTATAGTCTCTTACGTTTTTTGTGGTTTATGAACACCTTTCAAATCATTTGATGTGCTTAATTACCTATTGTTTTTGTCTCCTTGAATAGGTATTAGGTATATGTAAAGCATACGAAGCCCTTGGATCAAACTCATTTCAAATCAAAGGTTAAAACTATCATAGTCTCTTACGAGTATTTTTGGTGTATGACCACCTTTGAAATCATTTGATGTGCTTAATTACCTATTGTTTTTGATTCCTTTTATAAGTATTAGGTATATGTAAAGCATATGAAGCCCTTGGATCAAACTCATTTAAAATCAAAGGTTAAAACTATCATACTCTCTTACGAGATTTTGTGGTGTATGAACACCTTTCAAATCACTTGATGTGCTTAATTACCTATTGTTTTTGACTCCTTTTATAGGTATTAGGTATATTTAAAGCATATGAACACCTTTGATCAAACTCATTTCAAATCAAAAGTTAAAACTATAATACTCTCTTACGAGATTTTGTGGTGTATGAACACCTTTCAAATAATTTGATGTGCTGAATTACCTATTATTCTTTATTCCTTGAATGGGTATTAGGTATATTTAAATCAAATGAAGCCCTTCGATCAAACTCATTTTCAAATCAAAGTTTAAAACTATCATAGTCTCTTACGAGATTTTGTGGTGTATGAACACCTTTCAAATCATTTGATGTGCTGAATTACCTATTGTTTTTGACTCCTTGAATAGGTATTAGGTATATTTAAATCATATGAAGCCCTTGGATCAAACTCATTTCAAATCAAAGGTTAAAACCATCATTGTCTCTTACGAGTTTTTGTGGTGTATGACCACCTTTCAAATCATTTGATGTGCTTAATTACCTATTGTTTTTTACTCCTTGAATTGGTATTAGGTATATTTAAATCATATGAAGCCCTTGGATCAAACTCATTTTAAAATCAAAGTTTAAAACTATCATAGTCTCTTACGAGATTTTGTGGTGTATGAACACCTTTCAAATCATTTGATGTGCTGAATTACCTATTGTTTTTGACTCCTTGAATAGGTATTAGGTATATTTAAATCATATGAAGCCCTTGGATCAAACTCATTTCAAATCAAAGGTTAAAACCATCATAGTCTCTTACGAGTTTTTGTGGTGTATGACCACCTTTCAAATCATTTGATGTGCTTAATTACCTATTGTTTTTAACTCCTTGAATTGGTATTAGGTATATTTAAATCATATGAAGCCCTTGGATCAAACTCATTTCAAATCAAAGGTTAAAACCATCATAGTCTCTTACTAGTTTTAATGGTGTATGACCACCTTTCAAATCATTCAATGTGCTTAATTACCTATTGTTTTTGACTCCTTGAATAGGTATTAGGTATATTTAAAGCATATGAAGACCTTGGATCAAACTCATTTCAAATCAAAGGTTAAAACTATCATACTCTCATACGAGATTTTGTGGTGTATGAACACCTTTCAAATCATTTGATGTGCTTAATTATCTATTATTTTTTACTCCTCGAATGGGTATTAGGTATATTTAAATCATATGAAGCCCTTGCATCAAACTCATTTTCAAATCAAAGTTTAAAACTATCATAGTCTCATACGAGATTTTGTGGTGTATGAACACCTTTCAAATCATTGGATGTGCTTAATTACCTATTGTTTTTGACTCCTTGAATAGGTATTAGGTATATTTAAATCATATGAAGCCCTTGGATCAAACTCATTTCAAATCAAAGGTAAAAACTATCATAGTCTCTTGCGAGATTTTGTGGTGCATGAACACCTTTCAAATCATTTGTTGTGCTTAATTACCTATTGTTTTTGACTCCTTGATTAGGTATTAGGTATATTTACAGGATATCAAGACCTTTGATCAAACTCGTTTCAAATCAAAGGTTAAAATATCATACTCTCTTACGAGATTTTGTGGTGTATGAACACCTTTCAAATCATTTGATTTGCTTAATTACTGATTGTTTTTGACTCCTTGAATAGGAATTAGGTATATTTAAATCATATGAAGCCCCTGGATCAAACACATTTTAATCTAAGGTTAAAACTATCATAGTCTCTTACGAGATTTTGTGGTGTATGAACACCTTTCAAATAATTTGTTGTGCTTAATTACCTATTTTTTTGTCTTCTTGAATAGGTATTAGTTATATGTAAAGCATACGAAGCCCTTGGATCAAACTCATTTCAAATTAAAGGTTAAAACTATCATAGTCTCTTACGAGTTTTTTTGGTGTATGACCACCTTTGAAATCATTTGATGTGCTTAATTACCTATTGTTTTTTATTACTTTTATAGGTATTAGGTATATGTAAAGCATATTAAGCCCTTGGATCAAACTCATTTCAAATCAAAGGTTAAAACTATCATAGTCTCTTACGAGGTTTTGTGGTGTATGAACACCTTTCAAATCACTTGATGTGCTTAATTACCTATTGTTTTTGACTACTTTTATAGGTATTAGGTATATTTAAAGCATATCAAGATCTTGGATCAAACTCATTTCAAATCAAAGTTTAAAACTATTGTACTCTCCTACGAGATTTTGTGGTGTATGAACACCTTTCAAATCCTTTGATGTGCTTAATTACCCATTATTTTCTACTCCTTGAATGGGTATTAGGTATATTTAAAGCATATGAAGCCCTTGGATCAAACTCATTTCAAATTAAAGGTTAAAACTATTATAGTCTCTTATGAGATTTTGTGGTGTATGAACACCTTTCAAATCATTTGATGTGCTTAATTACCTATTATTTTATACTCCTTGAATGGGTATTAGGTATATTTAAATCATATGAAGCCCTTGGATCAAACTCATTTCAAATTAAAGGTTAAAACTATCATAGTCTCTTACGAGAATTTGTGGTGTATGAACACCTTTCAAATCATTTGATCTACTTAATTACCTAATATTTTTTAATCCTTGAATGGGTATTAGGTATATTTAAAGCATATGAAGACCTTGGATCAAACTCATTTCAAGTCAAAGGTTAAAACTATCATACTCTCATACGAGATTTGTGGTCTATGAACACCTTTCAAATCATTTGATGTGCTTAATTACCTATTATTTTTTACTCCTTGAATGGGTATTAGGTATATTTAAATCATATGAAGCCCTTGGATCAAACTCATTTCAAATTAAAGGTTAAAACTATCATAGTCTCTTACGAGATTTTGTGGTGTATGAACACCTTTCAAATCATTTGATGTGCTTAATTACCTATTGTTTTTTACTCCTTGAATAGGTATTAGGTATATTTAAAGCATATGAAGACCTTGGATCCAACTCGTTTCAAATTAAAGGTTAAAACTATCATACTCGCTTACGAGATTTTGTGGTGTATGAACACCTTTCAAATCATTTAATGTGCTTAATTACCTATTGTTTTTGACTCCTTGAATAGGTATTAGGTATATTTAAATCATATGAAGCCCTTGGATCAAACTTATTTCAAATCAAAGGTTAAAACTATCATAGTCTCTTACGAGATTTTGTTGTATATGAACACCTTTCAAATCATTTGATGTGCTTAATTTCCTATTGTTTTTGACTCCTTGAATAGGTATTAGGTATATGTAAAGCATAAGAAGCCCTTGAATCAAACTCATTTCAAATCAAAGGATAAAACTATCATAGTCTCTTACGAGTTTTTGTGGTGTATAACCACCTTTCAAATAATTTGATGTGCTTAATTACCTATTGTTTTTTACTCCTTTAATAGATATTAGGTATATTTAAAACATATGAAGACCTTCGATCCAACTCGTTTCAAATCAAAGGTTAAAACTATCATACTCTCTTACGAGTTTTTTGTGGTGTATGAACACCTTTCAAATCATTTGATGTGCTTAATTACCTATTGTTTTTTTACTCCTTGAATAGGTTTTAGGTATATTTAAATCATATGAAGCCCTTGGATGAAACTCATTTCAAATCAAAGGTTAAAACTATCATAGTCTCTTACAAGATTTTGTGGTGTATGAACACCTTTCAAATCATTTGATGTGCTTAATTACCTATTGTTTTTTACTCCTTGAATAGGTATTAGGTATATGTAAAGCATACGAAGCCCTTGGATCACACTCATTTCAAATCAAAGGTTAAAACTATCATAGTCTCTTACGAGTTTTTGTGGTGTATAACCACCTTTCAAATCATTTGATGTGCTTAATTACCTATTGTTTTTTACTCCTTGAATAGGTATTAGGTATATTTAAATCATATGAAGCCCTTGGATCAAACTCATTTCAAATCAAAGGTTAAAACTATCATAGTCTCTTACGAGTTTTTTTGGTGTATGACCACATTTCAAATCATTTGATGTGCTTATTTACCTATTGTTTTTTATTCCTTTTATAGGTATTAGGTATATGTAAAGCATATTAAGCCCTTGGATCAAACTCATTTCAAATCAAAGGTTAAAACTATCATAGTCTCTTACGAGGTTTTGTGGTGTATGAACACCTTTCAAATCACTTGATGTGCTTAATTACCTATTGTTTTTGACTCCTTGAATAGGTATTAGGTATATTTAAATCATATGAAGATCTTGGATCAAACTCATTTCAAATCAAAGTTTAAAACTATCATACTATCCTACGAGATTTTGTGGTGTATGAACACCTTTCAAATCATTTGATGTGCTTAATTACCCATTATTTTTTACTCCTTGAATGAGTATTAGGTATATTTAAATCATATGAAGCCCTTGGATCAAACTCATTTCAAATTAAAGGTTAAAACTATCATAGTCTCTTATGAGATTTTATGGTGTATGAACACCTTTCAAATAATTTGATGTGCTTAATTACCTATTATTTTATACTCCTTGAATGGGTATTAGGTATATTTTAATTATATGAAGCCCTTGGATCAAACTCATTTCAAATTAAAGGTTAAAACTATCATAGTCTCTTACGAGAATTTGTGGTGTATGAACACCTTTCAAATCATTTGATGTGCTTAATTACCTAATATTTTTTAATCCTTGAATGGGTATTAGGTATATTTAAAGCATATGAAGACCTTGGATCAAACTCATTTCAAATCAAAGGTTAAAACTATCATACTCTCATACGAGATTTTGTGGTGTATGAACACCTTTCAAATCATTTGATGTGCTTAATTACTGATTGTTTTCTACTCCTTGAATAGGAATTAGGTATATTTAAATCATATGAAGCCCCTGGATCAAACACATTTTAATCTAAGGTTAAAACTATCATAGTCTCTTACGAGATTTTGTGGTGTATGAACACCTTTCAAATCATTTGATGTGCTTAATTACCTATTGTTTTTGTCCTCTTGAATAGGTATTAGTTATATGTAAAGCATACGAAGCCCTTGGATCAAACTCATTTCAAATCAAAGGTTAAAACTATCATAGTCTCTTACGAGTTTTTTTGGTGTATGACCACCTTTCAAATCATTTGATGTGCTTATTTACCTATTGTTTTTTATTCCTTTTATAGGTATTAGGTATATGTAAAGAATATTAAGCCCTTGGATCAAACTCATTTCAAATCAAAGGTTAAAACTGTCATAGTCTCTTACGAGGTTTTGTGGTGTATGAACACCTTTCAAATCACTAGATGTGCTTAATTACCCATTGTTTTTGACTAATTTTATAGGTATTAGGTATATTTAAAGCATATGAAGACCTTGGATCAAACTCATTTCAAATCAAAGGTTAAAACTATCATACTCTCTTACGAGATTTTCTTGTGTATGAACACCTTTCAAATCATTTGATGTGCTTAATTACCTATTATTTTTTACTCGTTGAATGGGTATTAGGTATATTTAAATCATATGAAGCCCTTGGATCAAACTCATTTCAAATTAAAGGTTAAAACTATCATTGTCTCTTACGAGATTTTGTGGTGTATGAACACCTTTCAAATCATTTAATGTGCTTAATTACCTATTGTTTTTGACTCCATGAATAGGTATTAGGTATATTTAAATCATATGAAGCCCTTGGATCAAACTCATTTCAAACCAAAGGTTAAAACTATCATAGTCTCTTACGAGATTTTGTTGTGTATGAACACCTTTCAAATCATTTGATGTGCTTAATTACCTATTGTTTTTGACTCCTTGAATAGGTATTAGGTATATGTAAACCATACGAAGCCATTGGATCAAACTCATTTCAAATCAAAGGATAAAACTATCATAGTCTCTTACGAGTTTTTGTGGTGTATAACCACCTTTCAAATCATTTGATGTGCTTAATTACCTATTGTTTTTTGCTCCTTGAATTGATATTAGGTATATTTAAAACATATGAAGACCTTGGATCCAACTCGTTTCAAATCAAAGGTTAAAACTATCATACTCTCTTACGAGTTTTTTGTGGTGTATGAACACCTTTCAAATCATTTGATGTGCTTAATTACCTATTGTTTTTTACTCCTTGAATAGGTTTTAGGTATATTTAAATCATATGAAGCCCTTGGATCAAACTCATTTCAAATCAAAGGTTAAAACTATCATAGTCTCTTACAAGATTTTGTGGTGTATGAACACCTTTCAAATCATTTGATGTGCTTAATTACCTATTGTTTTTGACTCCTTGAATAGGTATTAGGTATATGTAAAGCATACGAAGCCCTTGGATCACACTCATTTCAAATCAAAGGTTAAAACTATCATAGTCTCTTACGAGTTTTTGTGGTGTATAACCACCTTTCAAATCATTTGATGTGCTTAATTACCTATTGTTTTTTACTCCTTGAATAGGTATTAGGTATATTTAAATCATATGAAGCCCTTGGATCAAACTCATTTCAAATCAAAGGTTAAAACTATCATAGTCTCTTACGAGTTTTTTTGGGTGTATGACCACATTTCAAATCATTTGATGTGCTTATTTACCTATTGTTTTTTATTCCTTTTATAGGTATTAGGTATATGTAAAGCATATTAAGCCCTTGGATCAAACTCATTTCAAATCAAAGGTTAAAACTATCATAGTCTCTTACGAGGTTTTGTGGTGTATGAACACCTTTCAAATCACTTGATGTGCTTAATTACCTATTGTTTTTGACTACTTTTATAGGTATTAGGTATATTTAAAGCATATGAAGATCTTGGATCAAACTCATTTCAAATCAAAGTTTAAAACTATCATACTATCCTACGAGATTTTGTGGTGTATGAACACCTTTCAAATCATTTGATGTGCTTAATTACCCATTATTTTTTACTCCTTGAATGGGTATTAGGTATATTTAAATCATATGAAGCCCTTGGATCAAACTCATTTCAAATTAAAGGTTAAAACTATCATAGTCTCTTATGAGATTTTGTGGTGTATGAACACCTTTCAAATAATTTGATGTGCTTAATTACCTATTATTTTATACTCCTTGAATGGGTATTAGGTATATTTTAATTATATGAAGCCCTTGGATCAAACTCATTTCAAATTAAAGGTTAAAACTATCATAGTCTCTTACGAGAATTTGTGGTGTATGAACACCTTTCAAATCATTTGATGTGCTTAATTACCTAATATTTTTTAATCCTTGAATGGGTATTAGGTATATTTAAAGCATATGAAGACCTTGGATCAAACTCATTTCAAATCAAAGGTTAAAACTATCATACTCTCATACGAGATTTTGTGGTGTATGAACACCTTTCAAATCATTTGATGTGCTTAATTACTGATTGTTTTCTCCTCCTTGAATAGGAATTAGGTATATTTAAATCATATGAAGCCCCTGGATCAAACACATTTTAATCTAAGGTTAAAACTATCATAGTCTCTTACGAAATTTTGTGGTTTATGAACACCTTTCAAATCATTTGATGTGCTTAATTACCTATTGTTTTTGTCTTCTTGAATAGGTATTAGTTATATGTAAAGCATACGAAGCCCTTGGATCAAACTCATTTCAAATCAAAGGTTAAAACTATCATAGTCTCTTACGAGTTTTTTTGGTGTATGACCACCTTTCAAATCATTTGATGTGCTTATTTACCTATTGTTTTTTATTCCTTTTATAGGTATTAAGTATATGTAAAGAATATTAAGCCCTTGGATCAAACTCATTTCAAATCAAAGGTTAAAACTGTCATAGTCTCTTACGAGGTTATGTGGTGTATGAACACCTTTCAAATCACTTGATGTGCTTAATTACCCATTGTTTTTGACTAATTTTATAGGTATTAGGTATATTTAAAGCATATGAAGACCTTGGATCAAACTCATTTCAAATCAAAGGTTAAAACTATCATACTCTCTTACGAGATTTTCTTGTGTATGAACACCTTTCAAATCATTTGATGTGCTTAATTACCTATTATTTTTTACTCGTTGAATGGGTATTAGGTATATTTAAATCATATGAAGCCCTTGGATCAAACTCATTTAAAATCGAAGGTTAAAACTATCATAGTCTCTTACGAGATTTTGTGGTGTATGAACACCTTTCAAATCATTTAATGTGCTTAATTACCTATTGTTTTTGACTCCTTGAATAGGTATTAGGTATATTTAAATCATATGAAGCCCTTGGATCAAACTCATTTCAAACCAAAGGTTAAAACTATCATAGTCTCTTACGAGATTTTGTTGTGTATGAACACCTTTCAAATCATTTGATGTGCTTAATTACCTATTGTTTTTTACTCCTTGAATAGGTTTTAGGTATATTTAAATCATATGAAGCCCTTGGATCAAACTCATTTCAAATCAAAGGTTAAAACTATCATAGTCTCTTACGAGGTTTTGTGGTGTATGAACACCTTTCAAATCATTTGATGTGCTTAATTACCTATTGTTTTTGACTCCTCGAATAGGTATTAGGTATATGTAAAGCATACGAAGCCCTTGGATCACACTCATTTCAAATCAAAGGTTAAAACTATCATAGTCTCTTACGAGTTTTTGTGGTGTATAACCACCTTTCAAATCATTTGATGTGCTTAATTACCTATTGTTTTTTACTCCTTGAATAGGTATTAGGTATATTTAAATCATATGAAGCCCTTGGATCAAACTCATTTCAAATCAAAGGTTAAAACTATCATAGTCTCTTACGAGTTTTTTTGGTGTATGACCACCTTTCAAATCATTTGATGTGCTTAATTACCTATTGTTTTAGATTCCTTTTATAGGTATTAGGAATATGTAAAGCATATGAATCCCTTGGATCAAACTCATTTCAAATCAAAGGTTAAAACTATCATAGTCTCTTGCGAGATTTTGTGGTGTATGAAGACCTTTCAAATCACTTGATGTGCTTAATTACCCATTGTTTTTGACTACTTTTATAGGTATTAGGTATATTTAAAGCATATGAAGACCTTGGATGAAACTCATTTCAAATCAAAGGTTAAAACTATCATACTCTCTTACGAGATTTTGTTGTGTATGAACACCTTTCAAATCATTTGATGTGCTTAATTACCTATTATTTTTTACTCGTTGAATGGGTATTAGGTATATTTAAATCATATGAAGCCCTTGGATCAAACTCATTTCAAATTAAAGGTTAAAACTATCATTGTCTCTTACGAGATTTTGTGGTGTATGAACACCTTTCAAATCATTTGATGTGCTTTATTACCTTTTTTTTTGACTCGTTGAATAGGTATTAGGTATATTTAAATCATATGAAGCCCTTGGATCAAACTCATTTAAAATCTAAGGTTAAAACTATCATAGTCTCTTACTAGATTTTGTGGTGTATGAACACCTTTCAAATCATTTAATGTGCTTAATTACCTATTGTTTTTGACTCCTTGAATAGGTATTAGGTATATTTAAATCATATGAAGCCCTTGGATCAAACTCATTTCAAACCAAAGGTTAAAACTATCATAGTCTCTTACGAGATTTTGTTGTGTATGAACACCTTTCAAATCATTTGATGTGCTTAATTACCTATTGTTTTTGACTCCTTGAATAGGTATTAGGTATATGTAAACCATACGAAGCCATAGGATCAAACTCATTTCAAATCAAAGGATAAAACTATCATAGTCTCTTACGAGTTTTTGTGGTGTATAACCACCTTTCAAATCATTTGATGTGCTTAATTACCTATTGTTTTTTGCTCCTTGAATTGATATTAGGTATATTTAAAACATATGAAGACCTTGGATCCAACTCGTTTCAAATCGAAGGTTAAAACTATCATACTCTCTTACGAGTTTTTTGTGGTGTATGAACACCTTTCAAATCATTTGATGTGCTTAATTACCTATTGTTTTTTACTCCTTGAATAGGTTTTAGGTATATTTAAATCATATGAAGCCCTTGGATCAAACTCATTTCAAATCAAAGGTTAAAACTATCATAGTCTCTTACAAGATTTTGTGGTGTATGAACACCTTTCAAATCATTTGATGTGCTTAATTACCTATTGTTTTTGACTCCTTGAATAGGTATTAGGTATATGTAAAGCATACGAAGCCCTTGGATCACACTCATTTCAAATCAAAGGTTAAAACTATCATAGTCTCTTACGAGTTTTTGTGGTGTATAACCACCTTTCAAATCATTTGATGTGCTTAATTACCTATTGTTTTTTACTCCTTGAATAGGTATTAGGTATATTTAAATCATATGAAGCCCTTGGATCAAACTCATTTCAAATCAAAGGTTAAAACTATCATAGTCTCTTACGAGTTTTTTTGGTGTATGACCACCTTCCAAATCATTTGATGTGCTTATTTACCTATTGTTTTTTATTCCTTTTATAGGTATTAGGTATATGTAAAGCATATTAAGCCCTTGGATCAAACTCATTTCAAATCAAAGGTTAAAACTATCATAGTCTCTTACGAGGTTTTGCTGTGTATGAACACCTTTCAAATCACTTGATGTGCTTAATTACCTATTGTTTTTGACTCCTTGAATAGGTATTAGGTATATTTAAATCATATGAAGATCTTGGATCAAACTCATTTCAAATCAAAGTTTAAAACTATCATACTCTCCTACGAGATTTTGTGGTGTATGAACACCTTTCAAATTATATGATGTGCTTAATTACCCATTATTTTTTACTCCTTGAATAGGTATTAGGTATATTTAAATCATATGAAGCCCTTGGATCAAACTCATTTCAAATCAAAGGTTAAAACTATCATAGTCTCTTACGAGTTTTTTTGGTGTATGACCACCTTTCAAATCATTTGATGTGCTTAATTACCTATTGTTTTAGATTCCTTTTATAGGTATTAGGTATATTTAAATCATATGAAGCCCCTAGATCAAACTCATTTCAAATCAAAGGTTAAAACTATCATAGTCTCTTACGAGTTTTTTTGGTGTATGACCACCTTTCAAATCATTTGATGTGCTTAATTACCTATTATTTTAGATTCCTTTTATAGGTATTAGGTATATGTAAAGCATATGAAGCCCTTGGATCAAACTCATTTCAAATCAAAGTTTAAAACTATCATACTCTCCTACGAGATTTTGTGGTGTATGAACACCTTTCAAATCATTTGATGTGCTTAATTACCCATTATTTTTTACTCCTTGAATGGGTATTAGGTATATTTAAATCATATGAAGCCCTCGGATCAAACTCATGATGCAGGAGCATCCATGATCAATCCAAGTCTCCTAGCAAAGAGTCATCAAGAAGAGATTAAGGTGAAGGAGATTCAGTTCATTAGTTTACTTAATCCAATTTCGAACAAACAAGTACTTCGAATTGTTAATTAAGCTTAACACCTTCTTAATCTTTTTTAAGCCTTGTTGATTAATGCTTATGATCATCTTAACATCATAATGTATTAGTAATCAAGCTTGAATTATGATTAAATAGCTTAATTAATTAGTTCTAAGTCATTAAAGTAAGCTTAGTGAAACTGTTTTGGAAGAACAAGTTTTATACGGTTTGTTTAGGGAACGTTTTGGCCACGTTTTTGAGCTTTATTCTTGGCTAAGGCAACCATACATGACTCACCTGTGTGCTTACATACATCACCAACAAGCATGTGAAGAGTTGGAGGCAAGAATCAATAGGAAACGAGAGTTTCATGAAGAAGTATCCAAAACCGCAGCTCCCTGCGTCATTCTGGGCCCATCTTCATCAGTTCTGGGCAGCCGTCTTTGGAGCTGATTTTTGAGGATATTTTCCTTAGAATGTCTATTTTATTACCTTAGCTTCCTTTTTGCAGTAGGACATTTTCGTTTCTCAGAATCCCTCAATCATTGCACCTAGGTACTGAAAACTGGCCAGATTTTTGTAATAGTTTAAGATGGCTTTTGTTACCTAAGCAAAACATCACCAAATGACGTGATTCTTTGGTATGTTACTGCCTTATATGTTAGGATTGTAATGTAAAAAGTTTCATTAGAGTTTTTTGAATGAATTAAGAGTTATACTCATTTCTTTGACCTGTGCGCTTAGAGCAAAACTGGACAGTTTGTCCTAATTAAAGTCTTTGAGTTAATTAGCTAACTAACGTAGATTAGTTACTAATTTAACAAAGCAAGGTTGCACCAAGAGTTCTTCTTTGACATTGGTGGCCTAGTTTGGTGGTTCTAAGGCTAGTGAAAGTGGTGGTTGTTGGTACGGTTCCAACAAGGCTTGAAGCAAAACTGATTCTTCGGTTCTTAACCAACAAATGCTCTTGCTTATGAAATGCTTTATGCATCATCATTTCAAATTAAAGGTTAAAACTATCATAGTCTCTTATGAGATTTTGTGGTGTATGAACACCTTTCAAATCATATGATGTGCTTAATTACCTATTATTTTATGCTCCTTGAATGGGTATTAGGTATATTTAAATCATATGAAGCCCTTGGATCAAACTCATTTCAAATTAAAGGTTAAAACTATCATAGTCTCTTACGAGAATTTGTGGTGTATGAACACCTTTTAAATCATTTGATGTGCTTAATTACCTAATATTTTTTAATCCTTGAATGGGTATTAGGTATATTTAAAGCATATGAAGACCTTGGATCAAACTCATTTCAAATCAAAGGTTAAAACTATCATACTCTCATACGAGATTTTGTGGTCTATGAACACCTTTCAAATCATTTGATGTGCTTAATTACCTATTATTTTTTACTCCTTGAATGGGTATTAGGTATATTTAAATCATATGAAGCCCTTGGATCAAACTCATTTCAAATCAAAGGTTAAAACTATCATAGTCTCTTACGAGATTTTGTGGTGTATGAACACCTTTCAAATCATTTGATGTGCTTAATTACCTATTGCTTTTTACTCCTTGAATAGGTTTTAGGTATATTTAAATCATATGAAGCCCTTGGATCAAACTCATTTCAAATCAAAGGTTAAAACTATCATAGTCTCTTACAAGATTTTGTGGTGTATGAACACCTTTCAAATCATTGGATGTGCTTAATCACCTATTGTTTTTGACTCCTTGAATAGGTATCTGGTATATGTAAAGCATACGAAGCCCTTGGATCACACTCATTTCAAATCAAAGGTTAAAACTATCATAGTCTCTTACGAGTTTTTGTGGTGTATAACCACCTTTAAAATCATTTGATGTGCTTAATTACCTATTGTTTTTTACTACTTGAATAGGTATTAGGTATATTTAAATCATATGAAGCCCTTGGATCAAACTCATTTCAAATCAAAGGTTAAAACTACCATAGTCTCTTACAAGATTTTGTGGTGTATGAACACCTTTCAAATCATTTGATGTGCTTAATCACCTATTGTTTTTGACTCCTTGAATAGGTATCTGGTATATGTAAAGCATACGAAGCCCTTGGATCACACTCATTTCAAATCAAAGGTTAAAACTATCATAGTCTCTTACGAGATTTTGTGGTGTATGAACACCTTTCAAATCATTTGATGTGCTTAATTACCTATTGTTTTTTACTACTTGAATAGGTATTAGGTATATTTAAATCATATGAAGACCTTGGATCAAACTCATTTAAAATCAAAGGTTAAAACTATCATACTCCCTTACGAGATTTTGTGGTGTATGAACACCTTTCAAATCATTTGATGTGCTTAATTACCTATTATTTTTTACTCCTTGAATGGGTATTAGGTATATTTAAATCATATGAAGCCCTTGGATCAAACTCATTTTAAATCTAAGGTTAAAACTAACATAGTCTCTTACGAGATATTGTGGTGTATGACCACCTTTCAAATCATTTGATGTGCTTAATTACCTATTGTTTTTCACTCCTTGAATAGGTATTAGGTATATTTAAAGCATATGAAGACCTTTGATCCAACTCGTTTCAAATCAAAGGTTAAAACTATCATACTCTCTTACGAGATTTTGTGGTGTATGAACACCTTTCAAATCATTTGATGTGCTTAATTACCTATTGTTTTTGACTCCTTGAATAGGTATTAGGTATATTTAAATCATATGAAGCCCTTGCATCAAACTCATTTTAAATCTAAGGTTAAAACTACCATAGTCTCTTACGAGATATTGTGGTGTATGACCACCTTTAGAATCATTTGATGTGCTTAATTACCTATTTTTTTTGACTCCTTGAATAGGTATTAGGTATATTTAAATCATATGAAGGCCTTGGATCAAACTCATTTTCAAAACAAAGGTTAAAACTATCATAGTCTCTTACGAGATTTTGTGGTGTATGAACACCTTTCAAATCATTTGATGTGCTTAATTACCTATTATTTTTGACTCCTTGAATAGGTATTAGGTATATTTAAAGCATATGAAGACCTTGGATCAAACTCGTTTCAAATCAAAGGTTAAAAGTATCATACTCTCTTACGAGATTTTGTGGTTTATGAACACCTTTCAAATCATTTGATGTGCTTAATTACCTATTGTTTTTGACTCCTTGAATAGGTATTAGGTATATTTAAATAATATGAAGCCCTTGGATCAAACTCATTTCAAATCAAATGTTAAAACTATCATACTCTCTTACGAGATTCTGTGGTGTATGAACACCTTTCAAATCATTTGATGAGCTTAAAGTACCTATTATTTTTTACTCCTTGAATGGGTATTAGGTATATTTAAATCAAATAAAGCCCTTGGATCAAACTCATTTTCAAATCAAAGTATAAAACTACCATAGTCTCTTACGTAATTTTGTGGTGTATGAACACCTTTCAAATCATTTTATGTGCTTAATTACCTATTGTTTTTGACTCCTTTAATAGGTATTAGGTATATTTAAAGCATATGAAGACCTTGGATGAAACTCATTTCAAATCAAAGGTTAAAACTATCATACTCCCTTACGAGATTTTGTGGTGTATGAACACCTTTCAAATCATTTGATGTGCTTAATTACCTAATATTTTTTAATCCTTGAATGGGTATTAGGTATATTTAAAGCATATGAAGACCTTGGATCAAACTCATTTCAAATCAAAGGTTAAAACTATCATACTCTCATACGAGATTTTGTGGTGTATGAACACCTTTCAAATCATTTGATGTGCTTAATTACTGATTGTTTTTGACTCCTTGAATAGGAATTAGGTATATTTAAATCATATCAAGCCCCTGGATCAAACACATTTTAATCTAAGGTTAAAACTATCATAGTCTCTTACGAGATTTTGTGGTGTATAAACACCTTTCAAATCATTTGATGTGCTTAATTACCTAATATTTTTTAATCCTTGAATGGGTATTAGGTATATTTAAAGCATATGAAGACCTTGGATCAAACTCATTTCAAATCAAAGGTTAAAACTATCATACTCTCATACGAGATTTTGTGGTGTATGAACACCTTTCAAATCATTTGATGTGCTTAATTACTGATTGTTTTTGACTCCTTGAATAGGAATTAGGTATATTTAAATCATATGAAGCGCCTGGATCAAACACATTTTAATCTAAGGTTAAAACTATCATAGTCTCTTACGAGATTTTGTGGTGTATGAACACCTTTCAAATCATTTGATGTGCTTAATTACCTATTGTTTTTGTCTTCTTGAATAGGTATTAGTTATATGTAAAGCATACGAAGCCCTTGGATCAAACTCATTTCAAATCAAAGGTTAAAACTATCATAGTCTCTTACAAGATTTTGTGGTGTATGAACACCTTTCAAATCATTTGATGTGCTTAATTACCTATTGTTTTTTACTCCTTGAATAGGTATTAGGTATATGTAAAGCATACGAAGCCCTTGGATCACACTCATTTCAAATCAAAAGTTAAAACTATCATAGTCTCTTACGAGTTTTTGTGGTGTATAACCACCTTTCAAATCATTTGATGTGCTTAATTACCTATTGTTTTTTACTCCTTGAATAGGTATTAGGTATATTTAAATCATATGAAGCCCTTGGATCAAACTCATTTCAAATCAAAGGTTAAAAGTATCATAGTCTCTTACTAGTTTTTTTGGTGTATGACCACCTTTCAAATCATTTGATGTGCTTATTTACCTATTGTTTTTTATTCCTTTTATAGGTATTAGGTATATGTAAAGCATATTAAGCCCTTGGATCAAACTCATTTCAAATCAAAGGTTAAAACTATCATAGTCTCTTACGAGGTTTTGTGGTGTATGAACACCTTTCAAATCACTTGATGTGCTTAATTACCTATTGTTTTTGACTACTTTTATAGGTATTAGGTATATTTAAAGCATATGAAGATCTCGGATCAAACTCATTTCAAATCAAAGTTTAAAACTATCATACTCTCCTACGAGATTTTGTGGTGTATGAACACCTTTCAAATTATTTGATGTGCTTAATTACCCATTATTTTTTACTCCTTGAATGGGTATTAGGTATATGTATATCATATGAAGCCCTTGGATCAAACTCATTTCAAATTAAAGGTTAAAACTATCATAGTCTCTTATGAGATTTTGTGGTGTATGAACACCTTTCAAATCATTTGATGTGCTTAATTACCTATTATTTTATACTCCTTGAATGGGTATTAGGTATATTTAAATCATATGAAGCCCTTGGATCAAACTCATTTCAAATTAAAGGTTAAAACTATCATAGTCTCTTACGAGAATTTGTGGTGTATGAACACCTTTCAAATCATTTGATGTGCTTAATTACCTAATATTTTTTAATCCTTGAATGGGTATTAGGTATATTTAAAGCATATGAAGACCTTGGATCAAACTCATTTCAAATCAAAGGTTAAAACTATCATACTCTCATACGAGATTTTGTGGTGTATGAACACCTTTCAAATCATTTGATGTGCTTAATTACTGATTGTTTTTGACTCCTTGAATAGTAATTAGGTATATTTAAATCATATGAAGCCCCTGGATCAAACACATTTTAATCTCAGGTTAAAACTATCATAGTCTCTTACGAGATTTTGTGGTGTATGAACACCTTTCAAATCATTTGATGTGCTTAATTACCTATTGTTTTTGCCTTCTTGAATAGGTATTAGTTATATGTAAAGCATACGAAGCAATTGGATCAAACTCATTTCAAATCAAAGGTTAAAACTATCATAGTCTCTTACGAGTTTTTTTGGTGTATGACCACCTTTGAAATCATTTGATGTGCTTAATTACCTATTGTTTTTTATTCCTTTTATAAGTATTAGGTATATGTAAAGCATATTAAGCCCTTGGATCAAACTCATTTTAAATCAAAGGTTAAAACTATCATAGTCTCTTACGAGGTTTTGTGGTGTATGAACACCTTTCAAATCACTTGATGTGCTTAATTACCTATTGTTTTTGACTACTTTTATAGGTATTAGGTATATTTAAAGCATATGAAGATCTTGGATCAAACTCATTTCAAATCAAAGTTTAAAACTATCATACTCTCCTACGAGATTTTGTGGTGTATGAACACCTTTCAAATCATTTGATGTGCTTAATTACCCATTATTTTTTACTCTTTGAATGGGTATTAGGTATATTAAAATCATATGAAGCCCTTGGATCAAACTCATTTCAAATTAAAGGTTAAAACTATCATACTCTCTTATGAGATTTTGTGGTGTATGAACACCTTTCAAATCATTTGATGTTCTTAATTACCTATTATTTTATACTCCTTGAATGGGTATTAGGTATATTTAAATTATATGAAGCCCTTTGATCAAACTCATTTCAAATTAAAGGTTAAAACTATCATAGTCTCTTACGAGAATTTGTGGTGTATGAACACCTTTCAAATCATTTGATGTGCTTAATTACCTAATATTTTTTAATCCTTGAATGGGTATTAGGTATATTTAAAGCATATGAAGACCTTAGATCAAACTCATTTCAAATCAAAGGTTAAAACTATCATACTCTCATACGAGATTTTGTGGTCTATGAACACATTTCAAATCATTTGATGTGCTTAATTACCTATTATTTTTTACTCCTTAAATGGGTATTAGGTATATTTAAATCATATGAAGCCCTTGGATCAAACTCATTTCAAATTAAAGGTTAAAACTATCATAGTCTCTTACGAGATTTTGTGGTGTTTGAACACCTTTCAAATCATTTGATGTGCTTAATTACCTATTGTTTTTTACTCCTTGAATAGGTATTAGGGATATTTAAAGCATATGAAGACCTTGGATCCATCTCGTTTCAAATTAAAGGTTAAAACTATCATACTCTCATACGAGATTTTTTGGTCTATGAACACCTTTCAAATCATTTAATGTGCTTAATTACCTATTGTTTTTGACTCCTTGAATAGGTATTAGGTATATTTAAATCATATGAAGCCCTTGGATCCAACTCATTTCAAATCAAAGGTTAAAACTATCATAGTCTCTTACGAGATTTTGTTGTGTATGAACACCTTTCAAATCATTTGATGTGCTTAATTACCTATTGTTTTTGACTCCTTGAATAGGTATTAGGTATATGTAAAGCATACGAAGCCGTTGGATCAAACTCATTTCAAATCAAAGGATAAAACTATCATAGTCTCTTACGAGTTTTTGTGGTGTATAACCACCTTTCAAATGATTTGATGTGCTTAATTACCTATTGTTTTTTACTCCTTGAATAGATATTAGGTATATTTAAAACATATGAAGACCTTGGATCCAACTCGTTTCAAATCAAAGGTTAAAACTATCATACTCTCTTACGAGTTTTTGGTGGTGTATGAACACCTTTCAAATCATTTGATGTGCTTAATTACCTATTGTTTTTTACTCCTTGAATAGGTTTTAGGTATATTTAAATCATATGAAGCCCTTGGATCAAACTCATTTCAAATCAAAGGTTAAAACTATCATAGTCTCTTACAAGATTTCGTGGTGTATGAACACCTTTCAAATCATTTGATGTGCTTAATTACCTATTGTTTTTGACTCCTTGAATAGGTATCTGGTATATGTAAAGCATATGAAGCCCTTGGATCAAACTCATTTCAAATCAAAGGTTAAAACTATCATAGTCTCTTACGAGTTTTTTTGGTGTATGACCACCTTTCAAATCATTTGATGTGCTTAATTACCTATTGTTTTAGATTCCTTTTATAGGTATTAGGAATATGTAAAGCATATGAAGCCCTTGGATCAAACTCATTTCAAATCAAAGGTTAAAACTATCATAGTCTCTTGCGAGATTTTGTGGTGTATGAACACCTTTCAAATCACTTGATGTGCTTAATTATCCATTGTTTTTGACTACTTTTATAGGTATTAGGTATATTTAAAGCATATGAAGACCTTGGATCAAACTCATTTCAAATCAAAGGTTAAAACTATCATACTCTCTTACGAGATTTTGTTGTGTATGAACACCTTTCAAATCATTTGATGTGCTTAATTACCTATTATTTTTTACTCGTTGAATGGGTATTAGGTCTATTTAAATCATATGAAGCCCTTGGATCAAACTCATTTCAAATTAAAGGTTAAAACTATCATTGTCTCTTACGAGATTTTGTGGTGTATGAACACCTTTTAAATCATTTGATGTGCTTTATTACCTATTTTTTTTTACTCGTTGAATAGGTATTAGGTATATTTAAATCATATGAAGCCCTTGGATCAAACTCATTTAAAATCGAAGGTTAAAACTATCATAGTCTCTTACGAGATTTTGTGGTGTATGAACACCTTTCAAATCATTTAATGTGCTTAATTACCTATTGTTTTTGACTCCTTGAATAGGTATTAGGTATATTTAAATCATATGAAGCCCTTGGAGCAAACTCATTTTAAATCAAAGGTTAAAACTATCATAGTCTCTTACGAGATTTTGTGGTGTATGAACACCTTTCAAATCATTTGATGTGCTTAATTACCTATTGTTTTTTAATCCTTGAATGGGTATTAGGTATATTTAAAGCATATGAAGACCTTGGATCAAACTCATTTCAAATCAAAGGTTAAAACTATCATAGTCTCTTACGAGGTTTTGTGGTGTATGAACACCTTTCAAATCATTTGATGTGCTTAATTACCTATTGTTTTTGACTCCTTGAATAGGTATTAGGTATATGTAAACCATACGAAGCCATTGGATCAAACTCATTTCAAATCAAAGGATAAAACTATCATAGTCTCTTACGAGATTTTGTGGTGTATGAACACCTTTCAAATCATTTGATGTGCTTAATTACCTATTGTTTTGACTCCTTGAATAGGTATTAGGTATATGTAAAGCATATGAAGACCTTGGATCAAACTCATTTAAAATCAAAGGTTAAAACTATCATACTCCCTTACGAGATTTTGTGGTGTATGAACACCTTTCAAATCATTTGATGTGCTTAATTACCTATTGTTTTTTACTCCTTGAATTGATATTAGGTATATTTAAAACATATGAAGACCTTGGATCCAACTCGTTTCAAATCAAAGGTTAAAACTATCATACTCTCTTACGAGTTTTTGGTGGTGTATGAACACCTTTCAAATCATTTGATGTGCTTAATTACCTATTGTTTTTTACTCCTTGAATAGGTTTTAGGTATATTTAAATCATATGAAGCCCTTGGATCAAACTCATTTCAAATCAAAGGTTAAAACTATCATAGTCTCTTACAAGATTTCGTGGTGTATGAACACCTTTCAAATCATTTGATGTGCTTAATTACCTATTGTTTTGACTCCTTGAATAGGTATTAGGTATATGTAAAGCATATGAAGACCTTGGATCAAACTCATTTAAAATCAAAGGTTAAAACTATCATACTCCCTTACGAGATTTTGTGGTGTATGAACACCTTTCAAATCATTTGATGTGCTTAATTACCTATTATTTTTACTCCTTGAATGGGTATTAGGTATATTTAAATCATATGAAGCCCTTGGATCAAACTCATTTTAAATCTAAGGTTAAAACTATCATAGTCTCTTACGAGATATTGTGGTGTATGACCACCTTTCAAATCATTTGATGTGCTTAATTACCTATTGTTTTTCACTCCTTGAATAGGTATTAGGTATATTTAAAGCATATGAAGACCTTGGATCCAACTCGTTTCAAATCAAAGGTTAAAACTATCATACTCTCTTACGAGATTTTGTGGTGTATGAACACCTTTCAAATCATTTGATGTGCTTAATTACCTATTGTTTTTGACTCCTTGAATAGGTATTAGGTATATTTAAATCATATGAAGCCCTTGCATCAAACTCATTTTAAATCTAAGGTTAAAACTATCATAGTCTCTTACGAGATATTGTGGTGTATGACCACCTTTAGAATCATTTGATGTGCTTAATTACCTATTTTTTTGACTCCTTGAATAGGTATTAGGTATATTTAAATCATATGAAGGCCTTGGATCAAACTTATTTTCAAAACAAAGGTTAAAACTATCATAGTCTCTTACGAGATTTTGTGGTGTATGAACACCTTTCAAATCATTTGATGTGCTTAATTACCTATTATTTTTGACTCCTTGAATAGGTATTAGGTATATTTAAAGCATATGAAGACCTTGGATCAAACTCGTTTCAAATCAAAGGTTAAAAGTATCATACTCTCTTACGAGATTTTGTGGTGTATGAACACCTTTCAAATCATTTGATGTGCTTAATTACCTATTGTTTTTGACTCCTTGAATAGGTATTAGGTATATTTAAATAATATGAAGCCCTTGGATCAAACTCATTTCAAATCAAATGTTAAAACTATCATACTCTCTTACGAGATTTTGTGGTGTATGAACACCTTTCAAATCATTTGATGTGCTTAAGTACCTATTATTTTTTACTCCTTGAATGGGTATTAGGTATATTTAAATCAAATAAAGCCCTTGGATCAAACTCATTTTCAAATCAAAGTATAAAACTACCATAGTCTCTTACGAAATTTTGTGGTGTATGAACACCTTTCAAATCATTTGATGTGCTTAATTACCTATTGTTTTTGACTCCTTGAATAGGTATTAGGTATATTTAAAGCATATGAAGACCTTGGATGAAACTCATTTCAAATCAAAGGTTAAAACTATCATACTCCCTTACGAGATTTTGTGGTGTATGAACACCTTTCAAATCATTTGATGTGCTTAATTACCTAATATTTTTTAATCCTTGAATGGGTATTAGGTATATTTAAAGCATATGAAGACCTTGGATCAAACTCATTTCAAATCAAAGGTTAAAACTATCATACTCTCATACGAGATTTTGTGGTGTATGAACACCTTTCAAATCATTTGATGTGCTTAATTACCTATTATTTTATACTCCTTGAATGGGTATTAGGTATATTTAAAGCATATGAAGACCTTGGATCAAACTCATTTCAAATCAAAGGTTAAAACTATCATACTCTCATACGAGATTTTGTGGTGTATGAACACCTTTCAAATCATTTGATGTGCTTAATTACTGATTGTTTTTGACTCCTTGAATAGGAATTAGGTATATTTAAATCATATGAAGCGCCTGGATCAAACACATTTTAATCTAAGGTTAAAACTATCATAGTCTCTTACGAGATTTTGTGGTGTATGAACACCTTTCAAATCATTTGATGTGCTTAATTACCTATTGTTTTTTAATCCTTGAATGGGTATTAGGTATATTTAAAGCATATGAAGACCTTGGATCAAACTCATTTCAAATCAAAGGTTAAAACTATCATAGTCTCTTACGAGGTTTTGTGGTGTATGAACACCTTTCAAATCATTTGATGTGCTTAATTACCTATTGTTTTTGACTCCTTGAATAGGTATTAGGTATATGTAAACCATACGAAGCCATTGGATCAAACTCATTTCAAATCAAAGGATAAAACTATCATAGTCTCTTACGAGTTTTTGTGGTGTATAACCACCTTTCAAATCATTTGATGTGCTTAATTACCTATTGTTTTTTACTCCTTGAATAGATATTAGGTATATTTAAAACATATGAAGACCTTGGATCCAACTCGTTTCAAATCAAAGGTTAAAACTATCATACTCTCTTACGAGTTTTTTGTGGTGTATGAACACCTTTCAAATCATTTGATGTGCTTAATTACCTATTGTTTTTTACTCCTTGAATAGGTTTTAGGTATATTTAAATCATATGAAGCCCTTGGATCAAACTCATTTCAAATCAAAGGTTAAAACTATCATAGTCTCTTACAAGATTTTGTGGTGTATGAACACCTTTCAAATCATTTGATGTGCTTAATTACCTATTGTTTTTGACTCCTTGAATAGGTATTAGGTATATGTAAAGCATATGAAGACCTTGGATCAAACTCATTTAAAATCAAAGGTTAAAACTATCATACTCCCTTACGAGATTTTGTGGTGTATGAACACCTTTCAAATCATTTGATGTGCTTAATTACCTATTATTTTTTACTCCTTGAATGGGTATTAGGTATATTTAAATCATATGAAGCCCTTGGATCAAACTCATTTTAAATCTAAGGTTAAAACTATCATAGTCTCTTACGAGATTTTGTGGTGTATGACCACCTTTCAAATCATTTGATGTGCTTAATTACCTATTGTTTTTCACTCCTTGAATAGGTATTAGGTATATTTAAAGCATATGAAGACCTTGGATCCAACTCGTTTCAAATCAAAGGTTAAAACTATCATACTCTCTTACGAGATTTTGTGGTGTATGAACACCTTTCAAATCATTTGATGTGCTTAATTACCTGATGCAGGAGCATCCATGATCAATCCAAGTCTCCTAACAAAGAGTCATCAAGAAGAGATTAAGGTGAAGGAGATTCAGTTCATTAGCTTACTTAATCCAATTTCGAACAAACAAGTACTTCGAATTGTTAATTAAGCTTAACACCTTCTTAATCTTTTTTAAGCCTTGTTGATTAATGCTTATGATCATCTTAACATCATTAAGTATTAGTAATAAAGCTTAAATTATGATTAAATAGCTTAATTAGTTAGTTCTAAGTCATTAAAGTAAGCTTAGTGAAACTGTTTTGGAAGAACAGAATTTACACGGTTTGTTTAGGGCTCGTTTTGGCTACGTTTTTGAGCTTTATTCTTGGCTAAGGCAACCATACATGACTCACCTGTGTGCTTACATACATCACCAACAAGCATGTGAAGAGTTGGAGGCAAGAATCAATAGGAAACGAGAGCTTCATGAAGAAGTATCCAAAACCGCAGCTCCCTGCGTCATTCTGGGCCCATTTTCATCAGTTCTGGGCAGCCGCTTTTCTTTAGCTTTTGGAGCTGATTTTTTGAGGATATTTTCCTTAGAATGTCTATTTTAATACCTTAGCTTCCTTTTTGCAGTAGGACATTTTCGTTTCTCAGAATCCCTCAATCATTGCACCTAGGTACTGAAAACTGGCCAGATTTTTGTAATAGTTTAAGATGGCTTTTGTTACCTAAGCAAAACATCACCAAATGACGTGAATTTTTGGTATGTTACTGCTTTATATGTTAGGTTTGTAAGGAAAGAAGTTTCATTAGAGTTTGTTGAATGAATTAAGAGTTATACTCATTTCTTTGAGCTGTGCGCTTAGAGCAAAACTGGACAGTTTGTCCTAATTAAAGTCTTTGAGTTAATTAGCTAACTAACGTAGATTAGTTACTAATTTAACAAAGCAAGGTTGCACCAAGAGTTCTTCTTTGACATTGGTGGCCTAGTTTGGTGGTTCTAAGGCTAGTGAAAGTGGTGGTTGTTGGTACGGTTCCAACAAGGCTTGAAGCAAAACTGATTCTTCGGTTCTTAACCAACGAATGCTCTTGTTTATGAAATGCTTTATGCATCATTTGGTATCAGAGCTTTGGTTAGTTTAAGAGCATTCTTTTAACCCTCTAATCATCCCATAATCACTTCCTAAACTCATACACTTATCCCCCCCAAAACCGAAATCAATTCTAAGCCCAAACACATCTCTTTTCTTCTCTTTTCACCTCTAATCTTTGATACAACTTAGTGGTTGTTAAAATGAGTGGTGGTGAAGATCCAAATCAGTTTAGAAGGGGCATGACATTGAATGAAGCAAGGTTAGTTGGCCTTGAGAATCAAATGGCTACAATTAGTGAACAAATGGCAAATCTCATGGAAGCTTTTCGAAGTTCTAGTGTTGGAGTTCGAAGAGAAGTTCATGAAAGGAGGCACTTTGAAGATGAGAATGAGGTTGTTTATGATTCTAGTGAAGAAGTACAATCACAAACTTCTAATCAAAGAAGGAGGCCACGAAAACAAGATGATTTTCGAGACATCAAGTTAGATGTTCCAGAATTTGATGGAAACCTTAATCCGGATGCTTATTTGGAATGGGTTTCGAGATGTAATAGGATTTTCGAGCTAAAGGAGTATGATGATTCGAAATCTTTCAAGTTGGCTATCACTAAGCTAAAGGGTTATGCATCCCTTTGGTGGGAAAACGTTGCTCTTGCTAGAGAAAGGAAGCATAAGCCGAAAATCAAGAGTTGGAAGAAACTGAAAAAGAAGATGGAAGCTAAGTTTCTCCCCTCCACTTACACTCTTGATTTATATAACCAACTTTCTGATTTGTTCCAAGGTACCAAGAATGTCGAGACATACATCCATGAATATGAAAAGTTGATGATGAAATTGGATGTTCAAGAAAGGGAAGAGCAGACCATGGCTCGTTTTGTGAAGGGCCTAGATCGTGACATCCAAAAGAAGCTTGAGCTTCAATCTTATTCTACTTTAGATGAACTTTTCAGGTTGGCTCTTAAGGTGGAAAAGCATCAAAAAGACAAGAAGAAGAAGGTATTTAGCAAAGGAACTTCTTATGCTAAAGGAGGTTCTAGTTCCTATGTAAAGCCTACTTCGACATCTCCATTTACACCTAAAAATGAAGCTGGTTCGAAATTTCTTGATAAAGGGAAGAAAGTTGCTGAAAGTTCTTCCAAGAAGGATGATATTAAATGTTTTAAGTGTCATGGTTATGGTCATTATCAAGCACAATGCCCAAACAGAAGGGTAATGACCTTATTAGACATTAAAAACATAGAAGATGCCCTTAAAGATCAAGAGGAGCACGAAAAAGAATCTGAAAAGGAGGATGAATGCAATGAAGATGTTCTTGTTGATGAAGTGGAAGGAGATGATCATCTTAGCTTGGTTCTAAGGAGGGTCCTTCACTCCAAAGAAGCCGAAGCTATACCATCTCAACGAGACCAGATTTTTCAGACAAAATGCTTAATCAAGGGCAAGATTTGTTCCATGATTATTGATGGTGGGAGTTGCACTAATGTAGCTTCGAGTTCTATGGTGGAGAAGCTCAATTATCCTACCTTCAGTCATCCTAAACCATATAAGCTTCATTGGCTTAATGATGGTAACTGTGTGGAGGTAACAAAACAAGCTTTAATTAGCTTCTCTTTTGGTGATTCGTATAATGATAAGGATGTTAAGTTCCTTAGTTTCTTTTGGAAGACTTTATGGAAGCTCCTAGGTACTAAACTCCTCTTTAGTACCACGGCGCATCCACAAACTGATGGCCAAACGGAGGTTACAAACAGGACACTTACTACTCTACTCAGGACTCTAGTTAACAAGTCACAGAAAGATTGGGATCTAAAGCTAGCACATGCAGAATTTGCTTATAATAGATCACCTACATATGCCACGAAGTGCTCTCCATTCGAAGTGAACTATGGGGTTAATCCTTTAAGCCCCATTGATTTACTACCTATTCCAGTTGAAGTGAGGCAAAGCAAAGATGCAGAGGAGAAAGCAAAGGAGATGAAAAAGCTTCACCAACAGATTAGAGCACGCATTGAGAAGGTTAATGAAGCTTACAAGGTCCGAGCTAACAAGCATCGAAAGGAGGTCATTTACAAGCCCGGGGACTTGGTATGGTTGCACCTAAGGAAGGAACGATTTCCATCAAGAAGGAAGAACAAGCTGATGCCAAGGAGTGATGGTCCATTTAGGGTGCTTGAAAAGATCAATAACAATGCATACAAGATAGAACTACCAAGTGAGATGGGCAACATTTCGGCCACCTTCAATGTGGGTGATTTAGCTCCATATTTAGAAGAAGATTTTGAGTTACAAGAAGACTTCTCCAAACCAGGGGAGAATGATGCAGGAGCATCCATGATCAATCCAAGTCTCCTAACAAAGAGTCATCAAGAAGAGATTAAGGTGAAGGAGATTCAGTTCATTAGCTTACTTAATCCAATTTCGAACAAACAAGTACTTCGAATTGTTAATTAAGCTTAACACCTTCTTAATCTTTTTTAAGCCTTGTTGATTAATGCTTATGATCATCTTAACATCATTAAGTATTAGTAATAAAGCTTAAATTATGATTAAATAGCTTAATTAGTTAGTTCTAAGTCATTAAAGTAAGCTTAGTGAAACTGTTTTGGAAGAACAGAATTTACACGGTTTGTTTAGGGCTCGTTTTGGCTACGTTTTTGAGCTTTATTCTTGGCTAAGGCAACCATACATGACTCACCTGTGTGCTTACATACATCACCAACAAGCATGTGAAGAGTTGGAGGCAAGAATCAATAGGAAACGAGAGCTTCATGAAGAAGTATCCAAAACCGCAGCTCCCTGCGTCATTCTGGGCCCATTTTCATCAGTTCTGGGCAGCCGCTTTTCTTTAGCTTTTGGAGCTGATTTTTTGAGGATATTTTCCTTAGAATGTCTATTTTAATACCTTAGCTTCCTTTTTGCAGTAGGACATTTTCGTTTCTCAGAATCCCTCAATCATTGCACCTAGGTACTGAAAACTGGCCAGATTTTTGTAATAGTTTAAGATGGCTTTTGTTACCTAAGCAAAACATCACCAAATGACGTGAATTTTTGGTATGTTACTGCTTTATATGTTAGGTTTGTAAGGAAAGAAGTTTCATTAGAGTTTGTTGAATGAATTAAGAGTTATACTCATTTCTTTGAGCTGTGCGCTTAGAGCAAAACTGGACAGTTTGTCCTAATTAAAGTCTTTGAGTTAATTAGCTAACTAACGTAGATTAGTTACTAATTTAACAAAGCAAGGTTGCACCAAGAGTTCTTCTTTGACATTGGTGGCCTAGTTTGGTGGTTCTAAGGCTAGTGAAAGTGGTGGTTGTTGGTACGGTTCCAACAAGGCTTGAAGCAAAACTGATTCTTCGGTTCTTAACCAACGAATGCTCTTGTTTATGAAATGCTTTATGCATCATTACCTATTGTTTTTGACTCCTTGAATAGGTATTAGGTATATTTAAATCATATGAAGCCCTTGCATCAAACTCATTTTAAATCTAAGGTTAAAACTATCATAGTCTCTTACGAGATATTGTGGTGTATGACCACCTTTAGAATCATTTGATGTGCTTAATTACCTATTTTTTTTGACTCCTTGAATAGGTATTAGGTATATTTAAATCATATGAAGCCCTTGGATCAAACTTATTTTCAAAACAAAGGTTAAAACTATCATAGTCTCTTACGAGATTTTGTGGTGTATGAACACCTTTCAAATCATTTGATGTGCTTAATTACCTATTATTTTTGACTCCTTGAATAGGTATTAGGTATATTTAAAGCATATGAAGACCTTGGATCAAACTCGTTTCAAATCAAAGGTTAAAAGTATCATACTCTCTTACGAGATTTTGTGGTGTATGAACACCTTTCAAATCATTTGATGTGCTTAATTACCTATTGTTTTTGACTCCTTGAATAGGTATTAGGTATATTTAAATAATATGAAGCCCTTGGATCAAACTCATTTCAAATCAAATGTTAAAACTATCATACTCTCTTACGAGATTTTGTGGTGTATGAACACCTTTCAAATCATTTGATGTGCTTAAGTACCTATTATTTTTTACTCCTTGAATGGGTATTAGGTATATTTAAATCAAATAAAGCCCTTGGATCAAACTCATTTTCAAATCAAAGTATAAAACTACCATAGTCTCTTACGAAATTTTGTGGTGTATGAACACCTTTCAAATCATTTGATGTGCTTAATTACCTATTGTTTTTGACTCCTTGAATAGGTATTAGGTATATTTAAAGCATATGAAGACCTTGGATGAAACTCATTTCAAATCAAAGGTTAAAACTATCATACTCCCTTACGAGATTTTGTGGTGTATGAACACCTTTCAAATCATTTGATGTGCTTAATTACCTAATATTTTTTAATCCTTGAATGGGTATTAGGTATATTTAAAGCATATGAAGACCTTGGATCAAACTCATTTCAAATCAAAGGTTAAAACTATCATACTCTCATACGAGATTTTGTGGTGTATGAACACCTTTCAAATCATTTGATGTGCTTAATTACCTATTATTTTATACTCCTTGAATGGGTATTAGGTATATTTAAAGCATATGAAGACCTTGGATCAAACTCATTTCAAATCAAAGGTTAAAACTATCATACTCTCATACGAGATTTTGTGGTGTATGAACACCTTTCAAATCATTTGATGTGCTTAATTACTGATTGTTTTTGACTCCTTGAATAGGAATTAGGTATATTTAAATCATATGAAGCGCCTGGATCAAACACATTTTAATCTAAGGTTAAAACTATCATAGTCTCTTACGAGATTTTGTGGTGTATGAACACCTTTCAAATCATTTGATGTGCTTCATTACCTATTGTTTTTTAATCCTTGAATGGGTATTAGGTATATTTAAAGCATATGAAGACCTTGGATCAAACTCATTTCAAATCAAAGGTTAAAACTATCATACTCTCATACGAGATTTTGTGGTGTATGAACACCTTTCAAATCATTTGATGTGCTTAATTACTGATTGTTTTTGACTCCTTGAATAGGAATTAGGTATATTTAAATCATATGAAGCGCCTGGATCAAACACATTTTAATCTAAGGTTAAAACTATCATAGTCTCTTACAAGATTTTGTGGTGTATGAACACCTTTCAAATCATTTGATGTGCTTAATTACCTATGGTTTTTTACTCCTTGAATAGGTATTAGGTATATGTAAAGCATACGAAGCCCTTGGATCACACTCATTTCAAATCAAAAGTTAAAACTATCATAGACTCTTACGAGTTTTTGTGGTGTATAACCACCATTCAAATCATTTGATGTGCTTAATTACCTATTGTTTTTTACTCCTTGAATAGGTATTAGGTATATTTAAATCATATGAAGCCCTTGGATCAAAATCATTTCAAATCAAAGGTTAAAAGTATCATAGTCTCTTACGAGTTTTTTTGGTGTATGACCACCTTTCAAATCATTTGATGTTCTTATTTACCTATTGTTTTTTATTCCTTTTATAGGTATTAGGTATATGTAAAGCATATTAAGCCCTTGGATCAAACTCATTTCAAATCAAAGGTTAAAACTATCATAGTCTCTTACGAGGTTTTGTGGTGTATGAACACCTTTCAAATCACTTGATGTGCTTAATTACCTATTGTTTTTGACTACTTTTATAGGTATTAGGTATGTTTAAAGCATATGAAGATCTCGGATCAAACTCATTTCAAATCAAAGTTTAAAACTATCATACTCTCCTACGAGATTTTGTGGTGTATGAACACCTTTCAAATTATTTGATGTGCTTAATTACCCATTATTTTTTACTCCTTGAATGGGTATTAGGTATATGTATATCATATGAAGCCCTTGGATCAAACTCATTTCAAATTAAAGGTTAAAACTATCATAGTCTCTTATGAGATTTTGTGGTGTATGAACACCTTTCAAATCATTTGATGTGCTTAATTACCTATTATTTTATACTCCTTGAATGGGTATTAGGTATATTTAAATCATATGAAGCCCTTGGATCAAACCCATTTCAAATTAAAGGTTAAAACTATCATAGTCTCTTACGAGAATTTGTGGTGTATGAACACCTTTCAAATCATTTGATGTTCTTAATTACCTAATATTTTTTAATCCTTGAATGGGTATTAGGTATATTTAAAGCATATGAAGACCTTGGATCAAACTCATTTCAAATCAAAGGTTAAAACTATCATACTCTCATACGAGATTTTGTGGTGTATGAACACCTTTTAAATCATTTGATGTGCTTAATTACTGATTGTTTTTGACTCCTTGAATAGGAATTAGGTATATTTAAATCATATGAAGCCCCTGGATCAAACACATTTTAATCTCAGGTTAAAACTATCATAGTCTCTTACGAGATTTTGTGGTGTATGAACACCTTTCAAATCATTTGATGTGCTTAATTACCTATTGTTTTTGTCTTCTTGAATAGGTATTAGTTATATGTAAAGCATACGAAGCAATTGGATCAAACTCATTTCAAATCAAAGGTTAAAACTATCATAGTCTCTTACGAGTTTTTTGGTGTATGACCACCTTTGAAATCATTTGATGTGCTTAATTACCTATTGTTTTTTATTCCTTTTATAAGTATTAGGTATATGTAAAGCATATTAAGCCCTTGGATCAAACTCATTTTAAATCAAAGGTTAAAACTATCATAGTCTCTTACGAGGTTTTGTGGTGTATGAACACCTTTCAAATCACTTGATGTGCTTAATTACCTATTGTTTTTGACTACTTTTATAGGTATTAGGTATATTTAAAGCATATGAAGATCTTGGATCAAACTCATTTCAAATCAAAGTTTAAAACTATCATACTCTCCTACGATATTTTGTGGTGTATGAACACCTTTCAAATCATTTGATGTGCTTAATTACCCATTATTTTTTACTCCTTGAATGGGTATTAGGTATATTAAAATCATATGAAGCCCTTGGATCAAACTCATTTCAAATTAAAGGTTAAAACTATCATAGTCTCTTATGAGATTTTGTGGTGTATGAACACCTTTCAAATCATTTGATGTTCTTAATTACCTATTATTTTATACTCCTTGAATGGGTATTAGGTATATTTAAATTATATGAAGCCCTTTGATCAAACTCATTTCAAATTAAAGGTTAAAACTATCATAGTCTCTTACGAGAATTTGTGGTGTATGAACACCTTTCAAATCATTTGATGTGCTTAATTACCTAATATTTTTTAATCCTTGAATGGGTATTAGGTATATTTAAAGCATATGAAGACCTTAGATCAAACTCATTTCAAATCAAAGGTTAAAACTATCATACTCTCATACGAGATTTTGTGGTCTATGAACACCTTTCAAATCATTTGATGTGCTTAATTACCTATTATTTTTTACTCCTTAAATG
Organism: Patellifolia procumbens; assembly: GCA_947645195.1. Taxonomy (NCBI): domain Eukaryota; kingdom Viridiplantae; phylum Streptophyta; class Magnoliopsida; order Caryophyllales; family Amaranthaceae; genus Patellifolia; species Patellifolia procumbens. Next base: position 217,116 of record CANSGD010000275.1, on the reverse strand, counting down.
GGTATTAGGTATATTTAAATAATATGAAGCCCTTGGATCAAACTCATTGGGATCTAAAGCTAGCACATGCAGAATTTGCTTATAATAGATCACCTACATATGCCACGAAGTGCTCTCCATTCGAAGTGAACTATGGGGTTAATCCTTTAAGCCCCATTGATTTACTACCTATTCCAGTTGAAGTGAGGCAAAGCAAAGATGCAGAGGAGAAGGCAAAGGAGATGAAAAAGCTTCACCAACAGATTAGAGCACGCATTGAGAAGGTTAATGAAGCTTACAAGGTCCGAGCTAACAAGCATCGAAAGGAGGTCATTTACAAGCCCGGGGACTTGGTATGGTTGCACCTAAGGAAGGAACGATTTCCATCAAGAAGGAAGAACAAGCTGATGCCAAGGAGTGATGGTCCATTTAGGGTGCTTGAAAAGATCAATAACAATGCATACAAGATAGAACTACCAAGTGAGATGGGCAACATTTCGGCCACCTTCAATGTGGGTGATTTAGCTCCATATTTAGAAGAAGATTTTGAGTTACAAGAAGACTTCTCCAAACCAGGGGAGAATGATGCAGGAGCATCCATGATCAATCCAAGTCTCCTAACAAAGAGTCATCAAGAAGAGATTAAGGTGAAGGAGATTCAGTTCATTAGCTTACTTAATCCAATTTCGAACAAACAAGTACTTCGAATTGTTAATTAAGCTTAACACCTTCTTAATCTTTTTTAAGCCTTGTTGATTAATGCTTATGATCATCTTAACATCATTAAGTATTAGTAATAAAGCTTGAATTATGATTAAATAGCTTAATTAGTTAGTTCTAAGTCATTAAAGTAAGCTTAGTGAAACTGTTTTGGAAGAACAGAAATTATACGGTTTGTTTAGGGCACGTTTTGGCTACGTTTTTGAGCTTTATTCTTGGCTAAGGCAACCATACATGACTCACCTGTGTGCTTACATACATCACCAACAAGCATGTGAAGAGTTGGAGGCAAGAATCAATAGGAAATGAGAGCTTCATGGAGAAGTATCCAAAACCGCAGCTGGGAGGCGTCTTTCTGGGCCCCTCTTCATCAGTTCTGGGCAGCCGTCTTTTTTTAGCTTTTGGAGCTGATTTTTTGAGGATATTTTCCTTAGAATGTCTATTTTAATACCTTAGCTTCCTTTTTGCAGTAGGACATTTTCGTTTCTCAGAATCCCTCAATCATTGCACCTAGGTACTGTAAACTGGCCAGATTTTTGTAATAGTTTAAGATGGCTTTTGTTACCTAAGCAAAACATCACCAAATGACGTGAATTTTTGGTATGTTACTGCTTTATATGTTAGGTTTGTAAGGCAAGAAGATTCATTAGAGTTTGTTGAATGAATTAAGAGTTATACTCATTTCTTTGAGCTGTGCGCTTAGAGCAAAACTGGACAGTTTGTCCTAATTAAAGTCTTTGAGTTAATTAGCTAACTAACGTAGATTAGTTACTAATTTAACAAAGCAAGGTTGCACCAAGAGTTCTTCTTTGACATTGGTGGCCTAGTTTGGTGGTTCTAAGGCTAGTGAAAGTGGTGGTTGTTGGTACGGTTCCAACAAGGCTTGAAGCAAAACTGATTCTTCGGTTCTTAACCAACGAATGCTCTTGCTTATGAAATGCTTTATGCATCATAATCTCTTACGAGATTTTGTGGTATATGAACACCTTTCAAATCACTTGATGTGCTTAATTACCTATTGTTTTTGACTCATTTTATAGGTATTAGGTATATTTAAATCATATGAAGACCTTGGATCAAACTCATTTCAAATCAAAGGTTAAAACTATCATACTCTCTTACGAGATTTAGTGGTTTATGAACACCTTTCAAATCACTTGATGTGCTTAATTACCTATTGTTTTTGACTCCTTTTATAGATATTAGGTATATTTGAAGCATATGAAGACCTTGGATCAAAATCATTTCAAATCAAAGGTTAAAACTATCAAACTCTCTTACGAGATTTTGTGGTGTATGAACAACTTTCGTATCATTTGATGTGCTTAATTACCTATTATTTTTGACTACTTGAATGGGTATTAGGTATATTTAAATCATATGAAGCTCTTGGATCAAACTCATTTTCAAATCAAAGTTTAAAACTATCATAGTCTCTTACGAGATTTTGTGGTGTATGAACACCTTTCAAATCATTTGATGTGCTTAATTACCTATTCTTTTTGAATCCTTGAATAGGTATTAGGTATATTTAAATCATATGAAGCCCTTGGATCAAACTCATTTCAAATCAAAGGTTAAAACTATCATACTCTCTTACGAGATTTTGTGGTGTATGTACACCTTTCAAACCATTTGATGTGCTTAATTACCTATTATTTTTGACTCCTTGAATGGGTATTAGGTATATTTAAATCATATGAAGCCCTTGGATCAAACTCATTTTCAAATCAAAGTTTAAAACTATCATAGTCTCTTACGAGATTTTGTGGTGTATGAACACCTTTCAAATCATTTGATGTGCTTAATTACTTATTGTTTTTGACTCCTTGAATAGGTATTAGGTATATTTAAAGCATATGAAGACCTTGGATCAAACTCGTTTTAAATCTAAGGTTAAAACTATCATACTCTCTTACGAGATTTTGTGGTGTATGAACACCTTTCAAATCATTTGATGTGCTTAATTACCTATTGTTTCTTACTCCTTGAATAGGTATTAGGTATATTTAAAGCATATGAAGACCTTGGATCAAACTCGTTTCAAATCAAAGGTTAAAACTATCATACTCTCTTACGAGATTTTGTGGTGTATGAACACCATTCAAATCATTTGATGTGCTTAATTACCTATTGTTTTTGACTCCTTGAATGGGTATTAGGTATATTTAAATCAAATGAAGCCCTTGGATAAAACTCATTTTCAAATCAAAGTTTAAAACTATCATAGTCTCTTACGAGATTTTGTGGTGTATGAAAACCTTTCAAATCATTTGATGTGCTTAATTACCTTTTGTTTTGAGTCCTTGAATAGGTATTAGGTATATTTAAATCATATGAAGCCCTTGGATCAAACTCATTTTAAATCTAAGGTTAAAACTATCATAGTCACTTACGAGATTTTGTGGTGTATGAACAACTTTAAAATCATTTGATGTGCTTTATTACCTCTTGTTTTTGACTCCTTGAATAGGTATTAGGTATATGTAAAGCATACGAAGCCCTTGGATCAAACGCATTTCAAATCAAAGGTTAAAACAATCATAGTCTCTTACGAGTTTTTGTGGTGTATGACCACCTTTCAAATCATTTGATGTGCTTAATTACCTATTGTTTTTTATTCCTTTTATAGGTATAAGGTATATGTAAAGCATATGAAGCCCTTGGATCAAAGTCATTTCAAATCAAAGGTTAAAACTATCATAGTCTCTTACGAGATTTTGTGGTGTATGAACACCTTTCAAATCACTTGATGTGCTTAATTACCTATTGTTTTTGACTCATTTTATAGGTATTAGGTATATTTAAAGCATATGAAGACCTTGGATCAAACTCGTTTCAAATCAAAGGTTAAAACTATTATACTCTCTTACGAGATTTTGTGGTGTATGAACACCTTTCAAATCATTTGATGTGGTTAATTACCTATTGTATTTGACTCCTTGAATAGGTATTAGGTATATTTGAATCATATGAAGCCCTTGGATCAAACTCATTTTTAATCTAAGGTTAAAACTATCATAGTCTCTTACGAGATTTTGTGGTGTATGAACACCTTTCAAATCATTTGATGTGCTTAATTACCTATCGTTTTTGACTCCTTGAATAGGTATTAGGTATATATAAAGCATACAAAGCCCTTGGATCAAACACATTTCAAATCAAAGGTTAAAACTATCATAGTCTCTTACGAGTTTTTGTGGTGTATGACCACCTTTCAAATCATTTGATGTGCTTAATTACCTATTGTTTTTGACTCCTTGAATGGGTATTAGGTATATTTAAATCAAATGAAGCCCTTGGATAAAACTCATTTTCAAATCAAAGTTTAAAACTATCATAGTCTCTTACGAGATTTTGTGGTGTATGAAAACCTTTCAAATCATTTGATGTGCTTAATTACCTTTTGTTTTGAGTCCTTGAATAGGTATTAGGTATATTTAAATCATATGAAGCCCTTGGATCAAACTCATTTTAAATCTAAGGTTAAAACTATCATAGTCACTTACGAGATTTTGTGGTGTATGAACACCTTTAAAATCATTTGATGTGCTTTATTACCTCTTGTTTTTGACTCCTTGAATAGGTATTAGGTATATGTAAAGCATACGAAGCCCTTGGATCAAACTCATTTCAAATCAAAGGTTAAAACAATCATAGTCTCTTACGAGTTTTTGTGGTGTATGACCACCTTTCAAATCATTTGATGTGCTTAATTACCTATTGTTTTTTATTCCTTTTATAGGTATAAGGTATATGTAAAGCATATGAAGCCCTTGGATCAAAGTCATTTCAAATCAAAGGTTAAAACTATCATAGTCTCTTACGAGATTTTGTGGTGTATGAACACCTTTCAAATCACTTGATGTGCTTAATTACCTATTGTTTTTGACTCATTTTATAGGTATTAGGTATATTTAAAGCATATGAAGACCTTGGATCAAACTCGTTTCAAATCAAAGGCTAAAACTATCATACTCTCTTACGAGATTTTGTGGTGTATGAACACCTTTCAAATCATTTGATGTGGTTAATTACCTATTGTATTTGACTCCTTGAATAGGTATTAGGTATATTTGAATCATATGAAGCCCTTGGATCAAACTCATTTTAAATCTAAGGTTAAAACTATCATAGTCTCTTACGAGATTTTGTGGTGTATGAACACCTTTCAAATCATTTGATGTGCTTAATTACCTATCGTTTTTGACTCCTTGAATAGGTATTAGGTATATATAAAGCATACAAAGCCCTTGGATCAAACTCATTTCAAATCAAAGGTTAAAACTATCATAGTCTCTTACGAGTTTTTGTGGTGTATGACCACCTTTCAAATCATTTGATGTGCTTAATTACCTATTTTTTTTAATTCCTTTTATAGGTATAAGGTATATTTAAAGCATATGAAGCCCTTGGATCAAACTCATTTCAAATCAAAGGTTAAAACTATCATACTCTCTTACGAGATTTTGTGGTGTATGAACACCTTTCAAATCATTTGAATTGCTTAATTACCTATTATTTTTGACTCCTTGAATGGGTATTAGGTATATTTAAATCATATGAAGCCCTTGGATCAAACTCATTTTCAAAGCAAAGGTTAAAACTATCATAGTCTCTTACGAGATTTTGTGGTGTATGAACACCTTTCAAATCATTTGATGTGCTTAATTACCTATTGTATTTGACTCCTTGAATAGGTATTAGGTATATTTAAAGCATATGAAAACCTTGGATCAAACTCGTTTCAAATCAAAGGTTAAAACTATCATACTCTCTTACGAGATTTTGTGGTGTATGAACACCTTTCAAATCATTTGATGTGCTTAATTACCTATTGTTTTTGACTCCTTGAATAGGTATTAGGTATATTTAAATCATATGAAGCCCTTGGATCAAACTCATTTCAAATCAAAGGTTAAAACTATCATACTCTCTTACGAGATTTTGTGGTGTATGAACACCTTTCAAATCATTTGATGTGCTTAATTACCTATTGTTTTTGACTCCTTGAATAGATATTAGGTATATGTAAGCATACGAAGCCCTTGGATCAAACTCATTTCAAATCAAAGGTTAAAACTATCATAGTCTCTTACGAGTTTTTGTGGTGTATGACCACCTTTCAAATCATTTGATGTGCTTAATTACCTTTTTTTTTATTCCTTTTATAGGTATAAGGTATATTTAAAGCATATGAAGCCCTTGGATCAAACTCATTTCAAATCAAAGTTAAAACTATCATAGTCTCTTACGAGATTTTGTGGTGTATGAACATCTTTCAAATCACTTGATGTGCTTAGTTACCTATTGTTTTTGACTCATTTTATAGGTATTAGGTATATTTAAATCATATGAAGACCTTCGATCAAACTCATTTAAAATCAAAGGTTAAAACTATCATACTCTCTTACGAGATTTAGTGGTTTATGAACACCTTTCAAATAACTTGATGTGCTTAATTACCTATTGTTTTTGACTCCTTTTATAGATATTAGGTATATTTGAAGCATATGAAGACGTTGGATCAAACTCATTTCAAATCAAAGGTTAAAACTATCATACTCTCTTACGAGATTTTGTGGTGTATGAACACCTTTCAAATCATTTGATGTGCTTAATTACCTATTGTTTTTGACTCCTTGAATAGGTATTAGGTATATATAAAGCATACAAAGCCCTTGGATCAAACTCATTTCAAATCAAAGGTTAAAACTATCATAGTCTCTTACGAGTTTTTGTGGTGTATGACCACCTTTCAAATCATTTTATGTGCTTATTACCTATTTTTTTTAATTCCTTTTATAGGTATAAGGTATATGTAAAGCGTATGAAGCCCTTGGATCAAACTCATTTCAAATCAAAGGTTAAAACTATCATACTCTCTTACGAGATTTTGTGGTGTATGAACACCTTTCAAATCATTTGATGTGCTTAATTACCTATTATTTTTGACTCCTTGAATGGGTATTAGGTATATTTAAATCATATGAAGCCCTTGGATCAAACTCATTTCAAATCAAAGGTCAAAACTATCATACTCTCTTACAAGATTTTGTGGTGTATGAACACCTTTCAAATCATTTGATGTGCTTAATTACCTATTGTATTTGACTCCTTGAATAGGTATTAGGTATATTTAAAGCATATGAAAACCTTGGATCAAACTCGTTTCAAATCAAAGGTTAAAACTATCATACTCTCTTACGAGATTTTGTGGTGTATGAACACCTTTCAAATCATTTGATGTGCTTAATTACCTAATATTTTTGACTCCTTGAATGGGTATTAGGTATATTTAAATGATATGAAGCCCTTGGATCAAACTCATTTTCAAAACAAAGGTTAAAACTATCATAGTCTCTTACGAGTTTTTGTGGTGTATGAACACCTTTCAAATCATTTGATGTGATTAAGTACCTATTATTTTTTACTCCTTGAATGGGTATTAGGAATATTTAAATCAAAAGAAGCCCTTGGATCAAACTCATTTTCAAATAAAAGTTTAAAACTATCATAGTCACTTACGAGATTTTGTGGAGTATGAACACCTTTCAAATAATTTGATGTGCTTAATTACCTATTGTTTTTGACTACTTGAATAGGTATTAGGTATATGTAAAGCATACGAAGCCCTTGGATCAAACTCATTTCAAATCAAAGGTTAAAACTATCATAGTCTCTTACGAGATTTTGTGGTGTATGAACACCTTTCAAATCATTTGATGTGCTTAATTACTTATTGTTTTTGACTCCTTGAATAGGTATTAGGTATATTTAAAGCATATGAAGACCTTGGATCAAACTCGTTTTAAATCTAAGGTTAAAACTATCATACTCTCTTACGAGATTTTGTGGTGTATGAACACCTTTCAAATCATTTGATGTGCTTAATTACCTATTGTTTTTGACTCCTTGAATAGGTATTAGGTATATTTAAAGCATATGAAGACCTTGGATCAAACTCGTTTCAAATCAAAGGTTAAAACTATCATACTCTCTTACGAGATTTTGTGGTGTATGAACACCTTTCAAATCATTTGATGTGCTTAATTACCTATTGTTTTTGACTCTTTGAATAGGTATTAGGTATATTTAAATCATATGAAGCCCTTTGATCAAACTCATTTTAAATCTAAGGTTAAAACTATCATAGTCTCTTACGAGATTTTGTGGTGTATGAACACCTTTCAAATCATTTGATGTGCTTAATTACCTATTGTTTTTGATTCCTTGAATAGGTATTAGGTATATATAAAGCATACAAAGCCCTTGGATCAAACTCATTACAAATCAAAGGTTAAAACTATCATAGTCTCTTACGAGTTTTTGTGGTGTATGACCACCTTTCAAATCATTTGATGTGCTTAATTACCTATTTTTTTTAATTCCTTTTATAGGTATAAGTTATATGTAAAGCTTATGAAGCCCTTGGATCAAACTCATTTCAAATCAAAGGTTAAAACTATCATACTCTCTTACGAGATTTTGTGGTGTATTAACACCTTTCAAATCATTTGATGTGCTTAATTACCTATTATTTTTTACTCCTTGAATGGGTATTAGGTATATTTAAATCATATGAAGCCCTTGGATCAAACTCATTTCAAATCAAAGGTTAAAACTATCATACTCTCTTACGAGATTTTGTGGTGTATGAACACCTTTCAAATCATTTGATGTGCTTAATTACCTATTGTATTTGACTCCTTGAATAGGTATTAGGTATATTTAAAGCATATGAAAACCTTGGATCAAACTCGTTTCAAATCAAAGGTTAAAACTATCATACTCTCTTACGAGATTTTGTGGTGTATGAACACCTTTCAAATCATTTGATGTGCTTAAGTACCTATTATTTTTTACTCCTTGAATTGGTATTAGGTATATTTAAATCAAATGAAGCCCTTGTATCAAACTCATTTTCAAATCAAAGTTTAAAACTATCATAGTCTCTTACGAGATTTTGTGGTGTATGAACACCTTTCAAATCATTTGATGTGCTTAATTACCTATTGTTTTTGACTCCTTGAATAGGTATTAGGTATATTTAAATCATATGAAGTCCTTGGATCAAACTCATTTAAAATACAAGGTTAAAACCATCATAGTCTCTTACGAGTTTTTGTCGTGTATGAACACCTTTCAAATCATTGGATGTGCTTAATTACCTATTGTTTTTGACTCCTTGAATAGGTATTAGGTATATGTAAAGCATATGAAGCCCTTGGATCAAACTCATTTCAAATCAAAGGTTAAAACTATCATAGTCTCTTACGAGATTTTGTGGTGTATGAACACCTTTCAAATCACTTGATGTGCTTAATTACCTATTGTTTTTAACTCATTTTATAGGTATTAGGTATATTTAAAGCATATGAAGACCTTGGATCAAACTCATTCCAAATCAAAGGTTACAACTATCATACTCTCTTACGAGATTTAGTGGTTTATGAACACCTTTCAAATCACTTGATGTGCTAAATTACCTATTGTTTTTTACTCTTTTATAGGTATTAGGTATATTAAAAGCATATGAAGACCTTGGATCAAACTCATTTCAAATCAAAGGTTAAAACTATCATACTCTCTTACGAGATTTAGTGGTTAATGAACACCTTTAAAATCACTTGATGTGCTTAATTACCTATTGTTTTTGACTCATTTTATAGGTATTAGGTATATTTAAAGCATATGAAGACCTTGGATCAAACTCATTTCAAATCAAAGGTTAAAACTATCATACTCTCTTACGAGATTTTGTGGTGTATGTACACCTTTCAAATCATTTGATGTGCTTAATTACCTATTATTTTTGACTCCTTGAATGGGTATTCGGTATATTTAAATCATATGAAGCCCTTGGATCAAACTCATTTTCAAATCAAAGTTTAAAACTATCATAGTCTCTTACGAGATTTTGTGGTGTATGAACACCTTTCAAATCATTTGATGTTCTTAATTACCTATTGTTTTTTACTACTTGAATAGGTATTAGGTATATTTAAAGCATATGAAGACCTTGGATCAAACTCGTTTCAAATCAAAGGTTAAAACTATCATACTCTCTTACGAGATTTTGTGGTGTAGGAACACCTTTCAAATCATTTGATGTGCTTAATTACGTATTGTTTTTGACTCCTTGAATAGGTATTAGGTATATTTAAATCATATGAAGCCCTTGGATCAAACTCATTTTAAATCTAAGGTTAAAACTATCATAGTCTCTTACGAGATTTTGTGGTGTATGAACACCTTTCAAATCATTTGATGTGCTTAATTACCTATTGTTTTTGACTCCTTGAAAAGGTATTAGGTATATGTAAGCATACGAAGCCCTTGGATCAAACTCATTTCAAATCAAAGGTTAAAACTATCATAGTCTCTTACGAGTTTTTGTGGTGTATGACCACCTTTCAAATCATTTGATGTGCTTAATTACCTATTGTTTTTTTACTACTTGAATTGGTATTAGGTATATTTAAAGCATATGAAGACCTTGGATCAAACTCGTTTCAAATCAAAGGTTAAAACTATCATACTAACTTACGAGATTTTGTGGTGTAGGAACACCTTTCAAATCATTTGATGTGCTTAATTATGTATTGTTTTTGACTCCTTGAATAGGTATTAGGTATATTTAAATCATATGAAGCCCTTGGATCAAACTCATTTTAAATCTAAGGTTAAAACTATCATAGTCTCTTACGAGATTTTGTGGTGTATGAACACCTTTCAAATCATTTGATGTGCTTAATTACCTATTGTTTTTGACTCCTTGAAAAGGTATTAGGTATATGTAAGCATACGAAGCCCTTGGATCAAACTCATTTCAAATCAAAGGTTAAAACTATCATAGTCTCGTACTAGTTTTTGTGGTGTATGAACACCTTTCAAATCATTTGATGTGCTTAATTACCTATTGTTTTTGACTAATTGAATTGGTATTAGGTATATTTAAATCATATGAAGCCCTTTGATCAAACTCATTTTAAATCTAAGGTTAAAACTATCATAGTCTCTTACGAGATTTTGTGGTGTATGAACACCTTTCAAATCATTTGATGTGCTTAATTACCTATTGTTTTTGATTCCTTGAATAGGTATTAGGTATATATAAAGCATACAAAGCCCTTGGATCAAACTCATTACAAATCAAAGGTTAAAACTATCATAGTCTCTTACGAGTTTTTGTGGTGTATGACCACCTTTCAAATCATTTGATGTGCTTAATTACCTATTTTTTTTAATTCCTTTTATAGGTATAAGTTATATGTAAAGCTTATGAAGCCCTTGGATCAAACTCATTTCAAATCAAAGGTTAAAACTATCATACTCTCTTACGAGATTTTGTGGTGTATTAACACCTTTCAAATCATTTGATGTGCTTAATTACCTATTATTTTTTACTCCTTGAATGGGTATTAGGTATATTTAAATCATATGAAGCCCTTGGATCAAACTCATTTCAAATCAAAGGTTAAAACTATCATACTCTCTTACGAGATTTTGTGGTGTATGAACACCTTTCAAATCATTTGATGTGCTTAATTACCTATTGTATTTGACTCCTTGAATAGGTATTAGGTATATTTAAAGCATATGAAAACCTTGGATCAAACTCGTTTCAAATCAAAGGTTAAAACTATCATACTCTCTTACGAGATTTTGTGGTGTATGAACACCTTTCAAATCATTTGATGTGCTTAAGTACCTATTATTTTTTACTCCTTGAATTGGTATTAGGTATATTTAAATCAAATGAAGCCCTTGTATCAAACTCATTTTCAAATCAAAGTTTAAAACTATCATAGTCTCTTACGAGATTTTGTGGTGTATGAACACCTTTCAAATCATTTGATGTGCTTAATTACCTATTGTTTTTGACTCCTTGAATAGGTATTAGGTATATTTAAATCATATGAAGTCCTTGGATCAAACTCATTTAAAATACAAGGTTAAAACCATCATAGTCTCTTACGAGTTTTTGTCGTGTATGAACACCTTTCAAATCATTTGATGTGCTTAATTACCTATTGTTTTTGACTCCTTGAATAGGTATTAGGTATATTTAAAGCATATGAAGCCCTTGGATCAAACTCATTTCAAATCAAAGGTTAAAACTATCATAGTCTCTTACGAGATTTTGTGGTGTATGAACACCTTTCAAATCACTTGATGTGCTTAATTACCTATTGTTTTTAACTCATTTTATAGGTATTAGGTATATTTAAAGCATATGAAGACCTTGGATCAAACTCATTCCAAATCAAAGGTTACAACTATCATACTCTCTTACGAGATTTAGTGGTTTATGAACACCTTTCAAATCACTTGATGTGCTAAATTACCTATTGTTTTTTACTCTTTTATAGGTATTCGGTATATTTAAATCATATGAAGACCTTGGATCAAACTCATTTCAAATCAAAGGTTAAAACTATCATACTCTCTTACGAGATTTAGTGGTTAATGAACACCTTTAAAATCACTTGATGTGCTTAATTACCTATTGTTTTTGACTCATTTTATAGGTATTAGGTATATTTAAAGCATATGAAGACCTTGGATCAAACTCATTTCAAATCAAAGGTTAAAACTATCATACTCTCTTACGAGATTTTGTGGTGTATGTACACCTTTCAAATCATTTGATGTGCTTAATTACCTATTATTTTTGACTCCTTGAATGGGTATTCGGTATATTTAAATCATATGAAGCCCTTGGATCAAACTCATTTTCAAATCAAAGTTTAAAACTATCATAGTCTCTTACGAGATTTTGTGGTGTATGAACACCTTTCAAATCATTTGATGTTCTTAATTACCTATTGTTTTTTACTACTTGAATAGGTATTAGGTATATTTAAAGCATATGAAGACCTTGGATCAAACTCGTTTCAAATCAAAGGTTAAAACTATCATACTCACTTACGAGATTTTGTGGTGTAGGAACACCTTTCAAATCATTTGATGTGCTTAATTACGTATTGTTTTTGACTCCTTGAATAGGTATTAGGTATATTTAAATCATATGAAGCCCTTGGATCAAACTCATTTTAAATCTAAGGTTAAAACTATCATAGTCTCTTACGAGATTTTGTGGTGTATGAACACCTTTCAAATCATTTGATGTGCTTAATTACCTATTGTTTTTGACTCCTTGAAAAGGTATTAGGTATATGTAAGCATACGAAGCCCTTGGATCAAACTCATTTCAAATCAAAGGTTAAAACTATCATAGTCTCTTACGAGTTTTTGTGGTGTATGACCACCTTTCAAATCATTTGATGTGCTTAATTACCTATTGTTTTTTTACTACTTGAATAGGTATTAGGTATATTTAAAGCATATGAAGACCTTGGATCAAACTCGTTTCAAATCAAAGGTTAAAACTATCATACTAACTTACGAGATTTTGTGGTGTAGGAACACCTTTCAAATCATTTGATGTGCTTAATTACGTATTGTTTTTGACTCCTTGAATAGGTATTTGGTATATTTAAATCATATGAAGCCCTTGGATCAAACTCATTTTAAATCTAAGGTTAAAACTATCATAGTCTCTTACGAGATTTTGTGGTGTATGAACAACTTTCAAATCATTTGATGTGCTTAATTACCTATTGTTTTTGACTCCTTGAAAAGGTATTAGGTATATGTAAGCATACGAAGCCCTTGGATCAAACTCATTTCAAATCAAAGGTTAAAACTATCATAGTCTCTTACTAGTTTTTGTGGTGTATGAACACCTTTCAAATCATTTGATGTGCTTAATTACCTATTGTTTTTGACTACTTGAATTGGTATTAGGTATATTTAAAGCATATGAAGACCTTGGATCAAACTCGTTTCAAATCAAAGGTTAGAACTATCATACTCTCTTACGAGATTTTGTGGTGTATGAACACCTTTTAAATCATTTGATGTGCTTAATTACGTATTGTTTTTGACTCCTTGAATAGGTATTAGGTATATTTAAATCATATGAAGCCCTTGGATCAAACTCATTTTAAATCTAAGGTTAAAACTATCATAGTCTCTTACGAGATTTTGTGGTGTATGAACACCTTTCAAATCATTTGATGTGCTTAATTACCTATTGTTTTTGACTCCTTGAATAGGTATTAGGTATATGTAAGCATACGAAGCCCTTGGATCAAACTCATTTCAAATCAAAGGTTAAAACTATCATAGTCTCTTACTAGTTTTTGTGGTGTATGACCACCTTTCAAATCATTTGATGTGCTTAATTACCTTTTTTTTATTCCTTTTATAGGTATAAGGTATATTTAAAGCATATGAAGCCCTTGGATCAAACTCATTTCAAATCAAAGGTTAAAACTATCATAGTCTCTTACGAGATTTTGTGGTGTATGAACACCTTTCAAATCACTTGATGTGCTTAATTACCTATTGTTTTTGACTCATTTTATAGGTATAAGGTATATGTAAAGCATATGAAGCCCTTGGATCAAACTCATTTCAAATCAAAGGTTATTACTATCATAGTCTCTTACGAGATTTTGTGGTGTATGAACACCTTTCAAATCACTTGATGTGCTTAATTACCTATTGTTTTTGACTCATTTTATAGGTATTAGGTATATTTAAATCATATGAAGACCTTGGATCAAACTCATTTCAAATCAAAGGTTAAAACTATCATACTCTCTTACGAGATTTTGTGGTTTATGAACACCTTTCAAATCACTTGATGTGCTTAATTACCTATTGTTTTTGACTCCTTTTATAGGTATTAGGTATATTTGAAGAATATTAAGACCTTGGATCAAACTCATTTCAAATCAAAGGTTAAAACTATCATAGTCTCTTACGAGATTTTGTGGTGTATGAACACCTTTCAAATCATTTGATGTGCTTAATTACCTATTGTTTTTTACTACTTGAATAGGTATTAGGTATATTTAAAGCATATGAAGACCTTGGATCAAACTCGTTTTAAATCAAAGGTTAGAACTATCATACTCTCTTACGAGATTTTGTGGTGTAGGAACACCTTTCAAATCATTTGATGTGCTTAATTACGTATTGTTTTTGACTCCTTGAATAGGTATTAGGTATATTTAAATCATATGAAGCCCTTGGATCAAACTCATTTTAAATCTAAGGTTAAAACTATCATAGTCTCTTACGAGATTTTGTGGTGTATGAACACCTTTCAAATCATTTGATGTCCTTAATTACATATTGTTTTTGACTCCTTGAATAGGTATTAGGTATATGTAAGCATACGAAGCCCTTGGATCAAACTCATTTCAAATCAAAGGTTAAAACTATCATAGTCTCTTACGAGTTTTTGTGGTGTATGACCACCTTTCAAATCATTTGATGTGCTTAATTACCTATTTTTTTATTCCTTTTATAGGTATAAGGTATATTTAAAGCATATGAAGCCCTTGGATCAAACTCATTTCAAATCAAAGGTTAAAACTATCATAGTCTCTTACGAGATTTTGTGGTGTATGAACACCTTTCAAATCACTTGATGTGCTTAATTACCTATTGTTTTTGACTCATTTTATATGTATTAGGTATATTTAAATCATATGAAGACCTTGGATCAAACTCATTTTCAAATCAAAGGTTAACACTATCATACTCTCTTACGAGATTTAGTGGTTTATGAACACCTTTCAAATCACTTGATGTGCTTAATTACCTATTGTTTTTGACTCCTTTTATAGGTATTAGGTATATTTAAAGCATATGAATACCTTGGATCAAACTCATTTCAAATCAAAGGTTAAAACTATCATAGTCTCTTACGAGATTTTGTGGTGTATGAACACCTTTCAAATCATTTGATGTGCATAATTACCTATTATTTTTGACTCCTTGAATGGGTATTAGGTATATTTAAATCAGATGAAGCCCTTGGATCAAACTCATTTTCAAAACAAAGGTTAAAACTATCATAGTCTCTTACGAGATTTTGTGGTGTATGAACACCTGTCAAATCATTTGATGTGCTTAATTACCTATTGTTTTTGACTCCTTGAATAGGTAATAAGTATATTTAAAGCATATGAAGACCTTAGATCAAACTCGTTTCAAATCAAAGGTTAAAACTATCATACTCTCTTACGAGATATTGTGGTGTATGAACACCTTTAAAATCATTTGATGTGCTTAATTACCTATTATTTTTGACTCCTTGAATAGGTATTAGGTATATTTGAATCATATGAAGCCCTTGGATCAAACTCATTTTAAATCTAAGGTTAAAACTAGCATAGTCTCTTACGAGATTTTGTGTTGTATGAACTCCTTTTAAATCATTTGATGTGCTTAATTATCTATTGTCTTTGACTCCTTGAATAGGTATTAGGTATATATAAAGCATACAAAGCCCTTGGATCAAACTCATTTCAAATCAAAGGTTAAAACTATCATAGTCTCTTACGAGATTTTGTGGTGTATGAACACCTTTCAAATCATTTGATGTGCTTAAGTACCTATTATTTTTTACTCCTTGAATGGGTATTAGGTATATTTAAATCAAATGAAGCCCTTGGATCAAACTCATTTTCAAATCAAAGTTTAAAACTATCATAGTCTCTTACGAGATTTTGTGGTGTATGAACACCTTTCAAATCATTTGATGTGCTTAATTACCTATTGTTTTTGACTCCTTGAATAGGTATTAGGTATATTTAGATCATATGAAGTCCTTAAATCAAACTCATTTCAAATACAAGGTTAAAACCATCATAGTCTCTTATGAGTTTTTGTGGTGTATGACCACCTTTCAAATAATTTGATGTGCTTAATTACCTTTTGTTTTGAGTCCTTGAATAGGTATTAGGTATATTTAAATCATATGAAGCCCTTGGATCAAACTCATTTTAAATCTAAGGTTAAAACTATCATAGTCACTTACGAGATTTTGTGGTGTATGAACACCTTTCAAATCATTTGATGTGCTTAATTACCTATTGTTTTTGACTCCTTGAATAGGTATTAGGTATATGTAAAGCATACGAAGCCCTTGGATCAAACTCATTTCAAATCAAAGGTTAAAACTATCATAGTCTCTTACGAGTTTTTGTGGTGTATGACCACCTTTCCAATCATTTGATGCGCTTAATTACCTATTGGTTTTTATTCCTTTTATAGGTATAAGGTATATGTAAAGCATATGAAGCCCTTGGATCAAACTCATTTCAAATCAAAGGTTATTACTATCATAGTCTCTTACGAGATTTTGTGGTGTATGAACACCTTTCAAATCACTTGATGTGCTTAATTACCTATTGTTTTTGACTCATTTTATAGGTATTAGGTATATTTAAATCATATGAAGACCTTGGATCAAACTCATTTCAAATCAAAGGTTAAAACTATCATACTCTCTTACGAGATTTTGTGGTTTATGAACACCTTTCAAATCACTTGATGTGCTTAATTACCTATTGTTTTTGACTCCTTTTATAGGTATTAGGTATATTTAAAGAATATTAAGACCTTGGATCAAACTCATTTCAAATCAAAGGTTAAAACTATCATAGTCTCTTACGAGATTTTGTTGTGTATGAACACCTTTCAAATCATTTGATGTGCTTAATTACCTATTGTTTTTGACTACTTGAATAGGTATTAGGTATATTTAAAGCATATGAAGACCTTGGATCAAACTCGTTTCAAATCAAAGGTTAGAACTATCATACTCTCTTACGAGATTTTGTGGTGTATGAACACCTTTCAAATCATTTGATGTGCTTAATTACGTATTGTTTTTGACTCCTTGAATAGGTATTAGGTATATTTAAATCATATGAAGCCCTTGGATCAAACTCATTTTAAATCTAAGGTTAAAACTATCATAGTCTCTTACGAGATTTTGTGGTGTATGAACACCTTTCAAATCATTTGATGTGCTTAATTACCTATTGTTTTTGACTCCTTGAATAGGTATTAGGTATATGTAAGCATACGAAGCCCTTGGATCAAACTCATTTCAAATCAAAGGTTAAAACTATCATAGTCTCTTACTAGTTTTTGTGGTGTATGACCACCTTTCAAATCATTTGATGTGCTTAATTACCTTTTTTTTTTGATTCCTTTTATAGGTATAAGGTATATGTAAAGCATATGAAGCCCTTGGATCAAACTCATTTAAAATCAAAGGTTAAAACTAACATAGTCTCTTACGAGATTTTGTGGTGTAAGAACACCTTTCAAATCACTTGATGTGCTTAATTACCTATTGTCTTTGACTCATTTTATAGGTATTAGGTATATTTAAATCATATGAAGTCCTTGGATCAAACTCATTTCAAATCAAAGGTTAAAACTATCATACTCTCTTACGAGATTTAGTGGTTTATGAACACCTTTCAAATCACTTGATGTGCTTAATTACCTATTGTTTTTGACTCCTTTTATAGATATCAGGTATATTTGAAGCATATGAAGACCTTGGATCAAAATCATTTCAAATCAAAGGTTAAAACTAACATACTCTCATACGAGATTTTGTGGTGTATGAACAACTTTCGTATCATTTGATGTGCTTAATTACCTATTATTTTTGACTCCTTGAATGGGTAATAGGTATATTTATATCATATGAAGCCGTTGGATCAAACTCATTTTCAAATCAAAGTTTAAAACATATCATAGTCTCTTACGAGATTTTGTGGTGTATGAACACCTTTCAAATCATTTGATGTGCTTAATTACCTATTATTTTTGACTCTTGAATAGGTATTAGGTATATTTAAAGCATATGAAGACCTTGGATCAAACTCGTTTCAAATATAAGGTTAGAACTATCATACTCTCTTACGAGATTTTGTGGTGTATGAACACCTTTCAAATCATTTGATGTGCTTAATTACGTATTGTTTTTGACTCCTTGAATAGGTATTAGGTATATTTAAATCATATGAAGCCCTTGGATCAAACTCATTTTAAATCTAAGGTTAAAACTATCATAGTCTCTTACGAGATTTTGTGGTGTATGAACACCTTTCAAATCATTTGATGTCCTTAATTACCTATTGTTTTTGACTCCTTGAATAGGTATTAGGTATATGTAAGCATACGAAGCCCTTGGATCAAACTCATTTCAAATCAAAGGTTAAAACTATCATAGTCTCTTACGAGTTTTTGTGGTGTATGACCACCTTTCAAATCATTTGATGTGCTTAATTACCTATTGTTTTTGACTCATTTTATAGGTATTAGGTATATTTAAATCATATGAAGACCTTGGATCAAACTCATTTCAAATCAAAGGTTAAAACTATCATACTCTCTTACGAGATCTAGTGGTTTATGAACACCTTTCAAATCACTTGATGTTCTTAATTACCTATTGTTTTTGACTCCTTTTATAGGTATTAGGTATATTTAAAGCATATGAAGACCTTGGATCAAACTCATTTCAAATCAAAGGTTAAAACTATCATACTCTCTTACGAGATTTAGTGGTTTTGAACACCTTTCAAATCACTTGATGTGCTTAATGACCTATTGTTTTTGACTCCTTTTATAGGTATTAGGTATATTTAAAGCATATGAAGACCTTGGATCAAACTCATTTCAAATCAAAGGTTAAAACTATCATAGTCTCTTACGAGATTTTGTGGTGTATGAACACCTTTTAAATCATTTGATGTGCTTAATTACCTATTATTTTTGACTCCTTGAATGGGTATTAGGTATATTTAAATCATATGAAGCCCTTGGATCAAACTCATTGTCAAAACAAAGGTTAAAACTATCATAGTCTCTTACGAGATTTTGTGGTGTATGAACACCTTTCAAATCACTTGATGTGCTTAATTACCTATTGTTTTTGACTCATTTTATAGGTATTAGGAATATTTAAATCATACGAAGACCTTGGATCAAACTCATTTCAAATCAAAGGTTAAAACTATCATACTCTCTTACGAGATTTAGTGGTTTATGAACACCTTTCAAATCATTTGAAGTGGTTAATTACCTATTGTTTTTGACTCCTTGAATAGGTATTAGGTATATTTGAATGATATGAAGCCCTTGGATCAAACTCATTTTAAATCTAAGGTTAAAACTATCATAGTCTCTTACGAGATTTTGTCGTGTATGAACACCTTTCAAATCATTTGATGTGGTTAATTACCTATTGTTTTTGACTCCTTGAATAGGTATTAGGTATATCTAAAGCATACAAAGCCCTTGGATCAAACTCATTTAAAATCAAAGGTTAAAACTATCATAGTCTCTTACGAGATTTTGTGGTGTAAGAACACCTTTCAAATCACTTGATGTGCTTAATTACCTATTGTCTTTGACTCATTTTATAGGTATTAGGTATATTTAAATCATATGAAGTCCTTGGATCAAACTCATTTCAAATCAAAGGTTAAAACTATCATACTCTCTTACGAGATTTAGTGGTTTATGAACACCTTTCAAATCACTTGATGTGCTTAATTACCTATTGTTTTTGACTCCTTTTATAGATATCAGGTATATTTGAAGCATATGAAGACCTTGGATCAAAATCATTTCAAATCAAAGGTTAAAACTAACATACTCTCTTACGAGATTTTGTGGTGTATGAACAACTTTCGTATCATTTGATGTGCTTAATTACCTATTATTTTTGACTCCTTGAATGGGTAATAGGTATATTTATATCATATGAAGTCGTTGGATCAAACTCATTTTCAAATCAAAGTTTAAAACTATCATAGTCTCTTACGAGATTTTGTGGTGTATGAACACCTTTCAAATCATTTGATGTGCTTAATTACCTATTATTTTTGACTCTTGAATAGGTATTAGGTATATTTAAAGCATATGAAGACCTTGGATCAAACTCGTTTCAAATATAAGGTTAGAACTATCATACTCTCTTACGAGATTTTGTGGTGTATGAACACCTTTCAAATCATTTGATGTGCTTAATTACGTATTGTTTTTGACTCCTTGAATAGGTATTAGGTATATTTAAATCATATGAAGCCCTTGGATCAAACTCATTTTAAATCTAAGGTTAAAACTATCATAGTCTCTTACGAGATTTTGTGGTGTATGAACACCTTTCAAATCATTTGATGTCCTTAATTACCTATTGTTTTTGACTCCTTGAATAGGTATTAGGTATATGTAAGCATACGAAGCCCTTGGATCAAACTCATTTCAAATCAAAGGTTAAAACTATCATAGTCTCTTACGAGTTTTTGTGGTGTATGACCACCTTTCAAATCATTTGATGTGCTTAATTACCTATTGTTTTTGACTCATTTTATAGGTATTAGGTATATTTAAATCATATGAAGACCTTGGATCAAACTCATTTCAAATCAAAGGTTAAAACTATCATACTCTCTTACGAGATCTAGTGGTTTATGAACACCTTTCAAATCACTTGATGTTCTTAATTACCTATTGTTTTTGACTCCTTTTATAGGTATTAGGTATATTTAAAGCATATGAAGACCTTGGATCAAACTCATTTCAAATCAAAGGTTAAAACTATCATACTCTCTTACGAGATTTAGTGGTTTTGAACACCTTTCAAATCACTTGATGTGCTTAATGACCTATTGTTTTTGACTCCTTTTATAGGTATTAGGTATATTTAAAGCATATGAAGACCTTGGATCAAACTCATTTCAAATCAAAGGTTAAAACTATCATAGTCTCTTACGAGATTTTGTGGTGTATGAACACCTTTTAAATCATTTGATGTGCTTAATTACCTATTATTTTTGACTCCTTGAATGGGTATTAGGTATATTTAAATCATATGAAGCCCTTGGATCAAACTCATTGTCAAAACAAAGGTTAAAACTATCATAGTCTCTTACGAGATTTTGTGGTGTATGAACACCTTTCAAATCACTTGATGTGCTTAATTACCTATTGTTTTTGACTCATTTTATAGGTATTAGGAATATTTAAATCATACGAAGACCTTGGATCAAACTCATTTCAAATCAAAGGTTAAAACTATCATACTCTCTTACGAGATTTAGTGGTTTATGAACACCTTTCAAATCATTTGAAGTGGTTAATTACCTATTGTTTTTGGTTCCTTGAATAGGTATTAGGTATATTTGAATGATATGAAGCCCTTGGATCAAACTCATTTTAAATCTAAGGTTAAAACTATCATAGTCTCTTACGAGATTTTGTCGTGTATGAACACCTTTCAAATCATTTGATGTGGTTAATTACCTATTGTTTTTGACTCCTTGAATAGGTATTAGGTATATCTAAAGCATACAAAGCCCTTGGATCAAACTAATTTAAATCAAAGGTTAAAACTATCATAGTCTCTTACGAGTTTTTGTGGTGTATGACCACCTTTCAAATCATTGGATGTGCTTAATTACCTATTTTTTTATTCCTTTTATAGGTATAAGGTATATGTAAAGCATATGAAG
The DNA here is from genome assembly GCA_947645195.1 of Patellifolia procumbens. Classification (NCBI taxonomy): domain Eukaryota; kingdom Viridiplantae; phylum Streptophyta; class Magnoliopsida; order Caryophyllales; family Amaranthaceae; genus Patellifolia; species Patellifolia procumbens. The sequence goes on along the minus strand of CANSGD010000275.1, from coordinate 195,007 downwards.
CCCTTGGATCAAACTCATTTCAAATCAAAGGTTAAATCTATAATAGTCTCTTACGAGATTTTGTGTTGTATGAACACCTTTCAAATCACTTGATGTGCTTAATTACCTATTGGTTTTGACTCATTTTATAGGTATTAGGAATATTTAAATCATATGAAGACCTTGGATCAAACTCATTTCAAATCAAAGGTTAAAACTATCATACTCTCTTACGAGATTTAGTGGTTTATGAACACCTTTCAAATCACTTGATGTGCTTAATTACCTATTGTTTTTGACTCCTTTTATAGATATTAGGTATATTTGAAGCATATGAAGACCTTGGATCAAAATCATTTCAAATCAAAGGTTAAAACTATCATACTCTCTTACGAGATTTTGTGGTGTATGAACACCTTTCAAATCATTTGATGTGCTTAATTACCTATTGTTTTTGACTCCTTGAATAGGTATTAGGTATATGTAAGCATACGAAGCCCTTGGATCAAAGTCATTTCAAATCAAAGGTTAAAACTATCATAGTCTCTTACGAGTTTTTGTGGTGTATGACCACCTTTCAAATAATTTGATGTGCTTAATTACCTATTTTTTTATTCCTTTTATAGGTATAAGGTATCTTTAAAGCATATGAAGCCCTTGGATCAAACTCATTTCAAATCAAAGGTTAAAACTATAATAGTCTCTTACGAGATTTTGTGGTGTATGAACACCTTTCAAATCACTTGATGTGCTTAATTACCTATTGTATTATGACTCATTTTATAGGTATTAGGTATATTTAAATCAGATCAAGACCTTGGATCAAACTCATATCAAATCAAAGGTTAAAACTATCATACTCTGTTACGAGATTTAGTGGTTTATGAACACGTTTCAAATACCTTTACGTGCTTAATTACCTATTGTTTTTGACTCCTTTTATAGATATTAGGTATATTTGAAGCATGTGAAGACCTTGGATCAAAATCATTTCAAATCAAAGGTTAAAACTATCATACTCTCTTACGAGATTTTGTGGTGTATGAACAACTTTCGTATCATTTTATGTGCTTTATTACCTATTATTTTTTACTCCTTGATTTGGTATTAGGTATATTTATATCATATGAAGCCCTTGGATCAAACTCATTTTCAAATCAAAGTTTAAAACTATCATAGTCTCTTACGAGATTTTGTGGTGTATGAACACCTTTCAAATAATTTGATGTGCTTAATTACCTATTGTTTTTGACTACTTGAATAGGTATTAGGTATATTTAAAGCATATGAAGACCTTGGATCAAACTCGTTTCAAATCAAAGGTTAAAACTATCATACTCTCTTACGAGATTTTGTGGTGTATGAACACCTTTCAAATCACTTGATGTGCTTAATTACGTATTGTTTTTGACTCCTTGAATAGGTATTAGGTATATTTAAATCATATGAAGCCCTTGGATCAAACTCATTTTAAATCTAAGGTTAAAACTATCATAGTCTCCTACGAGATTTTGTGGTGTATGAACACCTTTCAAATCATTTGATGTGCTTAATTACCTATTATATTTGACTCCTTGAATAGGTATTAGGTATATGTAAGCATACGAAGCCCTTGGATCAAACTAATTTCAAATCAAAGGTTAAAACTATCATAGTCTCTTACGAGATTTTGTGGTGTATGAACACCTTTCAAATCATTTGATGTGCTTAATTACCTATTATTTTTGACTCCTTGAATAGGTATTAGGTATATGTAAGCATACGAAGCCCTTGGATCAAACTCATTTCAAATCAAAGGTCAAAACTATCATAGTCTCTTACGAGTTTTTGTGGTGTATGAACACCTTTCAAATCATTTGATGTGCTTAATTACCTATTTTTTTTATTCCTTTTATAGGTATTAGGTATATTTAAATCATATGAAGACCTTGGATCAAACTCATTTCAAATCAAAGGTTAAAACTATCATACTCTCTTACGAGATCTAGTGGTTTATGAACACCTTTCAAATCACTTGATGTGCTTAATTACCTATTGTTTTTGACTCATTTTATAGGTATTAGGTATATTTAAATCATATGAAGACCTTGGATCAAACTCATTTCAAATCAAAGGTTAAAACTATCATACTCTCTTACGAGATTTAGTGGTTTATGAACACCTTTCAAATCACTTGATGTGCTTAATTACCTATTGTTTTTGACTCCTTTTATAGATATTAGGTATATTTGAAGCATATGAAGACCTTGGATCAAAATCATTTCAAATCAAAGGTTAAAACTATCATACTCTCTTACGAGATTTTGTGGTGTATGAACACCTTTCAAATCATTTGATGTGCTTAATTACCTATTGTTTTTGACTCCTTGAATAGGTATTAGGTATATGTAAGCATACGAAGCCCTTGGATCAAAGTCATTTCAAATCAAAGGTTAAAACTATCATAGTCTCTTACGAGTTTTTGTGGTGTATGACCACCTTTCAAATAATTTGATGTGCTTAATTACCTATTTTTTTATTCCTTTTATAGGTATAAGGTATCTTTAAAGCATATGAAGCCCTTGGATCAAACTCATTTCAAATCAAAGGTTAAAACTATAATAGTCTCTTACGAGATTTTGTGGTGTATGAACACCTTTCAAATCACTTGATGTGCTTAATTACCTATTGTATTTGACTCATTTTATAGGTATTAGGCATATTTAAATCAGATCAAGACCTTGGATCAAACTCATATCAAATCAAAGGTTAAAACTATCATACTCTGTTATGAGATTTAGTGGTTTATGAACACGTTTCAAATACCTTTACGTGCTTAATTACCTATTGTTTTTGACTCCTTTTATAGATATTAGGTATATTTGAAGCATGTGAAGACCTTGGATCAAAATCATTTCAAATCAAAGGTTAAAACTATCATACTCTCTTACGAGATTTTGTGGTGTATGAAAACCTTTCGTATCATTTGATGTGCTTTATTACCTATTATTTTTTACTCCTTGATTTGGTATTAGGTATATTTATATCATATGAAGCCCTCGGATCAAACTCATTTTCAAATCAAAGTTTAAAACTATCATAGTCTCTTACGAGATTTTGTGGTGTATGAACACCTTTCAAATAATTTGATGTGCTTAATTACCTATTGTTTTTGACTACTTGAATAGGTATTAGGTATATTTAAAGCATATGAAGACCTTGGATCAAACTCGTTTCAAATCAAAGGTTAAAACTATCATACTCTCTTACGAGATTTTGTGGTGTATGAACACCTTTCAAATCACTTGATGTGCTTAATTACGTATTGTTTTTGACTCCTTGAATAGGTATTAGGTATATTTAAATCATATGAAGCCCTTGGATCAAACTCATTTTAAATCTAAGGTTAAAACTATCATAGTCTCCTACGAGATTTTGTGGTGTATGAACACCTTTCAAATCATTTGATGTGCTTAATTACCTATTATTTTTGACTCCTTGAATAGGTATTAGGTATATGTAAGCATAAGAAGCCCTTGGATCAAACTAATTTCAAATCAAAGGTTAAAACTATCATAGTCTCTTACGAGATTTTGTGGTGTATGAACACCTTTCAAATCATTTGATGTGCTTAATTACCTATTATTTTTGACTCCTTGAATAGGTATTAGGTATATGTAAGCATACGAAGCCCTTGGATCAAACTCATTTCAAATCAAAGGTCAAAACTATCATAGTCTCTTACGAGTTTTTGTGGTGTATGAACACCTTTCAAATCATTTGATGTGCTTAATTACCTATTTTTTTATTCCTTTTATAGGTATTAGGTATATTTAAATCATATGAAGACCTTGGATCAAACTCATTTCAAATCAAAGGTTAAAACTATCATACTCTCTTACGAGATCTAGTGGTTTATGAACACCTTTCAAATCACTTGATGTGCTTAATTACCTATTATTTTTGACTCATTTTATAGGTATTAGGTATATTTAAATCATATGAAGACCTTGGATCAAACTCATTTCAAATCAAAGGTTAACACTATCATACTCTCTTACGAGATTTAGTGGTTTATGAACACCTTTCAAATCACTTGATGTGCTTAATACCTATTGTTTTTGACTCCTTTTATAGGTATTAGGTATATTTAAAGCATATGAAGACCTTGGATCAAACTCATTTCAAATCAAAGGTTAAAACTATCATAGTCTCTTACGAGATTTTGTGGTGTATGAACACCTTTCAAATCATTTGATGTGCTTAATTACCTATTATTTTTGACTCCTTGAATGGGTATTAGGTATATTTAAATCATATGAAGCCCTTGGATCAAACTCATTTTCAAAGCAAAGGTTAAAACTATCATAGTCTCTTACGAGATTTTGTGGTGTATGAACACCTTTCAAATCATTTTATGTGCTTAATTACCTATTGTTTTTGACTCCTTGAATAGGTATTAAGTATATTTAAAGCATATGAAGACCTTTGATCAAACTCGTTTCAAATCAAAGGTTAAAACTATCATACTCTCTTACGAGATTTTGTGGTGTATGAACACCTTTCAAATCATTTGATGTGCTTAATTACCTATTGTTTTTGACTCCTTGAATAGGTATTAGGTATATTTGAATCATATGAAGCCCTTGGATCAAACTAATTTTAAATCTATGGTTAAAACTATCATAGTCTCTTACGAGATTTTGTGGTGTATGAACACCTTTCAAATCATTTGATGTGCTTAATTACCTATTGTTTTTGACTCCTTGAATAGGTATTAGGTATATCTAAAGCATACAAAGCCCTTGGATAAAACTCATTTCAAATCAAAGGTTAAAACTATCATAGTCTCTTACGAGTTTTTGTGGTGTATGAACACCTTTCAAATCGTTTGATGTGCTTAATTACCTATTTTTTTTATTCCTTTTATAGGTATTAGGTATATTTAAATCATATGAAGACCTTGGATCAAACTCATTTCAAATCAAAGGTCAAAACTATCATACTCTCTTACGAGATCTAGTGGTTTATGAACACCTTTCAAATCACTTGATATGCTTAATTACCTATTGTTTTTGACTCATTTTATAGGTATTAGGTATATTTAAATCATATGAGGACCTTGGATCAAACTCATTTCAAATCAAAGGTTAACACAATCATACTCTCTTACGAGATTTAGTGGTTTATGAACACCTTTCAAATCACTTGATGTGCTTAATACCTATTGTTTTTGACTCCTTTTATAGGTATTAGATATATTTAAAGCATATGAAGACCTTGGATCAAACTCATTTCAAATAAAAGGTTAAAACTATCATAGTCTCTTACGAGATTTTGTGGTGTATGAACACCTTTCAAATCATTTGATGTGCTTAATTACCTATTATTTTTGACTCCTTGAATAAAAATCATATGAAGCCCTTGGATCAAACTCATTTTCAAAGCAAAGGTTAAAACTATCATAGTCTCTTACGAGATTTTGTGGTGTATGAACACCTTTCAAATCATTTTATGTGCTTAATTACCTATTGTTTTTGACTCCTTGAATAGGTTTTAAGTATATTTAAAGCATATTAAGACCTTGGATCAAACTCGTTTCAAATCAAAGGTTAAAACTGATGCAGGAGCATCCATGATCAATCCAAGTCTTCTAACAAAGAGTCATCAAGAAGAGATTAAGGTGAAGGAGATTCAGTTCATTAGCTTACTTAATCCAATTTCGAACAAACAAGTACTTCGAATTGTTAATTAAGCTTAACACCTTCTTAATCTTTTTTAAGCCTTGTTGATTAATGCTTATGATCATCTTAACATCATTAAGTATTAGTAATAAAGCTTGAATTATGATTAAATAGCTTAATTAGTTAGTTCTAAGTCATTAAAGTAAGCTTAGTGAAACTGTTTTGGAAGAACAGAATTTACACGGTTTGTTTAGGGCACGTTTTGGCTACGTTTTTGAGCTTTATTCTTGGCTAAGGCAACCATACATGACTCACCTGTGTGCTTACATACATCACCAACAAGCATGTGAAGAGTTGGAGGCAAGAATCAATAGGAAACGAGAGCTTCATGAAGAAGTATCCAAAACCGCAGCTCCCTGCGTCATTCTGGGCCCATCTTCATCAGTTCTGGGCAGCCGTCTTTTTTAGCTTTTGAGCTGATTTTTTGAGGATATTTTCCTTAGAATGTCTATTTTAATACCTTAGCTTCCTTTTTGCAGTAGGACATTTTCGTTTCTCAGAATCCCTCAATCATTGCACCTAGGTACTGTAAACTGGCCAGATTTTTGTAATAGTTTAAGATGGCTTTTGTTACCTAAGCAAAACATCACCAAATGACGTGAATTTTTGGTATGTTACTGCTTTATATGTTAGGTTTGTAAGGCAAGAAGTTTCATTAGACTTTGTTGAATGAATTAAGAGTTATACTCATTTCTTTGAGCTGTGCGCTTAGAGCAAAACTGGACAGTTTGTCCTAATCCAAGTCTTTGAGTTAATTAGCTAACTAACGTAGATTAGTTACTAATTTAACAAAGCAAGGTTGCACCAAGAGTTCTTCTTTGACATTGGTGGCCTAGTTTGGTGGTTCTAAGGCTAGTGAAAGTGGTGGTTGTTGGTACGGTTCCAACAAGGCTTGAAGCAAAACTGATTCTTCGGTTCTTAACCAACGAATGCTCTTGCTTATGAAATGCTTTATGCATCATTTGGTATCAGAGCTTTGGTTAGTTTAAGAGCATTCTTTTAACCCTCTAATCATCCCATAATCACTTCCTAAACTCATACACTTATCCCCCCAAAACCGAAATCAATTCTAAGCCCAAACACATCTCTTTTCTTCTTTTTTCACCTCTAATCTTTGATACAACTTAGTGGTTGTTAAAATGAGTGGTGGTGAAGATCCAAATCAGTTTAGAAGGGGCATGACATTGAATGAAGCAAGGTTAGTTGGCCTTGAGAATCAAATGGCTACAATTAGTGAGCAAATGGCAAATCTCATGGAAGCTTTTCGAAGTTCTAGTGTTGGAATTCGAAGAGAAGTTCATGAAAGGAGGCACTTTGAAGATGAGAATGAGGTTGTTTATGACTCTAGTGAAGAAGTACAATCACAAACTTCTAATCAAAGAAGGAGGCCACGAAAACAAGATGATTTTCGAGACATCAAGTTAGATGTTCCAGAATTTGATGGAAACCTTAATCCGGATGCTTATTTGGAATGGGTTTCGAGATGTAATAGGATTTTCGAGCTAAAGGAGTATGATGATTCGAAATCTTTCAAGTTGGCTATCACTAAGCTAAAGGGTTATGATCTCTTTGGTGGGAAAACGTTGCTCTTGCTAGAGAAAGGAAGCATAAGCCGAAAATCAAGAGTTGGAAGAAACTGAAAAAGAAGATGGAAGCTAAGTTTCTCCTCCACTTACACTCTTGATTTATATAACCAACTTTCTGATTTGTTCCAAGGTACCAAGAATGTCGAGACATACATCCATGAATATGAAAAGTTGATGATGAAATTGGATGTTCAAGAAAGGGAAGAGCAGACCATGGCTCGTTTTGTGAAGGGCCTAGATCGTGACATCCAAAAGAAGCTTGAGCTTCAATCTTATTCTACTTTAGATGAACTTTTCAGGTTGGCTCTTAAGGTGGAAAAGCATCAAAAAGACAAGAAGAAGAAGGTATTTAGCAAAGGAACTTCTTATGCTAAAGGAGGTTCTAGTTCCTATGTAAAGCCTACTTCGACATCTCCATTTACACCTAAAAATGAAGCTAGTTCGAAATTTCTTGATAAAGGGAAGAAAGTTGCTGAAAGTTCTTCCAAGAAGGATGATATTAAATGTTTTAAGTGTCATGGTTATGGTCATTATCAAGCACAATGCCCAAACAGAAGGGTAATGACCTTATTAGACATTAAAAACATAGAAGATGCCCTTAAAGATCAAGAGGAGCACGAAAAAGAATCTGAAAAGGAGGATGAATGCAATGAAGATGTTCTTGTTGATGAAGTGGAAGGAGATGATCATCTTAGCTTGGTTCTAAGGAGGGTCCTTCACTCCAAAGAAGCCGAAGCTATACCATCTCAACGAGACCAGATTTTTCAGACAAAATGCTTAATCAAGGGCAAGATTTGTTCCATGATTATTGATGGTGGGAGTTGCACTAATGTAGCTTCGAGTTCTATGGTGGAGAAGCTCAATCATCCTACTTTCAGTCATCCTAAACCATATAAGCTTCATTGGCTTAATGATGGTAACTGTGTGGAGGTAACAAAACAAGCTTTAATTAGCTTCTCTTTTGGTGATTCGTATAATGATAAGGTTTTATGTGATGTAGTGCCTATGAATGCATGTCATATTCTCTTAGGGAGGCCGTGGCAATCTGATAAGGAAACCTTACATAATGGTAGGACTAATACATACACTTTCATGCATGAAAACAAGAAAATTATACTTAGTCCTAGCAAAAAGGGTCCGAATTTGCCTAAGAAAGAAACCTCCAATTCGAAAGCTAAAAATCAGAAATCCTTAATTCTCCAAAAACACCAAGTTGATAAGGCCATTGAAAAGGGGAAGGAAATGTACTTGTTGTTGTTAGTTGCTGCAAATGATGAAAATACTCGTGAATTACATGATTGGGTTAAACCATTAGTGAACGATTTTAGTGATATTTTTCCCGAGGATCTTCCATATGGTTTACCACCTAGTAGGGGTATTGAGCATCAAATTGACTTAGTTCCTGGAGCACCATTACCTAATAAGGCAGCTTATAGATGTAATCCTGAAGAAGCTAAAGAGTTGCAAAAACAGATTACTGAATTGTTAGCTAAGGGATTTGTACAAGAAAGTCTTAGTCCATGTGCTGTTCCTGTTATTTTGGTTCCAAAGAAGGATGGAACTATGCGTATGTGTGTAGATTGCAGGGCTATAAACAACATTACCATCAAGTATAGGTATCCTATTCCTAGGCTTGATGATTTGCTCGATGAATTACATGGTGCTACTATATTCTCCAAGATAGATTTGCGTAGTGGTTATCATCAGATTCGAATCAAGGAAGGGGATGAATGGAAAACAGCCTTTAAGACTAAGAGTGGGTTATATGAGTGGCGTGTTATGCCATTTGGTTTAACTAATGCTCCTAGTACTTTCATGAGGCTCATGCATGAGGTACTTCGTCCTTTCATTGGTTCGTTTGTTGTGGTTTATTTTGATGATATTCTTGTGTATAGCAACAGTGAACAGGATCATCTTATTCATCTGAAGAAGGTTTTCCTTAAGCTAAGGGAAAAGAAGCTATATGCAAAGATGGAGAAGTGTGAATTCTTCACTTCTAGTGTGTCTTTTCTTGGTTTCATTATTTCATCTCAGGGTATTTCTATGGATGAATCCAAGGTGGAGGCAATCAAATCATGGCCAATTCCAAAGTCCATCACCGAAGTTCGAAGTTTTCATGGATTGGCATCTTTTTACAGGAGATTCATCAGAGGTTTTAGTACTATTTTGGCTCCACTGACCGAATGTATCAAAGGGGGTTCTTTCACTTGGACTCCAGCAGCTCAGGAAGCATTTGATCAGTTGAAAAGCAAGCTTTGTGAGGCGCCTGTTCTAGCCTTACCAGATTTCAAGAAAGTGTTTGAAGTGGAATGTGATGCAAGTGGCGTAGGGATTGGAGCTGTTTTACAACAAGGAGGGCGTCCCATAGCCTATTTCAGTGAGAAGCTCAATCATGCCAAGCTCAACTACAGCACCTATGATAAAGAGTTCTATGCTATTATTCGTGCTTTGACTTATTGGACTCATTATCTTAGGCCAGCTCAGTTTGTGTTGCATTCAGATCATCAAGCTTTGAAGTACATTAATGGGCAACATAAGCTCAGTTCACGACATGCTAAATGGGTGGAGTTCCTTCAATCTTTTGATTTTGTTTTAAAATACAAAACTGGAGTTTCTAATGTGGTTGCAGATGCATTATCTAGGAGGCATTCTATGCTTTCTCTAATGGAGGCTCGAGTTCTTGGCTTCACTCATATTAAGGAGCTTTATTATGATGATCCAGATTTTTCACCATTGATAGAAGCGTGCAAGGATGGTTCTCATGGAGCTTATTCGGTTCTAGATGGTTTTCTCTTCCGAAATAATAAGCTTTGTATCCCTAAGTGCTCACTAAGGGATTTGCTCATCAAGGAGGTTCACGGAGGAGGCCTAGCGGGGCATTTTGGTATTAACAAAACTGTGGATGTTTTGCAGGAACACTTTTATTGGCCAAAACTGGCGGTGATGTTCACTCGTTCTAGCTCGATGTTCTACATGTCAAAAGGCCAAGAGTTCTTTTCATCAAGGGCTCTATACTCCACTTCCAGTTCCTAATCAGCCATGGGAAGATGTTAGTATGGATTTCATTGTAGCTTTGCCTAGGACTCAAAGGCAAAGAGACGCTATTATGGTGGTGGTGGATCGATTCTCAAAGATGGCTCATTTTATTGCTTGCAACAAGACGGATGATGCAATTCATGTAGCTGATTTGTACTTCAAGGAGATCATTAGATTACATGGTGTACCGAAGACTATTGTTTCTGATAAGGATGTTAAGTTCCTTAGTTTCTTTTGGAAGACTTTATGGAAGCTCCTAGGTACTAAGCTCCTCTTTAGTACCACGGCGCATCCACAAACTGATGGTCAAACGGAGGTTACAAACAGGACACTTACTACTCTCCTCAGGACTCTAGTTAATAAGTCACAGAAAGATTGGGATCTAAAGCTAGCACATGCAGAATTTGCTTATAATAGATCACCTACATATGCCACGAAGTGCTCTCCATTCGAAGTGAACTATGGGGTTAATCCTTTAAGCCCCATTGATTTACTACCTATTCCAGTTGAAGTGAGGCAAAGCAAAGATGCAGAGAAGAAGGCAAAGGAGATGAAAAAGCTTCACCAACAGATTAGAGCACGCATTGAGAAGGTTAATGAAGCTTACAAGGTCCGAGCTAACAAGCATCGAAAGGAGGTCATTTACAAGCCGGGGACTTGGTATGGTTGCACCTAAGGAAGGAACGATTTCCATCAAGAAGGAAGAACAAGCTGATGCCAAGGAGTGATGGTCCATTTAGGGTGCTTGAAAAGATCAATAACAATGCATACAAGATAGAACTACCAAGTGAGATGGGCAACATTTGGCCACCTTCAATGTGGGTGATTTAGCTCCATATTTAGAGGAAGATTTTGAGTTACAAGAAGACTTCTCCAAACCAGGGGAGAATGATGCAGGAGCATCCATGATCAATCCAAGTCTTCTAACAAAGAGTCATCAAGAAGAGATTAAGGTGAAGGAGATTCAGTTCATTAGCTTACTTAATCCAATTTCGAACAAACAAGTACTTCGAATTGTTAATTAAGCTTAACACCTTCTTAATCTTTTTAAGCCTTGTTGATTAATGCTTATGATCATCTTAACATCATTAAGTATTAGTAATAAAGCTTGAATTATGATTAAATAGCTTAATTAGTTAGTTCTAAGTCATTAAAGTAAGCTTAGTGAAACTGTTTTGGAAGAACAGAATTTACAGGTTTGTTTAGGGCACGTTTTGGCTACGTTTTTGGCTTTATTCTTGGCTAAGGCAACCATACATGACTCACCTGTGTGCTTACATACATCACCAACAAGCATGTGAAGAGTTGGAGGCAAGAATCAATAGGAAACGAGAGCTTCATGAAGAAGTATCCAAAACGCAGCTCCCTGCGTCATTCTGGGCCCATCTTCATCAGTTCTGGGCAGCCGTCTTTTTTAGCTTTTGGAGCTGATTTTTTGAGGATATTTTCCTTAGAATGTCTATTTTAATACCTTAGCTTCCTTTTTGCAGTAGGACATTTTCGTTTCTCAGAATCCCTCAATCATTGCACCTAGGTACTGTAAACTGGCCAGATTTTTGTAATAGTTTAAGATGGCTTTTGTTACCTAAGCAAAACATCACCAAATGACGTGAATTTTTGGTATGTTACTGCTTTATATGTTAGGTTTGTAAGGCAAGAAGTTTCATTAGACTTTGTTGAATGAATTAAGAGTTATACTCATTTCTTTGGCTGTGCGCTTAGAGCAAAACTGGACAGTTTGTCCTAATCCAAGTCTTTGAGTTAATTAGCTAACTAACGTAGATTAGTTACTAATTTAACAAAGCAAGGTTGCACCAAGAGTTCTTCTTTGACATTGGTGGCCTAGTTTGGTGGTTCTAAGGCTAGTGAAAGTGGTGGTTGTTGGTAGGTTCCAACAAGGCTTGAAGCAAAACTGATTCTTCGGTTCTTAACCAACGAATGCTCTTGCTTATGAAATGCTTTATGCATCAAAAACTATCATACTCTCTTACGAGATTTTGTGGTGTATGAACACCTTTCAAATCATTTGATGTGATTAATTACCTATTATTTTTGACTCCTTGAATAGGTATTAGGTATATTTGAATCATATGAAGCCCTTGGATCAAACTCATTTTAAATCTAAGGTTAAAACTATCATAGTCTCTTACGAGATTTTGTGGTGTATGAACACCTTTCAAATCATTTGATGTGCTTAATTACCTATTGTTTTTGACTCCTTGAATAGGTATTAGGTATATCTAAAGCATACAAAGCCCTTGGATCAAACTCATTTCAAATCAAAGGTCAAAACTATCATAGTCTCTTACGAGTTTTTGTGGTGTATGAACACCTTTCAAATCATTTGATGTGCTTAATTACCTATTTTTTTATTCCTTTTATAGGTATTAGGTATATTTAAATCATATGAAGACCTTGGATCAAACTCATTTCAAATCAAAGGTTAAAACTATCATACTCTCTTACGAGATCTAGTGGTTTATGAACACCTTTCAAATCACTTGATGTGCTTAATTACCTATTATTTTTGACTCATTTTATAGGTATTAGGTATATTTAAATCATATGAAGACCTTGGATCAAACTCATTTCAAATCAAAGGTTAACACTATCATACTCTCTTACGAGATTTAGTGGTTTATGAACACCTTTCAAATCACTTGATGTGCTTAATACCTATTGTTTTTGACTCCTTTTATAGGTATTAGGTATATTTAAAGCATATGAAGACCTTGGATCAAACTCATTTCAAATCAAAGGTTAAAACTATCATAGTCTCTTACGAGATTTTGTGGTGTATGAACACCTTTCAAATCATTTGATGTGCTTAATTACCTATTATTTTTGACTCCTTGAATGGGTATTAGGTATATTTAAATCCTATGAAGCCCTTGGATCAAACTCATTTTCAAAGCAAAGGTTAAAACTATCATAGTCTCTTACGAGATTTTGTGGTGTATGAACACCTTTCAAATCATTTTATGTGCTTAATTACCTATTGTTTTTGACTCCTTGAATAGGTATTAAGTATATTTAAAGCATATGAAGACCTTGGATCAAACTCATTTCAAATCAAAGGTTAAAACTATCATACTCTCTTACTATATTTTGTGGTGTATGAACACCTTTCAAATCACTTGATGTGCTTAATTAACTATTGTTTTTGACTCCTTTTATGGGTATTAGGTATATTTAAAGCATATGAAGATCTTTGCCCATACTCATTTCTAATCGAAGGTTAACACTATCGTAGTCTCTTACGAGATTTTGTGGTGTATGAACACCTTTCAAATCACTTGATGTGCTTCATTACCTATTGTTTTTTACTCCTTTTATAGGTATTAGGTATATTTAAAGCATATGGAGACCTTGGATCAAACTCATTTCAAATCAAAGGTTAAAACGATCATAGTCTCTTACTAGATTTTGTGGTGTAAGAATTCCTTATAAATCATTTGATGTGCTTAATTACCTATTATTTTTGACTCCTGTAATAGGTATTAGGTATATGTAAAGCATATGAAGCCCTTGGATCAAACTCATTTCAAATCAAAGGTTAAAACTATCATAGTCTCTTACGAGATTTGGTGGTGTATGAACACCTTTCAAATCACTTGATGTGCTTAATTACCTATTGTTTTTGACTCCTTTTATAGGTATTAGGTATATTTAAAGCATAGACCTTGGATCAAACTCATTTCAAATCAAAGGTTAAAACTATCATACTCTCTTATGAGATTTTGTGGTGTATGAACACCTTTCAAATCACTTGATGTGCCTAATTACCTATTGTTTTTGACTCCTTTTATAGGTATTAGGTATATTTGAAGCATATGAAGACCTTGGATCAAACTCATTTCAAATCAAAGATTAAAACTATCATACTCTCTTTCTAGATTTTGTGGTGTATGAAAACCTTTCAAATCACTTGATGTGCTTAATTACCTATTGTTTTTGACTCCTTTTATAGGTATTAGATATATTTAAAGCAAATGAAGACCTTGGATCAAACTCATTTCAAATCAAAGGTTACAACTATCATACTCTCTTACTAGATTTTGTGGTGTATGAACACCTTTCAAATCACTTGATGTGCTTAATTACCTATTGTTTTTGACTCCTTTTATAGGTGTTAGGTATATTTAAAGCATATGAAGACCTTGGATCAGACTCATTTCTAATCGAAGGTTAAAACTATCGTAGTCTCTTACGAGATTTTGTGGTATATGAACACGTTTCAAATCATTTGATGTGCTTAATTACCTATTGTTTTTTACACCTTTTATAGGTATTAGGTATATTTTAAGTATATGAAGCCCTTTGGTAAAAACTCATTTCAAATCAAAGGTTAAAACTATCATAGTCTCTTACGAGATTTTATGGTGTATGAACACCTTTCAAATCATTTGATGTGCTTAATTACCTATTGTTTTTGACTCCTTTTATAGGTATTAGGTATATTTAAAGCATATGAAGACCTTGGATCAAACTCATTTCAAATCAAAGGTTAAAACTTTCATAGTCTCTTACGAGATTTTGTGGTGTATGAACACCTTTCAAATCATTTGATGTGCTTAATTACCTATTATTTTTGACTCCTTGAATGGGTATTAGGTATATTTAAATCATATGAAGCCCTTGGATCAAAATCATTTTCAAAGCAAAGGTTAAAACTATCATAGTCTCTTACGAGATTTTGTGGTGTATGAACACCTTTCAAATCATTTTATGTGCTTAATTACCTATTGTTTTTGACTCCTTGAATAGGTATTAAGTATATTTAAATCATATGAAAACCTTGGATCAAACTCGTTTCAAATCAAACGTTAAAACTATCATACTCTTTTACGAGATATTGTGGTGTTTGAACACCTTTCAAATCATTTGATGTGCTTAATTACCTATTGTTTTTGACTCCTTGAATAGGTATTAGTTATATTTGAATCATATGAATCCCTTGGATCAAACTCATTTTAAATCTAAGGTTAAAACTATCATAGTCTCTTACGAGATTTCGTGGTGTATGAACACCTTTCAAATCACTTGATGTGCTTAATTACCTATTGTTTTTGACTCGTTTTATAGGTATTAGGTATATTTCAATCATATGAAGACCTTGGATCAAACTCATTTCAAATCAAAGGTTAAAACTATCATACTCTGTTACGAGATTTAGTGGTTTATGAACACCTTTCAAATACCTTTACGTCCTTAATTACCTATTGTTTTTGACTCCTTTTATAGATATTAGGACTATTTGAAGCATATGAAGACCTTGGATCAAAATCATTTCAAATCAAAGGTTAAAACTATCATACTCTCTTACGAGATTTTGTGGTGTATGAACAACTTTCGTATCATTTGATGTGCTTAATTACCTATTATTTTTTACTCCTTGATTTGTTATTAGGTATATTTATATCATATGAAGCCCTTGGATCAAACTCATTTTCAAAGCAAAGGTTAAAACTATCATAGTCTCTTACGAGATTTTATGGTGTATGAACACCTTTCAAATAATTTGATGTGCTTAATTACCTATTGTTTTTGACTACTTGAATAGGTATTAGGTATATTTAAAGCATATGAAGACCTTGGATCAAACTCGTTTCAAATCAAAGGTTAAAACTGTCATACTCTCTTACGAGATTTTGTGGTGTATGAACACCTTTCAAATCACTTGATGTGCTTAATTACGTATTGTTTTTGACTCCTTGAATAGGTATTAGGTATATTTAAATCATATGAAGCCCTTGGATCAAACTCATTTTAAATCTAAGGTTAAAACTATCATAGTCTCTTACGAGATTTTGTGGTGTATGAACACCTTTCAAATCATTTGATGTGCTTAATTACCTATTGTTTTTGACTCCTTGAATAGGTATTAGGTATATGTAAGCATACGAAGCCCTTGGATCAAACTCATTTCAAATCAAAGGTTAAAACTATCATAGTCTCTTAGGAGTTTTTGTGGTGTATGACCACCTTTCAAATCATTTGATGTGATTAATTACCTATTTTTTTATTCCTTTTATAGGTATAAGGTATATTTAAAGCATATGAAGCCCTTGGATCAAACTCATTTCAAATCAAAGGTTAAAACTATCATAGTCTCTTACGAGATTTAGTGGTGTATGAACACCTTTCAAATCACTTGATGTGCTTAATTACCTATTGTTTTTGACTCCTTTTATAGGTATTAGGTATATTTAAAGCATATGAAGACCTTGGATCAAACTCATTTCAAATCAAAGGTTAAAACTATCATAGTCTCTTACGAGATTTTGTGGTGTATGAACACCTTTCAAATCATTTGATGTGCTAAATCACCTAATATTTTTGACTCCTTGAATGGGTATTAGGTATATTTAAATCATATGAAGCGCTTGGATCAAACTCATTTTCAAAGCAAAGGTTAAAACTATCATAGTCTCTTACGAGATTTTGTGGTGTATGAACACCTTTCAAATCATTGTATGTGCTTAATTACCTATTGTTTTTGACTCCTTGAATAGGTATTAAGTATATTTAAAGCATATGAAAACCTTGGATCAAACTCGTTTCAAATCAAAGGTTAAAACTATCATACTCTTTTACGAGATATTGTGGTGTATGAACACCTTTCAAATCATTTGATGTGCTTAATTACCTATTGTTTTTGACTCCTTGAATAGGTATTAGGTATATTTGAATCATATGAAGCCCTTGGATCAAACTCATTTTAAATCTAAGGTTAAAAGTATCATAGTCTCTTACGAGATTTCGTGGTGTATGAACACCTTTTAAATCATTTGATGTGCTTAATTACCTATTGTTTTTGACTCCTTGAATAGGTATTAGGTATATATAAAGCATACAAAGCCCTTGTGATGCATAAAGCATTTCATAAACAAGAGCATTCGTTGGTTAAGAATCGAAGAATCAGTTTTGCTTCAAGCCTTGTTGGAACCGAACCAACAACCACCACTTTCACTAGCCTTAGAACCACCAAACTAGGCCACCAATGTCAAAGAAGAACTCTTGGTGCAACCTTGCTTTGTCAAATTAGTAACTAATCTACGTTAGTTAGCTAATTAACTCAAAGACTTTAATTAGGACAAACTGTCCAGTTTTGCTCTAAGCGCACAGCTCAAAGAAATGAGTATTACTCTTAATTCATTCAACAAACTCTAATGAAACTTCTTGCCTTACAAACCTAACATATAAAGCAGTAACATACCAAAAATTCACGTCATTTGGTGATGTTTTGCTTAGGTAACAAAAGCCATCTTAAACTATTACAAAAATCTGGCCAGTTTACAGTACCTAGGTGCAATGATTGAGGGATTCTGAGAAACGAAAATGTCCTACTGCAAAAAGGAAGCTAAGGTATTAAAATAGACATTTTAAGGAAAATATCCTCAAAAAATCAGCTCCAAAAGCTAAAAAAAGACGGCTGCCCAGAACTGATGAAGAGGGGCCCAGAATGACGCCTCCCAGCTGCGGTTTTGGATACTTCTCCATGAAGCTCTCATTTCCTATTGATTCTTGCCTCCAACTCTTCACATGCTTGTTGGTGATGTATGTAAGCACACAGGTGAGTCATGTATGGTTGCCTTAGCCAAGAATAAAGCTCAAAAACGTAGCCAAAACGTGCCCTAAACAAACCGTATAATTTCTGTTCTTCCAAAACAGTTTCACTAAGCTTACTTTAATGACTTAGAACTAACTAATTAAGCTATTTAATCATAATTCAAGCTTTATTACTAATACTTAATGATGTTAAGATGATCATAAGCATTAATCAACAAGGCTTAAAAAAGATTAAGAAGGTGTTAAAAGATTAACAATTCGAAGTACTTGTTTGTTCGAAATTGAATTAAGTAAGCTAATGAACTGAATCTCCTTCACCTTAATCTCTTCTTGATGACTCTTTGTTAGGAGACTTGGATTGATTATGGATGCTCCTGCATCATTCTCCCCTGGTTTGGAGAAGTCTTCTTGTAACTCAAAATCTTCTTCTAAATATGGAGCTAAATCACCCACATTGAAGGTGGCCGAAATGTTGCCCATCTCACTTGGTAGTTCTATCTTGTATGCATTGTTATTGATCTTTTCAAGCACCCTAAATGGACCATCACTCCTTGGCATCAGCTTGTTCTTCCTTCTTGATGGAAATCGTTCCTTCCTTAGGTGCAACCATACCAAGTCCCCGGGCTTGTAAATGACCTCCTTTCGATGCTTGTTAGCTCGGACTTTGTAAGCTTCATTAACCTTCTCAATGCGTGCTCTAATCTGTTGGTGAAGCTTTTTCATCTCCTTTGCTTTCTCCTCTGCATCTTTGCTTTGCCTCACTTCAACTGGAATAGGTAGTAAATCAATGGGGCTTAAAGGATTAACCCCATAGTTCACTTCGAATGGAGAGCACTTCGTGGCATATGTAGGTGATCTATTATAAGCAAATTCTGCATGTGCTAGCTTTAGATCCCAATCTTTCTGTGACTTGTTAACTAGAGTCCTGAGTAGAGTAGTAAGTGTCCTGTTTGTAACCTCCGTTTGGCCATCAGTTTGTGGATGCGCCGTGGTACTAAAGAGGAGTTTAGTACCTAGGAGCTTCCATAAAGTCTTCCAAAAGAAACTAAGGAACTTAACATCCTTATCAGAAACAATAGTCTTCGGTACACCATGTAATCTAATGATCTCCTTGAAGTACAAATCAGCTACATGAATTGCATCATCCGTCTTGTTGCAAGCAATGAAATGAGCCATCTTTGAGAATCGATCCACCACCACCATAATAGCATCTCTTTGCCTTTGAGTCCTAGGCAAAGCCACAATGAAATCCATACTAACATCTTCCCATGGCTGATTAGGAACTGGAAGTGGAGTATAGAGCCCTTGATGAAAAGAACTTTTGGCCTTTTGACATGTAGAACATCGAGCTAGAAATGAGTGAACATCACCTGCCAGTTTTGGCCAATAAAAGTGTTCCTGCAAAACATCCACAGTTTTGTTAATACCAAAATGCCCTGCTAGGCCTCCTCCATGAACTTCCTTGATGAGCAAATCCCTTAGTGAACACTTAGGGATACAAAGCTTATTATTTCGGAAGAGAAAACCATCTAGAACCGAATAAGCTCCATGAGAACCATCCTTGCACGCTTCTATCAATGGTGAAAAATCTGGATCATCATAATAAAGCTCTTTAATATGAGTAAAGCCAAGAACTCGAGCCTCCATTAGAGAAAGCATAGAATGCCTCCTAGATAATGCATCTGCAACCACATTAGAAACTCCAGTTTTGTATTTTAAAACAAAATCAAAAGATTGAAGGAACTCCACCCATTTAGCATGTCGTGAACTGAGCTTATGTTGCCCATAAATGTACTTCAAAGCTTGGTGATCTGAATGCAACACAAACTGAGCTGGCCTAAGATAATGAGTCCAATAAGTCAAAGCACGAATAATAGCATAGAACTCTTTATCATAGGTGCTGTAGTTGAGCTTGGCATGATTGAGCTTCTCACTGAAATAGGCTATGGGACGCCCTCCTTGTTGTAAAACAGCTCCAATCCCTACGCCACTTGCATCACATTCCACTTCAAACACTTTCTTGAAATCTGGTAAGGCTAGAACAGGCGCCTCACAAAGCTTGCTTTTCAACTGATCAAATGCTTCCTGAGCTGCTGGAGTCCAAGTGAAAGAACCCCCTTTGATACATTCGGTCAGTGGAGCCAAAATAGTACTAAAACCTCTGATGAATCTCCTGTAAAAAGATGCCAATCCATGAAAACTTCGAACTTCTGTGATGGACTTTGGAATTGGCCATGATTTGATTGCCTCCACCTTGGATTCATCCATAGAAATACCCTGAGATGAAATAATGAAACCAAGAAAAGACACACTAGAAGTGAAGAATTCACACTTCTCCATCTTTGCATATAGCTTCTTTTCCCTTAGCTTAAGGAAAACCTTCTTCAGATGAATAAGATGATCCTGTTCACTGTTGCTATACACAAGAATATCATCAAAATAAACCACGACAAACGAACCAATGAAAGGACGAAGTACCTCATGCATGAGCCTCATGAAAGTACTAGGAGCATTAGTTAAACCAAATGGCATAACACGCCACTCATATAACCCACTCTTAGTCTTAAAGGCTGTTTTCCATTCATCCCCTTCCTTGATTCGAATCTGATGATAACCACTACGCAAATCTATCTTGGAGAATATAGTAGCACCATGTAATTCATCGAGCAAATCATCAAGCCTAGGAATAGGATACCTATACTTGATGGTAATGTTGTTTATAGCCCTGCAATCTACACACATACGCATAGTTCCATCCTTCTTTGGAACCAAAATAACAGGAACAGCACATGGACTAAGACTTTCTTGTACAAACCCCTTAGCTAACAATTCAGTAATCTGTTTTTGCAACTCTTTAGCTTCTTCAGGATTACATCTATAAGCTGCCTTATTAGGTAATGGTGCTCCAGGAACTAAGTCAATTTGATGCTCAATACCCCTACTAGGTGGTAAACCATATGGAAGATCCTCGGGAAAAATATCACTAAAATCGTTCACTAATGGTTTAACCCAATCATGTAATTCACGAGTATTTTCATCATTTGCAGCAACTAACAACAACAAGTACATTTCCTTCCCCTTTTCAATGGCCTTATCAACTTGGTGTTTTTGGAGAATTAAGGATTTCTGATTTTTAGCTTTCGAATTGGAGGTTTCTTTCTTAGGCAAATTCGGACCTTTTTTGCTAGGACTAAGTATAATTTTCTTGTTTTCATGCATGAAAGTGTATGTATTAGTCCTACCATTATGTAAGGTTTCCTTATCAGATTGCCACGGCCTCCCCAAGAGAATATGACATGCATTCATAGGCACTACATCACATAAAACCTTATCATTATACGAATCACCAAAAGAGAAGCTAATTAAAGCTTGTTTTGTTACCTCCACACAGTTACCATCATTAAGCCAATGAAGCTTATATGGTTTAGGATGACTGAAAGTAGGATGATTGAGCTTCTCCACCATAGAACTCGAAGCTACATTAGTGCAACTCCCACCATCAATAATCATGGAACAAATCTTGCCCTTGATTAAGCATTTTGTCTGAAAAATCTGATCTCGTTGAGATGGTATAGCTTCGGCTTCTTTGGAGTGAAGGACCCTCCTTAGAACCAAGCTAAGATGATCATCTCCTTCCACTTCATCAACAAGAACATCTTCATTGCATTCATCCTCCTTTTCAGATTCTTTTTCGTGCTCCTCTTGATCTTTAAGGGCATCTTCTATGTTTTTAATGTCTAATAAGGTCATTACCCTTCTGTTTGGGCATTGTGCTTGATAATGACCATAACCATGACACTTAAAACATTTAATATCATCCTTCTTGGAAGAACTTTCAGCAACTTTCTTCCCTTTATCAAGAAATTTCGAACTAGCTTCATTTTTAGGTGTAAATGGAGATGTCGAAGTAGGCTTTACATAGGAACTAGAACCTCCTTTAGCATAAGAAGTTCCTTTGCTAAATACCTTCTTCTTCTTGTCTTTTTGATGCTTTTCCACTTTAAGAGCCAACCTGAAAAGTTCATCTAAAGTAGAATAAGATTGAAGCTCAAGCTTCTTTTGGATGTCACGATCTAGGCCCTTCACAAAACGAGCCATAGTCTGCTCTTCCCTTTCTTGAACATCCAATTTCATCATCAACTTTTCATATTCATGGATGTATGTCTCGACATTCTTAGTACCTTGGAACAAATCAGAAAGTTGGTTATATAAATCAAGAGTGTAAGTGGAGGGGAGAAACTTAGCTTCCATCTTCTTTTTCAGTTTCTTCCAGCTCTTGATTTTCGGCTTATGCTTCCTTTCTCTAGCAAGAGTAACGTTTTCCCACCAAAGGGATGCATAACCCTTTAGCTTAGTGATAGCCAACTTGAAAGATTTCGAATCATCATACTCCTTTAGCTCGAAAATCCTATTACATCTCGAAACCCATTCCAAATAAGCATCCGGATTAAGGTTTCCATCAAATTCTGGAACATCTAACTTTATGTCTCGAAAATCATCTTGTTTTCGTGGCCTCCTTCTTTGATTAGAAGTTTGTGATTGTACTTCTTCACTAGAGTCATAAACAACCTCATTTTCATCTTCAAAGTGCCTCCTTTCATGAACTTCTCTTCGAACTCCAACACTAGAACTTCGAAAAGCTTCCATGAGATTTGCCATTTGCTCACTAATTGTAGCCATTTGATTCTCAAGGCCAACTAACCTTGCTTCATTCAATGTCATGCCCCTTCTAAACTGATTTGGATCTTCACCACCACTCATTTTTACAACCACTAAGTTGTATCAAAGATTAGAGGTGAAAAGAGAAGAAAAGAGATGTGTTTGGGCTTAGAATTGATTTCGGTTTTGGGGGGGATAAGTGTATGAGTTTAGGAAATGATTATGGGATGATTAGAGGGTTAAAAGAATGCTCTTAAACTAACCAAAGCTCTGATACCAAATGATGCATAAAGCATTTCATAAACAAGAGCATTCGTTGGTTAAGAATCGAAGAATCAGTTTTGCTTCAAGCCTTGTTGGAACCGAACCAACAACCACCACTTTCACTAGCCTTAGAACCACCAAACTAGGCCACCAATGTCAAAGAAGAACTCTTGGTGCAACCTTGCTTTGTCAAATTAGTAACTAATCTACGTTAGTTAGCTAATTAACTCAAAGACTTTAATTAGGACAAACTGTCCAGTTTTGCTCTAAGCGCACAGCTCAAAGAAATGAGTATTACTCTTAATTCATTCAACAAACTCTAATGAAACTTCTTGCCTTACAAACCTAACATATAAAGCAGTAACATACCAAAAATTCACGTCATTTGGTGATGTTTTGCTTAGGTAACAAAAGCCATCTTAAACTATTACAAAAATCTGGCCAGTTTACAGTACCTAGGTGCAATGATTGAGGGATTCTGAGAAACGAAAATGTCCTACTGCAAAAAGGAAGCTAAGGTATTAAAATAGACATTTTAAGGAAAATATCCTCAAAAAATCAGCTCCAAAAGCTAAAAAAGACGGCTGCCCAGAACTGATGAAGAGGGGCCCAGAATGACGCCTCCCAGCTGCGGTTTTGGATACTTCTCCATGAAGCTCTCATTTCCTATTGATTCTTGCCTCCAACTCTTCACATGCTTGTTGGTGATGTATGTAAGCACACAGGTGAGTCATGTATGGTTGCCTTAGCCAAGAATAAAGCTCAAAAACGTAGCCAAAACGTGCCCTAAACAAACCGTATAATTTCTGTTCTTCCAAAACAGTTTCACTAAGCTTACTTTAATGACTTAGAACTAACTAATTAAGCTATTTAATCATAATTCAAGCTTTATTACTAATACTTAATGATGTTAAGATGATCATAAGCATTAATCAACAAGGCTTAAAAAAGATTAAGAAGGTGTTAAGCTTAATTAACAATTCGAAGTACTTGTTTGTTCGAAATTGAATTAAGTAAGCTAATGAACTGAATCTCCTTCACCTTAATCTCTTCTTGATGACTCTTTGTTAGGAGACTTGGATTGATTATGGATGCTCCTGCATCACCTTGAATCAAACTCATTTCAAATCAAAGGTTAAAACTATCATAGTCTCTTACGAGATTTTGTGGTGTATGAACTCCTTTCAAATCATTTGATGTGCTTAAGTACCTATTATTTTTTACTCCTTGAATGGGTATTAGTTATATTTAAATCATATGAAGCCCTTGGATCAAACTCATTTTAAATCTAAGGTTAAAACTATCATAGTCTCTTACGAGATTTTGCGGTGTATGAACACCTTTCAAATCATTTGATGTGCTTAATTACCTATTGTTTTTGACTCCTTGAATAGTTATTAGGTATATTTAAATCATATGAAGTCCTTGGATCAAACTCATTTCAAATACAAGGTTAAAACCATCATAGTCTCTTACGAGTTTTTGTGGTGTATGACCAACGTTCAAATCATTTGATGTGCTTAATTACCTTTTGTTTTGAGTCCTTGAATAGGTATTAGGTATATTTAAATCATATGAAGCCCTTGGATCAAACTCATTTTAAATCTAAGGTTAAAACTATCATAGTCACTTACGAGATTTTGTGGTGTATGAACACCTTTCAAATCATTTGATGTGCTTAATTACCTATTGTTTTTTACTCCTTGAATTGGTATTAGGTATATGTAAAGCATACGAAGCCCTTAGATCAAACTCATTTCAAATCAAAGGTTAAAACTATCATAGTATCTTACGAGTTTTTGTGGTGTATGACCACCTTTCAAATCATTTGATGCGCTTAATTACCTATTGTTTTTGATTCCTTTTATAGGTATAAGGTATATGTAAAGCATATGAAGCCCTTGAATCAAACTCATTTCAAATCAAAGGTTAAAACTATCATTGTCTCTTACGAGATTTTGTGGTGTATGAACACCTTTCAAATCACTTGATGTGCTTAATTACCTATTGTTTTTGACTCATTTTATAGGTATTAGGTGATGCATAAAGCATTTCATAAACAAGAGCATTCGTTGGTTAAGAACCGAAGAATCAGTTTTGCTTCAAGCCTTGTTGGAACCGTACCAACAACCACCACTTTCACTAGCCTTAGAACCACCAAACTAGGCCACCAATGTCAAAGAAGAACTCTTGGTGCAACCTTGCTTTGTTAAATTAGTAACTAATCTACGTTAGTTAGCTAATTAACTCAAAGACTTTAATTAGGACAAACTGTCCAGTTTTGCTCTAAGCGCACAGCTCAAAGAAATGAGTATAACTCTTAATTCATTCAACAAACTCTAATGAAACTTCTTGCCTTACAAACCTAACATATAAAGCAGTAACATACCAAAAATTCACGTCATTTGGTGATGTTTTGCTTAGGTAACAAAAGCCATCTTAAACTATTACAAAAATCTGGCCAGTTTACAGTACCTAGGTGCAATGATTGAGGGATTCTGAGAAACGAAAATGTCCTACTGCAAAAAGGAAGCTAAGGTAATAAAATAGACATTCTAAGGAAAATATCCTCAAAAAATCAGCTCCAAAAGCTAAAAAAGACGGCTGCCCAGAACTGATGAAGATGGGCCCAGAATGACGCAGGGAGCTGCGGTTGTGGATACTTCTTCATGAAGCTCTCGTTTCCTATTGATTCTTGCCTCCAACTCTTCACATGCTTGTTGGTGATGTATGTAAGCACACAGGTGAGTCATGTATGGTTGCCTTAGCCAAGAATAAAGCTCAAAAACGTAGCCAAAACGTGCCCTAAACAAACCGTATAAATTCTGTTCTTCCAAAACAGTTTCACTAAGCTTACTTTAATGACTTAGAACTAACTAATTAAGCTATTTAATCATAATTCAAGCTTTATTACTAATACTTAATGATGTTAAGATGATCATAAGCATTAATCAACAAGGCTTAAAAAAGATTAAGAAGGTGTTAAGCTTAATTAACAATTCGAAGTACTTGTTTGTTCGAAATTGGATTAAGTAAGCTAATGAACTGAATCTCCTTCACCTTAATCTCTTCTTGATGACTCTTTGTTAGGAGACTTGGATTGATCATGGATGCTCCTGCATCATTCTCCCCTGGTTTGGAGAAGTCTTCTTGTAACTCAAAATCTTCTTCTAAATATGGAGCTAAATCACCCACATTGAAGGTGGCCGAAATGTTGCCCATCTCACTTGGTAGTTCTATCTTGTATGCATTGTTATTGATCTTTTCAAGCACCCTAAATGGACCATCACTCCTTGGCATCAGCTTGTTCTTCCTTCTTGATGGAAATCGTTCCTTCCTTAGGTGCAACCATACCAAGTCCCCGGGCTTGTAAATGACCTCCTTTCGATGCTTGTTAGCTCGGACCTTGTAAGCTTCATTAACCTTCTCAATGCGTGCTCTAATCTGTTGGTGAAGCTTTTTCATCTCCTTTGCCTTCTCCTCTGCATCTTTGCTTTGTCTCACTTCAACTGGAATAGGTAGTAAATCAATGGGGCTTAAAGGATTAATCCCATAGTTCACTTCGAATGGAGAGCACTTCGTGGCATATGTAGGTGATCTATTATAAGCAAATTCTGCATGTGCTAGCTTTAGATCCCAATCTTTCTGTGACTTGTTAACTAGAGTCCTGAGGAGAGTAGTAAGTGTCCTGTTTGTAACCTCCGTTTGACCATCAGTTTGTGGATGCGCCGTGGTACTAAAGAGGAGCTTAGTACCTAGGAGCTTCCATAAAGTCTTCCAAAAGAAACTAAGGAACTTAACATCCTTATCAGAAACAATAGTCTTCGGTACACCATGTAATCTAATGATCTCCTTGAAGTACAAATCAGCTACATGAATTGCATCATCCGTCTTGTTGCAAGCAATAAAATGAGCCATCTTTGAGAATCGATCCACCACCACCATAATAGCGTCTCTTTGCCTTTGAGTCCTAGGCAAAGCTACAATGAAATCCATACTAACATCTTCCCATGGCTGATTAGGAACTGGAAGTGGAGTATAGAGCCCTTGATGAAAAGAACTTTTGGCCTTTTGACATGTAGAACATCGAGCTAGAACTGAGTGAACATCACCTGCCAGTTTTGGCCAATAAAAGTGTTCCTGCAAAACATCCACAGTTTTGTTAATACCAAAATGCCCTGCTAGGCCTCCTCCGTGAACCTCCTTGATGAGCAAATCCCTTAGTGAGCACTTAGGGATACAAAGCTTATTATTTCGGAAGAGAAAACCATCTAGAACCGAATAAGCTCCATGAGAACCATCCTTGCACGCTTCTATCAATGGTGAAAAATCTGGATCATCATAATAAAGCTCCTTAATATGAGTGAAGCCAAGAACTCGAGCCTCCATTAGAGAAAGCATAGAATGCCTCCTAGATAATGCATCTGCAACCACATTAGAAACTCCAGTTTTGTATTTTAAAACAAAATCAAAAGATTGAAGGAACTCCACCCATTTAGCATGTCGAGAACTGAGCTTATGTTGTCCATTAATGTACTTCAAAGCTTGGTGATCTGAATGCAACACAAACTGAGCTGGCCTAAGATAATGAGTCCAATAAGTCAAAGCACGAATAATAGCATAGAACTCTTTATCATAGGTGCTGTAGTTGAGCTTGGCATGATTGAGCTTCTCACTGAAATAGGCTATGGGACGCCCTCCTTGTTGTAAAACAGCTCCAATCCCTACGCCACTTGCATCACATTCCACTTCAAACACTTTCTTGAAATCTGGTAAGGCTAGAACAGGCGCCTCACAAAGCTTGCTTTTCAACTGATCAAATGCTTCCTGAGCTGCTGGAGTCCAAGTGAAAGAACCCCCTTTGATACATTCGGTCAGTGGAGCCAAAATAGTACTAAAACCTCTGATGAATCTCCTGTAAAAAGATGCCAATCCATGAAAACTTCGAACTTCTGTGATGGACTTTGGAATTGGCCATGATTTGATTGCCTCCACCTTGGATTCATCCATAGAAATACCCTGAGATGAAATAATGAAACCAAGAAAAGACACACTAGAAGTGAAGAATTCACACTTCTCCATCTTTGCATATAGCTTCTTTTCCCTTAGCTTAAGGAAAACCTTCTTCAGATGAATAAGATGATCCTGTTCACTGTTGCTATACACAAGAATATCATCAAAATAAACCACAACAAACGAACCAATGAAAGGACGAAGTACCTCATGCATGAGCCTCATGAAAGTACTAGGAGCATTAGTTAAACCAAATGGCATAACTCGCCACTCATATAACCCACTCTTAGTCTTAAAGGCTGTTTTCCATTCATCCCCTTCCTTGATTCGAATCTGATGATAACCACTACGCAAATCTATCTTGGAGAATATAGTAGCACCATGTAATTCATCGAGCAAATCATCAAGCCTAGGAATAGGATACCTATACTTGATGGTAATGTTGTTTATAGCCCTGCAATCTACACACATACGCATAGTTCCATCCTTCTTTGGAACCAAAATAACAGGAACAGCACATGGACTAAGACTTTCTTGTACAAACCCCTTAGCTAACAATTCAGTAATCTGTTTTTGCAACTCTTTAGCTTCTTCAGGATTACATCTATAAGCTGCCTTGTTAGGTAATGGTGCTCCAGGAACTAAGTCAATTTGATGCTCAATACCCCTACTAAGTGGTAAACCATAAGGAAGATCCTCGGGAAAAATATCACTAAAATCGTTCACTAATGGTTTAACCCAATCATGTAATTCACTAGTATTTTCATCATTTGCAGCAAATAACAACAACAAGTACATTTCCTTCCCCTTTTCAATGGCCTTATCAACTTGATGTTTTTGGAGAATTAAGGATTTCTGATTTTTAGCTTTCGAATTGGAGGTTTCTTTCTTAGGCAAATTCGGACCCTTTTTGCTAGGACTAAGTATAATTTTCTTGTTTTCATGCATGAAAGTGTATGTATTAGTCCTACCATTATGTAAGGTTTCCTTATCAGATTGCCACGGCCTCCCTAAGAGAATATGACATGCATTCATAGGCACCACATCACATAAAACCTTATCATTATACGAATCACCAAAAGAGAAGCTAATTAAAGCTTGTTTTGTTACCTCCACACAGTTACCATCATTAAGCCAATGAAGCTTATATGGTTTAGGATGACTGAAAGTAGGATAATTGAGCTTCTCCACCATAGAACTCGAAGCTACATTAGTGCAACTCCCACCATCAATAATCATGGAACAAATCTTGCCCTTGATTAAGCATTTTGTCTGAAAAATCTGGTCTCGTTGAGATGGTATAGCTTCGGCTTCTTTGGAGTGAAGGACCCTCCTTAGAACCAAGCTAAGATGATCATCTCCTTCCACTTCATCAACAAGAACATCTTCATTGCATTCATCCTCCTTTTCAGATTCTTTTTCGTGCTCATCTTGATCTTTAAGGGCATCTTCTATGTTTTTAATGTCTAGTAAGGTCATTACCCTTCTGTTTGGGCATTGTGCTTGATAATGACCATAACCATGACACTTAAAACATTTAATATCATCCTTCTTGGAAGAACTTTCAGCAATTTTCTTCCCTTTATCAAGAAATTTCGAACCAGCTTCATTTTTAGGTGTAAATGGAGATGTCGAAGTAGGCTTTACATAGGAACTAGAACCTCCTTTAGCATAAGAAGTTCCTTTGCTAAATACCTTCTTCTTCTTGTCTTTTTGATGCTTTTCCACCTTAAGAGCCAACCTGAAAAGTTCATCTAAAGTCGAATAAGATTGAAGCTCAAGCTTCTTTTGGATGTCACGATCTAGGCCCTTCACAAAACGAGCCATGGTCTGCTCTTCCCTTTCTTGAACATCCAATTTCATCATCAACTTTTCATATTCATGGATGTATGTCTCGACATTCTTGGTACCTTGGAACAAATCAGAAAGTTGGTTATATAAATCAAGAGTGTAAGTGGAGGGGAGAAACTTAGCTTCCATCTTCTTTTTCAGTTTCTTCCAACTCTTGATTTTCGGCTTATGCTTCCCTTTCTCTAGCAAGAGCAACGTTTTCCCACCAAAGGGATGCATAACCCTTTAGCTTAGTGATAGCCAACTTGAAAGATTTCGAATCATCATACTCCTTTAGCTCGAAAATCCTATTACATCTCGAAACCCATTCCAAATAAGCATCCGGATTAAGGTTTCCATCAAATTCTGGAACATCTAACTTGATGTCTCGAAAATCATCTTGTTTTCGTGGCCTCCTTCTTTGATTAGAAGTTTGTGATTGTACTTCTTCACTAGAGTCATAAACAACCTCATTCTCATCTTCAAAGTGCCTCCTTTCAGGAACTTCTCTTCGAACTCCAACACTAGAACTTCGAAAAGCTTCCATGAGATTTGCCATTTGCTCACTAATTGTAGCCATTTGATTCTCAAGGCCAACTAACCTTGCTTCATTCAATGTCATGCCCCTTCTAAACTGATTTGGATCTTCACCACCACTCATTTTAACAACCACTAAGTTGTATCAAAGATTAGAGGTGAAAAGAGAAGAAAAGAGATGTGTTTGGGCTTAGAATTGATTTCGGTTTTGGGGGGGATAAGTGTATGAGTTTAGGAAATGATTATGGGATGATTAGAGGGTTAAAAGAATGCTCTTAAACTAACCAAAGCTCTGATACCAAATGATGCATAAAGCATTTCATAAACAAGAGCATTCGTTGGTTAAGAACCGAAGAATCAGTTTTGCTTCAAGCCTTGTTGGAACCGTACCAACAACCACCACTTTCACTAGCCTTAGAACCACCAAACTAGGCCACCAATGTCAAAGAAGAACTCTTGGTGCAACCTTGCTTTGTTAAATTAGTAACTAATCTACGTTAGTTAGCTAATTAACTCAAAGACTTTAATTAGGACAAACTGTCCAGTTTTGCTCTAAGCGCACAGCTCAAAGAAATGAGTATAACTCTTAATTCATTCAACAAACTCTAATGAAACTTCTTGCCTTACAAACCTAACATATAAAGCAGTAACATACCAAAAATTCACGTCATTTGGTGATGTTTTGCTTAGGTAACAAAAGCCATCTTAAACTATTACAAAAATCTGGCCAGTTTACAGTACCTAGGTGCAATGATTGAGGGATTCTGAGAAACGAAAATGTCCTACTGCAAAAAGGAAGCTAAGGTAATAAAATAGACATTCTAAGGAAAATATCCTCAAAAAATCAGCTCCAAAAGCTAAAAAAAGACGGCTGCCCAGAACTGATGAAGATGGGCCCAGAATGACGCAGGGAGCTGCGGTTGTGGATACTTCTTCATGAAGCTCTCGTTTCCTATTGATTCTTGCCTCCAACTCTTCACATGCTTGTTGGTGATGTATGTAAGCACACAGGTGAGTCATGTATGGTTGCCTTAGCCAAGAATAAAGCTCAAAAACGTAGCCAAAACGTGCCCTAAACAAACCGTATAAATTCTGTTCTTCCAAAACAGTTTCACTAAGCTTACTTTAATGACTTAGAACTAACTAATTAAGCTATTTAATCATAATTCAAGCTTTATTACTAATACTTAATGATGTTAAGATGATCATAAGCATTAATCAACAAGGCTTAAAAAAGATTAAGAAGGTGTTAAGCTTAATTAACAATTCGAAGTACTTGTTTGTTCGAAATTGGATTAAGTAAGCTAATGAACTGAATCTCCTTCACCTTAATCTCTTCTTGATGACTCTTTGTTAGGAGACTTGGATTGATCATGGATGCTCCTGCATCATTAGGTATATTTAAATCATATGAAGACCTTGGATCAAACTCATTTCAAATCAAAGGTTAAAACTATCATACTCTCTTACGAGATTTAGTGGTTTATGAACACCTTTCAAATCACTTAATGTGCTTAATTACCTATTATTTTTGACTCCTTTTATAGGTATTAGGTATATTTAAAGCATATGAAGACCTTGGATCAAACTCATTTCAAATCAAAGGTTAAAACTATCATAGTCTCTTACGAGATTTTGTGGTGTATGAACACCTTTCAAATCATTTGATGTGCTTAATCACCTAATATTTTTGACTCCTTGAATGGGTATTAGGTATATTTAAATCATATGAAGCCCTTGGATCAAACTCATTTTCAAAGCAAAGGTTAAAACTATCATAGTCTCTTACGAGATTTTGTGGTGTATGAACACCTTTCAAATCATTGTATGTGCTTAATTACCTATTGTTTTTGACTCCTTGAATAGGTATTAAGTATATTTAAAGCATATGAAAACCTTGGATCAAACTCGTTTCAAATCAAAGGTTAAAACTATCATACTCTTTTACGAGATATTGTGGTGTATGAACACCTTTCAAATCATTTGATGTGCTTAATTACCTATTGTTTTTGACTCCTTGAATAGGTATTAGGTATATTTGAATCATATGAAGCCCTTGGATCAAACTCATTTTAAATCTAAGGTTAAAAGTATCATAGTCTCTTACGAGATTTCGTGGTGTATGAACACCTTTTAAATCATTTGATGTGCTTAATTACCTATTGTTTTTGACTCCTTGAATAGGTATTAGGTATATATAAAGCATACAAAGCCCTTGAATCAAACTCATTTCAAATCAAAGGTTAAAACTATCATAGTCTCTTACGAGATTTTGTGGTGTATGAACTCCTTTCAAATCATTTGATGTGCTTAAGTACCTATTATTTTTTACTCCTTGAATGGGTATTAGTTATATTTAAATCATATGAAGCCCTTGGATCAAACTCATTTTAAATCTAAGGTTAAAACTATCATAGTCTCTTACGAGATTTTGTGGTGTATGAACACCTTTCAAATCATTTGATGTGCTTAATTACCTATTGTTTTTGACTCCTTGAATTTACATACGAAGCCCTTGGATCAAACTCATTTCAAATCAAAGGTTAAAACTATCATAGTCTCTTACGAGTTTTTGTGGTGTATGACCACCTTTCAAATCATTTGATGTGATTAATTACCTATTTTTTTATTCCTTTTATAGGTATAAGGTATATTTAAAGCATATGAAGCCCTTGGATCAAACTCATTTCAAATCAAAGGTTAAAACTATCATAGTCTCTTACGAGATTTAGTGGTGTATGAACACCTTTCAAATCACTTGATGTGCTTAATTACCTATTGTTTTTGACTCCTTTTATAGGTATTAGGTATATTTAAAGCATATGAAGACCTTGGATCAAACTCATTTCAAATCAAAGGTTAAAACTATCATAGTCTCTTACGAGATTTTGTGGTGTATGAACACCTTTCAAATCATTTGATGTGCTAAATCACCTAATATTTTTGACTCCTTGAATGGGTATTAGGTATATTTAAATCATATGAAGCCCTTGGATCAAACTCATTTTCAAAGCAAAGGTTAAAACTATCATAGTCTCTTACGAGATTTTGTGGTGTATGAACACCTTTCAAATCATTGTATGTGCTTAATTACCTATTGTTTTTGACTCCTTGAATAGTTATTAGGTATATTTAAATCATATGAAGTCCTTGGATCAAACTCATTTCAAATACAAGGTCAAAACCATCATAGTCTCTTACGAGTTTTTGTGGTGTATGACCACCTTTCAAATCATTTGATGTGCTTAATTACCATTTGTTTTGAGTCCTTGAATAGGTATTAGGTATATTTAAATCATATGAAGCCCTTGGATCAAACTCATTTTAAATCTAAGGTTAAAACTATCATAGTCACTTACGAGATTTTGTGGTGTATGAACACCTTTCAAATCATTTGATGTGCTTAATTACCTATTGTTTTTTACTCCTTGAATTGGTATTAGGTATATGTAAAGCATACGAAGCCCTTAGATCAAACTCATTTCAAATCAAAGGTTAACACTATCATATTCTCTTACGAGATTTAGTGGTTTATGAACACCTTTCAAATCACTTGATGTGCTTAATACCTATTGTTTTTGACTCCTTTTATAGGTATTAGGTATATTTAAAGCATATGAAGACCTTGGATCAAACTCATTTCAAATCAAAGGTTAAAACTATCATAGTCTCTTACGAGATTTTGTGGTGTATGAACACCTTTCAAATCATTTGATGTGCTTAATTACCTATTATTTTTGACTCCTTGAATGGGTATTAGGTATATTTAAATCATATGAAGCCCTTGGATCAAACTCATTTTCAAAGCAAAGGTTAAAACTATCATAGTCTCTTACGAGATTTTGTGGTGTATGAACACCTTTCAAATCATTTTATGTGCTTAATTACCTATTGT
Organism: Patellifolia procumbens; assembly: GCA_947645195.1. NCBI lineage: Eukaryota > Viridiplantae > Streptophyta > Magnoliopsida > Caryophyllales > Amaranthaceae > Patellifolia > Patellifolia procumbens. The sequence continues at coordinate 160,913 of CANSGD010000275.1, read as the reverse complement.
TTTTGACTCCTTGAATAGGTATTAAGTATATTTAAAGCATATGAAGACCTTGGATCAAACTCATTTCAAATCAAAGGTTAAAACTATCATACTCTCTTACTATATTTTGTGGTGTATGAACACCTTTCAAATCACTTGATGTGCTTAATTAACTATTGTTTTTGACTCCTTTTATGGGTATTAGGTATATTTAAAGCATATGAAGATCTTTGCCCATACTCATTTCTAATCGAAGGTTAACACTATCGTAGTCTCTTACGAGATTTTGTGGTGTATGAACACCTTTCAAATCACTTGATGTGCTTCATTACCTATTGTTTTTTACTCCTTTTATAGGTATTAGGTATATTTAAAGCATATGGAGACCTTGGATCAAACTCATTTCAAATCAAAGGTTAAAACGATCATAGTCTCTTACTAGATTTTGTGGTGTAAGAATTCCTTATAAATCATTTGATGTGCTTAATTACCTATTATTTTTGACTCCTGTAATAGGTATTAGGTATATGTAAAGCATATGAAGCCCTTGGATCAAACTCATTTCAAATCAAAGGTTAAAACTATCAAAGTCTCTTACGAGATTTGGTGGTGTATGAACACCTTTCAAATCACTTGATGTGCTTAATTACCTATTGTTTTTGACTCCTTTTATAGGTATTAGGTATATTTAAAGCATAGACCTTGGATCAAACTCATTTCAAATCAAAGGTTAAAACTATCATACTCTCTTATGAGATTTTGTGGTGTATGAACACCTTTCAATTCACTTGATGTGCCTAATTACCTATTGTTTTTGACTCCTTTTATAGGTATTAGGTATATTTAAAGCATATGAAGACCTTGGATCAAACTCATTTCAAATCAAAGATTAAAACTATCATACTCTCTTTCTAGATTTTGTGGTGTATGAAAACCTTTCAAATCACTTGATGTGCTTAATTACCTATTGTTTTTGACTCCTTTTATAGGTATTAGGTATATTTAAAGCAAATGAAGACCTTGGATCAAACTCATTTCAAATCAAAGGTTACAACTATCATACTCTCTTACTAGATTTTGTGGTGTATGAACACCTTTCAAATCACTTGATGTGCTTAATTACCTATTGTTTTTGACTCCTTTTATAGGTGTTAGGTATATTTAAAGCATATGAAGACCTTGGATCAGACTCATTTCTAATCGAAGGTTAAAACTATCGTAGTCTCTTACGAGATTTTGTGGTATATGAACACGTTTCAAATCATTTGATGTGCTTAATTACCTATTGTTTTTTACACCTTTTATAGGTATTAGGTATATTTTAAGTATATGAAGCCCTTTGGTAAAAACTCATTTCAAATCAAAGGTTAAAACTATCATAGTCTCTTACGAGATTTTATGGTGTATGAACACCTTTCAAATCATTTGATGTGCTTAATTACCTATTGTTTTTGACTCCTTTTATAGGTATTAGGTATATTTAAAGCATATGAAGACCTTGGATCAAACTCATTTCAAATCAAAGGTTAAAACTTTCATAGTCTCTTACGAGATTTTGTGGTGTATGAACACCTTTCAAATCATTTGATGTGCTTAATTACCTATTATTTTTGACTCCTTGAATGGGTATTAGGTATATTTAAATCATATGAAGCCCTTGGATCAAACTCATTTTCAAAGCAAAGGTTAAAACTATCATAGTCTCTTACGAGATTTTGTGGTGTATGAACACCTTTCAAATCATTTTATGTGCTTAATTACCTATTGTTTTTGACTCCTTGAATAGGTATTAAGTATATTTAAATCATATGAAAACCTTGGATCAAACTCGTTTCAAATCAAACGTTAAAACTATCATACTCTTTTACGAGATATTGTGGTGTATGAACACCTTTCAAATCATTTGATGTGCTTAATTACCTATTGTTTTTGACTCCTTGAATAGGTATTAGTTATATTTGAATCATATGAATCCCTTGGATCAAACTCATTTTAAATCTAAGGTTAAAACTATCATAGTCTCTTACGAGATTTCGTGGTGTATGAACACCTTTCAAATCACTTGATGTGCTTAATTACCTATTGTTTTTGACTCGTTTTATAGGTATTAGGTATATTTCAATCATATGAAGACCTTGGATCAAACTCATTTCAAATCAAAGGTTAAAACTATCATACTCTGTTACGAGATTTAGTGGTTTACGAACACCTTTCAAATACCTTTACGTCCTTAATTACCTATTGTTTTTGACTCCTTTTATAGATATTAGGTATATTTGAAGCATATGAAGACCTTGGATCAAAATCATTTCAAATCAAAGGTTAAAACTATCATACTCTCTTACGAGATTTTGTGGTGTATGAACAACTTTCGTATCATTTGATGTGCTTAATTACCTATTATTTTTTACTCCTTGATTTGTTATTAGGTATATTTATATCATATGAAGCCCTTGGATCAAACTCATTTTCAAAGCAAAGGTTAAAACTATCATAGTCTCTTACGAGATTTTATGGTGTATGAACACCTTTCAAATAATTTGATGTGCTTAATTACCTATTGTTTTTGACTACTTGAATAGGTATTAGGTATATTTAAAGCATATGAAGACCTTGGATCAAACTCGTTTCAAATCAAAGGTTAAAACTGTCATACTCTCTTACGAGATTTTGTGGTGTATGAACACCTTTCAAATCACTTGATGTGCTTAATTACGTATTGTTTTTGACTCCTTGAATAGGTATTAGGTATATTTAAATCATATGAAGCCCTTGGATCAAACTCATTTTAAATCTAAGGTTAAAACTATCATAGTCTCTTACGAGATTTTGTGGTGTATGAACACCTTTCAAATCATTTGATGTGCTTAATTACCTATTGTTTTTGACTCCTTGAATAGGTATTAGGTATATGTAAGCATACGAAGCCCTTGGATCAAACTCATTTCAAATCAAAGGTTAAAACTATCATAGTCTCTTAGGAGTTTTTGTGGTGTATGACCACCTTTCAAATCATTTGATGTGATTAATTACCTATTTTTTTATTCCTTTTATAGGTATAAGGTATATTTAAAGCATATGAAGCCCTTGGATCAAACTCATTTCAAATCAAAGGTTAAAACTATCATAGTCTCTTACGAGATTTAGTGGTGTATGAACACCTTTCAAATCACTTGATGTGCTTAATTACCTATTGTTTTTGACTCCTTTTATAGGTATTAGGTATATTTAAAGCATATGAAGACCTTGGATCAAACTCATTTCAAATCAAAGGTTAAAACTATCATAGTCTCTTACGAGATTTTGTGGTGTATGAACACCTTTCAAATCATTTGATGTGCTAAATCACCTAATATTTTTGACTCCTTGAATGGGTATTAGGTATATTTAAATCATATGAAGCCCTTGGATCAAACTCATTTTCAAAGCAAAGGTTAAAACTATCATAGTCTCTTACGAGATTTTGTGGTGTATGAACACCTTTCAAATCATTGTATGTGCTTAATTACCTATTATTTTTGACTCCTTGAATAGGTATTAAGTATATTTAAAGCATATGAAAACCTTGGATCAAACTCGTTTCAAATCAAAGGTTAAAACTATCATACTCTTTTACGAGATATTGTGGTGTATGAACACCTTTCAAATCATTTGATGTGCTTAATTACCTATTGTTTTTGACTCCTTGAATAGGTATTAGGTATATATAAAGCATACAAAGCCCTTGAATCAAACTCATTTCAAATCAAAGGTTAAAACTATCATAGTCTCTTACGAGATTTTGTGGTGTATGAACTCCTTTCAAATCATTTGATGTGCTTAAGTACCTATTATTTTTTACTCCTTGAATGGGTATTAGTTATATTTAAATCATATGAAGCCCTTGGATCAAACTCATTTTAAATCTAAGGTTAAAACTATCATAGTCTCTTACGAGATTTTGTGGTGTATGAACACCTTTCAAATCATTTGATGTGCTTAATTACCTATTGTTTTTGACTCCTTGAATAGTTATTAGGTATATTTAAATCATATGAAGTCCTTGGATCAAACTCATTTCAAATACAAGGTTAAAACCATCATAGTCTCTTACGAGTTTTTGTGGTGTATGACCACCTTTCAAATCATTTGATGTGCCTAATTACCTTTTGTTTTGAGTCTATGAATAGGTATTAGGTATATTTAAATCATATGAAGCCCTTGGATCAAACTCATTTTAAATCTAAGGTTAAAACTATCATAGTCACTTACGAGATTTTGTGGTGTATGAACACCTTTCAAATCATTTGATGTGCTTAATTACCTATTGTTTTTTACTCCTTGAATTGGTATTAGGTATATGTAAAGCATACGAAGCCCTTAGATCAAACTCATTTCAAATCAAAGGTTAAAACTATCATAGTATCTTACGAGTTTTTGTGGTGTATGACCACCTTTCAAATCATTTGATGCGCTTAATTACCTATTGTTTTTGATTCCTTTTATAGGTATAAGGTATATGTAAAGCATATGAAGCCCTTGAATCAAACTCATTTCAAATCAAAGGTTAAAACTATCATAGTCTCTTACGAGATTTTGTGGTGTATGAACACCTTTCAAATCACTTGATGTGCTTAATTACCTATTGTTTTTGACTCATTTTATAGGTATTAGGTATATTTAAATCATATGAAGACCTTGGATCAAACTCATTTCAAATCAAAGGTTAAAACTATCATACTCTCTTACGAGATTTAGTGGTTTATGAACACCTTTCAAATCACTTAATGTGCTTAATTACCTATTATTTTTGACTCCTTTTATAGGTATTAGGTATATTTAAAGCATATGAAGACCTTGGATCAAACTCATTTCAAATCAAAGGTTAAAACTATCATAGTCTCTTACGAGATTTTGTGGTGTATGAACACCTTTCAAATCATTTGATGTGCTTAATCACCTAATATTTTTGACTCCTTGAATGGGTATTAGGTATATTTAAATCATATGAAGCCCTTGGATCAAACTCATTTTCAAAGCAAAGGTTAAAACTATCATAGTCTCTTACGAGATTTTGTGGTGTATGAACACCTTTCAAATCATTGTATGTGCTTAATTACCTATTGTTTTTGACTCCTTGAATAGGTATTAAGTATATTTAAAGCATATGAAAACCTTGGATCAAACTCGTTTCAAATCAAAGGTTAAAACTATCATACTCTTTTACGAGATATTGTGGTGTATGAACACCTTTCAAATCATTTGATGTGCTTAATTACCTATTGTTTTTGACTCCTTGAATAGGTATTAGGTATATTTGAATCATATGAAGCCCTTGGATCAAACTCATTTTAAATCTAAGGTTAAAAGTATCATAGTCTCTTACGAGATTTCGTGGTGTATGAACACCTTTTAAATCATTTGATGTGCTTAATTACCTATTGTTTTTGACTCCTTGAATAGGTATTAGGTATATATAAAGCATACAAAGCCCTTGAATCAAACTCATTTCAAATCAAAGGTTAAAACTATCATAGTCTCTTACGAGATTTTGTGGTGTATGAACTCCTTTCAAATCATTTGATGTGCTTAAGTACCTATTAATTTTTACTCCTTGAATGGGTATTAGTTATATTTAAATCATATGAAGCCCTTGGATCAAACTCATTTTAAATCTAAGGTTAAAACTATCATAGTCTCTTACGAGATTTTGTGGTGTATGAACACCTTTCAAATCATTTGATGTGCTTAATTACCTATTGTTTTTGACTCCTTGAATAGGTATTAGGTATATGTAAGCATACGAAGCCCTTGGATCAAACTCATTTCAAATCAAAGGTTAAAACTATCATAGTCTCTTACGAGTTTTTGTGGTGTATGACCACCTTTCAAATCATTTGATGTGATTAATTACCTATTTTTATGATTCCTTTTATAGGTATAAGGTATATTTAAAGCATATGAAGCCCTTGGATCAAACTCATTTCAAATCAAAGGTTAAAACTATCATAGTCTCTTACGAGATTTAGTGGTGTATGAACACCTTTCAAATCATTTGAGGTGCTTAATTACCTATTATTTTTGACTCCTTGAATGGGTAATAGGTATATTTAAATCATATGAAGCCCTTGGATCAAACTCATTTTCAAAACAAAGGTTAAAACTATCATAGTCTCTTACGAGATTTTGTGGTGTATGAACACCTTTCAAATCATTTGATGTGTTTAATTACCTATTGTTTTTTACTCCTTAAATAGGTATTAAGTATATTTAAAGCATATGAAGACCTTGGATCAAACTCGTTTCAAATCAAAGGTTAAAACTATCATACTCTCTTACGAGATAATGTGGTGTATGAACACCTTTCAAATCATTAGATGTGCTTAATTACCAATTGTTTTTGACTCGTTGAATAGGTTTTAGGTATATATAAAGCATACAAAGCCCTTGGATCAAACTCATTTCAAATCAAAGGTTAAAACTATCATAGTCTCTTACGAGATTTTGTGGTGTATGAACACCTTTCAAATCATTTGATGTGCTTAACTACCTATTGTTTTTTACTCCTTGAATGGGTATTAGGTATATTTAAATCAAATGAAGCCCTTGGATCAAACTCATTTTCAAATCAAAGTTTAAAACTATCATAGTCTCTTACGAGATTTTGTGGTGTATGAACACCTTTTAAATCATTTGATGTGCTTAATTAACTATTGTTTTTGACTCCTTGAATAGGTATTAGGTATATTTAAATCTTATGAAGTCCTTGGATCAAACTCATTTCAAATACAAGGTTAAAACCATCATAGTCTCTTACGAGTTTTGTGGTGTATGACCACCTTTCAAATCATTTGATGTGCTTAATTACATTTTGTTTTGAGTCCTTGAATAGGTCTTAGGTATGTTTAAATCATATGAAGCCCTTGGATCAAACTCATTTTAAATCTAAGGTTAAAACTATCATAGTCACTTACGAGATTTTGTGGTGTATGAACACCTTTCAAATCATTTGATGTGGTTAATTACCTATTGTTTTTGACTCCTTGAATAGGTATTAGGTATATGTAAAGCATACGAAGCCCTTGGATCAAACTCATTTCAAATCAAAGGTTAAAACTATCATAGTCTCTTACGAGTTTTTGTGCTGTATGACCACCTTTCAAATCATTTGATGCGCTTAATTACCTATTGTTTTTTATTCCTTTTATAGGTATAAGGTATATGTAAAGCATATGAAGCCCTTGGATCAAACTCATTTCAAATCAAAGGTTAAAACTATCATAGTCTCTTACGAGATTTTGTGGTGTATGTACACCTTTCAAATCATTTGATGTGCTGAATTACCTATTATTTTTGACTCCTTGAATGGGTATTAGGTATATTTAAATCATATGAAGCCCTTGGAACAAACTCATTTTCAAATCAAAGTTTAAAACTATCATAGTCTCTTACGAGTTTTTGTGGTGTATGACCACCTTTCAAATCATTTGATGTGATTAATTACCTATTTTTTTATTCCTTTTATAGGTATAAGGTATATTTAAAGCATATGAAGCCCTTGGATCAAACTCATTTCAAATCAAAGGTTAAAACTATCATAGTCTCTTACGAGATTTTGTGGTGTATGAACACCTTTCAAATCACTTGATGTGCTTAATTACTTATTGTTTTTGACTCCTTTTATAGGTATTAGGTATATTTAAAGCATATGAAGACCTTGGATCAAACTCATTTCAAATCAAAGGTTAAAACTATCATAGTCTCTTACGAGATTTTGTGGTGTATGAACACCTTTCAAATCATTTGATGTGCTTAATTCACCTAATATTTTTGACTCCTTGAATAGGTATTAGGTATATTTAAATCATATGAAGCCCTTGGATCAAACTCATTTTCAAATCAAAGGTTAAAACTATCATAGTCTCTTACGAGATTTTGTGGTGTATGAACACCTTTCAAATCATTTGATGTGCTTAAATTACCTATTGTTTTTGACTCCTTGAATAGGTATTAGGTATATTTAAATCATATGAAGCCCTTGGATCAAACTCATTTCAAATCAAAGGTTAAAACTATCATATTCTCTTACGAGATTTTGTGGTGTATGAACACCTTTCAAATCATTTGATGTGCTTAATTACCTATTATTTTTGACTCCTTGAATAGGTATTAGGTATATTTAAATCATCTGAAGCCCTTGGATCAAACTCATTTCAAATCGAAGGTGAAAACTATCATAGTCTCTTACGAGATTTTGTGGTGTACGAACACCTTTCAAATCATTGTATGTGCTTAATTACCTATTGTTTTTGACTCCTTGAATAGTTATTAGGTATATTCAAATCATATGAAGTCCTTGGATCAAACTCATTTCAAATCACAAGGTCAAAACCATCATAGTCTCTTACGAGATTTTTGTGGTGTATGACCACCTTTCAAATCATTTGATGTGCTTAATTCCCTATTGTTTTTGACTCCTTGAATAGGTATTAGGTATATTTAAATCATATGAAGCCCTTGGATCAAACTCATTCTAAATCTAAGGTTAAAACTATCATAGTCACTTACGAGATTTTGTGGTGTATGAACACCTTTCAAATCATTTGATGTGCTTAATTACCTATTGTTTTTTACTCCTTGAATTGGTATTAGGTATATGTAAAGCATACGAAGCCCTTAGATCAAACTCATTTCAAATCAAAGGTTAAAACTATCATAGTCTCTTACGAGTTTTTGTGGTGTATGACCACCTTTCAAATCATTTGATGCGCTTAATTACCTATTGTTTTTGACTTCCTCTTATAGGTATAAGGTATATGTAAAGCATATGAAGCCCTTGGATCAAACTCATTTCAAATCAAAGGTTAAAACTATCATAGTCTCTTACGAGATTTTGTGGTGTATGAACACCTTTCAAATCACTTGATGTGCTTAATTACCTATTGTTTTTGACTCATTTAATAGGTATTAGGTATATTTAAATCATATGAAGCCCTTGGATCAAACTCATTTCAAATCAAAGGTTAAAACTATCATACTCTCTTACGAGATTTAGTGGTTTATGAACACCTTTCAAATCACTTAATGTGCTTAATTACCTATTATTTTGGACTCCTTTTATAGGTATTAGGTATATTTAAAGCATATGAAGACCTTGGATCAAACTCATTTCAAATCAAAGGTTAAAACTATCATAGTCTCTTACGAGATTTTGTGGTGTATGAACACCTTTCAAATCATTTGATGTGCTTAATCACCTAATATTTTTGACTCCTTGAATGGGTATTAGGTATATTTAAATCATATGAAGCCCTTGGATCAAACTCATTTTCAAAGCAAAGGTTAAAACTATCATAGTCTCTTACGAGATTTTGTGGTGTATGAACACCTTTCAAATCATTGTATGTGCTTAATTACCTATTGTTTTTGACTCCTTGAATAGGTATTAAGTATATTTAAAGCATATGAAAACCTTGGATCAAACTCGTTTCAAATCAAAGGTTAAAACTATCATACTCTTTTACGAGATATTGTGGTGTATGAACACCTTTCAAATCATTTGATGTGCTTAATTACCTATTGTTTTTGACTCCTTGAATAGGTATTAGGTATATTTGAATCATATGAAGCCCTTGGATCAAACTCATTTTAAATCTAAGGTTAAAAGTATCATAGTCTCTTACGAGATTTCGTGGTGTATGAACACCTTTTAAATCATTTGATGTGCTTAATTACCTATTGTTTTTGACTCCTTGAATAGGTATTAGGTATATATAAAGCATACAAAGCCCTTGAATCAAACTCATTTCAAATCAAAGGTTAAAACTATCATAGTCTCTTACGAGATTTTGTGGTGTATGAACTCCTTTCAAATCATTTGATGTGCTTAAGTACCTATTATTTTTTACTCCTTGAATGGGTATTAGGTATATTTAAATCATATGAAGCCCTAGGATCAAACTCATTTTCAAATCAAAGGTTAAAACTATCATAGTCTCTTACGAGATTTTGTGGTGTATGAACACCTTTCAAATCATTGTATGTGCTTAATTACCTATTGTTTTTGACTCCTTGAATAGGTATTAAGTATATTTAAAGCATATGAAAACCTTGGATCAAACTCATTTCAAATCAAAGGTTAAAACTATCATACTCTTTTACGAGATATTGTGGTGTATTAACACCTTTCAAATCATTTGATGTGCTTAATCACCTAATATTTTTGACTCCTTGAATGGCTATTAGGTATATTTAAATCATATGAAGCCCTTGGATCAAACTCATTTTCAAAGCAAAGGTTAAAACTATCATAGTCTCTTACGAGATTTTGTGGTGTATGAACACCTTTCAAATCATTGTATGTGCTTAATTACCTATTGTTTTTGACTCCTTGAATAGGTATTAAGTATATTTAAAGCATATGAAAACCTTGGATCAAACTCGTTTCAAATCAAAGGTTAAAACTATCATACTCTTTTACGAGATATTGTGGTGTATGAACACCTTTCAAATCATTTGATGTGCTTAATTACCTATTGTTTTTGACTCCTTGAATAGGTATTAGGTATATTTGAATCATATGAAGCCCTTGGATCAAACTCATTTTAAATCTAAGGTTAAAAGTATCATAGTCTCTTACGAGATTTTGTGGTGTATGAACACCTTTTAAATCATTTGATGTGCTTAATTACCTATTGTTTTTGACTCCTTGAATAGGTATTAGGTATATATAAAGCATACAAAGCCCTTGAATCAAACTCATTTCAAATCAAAGGTTAAAACTATCATAGTCTCTTACGAGATTTTGTGGTGTATGAACTCCTTTCAAATCATTTGATGTGCTTAAGTACCTATTAATTTTTACTCCTTGAATGGGTATTAGTTATATTTAAATCATATGAAGCCCTTGGATCAAACTCATTTTAAATCTAAGGTTAAAACTATCATAGTGTCTTACGAGATTTTTGTGGTGTATGAACACCTTTCAAATCATTTGATGTGCTTAATTACCTATTATTTTTGACTCCTTGAATAGGTATTAGGTATATGTAAGCATACGAAGCCCTTGGATCAAACTCATTTCAAATCAAAGGTTAAAACTATCATAGTCTCTTACGAGTTTTTGTGGTGTATGACCACCTTTCAAATCATTTGATGTGATTAATTACCTATTTTTTTATTCCTTTTATAGGTATAAGGTATATTTAAAGCATATGAAGCCCTTGGATCAAACTCATTTCAAATCAAAGGTTAAAACTATCATAGTCTCTTACGAGATTTAGTGGTGTATGAGACACCTTTCAAATCACTATGATGTGCTTAATTACTATTACTAATTACTTATTGTTTGACTACCTTTTATAGGTATTAGGTATATTTAAAGCATATGAAGACCTTGGATCAAACTCATTTCAAATCAAAGGTTAAAACTATCATAGTCTCTTACGAGATTTTGTGGTGTATGAACACCTTTCAAATCATTTGATGTGCTAAATCACCTAATATTTTTGACTCCTTGAATGGGTATTAGGTATATTTAAATCATATGAAGCCCTTGGATCAAACTCATTTTCAAAGCAAAGGTTAAAACTATCATAGTCTCTTACGAGATTTTGTGGTGTATGAACACCTTTCAAATCATTGTATGTGCTTAATTACCTATTGTTTTTGACTCCTTGAATAGGTATTAAGTATATTTTAAAGCATATGAAACCCTTGGATCAAACTCGTTTCAAATCAAAGGTTAAAACTATCATACTCTCTTACGAGATATTGTGGTGTATGAACTCCTTTCAAATCATTTGATGTGCCTAATTACCTATTATTTTTTACTCCTTGAATGGGTATTAGGTATATTTAAATCATATGAAGCCCTTGGATCAAACTCATTTTAAATCTAAGGTTAAAACTATCATAGTCTCTTACGAGATTTTGTGGTGTATGAACACCTTTCAAATCATTTGATGTGCTTAATTACCTATTGTTTTTGACTCCTTGAATAGGTATTAGGTATATTTAAATCATATGAAGCCCTTGGATCAAACTCATTTCAAATCCAAGGTTAAAACCATCATAGTCTCTTACGAGTTTTTGTGGTGTATGACCACCTTTCAAATCATTTGATGTGCTTAATTACCTATTGTTTTTGACTCCTTGAATAGGTATTAGGTATATTTAAATCATATGAAGCCCTTTGATCAAACTCATTTCAAATCTAAGGTTAAAACTATCATAGTCTCTTACGAGATTTTGTGGTGTATGAACACCTTTCAAATCATTTGATGTGCTTAATTACCTATTGTTTTTTACTCCTTGAATAGGTATTAGGTATATGTAAAGCATACGAAGCCCTTAGGATCAAACTCATTTCAAATCAAAGGTTAAAACTATCATAGTCTCTTACGAGATTTTGTGGTGTATGACCACCTTTCAAATCATTTGATGCGCTTAATTACCTATTGTTTTTGACTCCTTTTATAGGTATTAAGGGTATATGTTAAAGCATATGAAGCCCTTGGATCAAACTCATTTCAAATCAAAGGGTTAAAACTATCATAGTCTCTTACGAGATTTGTGGTTGGTGTATGAACACCTTTCAAATCACTTGATGTGCTTAATTACCTATTGTTTTTGACTCACTTTTATAGGTATTAGGTATATTTAAATCATATGAAGACCTTGGATCAAACTCATTTCAAATCAAAGGGTTAAAACTATCATACTCTCTTACGAGATTTAGTGGTTGGTGTATGAACACCTTTCAAATCACTTTAATGATGCTTAATTACCTATTATTTTTGACTACCTTTTAATAGGTATTAGGTATATTTAAAGCATATGAAGACCCTTGGATCAAACTCATTTCAAATCAAAGGTTAAAACTATCATAGTCTCTTACGAGATTTTGTGGTGTATGAACACCTTTCAAATCATTTGAGGTGTGCTTAATTACCTATTATTTTTGACTACCTTGAATAGGTATTAGGTATATTTAAAAGCATATGAAGACCTTGGATCAAACTCATTTCAAATCAAAGGGTTAAAACTATCATACTCTCTTACGAGAGTTTTGTGGTGTATGAACACCTTTCAAATCATTTGATGTGCTTAATTAACTATTGTTTTTGACTCCTTGAATAGGTATTAGGTATATTTAAATCATATGAAGCCGTCCTTGGATCAAACTCATTTCAAATACAAAGGTTAAACACCATCATAGTCTCTTACGAGTTTTTGGTGGGTATGACCACCTTTCAAATCATTTGATGTGCTTAATTACATTTTGTTTTTGAGTCCTTGAATAGGGTCCTAGGTATGTTTAAATCATATGAAGCCCTTGGATCAAACTCCTTTCAAATCTAAGGTTAAAACTATCATAGTCACTTACGAGAGTTTTGTGGTGGGTATGACCACCTTTCAAATCATTTGATGTGGTTAATTACCTATTGTTTTTGACTCCTTGAATAGGTATTAGGTATATGTAAAGCATACGAAGCCCTTGGATCAAACTCATTTCAAATCAAAGGTTAAAACTATCATAGTCTCTTACGAGTTTTTGTGGTGTATGACCACCTTTCAAATCATTTGATGTGCTTAATTACCTATTGGTTTTTGACTCCTTTTATAGGTATAAGGTATATGTAAAGCATAAGAAGCCCTTGGATCAAACTCATTTCAAATCAAAGGTTAAAACTATCATAGTCTCTTACGAGATTTTGTGGTGTATGAACACCTTTCAAATCATTTGATGTGCTGAATTACCTATTATTTTTGACTCCTTGAATGGGTATTAGGTATATTTAAATCATATGAAGCCCTTGGATCAAACTCATTTTCAAATCAAAGGTTAAAACTATCATAGTCTCTTACGAGATTTTGTGGTGTATGAACACCTTTCAAATCATTTGATGTGCTTAATTACCTATTGTTTTTGACTCCTTGAATAGGTATTAGGTATATTTAAAGCATATGAAGACCTTGGATCAAACTGGTTTCAAATCAAAGGTTAAAACTATCATACTCTCTTACGAGATTTTGTGGTGTATGAACACCTTTTAAATCATTTGATGTGCTTAATTACCTATTATTTTTGACTCCTTGAATGGGTATTAGGTATATTTAAATCATATGAAGCCCTTGGATCAAACTCATTTTCAAATCAAAGGTTAAAACTATCATAGTCTCTTACGAGATTTTGTGGTGTATGAACACCTTTCAAATCATTTGATGTGCTTAATTACCTATTGTTTTTGACTCCTTGAATAGATATTAGGTATATTTAAAGCATACGAAGCCCTTGGATCAAACTCGTTTCAAATCAAAGGTTAAAACTATCATAGTCTCTTACGAGATTTTGTGGTGTATGAACACCTTTCAAATCATTTGAGGTGCTTAATTACCTATTATTTTTGACTCCTTGAATGGGTATTAGGTATATTTAAATCATATGAAGCCCTTGGATCAAACTCATTTTCAAAACAAAGGTTAAAACTATCATAGTCTCTTACGAGATTTTGTGGTGTATGAACACCTTTCAAATCATTTGATGTGCTTAATTACCTATTGTTTTTGACTCCTTGAATAGGTATTAGGTATATTTAAATCATATGAAGTCCTTGGATCAAACTCATTTCAAATACAAGGTTAAAACCATCATAGTCTCTTACGAGTTTTTGTGGTGTATGACCACCTTTCAAATCATTTGATGTGCTTAATTACCTTTTGTTTTGAGTCCTTGAATAGGTCTTAGGTATGTTTAAATCATATGAAGCCCTTGGATCAAACTCCTTTTAAATCTAAGGTTAAAACTATCATAGTCACTTACGAGATTTTGTGGTGTATGAACACCTTTCAAATCATTTGATGTGGTTAATTACCTATTGTTTTTGACTCCTTGAATAGGTATTAGGTATATGTAAAGCATACGAAGCCCTTGGATCAAACTCATTTCAAATCAAAGGTTAAAACTATCATAGTCTCTTACGAGTTTTTGTGGTGTATGACCACCTTTCAAATCATTTGATGCGCTTAATTACCTATTGTTTTTTATTCCTTTTATAGGTATAAGGTATATGTAAAGCATAAGAAGCCCTTGGATCAAACTCATTTCAAATCAAAGGTTAAAACTATCATAGTCTCTTACGAGATTTTGTGGTGTATGAACACCTTTCAAATCATTTGATGTGCTTAATTACCTATTGTTTTTGACTCCTTGAATGGGTATTAGGTATATTTAAATCATATGAAGCCCTTGGATCAAACTCATTTTCAAATCAAAGGTTAAAACTATCATAGTCTCTTACGAGATTTTGTGGTGTATGAACACCTTTCAAATCATTTGATGTACTTAATTACCTATTGTTTTTGACTCCTTGAATAGGTATTAGGTATATTTAAAGCATATGAAGACCTTGGATCAAACTGGTTTCAAATCAAAGGTTAAAACTATCATAGTCTCTTACGAGATTTTGTGGTGTATGAACACCTTTCAAATCATTTGATGTGCTTAATTACCTATTATTTTTGACTCCTTGAATGGGTATTAGGTATATTTAAATCATATGAAGCCCTTGGATCAAACTCATTTTCAAATCAAAGGTTAATACTATCATAGTCTCTTACGAGATTTTGTGGTGTATGAACACCTTTCAAATCATTTGATGTGCTTAATTACCTATTGTTTTTGACTCCTTGAATAGGTATTAGGTATATTTAAAGCATATGAAGACCTTGGATCAAACTCGTTTCAAATCAAAGGTTAAAACTATCATACTCTCTTACGAGATTTTGTGGTGTATGAACACCTTTCAAATCATTTGAGGTGCTTAATTACCTATTATTTTTGACTCCTTGAATGGGTATTAGGTATATTTAAATCATATGAAGCCCTTGGATCAAACTCATTTTCAAAACAAAGGTTAAAACTATCATAGTCTCTTACGAGATTTTGTGGTGTATGAACACCTTTCAAATCATTTGATGTGTTTAATTACCTATTGTTTTTTACTCCTTAAATAGGTATTAAGTATATTTAAAGCATATGAAGCCCTTGGATCAAACTCGTTTCAAATCAAAGGTTAAAACTATCATACTCTCTTACGAGATTTTGTGGTGTATGAACACCTTTCAAATCATTAGATGTGCTTAATTACCTATTGTTTTTGACTCCTTGAATAGGTTTTAGGTATATTTAAAGCATACAAAGCCCTTGGATCAAACTCATTTCAAATCAAAGGTTAAAACTATCATAGTCTCTTACGAGATTTTGTGGTGTATGAACACCTTTCAAATCATTTGATGTGCTTAACTACCTATTGTTTTTTACTCCTTGAATGGGTATTAGGTATATTTAAATCAAATGAAGCCCTTGGATCAAACTCATTTTCAAATCAAAGGTTAAAACTATCATAGTCTCTTACGAGATTTTGTGGTGTATGAACACCTTTTAAATCATTTGATGTGCTTAATTACCTATTGTTTTTGACTCCTTGAATAGGTATTAGGTATATTTAAATCTTATGAAGTCCTTGGATCAAACTCATTTCAAATACAAGGTTAAAACCATCATAGTCTCTTACGAGTTTTTGTGGTGTATGACCACCTTTCAAATCATTTGATGTGCTTAATTACCTATTGTTTTGAGTCCTTGAATAGGTCTTAGGTATGTTTAAATCATATGAAGCCCTTGGATCAAACTCATTTTAAATCTAAGGTTAAAACTATCATAGTCACTTACGAGATTTTGTGGTGTATGAACACCTTTCAAATCATTTGATGTGGTTAATTACCTATTGTTTTTGACTCCTTGAATAGGTATTAGGTATATGTAAAGCATAAGAAGCCCTTGGATCAAACTCATTTCAAATCAAAGGTTAAAACTATCATAGTCTCTTACGAGATTTTGTGGTGTATGAACACCTTTCAAATCATTTGATGTGCTGAATTACCTATTATTTTTGACTCCTTGAATGGGTATTAGGTATATTTAAATCATATGAAGCCCTTGGATCAAACTCATTTTCAAATCAAAGGTTAAAACTATCATAGTCTCTTACGAGATTTTGTGGTGTATGAACACCTTTCAAATCATTTGATGTGCTTAATTACCTATTGTTTTTGACTACTTGAATAGGTATTAGGTATATTTAAAGCATATGAAGACCTTGGATCAAACTCGTTTCAAATCAAAGGTTAAAACTATCATAGTCTCTTACGAGATTTTGTGGTGTATGAACACCTTTCAAATCATTTGATGTGCTTAATTACCTATTATTTTTGACTCCTTGAATGGGTATTAGGTATATTTAAAGCATATGAAGCCCTTGGATCAAACTCATTTTCAAATCAAAGGTTAAAACTATCATAGTCTCTTACGAGATTTTGTGGTGTATGAACACCTTTCAAATCATTTGATGTGCTTAATTACCTATTGTTTTTGACTACTTGAATAGATATTAGGTATATTTAAAGCATACAAAGCCCTTGGATCAAACTCGTTTCAAATCAAAGGTTAAAACTATCATACTCTCTTACGAGATTTTGTGGTGTATGAACACCTTTCAAATCATTTAAGGTGCTTAATTACCTATTATTTTTGACTCCTTGAATGGGTATTAGGTATATTTAAATCATATGAAGCCCTTGGATCAAACTCATTTTCAAAACAAAGGTTAAAACTATCATAGTCTCTTACGAGATTTTGTGGTGTATGAACACCTTTCAAATCATTTGATGTGCTTAATTACCTATTGTTTTTGACTCCTTGAATAGGTCTTAGGTATATTTAAATCATATGAAGTCCTTGGATCAAACTCATTTCAAATACAAGGTTAAAACCATCATAGTCTCTTACGAGTTTTTGTGGTGTATGACCACCTTTCAAATCATTTGATGTGCTTAATTACATTTTGTTTTGAGTCCTTGAATAGGTCTTAGGTATGTTTAAATCATATGAAGCCCTTGGATCAAACTCCTTTTAAATCTAAGGTTAAAACTATCATAGTCACTTACGAGATTTTGTGGTGTATGAACACCTTTCAAATCATTTGATGTGGTTAATTACCTATTGTTTTTGACTCCTTGAATAGGTATTAGGTATATGTAAAGCATACGAAGCCCTTGGATCAAACTCATTTCAAATCAAAGGTTAAAACTATCATAGTCTCTTACGAGTTTTTGTGGTGTATGACCACCTTTCAAATCATTTGATGCGCTTAATTACCTATTGTTTTTTATTCCTTTTATAGGTATAAGGTATATGTAAAGCATAAGAAGCCCTTGGATCAAACTCATTTCAAATCAAAGGTTAAAACTATCATAGTCTCTTACGAGATTTTGTGGTGTATGTACACCTTTCAAATCATTTGATGTGCTGAATTACCTATTATTTTTGACTCCTTGAATGGGTATTAGGTATATTTAAATCATATGAAGCCCTTGGATCAAACTCATTTTCAAATCAAAGTTTAAAACTATCATAGTCTCTTACGAGATTTTATGGTGTATGAACACCTTTCAAATCATTTGATGTATTTAATTACCTATTGTTTTTGACTACTTGAATAGGTATTAGGTATATTTAAAGCATATGAAGACCTTGGATCAAACTGGTTTCAAATCAAAGGTTAAAACTATCATACTCTCTTACGAGATTTTGTGGTGTATGTACACCTTTCAAATCATTTGATGTGCTTAATTACCTATTATTTTTGACTCCTTGAATGGGTATTAGGTATATTTAAATCATATGAAGCCCTTGGATCAAACTCATTTTCAAATCAAAGTTTAATACTATCATAGTCTCTTACGAGATTTTGTGGTGTATGAACACCTTTCAAATCATTTGATGTGCTTAATTACCTATTGTTTTTGACTACTTGAATAGATATTAGGTATATTTAAAGCATATGAAGACCTTGGATCAAACTCGTTTCAAATCAAAGGTTAAAACTATCATACTCTCTTACGAGATTTTGTGGTGTATGAACACCTTTCAAATCATTTGAGGTGCTTAATTACCTATTATTTTTGACTCCTTGAATGGGTAATAGGTATATTTAAATCATATGAAGCCCTTGGATCAAACTCATTTTCAAAACAAAGGTTAAAACTATCATAGTCTCTTACGAGATTTTGTGGTGTATGAACACCTTTCAAATCATTTGATGTGTTTAATTACCTATTGTTTTTTACTCCTTAAATAGGTATTAAGTATATTTAAAGCATATGAAGACCTTGGATCAAACTCGTTTCAAATCAAAGGTTAAAACTATCATACTCTCTTACGAGATAATGTGGTGTATGAACACCTTTCAAATCATTAGATGTGCTTAATTACCTATTGTTTTTGACTCGTTGAATAGGTTTTAGGTATATATAAAGCATACAAAGCCCTTGGATCAAACTCATTTCAAATCAAAGGTTAAAACTATCATAGTCTCTTACGAGATTTTGTGGTGTATGAACACCTTTCAAATCATTTGATGTGCTTAACTACCTATTGTTTTTTACTCCTTGAATGGGTATTAGGTATATTTAAATCAAATGAAGCCCTTGGATCAAACTCATTTTCAAATCAAAGTTTAAAACTATCATAGTCTCTTACGAGATTTTGTGGTGTATGAACACCTTTTAAATCATTTGATGTGCTTAATTAACTATTGTTTTTGACTCCTTGAATAGGTATTAGGTATATTTAAATCTTATGAAGTCCTTGGATCAAACTCATTTCAAATACAAGGTTAAAACCATCATAGTCTCTTACGAGTTTTTGTGGTGTATGACCACCTTTCAAATCATTTGATGTGCTTAATTACCTTTTGTTTTTGAGTCCTTGAATAGGTCTTAGGTATGTTTAAATCATATGAAGCCCTTGGATCAAACTCATTTTAAATCTAAGGTTAAAACTATCATAGTCACTTACGAGATTTTGTGGTGTATGAACACCTTTCAAATCATTTGATGTGGTTAATTACCTATTGTTTTTGACTCCTTGAATAGGTATTAGGTATATGTAAAGCATACGAAGCCCTTGGATCAAACTCATTTCAAATCAAAGGTTAAAACTATCATAGTCTCTTACGAGTTTTTGTGGTGTATGACCACCTTTCAAATCATTTGATGCGCTTAATTACCTATTGTTTTTTATTCCTTTTATAGGTATAAGGTATATGTAAAGCATATGAAGCCCTTGGATCAAACTCATTTCAAATCAAAGGTTAAAACTATCATAGTCTCTTACGAGATTTTGTGGTGTATGTACACCTTTCAAATCATTTGATGTGCTGAATTACCTATTATTTTTGACTCCTTGAATGGGTATTAGGTATATTTAAATCATATGAAGCCCTTGGAACAAACTCATTTTCAAATCAAAGTTTAAAACTATCATAGTCTCTTACGAGTTTTTGTGGTGTATGACCACCTTTCAAATCATTTGATGTGATTAATTACCTATTTTTTTATTCCTTTTATAGGTATAAGGTATATTTAAAGCATATGAAGCCCTTGGATCAAACTCATTTCAAATCAAAGGTTAAAACTATCATAGTCTCTTACGAGATTTAGTGGTGTATGAACACCTTTCAAATCACTTGATGTGCTTAATTACCTATTGTTTTTGACTCCTTTTATAGGTATTAGGTATATTTAAAGCATATGAAGACCTTGGATCAAACTCATTTCAAATCAAAGGTTAAAACTATCATAGTCTCTTACGAGATTTTGTGGTGTATGAACACCTTTCAAATCATTTGATGTGCTAAATCACCTAATATTTTTGACTCCTTGAATGGGTATTAGGTATATTTAAATCATATGAAGCCCTTGGATCAAACTCATTTTCAAAGCAAAGGTTAAAACTATCATAGTCTCTTACGAGATTTTGTGGTGTATGAACACCTTTCAAATCATTGTATGTGCTTAATTACCTATTGTTTTTGACTCCTTGAATAGGTATTAGGTATATTTAAAGCATATGAAAACCTTGGATCAAACTCGTTTCAAATCAAAGGTTAAAACTATCATACTCTTTTACGAGATATTGTGGTGTATGAACTCCTTTCAAATCATTTGATGTGCCTAAGTACCTATTATTTTTTACTCCTTGAATGGGTATTAGTTATATTTAAATCATATGAAGCCCTTGGATCAAACTCATTTTAAATCTAAGGTTAAAACTATCATAGTCTCTTACGAGATTTTGTGGTGTATGAACACCTTTCAAATCATTTGCTGTGCTTTAATTACCTAACCTTGTTTTTGACTCCTTGAATAGTTATTAGGTATATTTAAATCATATGAAGTCCTTGGATCAAACTCATTTCAAATACAAGGTTAAAACCATCATAGTCTCTTACGAGTTTTTGTGGTGTATGACCACCTTTCAAATCATTTGATGTGCTTAATTACCTATTGTTTTTTACTCCTTGAATTGGTATTAGGTATATGTAAAGCATACGAAGCCCTTAGATCAAACTCATTTCAAATCAAAGGTTAAAACTATCATAGTCTCTTACGAGTTTTTGTGGTGTATGACCACCTTTCAAATCATTTGATGCGCTTAATTACCTATTGTTTTTGATTCCTTTTATAGGTATAAGGTATATGTAAAGCATATGAAGCCCTTGGATCAAACTCATTTCAAATCAAAGGTTAAAACTATCATAGTCTCTTACGAGATTTTGTGGTGTATGAACACCTTTCAAATCACTTGATGTGCTTAATTACCTATTGTTTTTGACTCATTTTATAGGTATTAGGTATATTTAAATCATATGAAGACCTTGGATCAAACTCATTTCAAATCAAAGGTTAAAACTATCATACTCTCTTACGAGATTTAGTGGTTTATGAACACCTTTCAAATCACTTAATGTGCTTAATTACCTATTATTTTTGACTCCTTTTATAGGTATTAGGTATATTTAAAGCATATGAAGACCTTGGATCAAACTCATTTCAAATCAAAGGTTAAAACTATCATAGTCTCTTACGAGATTTTGTGGTGTATGAACACCTTTCAAATCATTTGAGGTGCTTAATTCCCTATTATTTTTGACTCCTTGAATGGGTAATAGGTATATTTAAATCATATGAAGCCCTTGGATCAAACTCATTTTCAAAACAAAGGTTAAAACTATCATAGTCTCTTACGAGATTTTGTGGTGTATGAACACCTTTCAAATCATTTGATGTGTTTAATTACCTATTGTTTTTTACTCCTTAAATAGGTATTAAGTATATTTAAAGCATATGAAGACCTTGGATCAAACTCGTTTCAAATCAAAGGTTAAAACTATCATACTCTCTTACGAGATAATGTGGTGTATGAACACCTTTCAAATCATTTGATGTGCTTAATTACCTATTGTTTTTGACTCGTTGAATAGGTTTTAGGTATATATAAAGCATACAAAGCCCTTGGATCAAACTCATTTCAAATCAAAGGTTAAAACTATCATAGTCTCTTACGAGATTTTGTGGTGTATGAACACCTTTCAAATCATTTGATGTGCTTAAGTACCTATTATTTTTTACTCCTTGAATGGGTATTAGGTATATTTAAATCAAATGAAGCCCTTGGATCAAACTCATTTTCAAATCAAAGTTTAAAACTATCATAGTCTCTTACGAGTTTTTGTGGTGTATGAACACCTTTTAAATCATTTGATGTGCTTAATTAACTATTGTTTTTGACTCCTTGAATAGGTATTAGGTATATTTAAATCATATGAAGTCCTTGGATCAAACTCATTTCAAATACAAGGTTAAAACCATCATAGTCTCTTACGAGTTTTTGTGGTGTATGACCACCTTTCAAATCATTTGATGTGCTTAATTACATTTTGTTTTGAGTCCTTGAATAGGTCTTAGGTATGTTTAAATCATATGAAGCCCTTGGATCAAACTCCTTTTAAATCTAAGGTTAAAACTATCATAGTCACTTACGAGATTTTGTGGTGTATGAACACCTTTCAAATCATTTGATGTGGTTAATTACCTATTGTTTTTGACTCCTTGAATAGGTATTAGGTATATGTAAAGCATACGAAGCCCTTGGATCAAACTCATTTCAAATCAAAGGTTAAAACTATCATAGTCTCTTACGAGTTTTTGTGCTGTATGACCACCTTTCAAATCATTTGATGCGCTTAATTACCTATTGTTTTTTATTCCTTTTATAGGTATAAGGTATATGTAAAGCATAAGAAGCCCTTGGATCAAACTCATTTCAAATCAAAGGTTAAAACTATTATAGTCTCTTACGAGATTTTGTGGTGTATGTACACCTTTCAAATCATTTGATGTGCTGAATTACCTATTATTTTTGACTCCTTGAATGGGTATTAGGTATATTTAAATCATATGAAGCCCTTGGATCAAACTCATTTTCAAATCAAAGTTTAAAACTATCATAGTCTCTTACGAGATTTTATGGTGTATGAACACCTTTCAAATCATTTGATGTGCTTAATTACCTATTATTTTTGACTCCTTGAATGGGTAATAGGTATATTTAAAGCATATGAAGACCTTGGATCAAACTGGTTTCAAATCAAAGGTTAAAACTATCATACTCTCTTACGAGATTTTGTGGTGTATGTACACCTTTCAAATCATTTGATGTGCTTAATTACCTATTATTTTTGACTCCTTGAATGGGTATTAGGTATATTTAAATCATATGAAGCCCTTGGATCAAACTCATTTTCAAATCAAAGTTTAATACTATCATAGTCTCTTACGAGATTTTGTGGTGTATGAACACCTTTCAAATCATTTGATGTGCTTAATTACCTATTGTTTTTGACTACTTGAATAGATATTAGGTATATTTAAAGCATATGAAGACCTTGGATCAAACTCGTTTCAAATCAAAGGTTAAAACTATCATACTTTCTTACGAGATTTTGTGGTGTATGAACACCTTTCAAATCATTTGAGGTGCTTAATTACCTATTATTTTTGACTCCTTGAATGGGTAATAGGTATATTTAAATCATATGAAGCCCTTGGATCAAACTCATTTTCAAAACAAAGGTTAAAACTATCATAGTCTCTTACGAGATTTTGTGGTGTATGAACACCTTTTAAATCATTTGATGTGCTTAATTAACTATTGTTTTTGACTCCTTGAATAGGTATTAGGTATATTTAAATCATATGAAGTCCTTGGATCAAACTCATTTCAAATACAAGGTTAAAACCATCATAGTCTCTTACGAGTTTTTGTGGTGTATGACCACCTTTCAAATCATTTGATGTGCTTAATTACATTTTGTTTTGAGTCCTTGAATAGGTCTTAGGTATGTTTAAATCATATGAAGCCCTTGGATCAAACTCCTTTTAAATCTAAGGTTAAAACTATCATAGTCACTTACGAGATTTTGTGGTGTATGAACACCTTTCAAATCATTTGATGTGGTTAATTACCTATTGTTTTTGACTCCTTGAATAGGTATTAGGTATATGTAAAGCATACGAAGCCCTTGGATCAAACTCATTTCAAATCAAAGGTAAAACTATCATAGTCTCTTACGAGTTTTTGTGCTGTATGACCACCTTTCAAATCATTTGATGCGCTTAATTACCTATTGTTTTTTATTCCTTTTATAGGTATAAGGTATATGTAAAGCATAAGAAGCCCTTGGATCAAACTCATTTCAAATCAAAGGTTAAAACTATCATAGTCTCTTACGAGATTTTGTGGTGTATGTACACCTTTCAAATCATTTGATGTGCTGAATTACCTATTATTTTTGACTCCTTGAATGGGTATTAGGTATATTTAAATCATATGAAGCCCTTGGATCAAACTCATTTTCAAATCAAAGTTTAAAACTATCATAGTCTCTTACGAGATTTTATGGTGTATGAACACCTTTCAAATCATTTGATGTACTTAATTACCTATTGTTTTTGACTACTTGAATAGGTATTAGGTATATTTAAAGCATATGAAGACCTTGGATCAAACTGGTTTCAAATCAAAGGTTAAAACTATCATACTCTCTTACGAGATTTTGTGGTGTATGTACACCTTTCAAATCATTTGATGTGCTTAATTACCTATTATTTTTGACTCCTTGAATGGGTATTAGGTATATTTAAATCATATGAAGCCCTTGGATCAAACTCATTTTCAAATCAAAGTTTAATACTATCATAGTCTCTTACGAGATTTTGTGGTGTATGAACACCTTTCAAATCATTTGATGTGCTTAATTACCTATTGTTTTTGACTACTTGAATAGATATTAGGTATATTTAAAGCATATGAAGACCTTGGATCAAACTCGTTTCAAATCAAAGGTCAAAACTATCATACTCTCTTACGAGATTTTGTGGTGTATGAACACCTTTCAAATCATTTGAGGTGCTTAATTACCTATTATTTTTGACTCCTTGAATGGGTAATAGGTATATTTAAATCATATGAAGCCCTTGGATCAAACTCATTTTCAAAACAAAGGTTAAAACTATCATAGTCTCTTACGAGATTTTATGGTGTATGAACACCTTTCAAATCATTTGATGTACTTAATTACCTATTGTTTTTGACTACTTGAATAGGTATTAGGTATATTTAAAGCATATGAAGACCTTGGATCAAACTCGTTTCAAATCAAAGGTTAAAACTATCATACTCTCTTACGAGATTTTGTGGTGTATGTACACCTTTCAAATCATTTGATGTGCTTAATTACCTATTACTTTTGACTCCTTGAATGGGTATTAGGTATATTTAAATCATATGAAGCCCTTGGATCAAACTCATTTTCAAATCAAAGTTTAATACTATCATAGTCTCTTACGAGATTTTGTGGTGTATGAACACCTTTCAAATCATTTGATGTGCTTAATTACCTATTGTTTTTGACTACTTGAATAGATATTAGGTATATTTAAAGCATATGAAGACCTTGGATCAAACTCGTTTCAAATCAAAGGTTAAAACTATCATACTCTCTTACGAGATTTTGTGGTGTATGAACACCTTTCAAATCATTTGATGTGCTTAATTACGTATTGTTTTTGACTCCTTGAATAGGTATTAGGTATATTTAAATCATATGAAGCCCTTGGTTCAAACTCATTTTAAATCTAAGGTTAAAACTGTCATAGTCTCTTACGAGATTTTGTGGTGTATGAACACCTTTCAAATCATTTGATCTTCTTAATTACCTATTGTTTTTGACTCCTTGAATAGGTATCAGGTATATGTAAGCATACGAAGCCCTTGGATCAAACTCATTTCAAATCAAAGGTTAAAACTATCATAGTCTCTTACGAGTTTTTGTGGTGTATGACCTTTCAAATCATTTGATGTGCTTAATTACCTATTTTTTTATTCCTTTTATAGGTATAAGGTATATTTAAAGCATATGAAGCCCTAGGATCAAACTCATTTCAAATCAAAGGTTAAAACTATCATAGTCTCTTACGAGATTTTGTGACGTATGAAAACCTTTCAAATCACTTGATGTGCTTAATTACGTATTGCTTTTGACTCGTTTTATAGGTATTAGGTATATTTAAATCATATGAAGACCTTGGATCAAAGTCATTTCAAATCAAAGGTTAAAACTATCATACTCTCTTTCGAGATTTAGTGGTTTATGAACACCTTTCAAATCACTTGATGTGCTTAATTACCTATTGTTTTTTACTCCTTTTATAGATATTAGGTATATTTGAAGCATATGAAGACGTTGGATCAAACTCATTTCAAATCAAAGGTTAAAACTATCATACTCTCTTACGAGATTTTCTGGTGTATAAACACCTTTCAAATCATTTGATGTGCTTCATTACCTATTGTTTTTTACTCCTTAAATAGATATTAGGTATATGTAAAGCATACGATGCCCTTGGATTAAAATCATTTCAAATCAAAGGTTAAAACTATCATAGTCTCTTACGAGCTTTTATGTGTATGACCACCTTTCAAATCATTTGATGTGCTTAATTGCCTTTTTTTTTATTCTTTTTATAGGTATAAGGTATATGTAAAGCATATGAAGCCCTTGGATAAAACTCATTTCAAATCAAAGGTTACAACTATAATAGTCTCTTACGAGATTTTGTGGTGTATGAACACCTTTCAAATCACTTGATGTGCTTAATTACGTATTGCTTTTGACTCGTTTTATAGGTATTAGGTATATTTAAATCATATGAAGACCTTGGATCAAAGTCATTTCAAATCAAAGGTTAAAACTATCATACTCTCTTACGAGATTTAGTGGTTTATGAACACCTTTCAAATCACTTGATGTGCTTAATTACCTATTGTTTTTTACTCCTTTTATAGATATTAGGTATATTTGAAGCATATGAAGACGTTGGATCAAACGCATTTCAAATCAAAGGTTAAAACTATCATACTCTCTTACGAGATTTTGTGGTGTATAAACACCTTTAAAATCATTTGATGTGCTTCATTACCTATTGTTTTTTACTCCTTGAATAGATATTAGGTATATGTAAAGCATACGATGCCCTTGGATTAAACTCATTTCAAATCAAAGGTTAAAACTATCATAGTCTCTTACGAGCTTTTATGGTGTATGACCACCTTTCAAATCATTTGATGTGCTTAATTGCCTTTTTTTTATTCCTTTTATAGGTATAAGGTATATGTAAAGCATATGAAGCCATTGGATAAAACTCATTTCAAATCAAAGGTTAAAACTATCATACTCTCTTACGAGATTTAGTGGTTTATGAACACCTTTCAAATCACTTAATGTGCTTAATTACCTATTGTTTTTTACTCCTTTTATAGATATTAGGTATATTTGAAGCATATGAAGACCTTGGATCAAAATCATTTCAAATCAAAGGTTAAAACTATCATACTCTCTTACGAGATTTTGTGGTGTATGAACACCTTTCAAATCATTTGATGTGCTTAATTACCTATTGTTTTTGACTCCTTGAATAGGTATTAGGTATATTTAAAGCATATGAAGCCCTTGGATCAAACTCATTTCAAATCAAAGGTTAAAACTATCATAGTCTCTTAAGAGATTTTGTGGTGTATGAACACCTTTCAAATCACTTAATGTGCTTAATTACCTTTATTTTTTGACTCATTTTATAGGTATTAGGTATATTTAAATCATATGAAGACCTTGGATAAAACTCATATCAAATCAAAGGTTAAAACTATCATACTCTGTTACGAGATTTAGTTGTTTATGAACACCATTCAAATCACTTGATGTGCTTAATGACCTATTGTTTTTGACTCCTTTTATAGGTATTAGGTATATTTAAAGCATATGAAGACCTTGGATCAAACTCATTTCAAATCAAAGGTAAAAACTATCATAGTCTCTTACGAGATTTTGTGGTGTATGAACACCTTTCAAATCATTTGATGTGCTTAATTACCTATTATTTTTGACTCTTTGAAAGGGTATTAGGTATATGTAAATCATATGAAGCCCTTGGATCAAACTCATTTTCAAAACAAAGGTTAAAACTATCATAGTCTCTTACGAAATTTTGTGGTGAATGAACACCTTTCAAATCACTTGATGTGCTTAATTACCTATTGTTTTTGACTCCTTGAATAGGTATTAAGTATATTTAAAGCATATGAAGACCTTGGATCAAACTCGTTTCAAATCAAAGGTTAAAACTATCATACTCTCTTACGAGATTTTGTGGTGAATGAACACCTTTCAAATCATTTGATGTGCTTAATTACCTATTGTTTTTGACTCCTTGAATAGGTATTAGGTATATTTGAATCATATGAAGCCTTGGATCAAACTCATTTTAAATCTAAGGTTAAAACTATCATAGTCTCTTACGAGATTTTGTGATGTATGAACACCTTTCAAATCATTTGATGTGCTTAATTACCTATTGTTTTTGACTCCTTGAATAGGTATTAGGTATATCTAAAGCATACAAAGCCCTTGGATCAAACTCATTTCAAATCAAAGGTTAAAAGTATCATAGTCTCTTACGAGTTTTTGTGGTGTATGACCACCTTTCAAATCATTTGATGTGCTTAATTACCTATTTTTTTTGATTCCTTTTATAGGTATAAGGTATATGTAAATCATATGAAGCTCTTGGATCAAACTCATTTCAAATCAAAGGTTCTCTTACGAGATTTTGTGTTGTATGAACACCTTTCAAATCACTTGATGTGCTTAATTACCTATTGGTTTTGACTCATTTTATAGGTATTAGGAATATTTAAATCAAACGAAGACCTTGGATCAAACTCATTTCAAATCATAGGTTAAAACTATCATACTCTCTTACGAGATTTAGTGGTTTATGAACACCTTTCCAATCACTTGATGTGCTTAATTACCTATTGTTTTTGACTCCTTTTATAGATATTAGGTATATTTGAAGCATATGAAGACCTTGGATCAAAATCATTTCAAATCAAAGGTTAAAACTATCATACTCTCTTACGAGATTTTGTGGTGTATGAACACCTTTCAAATCATTTGATGTGCTTAATTACCTATTGTTTTTGACTCCTCTAATAGGTATTAGGTATATGTAAGCATACGAAGCCCTTGGATAAAACTCATTTCAAATCAAAGGTTAAAACTATCATAGTCTCTTACGAGTTTTTGTGGTGTATGACCACCTTTTAAATCATTTGATGTGCTTAATTACCTATTTTTTTATTCCTTTTATAGGTATAAGGAATCTTTAAAGCATATGAAGCCCTTGGATCAAACTCATTTAAAATTAAAGGTTAAAAACTATAATAGTCTCTTACGAGATTTTATTGTGTATGAACACCTTTCAAATCATTTGATGTACTTAATTACCTATTGTTTTTGACTACTTGAATAGGTATTAGGTATATTTAAATCATATAAAGACCTTGGATCAAACTCGTTTCAAATCAAAGGTTAAACCTATCATACTCTCTTACGAGATTATGTGGTGTATGTACACCTTTCAAATCATTTGATGTGCTGAATTACCTATTATTTTTGACTCCTTGAATGGGTATTAGGTATATTTAAATCATAAGAAGCCCTTGGATCAAACTCATTTTCAAATCAAAGTTTAAAACTATCATAGTCTCTTACGAGATTTTGTGGTGTATGAACACCTTTCAAATCATTTGATGTGCTTAATTACCTATTGTTTTTGACTACTTGAATAGATATTAGGTATATTTAAAGCATATGAAGACCTTGGATAAAACTCGTTTCAAATCAAAGGTTAAAACTATCATACTCTCTTACGAGATTTTGTGGTGTATGAACACCTTTCAAATCATTTGATGTGCTTAATTACGTATTGTTTTTGACTCCTTGAATAGGTATTAGGTATATTTAAATCATATGAAGCCCTTGGATCAAACTCATTTTAAATCTAAGGTTAAAACTATCATAGTCTCTTACGAGATTTTGTGGTGTATGAACACCTTTCAAATCATTTGATGTGCTTAATTACCTATTGTTTTTGACTCCTTTAATAGGTATTAGGTATATGTAAGCATACGAAGCCCTTGGATCAAACTCATTTCAAATCAAAGGTTAAAACTATCATAGTCTCTTACGAGTTTTTTTGGTGTATGACCACCTTTCAAATTATTTGATGTGCTTAATTACCTATTTTTTTATTCCATTTATAGGTATAAGGTATATTTAAAGCATATGAAGCCCTTGGATCAAACTCATTTCAAATCAAAGGTTAAAACTATCATAGTCTCTTACGAGATTTTGTGGTGTATGAAGACCTTTTAAATCACTTGATGTGCTTAATTACCTATTGTTTTTAACTCATTTTATAGGTATTAGGTATATTTAAATCATATGAAGACCTTGGATCAAACTCATTTCAAATCAAAGGTTAAAACTATCATACTCTCTTACGAGATTTTGTGGTCTATGAACAACTTTCGTATCATTTGATGTGCTTAATGACCGATTATTTTTGACTCCTTGAATGGGTATTAGGTATATTTAAATTGATGCATAAAGCATTTCATAAGCAAGAGCATTCGTTGGTTAAGAACCGAAGAATCAGTTTTGCTTCAAGCCTTGTTGGAACCGTACCAACAACCACCACTTTCACTAGCCTTAGAACCACCAAACTAGGCCACCAATGTCAAAGAAGAACTCTTGGTGCAACCTTGCTTTGTTAAATTAGTAACTAATCTACGTTAGTTAGCTAATTAACTCAAAGACTTTAATTAGGACAAACTGTCCAGTTTTGCTCTAAGCGCACAGCTCAAAGAAATGAGTATAACTCTTAATTCATTCAACCAAGTCTAATGAAACTTCTTGCCTTACAAACCTAACATATAAAGCAGTAACATACCAAAAATTCACGTCATTTGGTGATGTTTTGCTTAGGTAACAAAAGCCATCTTAAACTATTACAAAAATCTGGCCAGTTTTCAGTACCTAGGTGCAATGATTGAGGGATTCTGAGAAACGAAAATGTCCTACTGCAAAAAGGAAGCTAAGGTATTAAAATAGACATTCTAAGGAAAATATCCTCAAAAAATCAGCTCCAAAAGCTAAAGAAAAGCGGCTGCCCAGAACTGATGAAAATGGGCCCAGAATGACGCAGGGAGCTGCGGTTTTGGATACTTCTTCATGAAGCTCTCGTTTCCTATTGATTCTTGCCTCCAACTCTTCACATGCTTGTTGGTGATGTATGTAAGCACACAGGTGAGTCATGTATGGTTGCCTTAGCCAAGAATAAAGCTCAAAAACGTAGCCAAAACGTGCCCTAAACAAACCGTATAATTTCTGTTCTTCCAAAACAGTTTCACTAAGCTTACTTTAATGACTTAGAACTAACTAATTAAGCTATTTAATCATAATTCAAGCTTTATTACTAATACTTAATGATGTTAAGATGATCATAAGCATTAATCAACAAGGCTTAAAAAAGATTAAGAAGGTGTTAAGCTTAATTAACAATTCGAAGTACTTGTTTGTTCGAAATTGGATTAAGTAAGCTAATGAACTGAATCTCCTTCACCTTAATCTCTTCTTGATGACTCTTTGTTAGGAGACTTGGATTGATCATGGATGCTCCTGCATCATTCTCCCCTGGTTTGGAGAAGTCTTCTTGTAACTCAAAATCTTCCTCTAAATATGGAGCTAAATCACCCACATTGAAGGTGGCCGAAATATTGCCCATCTCACTTGGTAGTTCTATCTTGTATGCATTGTTATTGATCTTTTCAAGCACCCTAAATGGACCATCACTCCTTGGCATCAGCTTGTTCTTCCTTCTTGATGGAAATCGTTCCTTCCTTAGGTGCAACCATACCCAGTCCCCGGGCTTGTAAATGACCTCCTTTCGATGCTTGTTAGCTCGGACCTTGTAAGCTTCATTAACCTTCTCAATGCGTGCTCTAATCTCTTGGTGAAGCTTTTTCATCTCCTTTGCCTTCTCCTCTGCATCTTTGCTTTGCCTCACTTCAACTGGAATAGGTAGTAAATCAATGGGGCTTAAAGGATTAACCCCATAGTTCACTTCGAATGGAGAGCACTTCGTGGCATATGTAGGTGATCTATTATAAGCAAATTCTGCATGTGCTAGCTTTAGATCCCAATCTTTCTGTGACTTGTTAACTAGAGTCCTGAGTAGAGTCGTAAGTGTCCTGTTTGTAACCTCCGTTTGACCATCAGTTTGTGGATGCGCCGTGGTACTAAAGAGGAGCTTAGTACCTAGGAGCTTCCATAAAGTCTTCCAAAAGAAACTAAGGAACTTAACATCCTTATCAGAAACAATAGTCTTCGGTACACCATGTAATCTAATGATCTCCTTGAAGTACAAATCAGCTACATGAATTGCATCATCCGTCTTGTTGCAAGCAATAAAATGAGCCATCTTTGAGAATCGATCCACCACCACCATAATAGCGTCTCTTTGCCTTTGAGTCCTAGGCAAAGCTACAATGAAATCCATACTAACATCTTCCCATGGCTGATTAGGAACTGGAAGTGGAGTATAGAGCCCTTGATGAAAAGAACTCTTGGCCTTTTGACATGTAGAACATCGAGCTAGAACTGAGTGAACGTCACCTGCCAGTTTTGGCCAATAAAAGTGTTCCTGCAAAACATCCACAGTTTTGTTAATACCAAAATGTCCTGCTAGGCCTCCTCCATGAACCTCCTTGATGAGCAAATCCCTTAGTGAGCACTTAGGGATACAAAGCTTATTATTTCGGAAGAGAAAACCATCTAGAACCGAATAAGCTCCATGAGAACCATCCTTGCACGCTTCTATCAATGGTGAAAAATTTGGATCATCATAATAAAGCTCCTTAATATGAGTGAAGCCAAGAACTCGAGCCTCCATTAGAGAAAGCATAGAATGCCTCCTAGATAATGCATCTGCAACCACATTAGAAACTCCAGTTTTGTATTTTAAAACAAAATCAAAAGATTGAAGGAACTCCACCCATTTAGCATGTCGTGAACTGAGCTTATGTTGTCCATTAATGTACTTCAAAGCTTGGTGATCTGAATGCAACACAAACTGAGCTGGCCTAAGATAATGAGTCCAATAAGTCAAAGCACGAATAATAGCATAGAACTCTTTATCATAGGTGCTGTAGTTGAGCTTGGCATGATTGAGCTTCTCACTGAAATAGGCTATGGGACGCCCTCCTTGTTGTAAAACAGCTCCAATCCCTACGCCACTTGCATCACATTCCACTTCAAACACTTTCTTGAAATCTGGTAAGGCTAGAACAGGCGCCTCACAAAGCTTGCTTTTCAACTGATCAAATGCTTCCTGAGCTGCTGGAGTCCAAGTGAAAGAACCCCCTTGATACATTCGGTCAGTGGAGCCAAAATAGTACTAAAACCTCTGATGAATCTCCTGTAAAAAGATGCCAATCCATGAAAACTTCGAACTTCTGTGATGGACTTTGGAATTGGCCATGATTTAATTGCCTCCACCTTGGATTCATCCATAGAAATACCCTGAGATGAAATAATGAAACCAAGAAAAGACACACTAGAAGTGAAGAATTCACACTTCTCCATCTTTGCATATAGCTTCTTTTCCCTTAACTTAAGGAAAACCTTCTTCAGATGAATAAGATGATCCTGTTCACTGTTGCTATACACAAGAATATCATCAAAATAAACCACAACAAACGAACCAATGAAAGGACGAAGTACCTCATGCATGAGCCTCATGAAAGTACTAGGAGCATTAGTTAAACCAAATGGCATAACACGCCACTCATATAACCCACTCTTAGTCTTAAAGGCTGTTTTCCATTCATCCCCTTCCTTGATTCGAATCTGATGATAACCACTACGCAAATCTATCTTGGAGAATATAGTAGCACCATGTAATTCATCGAGCAAATCATCAAGCCTAGGAATAGGATACCTATACTTGATGGTAATGTTGTTTATAGCCCTGCAATCTACACACATACGCATAGTTCCATCCTTCTTTGGAACCAAAATAACAGGAACAGCACATGGACTAAGACTTTCTTGTACAAATCCCTTAGCTAACAATTCAGTAATCTGTTTTTGCAACTCTTTAGCTTCTTCAGGATTACATCTATAAGCTGCCTTATTAGGTAATGGTGCTCCAGGAACTAAGTCAATTTGATGCTCAATACCCCTACTAGGTGGTAAACCATAAGGAAGATCCTCGGGAAAAATATCACTAAAATCGTTCACTAATGGTTTAACCCAATCATGTAATTCACTAGTATTCTCATCATTTGCAGCAAATAACAACAACAAGTACATTTCCTTCCCCTTTTCAATGGCCTTATCAACTTGACGTTTTTGGAGAATTAAGGATTTCTGATTTTTAGCCTTTGAATTAGAGGTTTCTTTCTTAGGCAAATTCGGACCCTTTTTGCTAGGACTAAGTATAATTTTCTTGTTTTCATGCATGAAAGTGTATGTATTAGTCCTACCATTATGTAAGGTTTCCTTATCAGATTGCCACGGCCTCCCTAAGAGAATATGACATGCATTCATAGGCACCACATCACATAAAACCTTATCATTATATGAATCACCAAAGGAGAAGCTAATTAAAGCTTGTTTTGTTACCTCCACACAGTTACCATCATTAAGCCAATGAAGCTTATATGGTTTAGGATGACTGAAGGTAGGATGATTGAGCTTCTCCACCATAGAACTCGAAGCTACATTAGTGCAACTCCCACCATCAATAATCATGGAACAAATCTTGCCCTTGATTAAGCATTTTGTCTGAAAAATCTGGTCTCGTTGAGATGGTATAGCTTCGGCTTCTTTGGAGTGAAGGACCCTCCTTAGAACCAAGCTAAGATGATCATCTCCTTCCACTTCATCAACAAGAACATCTTCATTGCATTCATCCTCCTTTTCAGATTCTTTTTCGTGCTCCTCTTGATCTTTAAGGGCATCTTCTATGTTTTTAATGTCTAGTAAGGTCATTACCCTTCTGTTTGGGCATTGTGCTTGATAATGACCATAACCATGGCACTTAAAACATTTAATATCATCCTTCTTGGAAGAACTTTCAGCAACTTTCTTCCCTTTATCAAGAAATTTCGAACTAGCTTCATTTTTAGGTGTAAATGGAGATGTCGAAGTAGGCTTTACATACGAACTAGAACCTCCTTTAGCATAAGAAGTTCCTTTGCTAAATACCTTCTTCTTCTTGTCCTTTTGATGCTTTTCCACCTTAAGAGCCAACCTGAAAAGTTCATCTAAAGTAGAATAAGATTGAAGCTCAAGCTTCTTTTGGATGTCACGATCTAGGCCCTTCACAAAACGAGCCATGGTCTGCTCTTCCCTTTCTTGAACATCCAATTTCATCATCAACTTTTCATATTCATGGATGTATGTCTCGACATTCTTGGTACCTTGGAACAAATCAGAAAGTTGGTTATATAAATCAAGAGTGTAAGTGGAGGGGAGAAACTTAGCTTCCATCTTCTTTTTCAGTTTCTTCCAACTCTTGATTTTCGGCTTATGCTTCCTTTCTCTAGCAAGAGCAACGTTTTCCCACCAAAGGGATGCATAACCCTTTAGCTTAGTGATAGCCAACTTGAAGGATTTCGAATCATCATACTCCTTTAGCTCGAAAATCCTATTACATCTCGAAACCCATTCCAAATAAGCATCCGGATTAAGGTTTCCATCAAATTCTGGAACATCTAACTTGATGTCTCGAAAATCATCTTGTTTTCGTGGCCTCCTTCTTTGATTAGAAGTTTGTGATTGTACTTCTTCACTAGAGTCATAAACAACCTCATTCTCATCTTCAAAGTGCCTCCTTTCATGAACTTCTCTTCGAACTCCAACACTAGAACTTCGAAAAGCTTCCATGAGATTTGCCATTTGCTCACTAATTGTAGCCATTTGATTCTCAAGGCCAACTAACCTTGCTTCATTCAATGTCATGCCCCTTCTAAACTGATTTGGATCTTCACCACCACTCATTTTAACAACCACTAAGTTGTATCAAAGATTAGAGGTGAAAAGAGAAGAAAAGAGATGTGTTTGGGCTTAGAATTGATTTCGGTTTTGGGGGGGATAAGTGTATGAGTTTAGGAAGTGATTATGGGATGATTAGAGGGTTAAAAGAATGCTCTTAAACTAACCAAAGCTCTGATACCAAATGATGCATAAAGCATTTCATAAGCAAGAGCATTCGTTGGTTAAGAACCGAAGAATCAGTTTTGCTTCAAGCCTTGTTGGAACCGTACCAACAACCACCACTTTCACTAGCCTTAGAACCACCAAACTAGGCCACCAATGTCAAAGAAGAACTCTTGGTGCAACCTTGCTTTGTTAAATTAGTAACTAATCTACGTTAGTTAGCTAATTAACTCAAAGACTTTAATTAGGACAAACTGTCCAGTTTTGCTCTAAGCGCACAGCTCAAAGAAATGAGTATAACTCTTAATTCATTCAACCAAGTCTAATGAAACTTCTTGCCTTACAAACCTAACATATAAAGCAGTAACATACCAAAAATTCACGTCATTTGGTGATGTTTTGCTTAGGTAACAAAAGCCATCTTAAACTATTACAAAAATCTGGCCAGTTTTCAGTACCTAGGTGCAATGATTGAGGGATTCTGAGAAACGAAAATGTCCTACTGCAAAAAGGAAGCTAAGGTATTAAAATAGACATTCTAAGGAAAATATCCTCAAAAAATCAGCTCCAAAAGCTAAAGAAAAGCGGCTGCCCAGAACTGATGAAAATGGGCCCAGAATGACGCAGGGAGCTGCGGTTTTGGATACTTCTTCATGAAGCTCTCGTTTCCTATTGATTCTTGCCTCCAACTCTTCACATGCTTGTTGGTGATGTATGTAAGCACACAGGTGAGTCATGTATGGTTGCCTTAGCCAAGAATAAAGCTCAAAAACGTAGCCAAAACGTGCCCTAAACAAACCGTATAATTTCTGTTCTTCCAAAACAGTTTCACTAAGCTTACTTTAATGACTTAGAACTAACTAATTAAGCTATTTAATCATAATTCAAGCTTTATTACTAATACTTAATGATGTTAAGATGATCATAAGCATTAATCAACAAGGCTTAAAAAAGATTAAGAAGGTGTTAAGCTTAATTAACAATTCGAAGTACTTGTTTGTTCGAAATTGGATTAAGTAAGCTAATGAACTGAATCTCCTTCACCTTAATCTCTTCTTGATGACTCTTTGTTAGGAGACTTGGATTGATCATGGATGCTCCTGCATCATAAATCATATGAAGCCCTTGGATAAAACTCATTTTCAAATCAAAGTTTAAAACTATCATAGTCTCTTACGAGATTTTGTGGTGTATGAACACCTTTCAAATCATTTGATGTGCTTAATTACCTATTGTTTTTGACTCCTTGAATAGGTATTAGGTATATTTAAATCTTATGAAGCCCTTGGATCAAATTCATTTCAAATCGAAGGTTAAAACTCTCATACTCTCTTACGAGATTTTGTGGTGTATGAACGCCTTTCAAATCATTTGATGTGCTTAATTACCTATTGTTTTTATTCCTTTTATAGATATTAGGTATATGAAAAGCATATGAAGCCCTTAGATATAACTCAATTCCAATCAAAGGTTAAAACTATCATAGTCTCTTACGAGATTTTGTGGTGTATGAACACCTTTCAAATCACTTGATGTGCTTAATTACCTATTGTTTTTGACTACTTTTATAGGTATTAGGTATATTTAAAGCATATGAAGACCTTGGATCAAAATCATTTCAAATCATAGGTTAAAACTATCATACTCTCTTACGAGATTTTGTGGTATATGAAGACCTTTCAAATAATTTGATGTGCTTAATTACCTATTGTTTTTGACTCCTTGAATAGGTATTAGGAATATTTAAAGCATATGAGGACCTTGGATCCAACTCATTTCAAATCAAAGGTTAAAACTATCATAGTCTCTTACGAGTTTTTGTGGTGTATGACCACCTTTCAAATCATTTGATGTGCTTAATTACCTTTTTTTTTAATTCCTTTTATAGGTATAAGGTATATGTAAAGCATATGAAGCCCTTGGATCAAACTCATTTCAAATCAATGGTTAAATCTATAATATTCTCTTACGAGATTTTGTGTTGTATGAACACCTTTCAAATCACTTGATGTGCTTAATTACCTATTGGTTTTGACTCATTTTATAGGTATTAGGTATATTTAAATCAAATTAAGACCTTGGATGAAACTCATTTCAAATCAAAGGTTAAAACTATCATACTCTCTTCCGAGATTTAGTGGTTTATGAACACCTTTCAAATCACTTGATGTGCTGAATTACCTATTGTTTTTGACTCCTTTTATAGATATTAGGTATATTTGAAGCATATGAAGACCTTGGATCAAAATCATTTCAAATCAAAGGTTAAAACTATCAAACTCTCTTACGAGATTTTGTGGTGTATGAACAACTTTCGTATCATTTGATGTGCTTAATTACCTATTATTTTTGACTACTTGAATGGGTATTAGGTATATTTAAATCACATGAAGATCTTGGATCAAACTCATTTTCAAATCAAAGTTTAAAACTATCATAGTCTCTTACGAGATTTTGTGGTGTATGAACACCTTTCAAATCATTTGATGTGCTTAATTACCTATTGTTTTTGAATCCTTGAATAGGTATTAGGTATATTTAAATCATATGAAGCCCTTGGATCAAACTCATTTCAAATCGAAGGTTAAAACTCTCATAGTCTCTTACGAGATTTTGTGGTGTATAAACACCTTTCAAATCATTTGATGTGCTTAATTACCTATTGTGTTTGACACCTTGAATAGGTATTAGGTATATGTAAAGCATATGAAGCCCTTGGATCTAACTCATTTCAAATCAAAGGTTAAAACTGTCATCGTCTCTTACGAGATTTTTTGGTGTATGAAAACCTTTTAAATCATTTGATGTGCTAAATTACCTATTTTTTTTTACTCCTTGAATAGGTATTAGGTATATTTAAAGCATATGAAGCCCTTGGATCAAACTCGTTTCAAATACAAAGGTTAAAACTATCATACTCTCTTACGAGATTTTGTGGTGTATGAACACCTTTTATGTCATTTGATGTGCTTAATTACCTATTATTTTTGACTCCTTGAATAGGTATTAGGTATATTTAAATCATATGAAGACCTTGGATCAAACTCATTTCAAATCGAAGGTTAAAACTATCATAGTCTCTTACGAGATTTTGTGGTGTATGAACACCTTTCAAATCATTTGATGTGCTTAATTACCTATTGTTTTTATTCCTTTTATAGGTATTAGGTATATGTAAAGCATATGAAGCCCTTGGATATAACTCAATTCCAATCAAAGGTTAAAACTATCATAGTCTCTTACGAGATTTTGTGGTGTATGAACACCTTTCAAATCACTTGATGTGCTTAATTTCCTATTGTTTTTGACTACTTTTATAGGTATTAGGTATATTTAAAGCATATGAAGACCTTGGATCTAACTCATTTCAAATCAAAGGTTAAAACTATCATACTCTCTTACGAGATTTTGTGGTATATGAACAACTTTCAAATCATTTGATGTGCTTAATTACCTATTGTTTTTATTCCTTTTATAGGTATTAGGTATATGTAAAGCATATGAAGCCCTTTGATATAACTCAATTCCAATCAAAGGTTAAAACTATCATAGTCTCTTACGAGATTTTGTGTTGTATGAACACCTTTCAAATCACTTTATGTGCTTAATTACCTATTGGTTTTGACTCATTTTATAGGTATTAGGTATATTTAAATCATATGAAGACCTTGGATCAAACTCATTTCAAATCAAAGGTTAAAACTATCATACTCTCTTACGAGATTTAGTGGTTTATGAACACCTTTCAAATCACTTGATGTGCTTAATTACCTATTATTTTTGACTCCTTGAATAGGTATTAGGTATATGTAAAGCATACGATGCCCTTGGATTAAACTCATTTCAAATCAAAGGTTGAAACTATCATAGTCTCTTACGAGTTTTTATGGTGTATGACCACCTTTCAAATCATTTGATGTGCTTAATTACCTTTTTTTTTATTCCTTTTATAGATATAAGGTATATGTAAAGCATATGAAGCCCTTGGATCAAACTCATTTCAAATCAAAGGTTAAAACTATCATAGTCTCTTACGAGATTTTGTGGTGTATGAACACCTTTCAAATCACTTGATGTGCTTAATTACCTATTGTTTTTGACTCATTTTATAGATATTAGGTATATTTAAATCATATGAAGACCTTGGATCAAACTCATTTCAAATCAAAGGTTAAAACTATCATACTCTCTTACGAGATTTAGTGGTTTATGAACACCTTTCAAATCACGTGATCTGCTTAATTACCTATTGTTTTTGACTCATTTTATAGATATTAGGTATATTTGAAGCATATGAAGACCTTGGATCAAAATCATTTCAAATCAAAGGTTAAAACTATCATACTCTCTTACGAGATTTTGTGGTGTATGAACACCTTTCGTATCATTTGATGTGCTTAATTACCTATTATTTTTTACTCCTTGAATGGGTATTAGGTATATTTAAATCATATGAAGCCCTTGGATCAAACTCATTTTCAAATCAAAGTTTAAAACTATCATAGTCTCTTACGAGATTTTGTGGTGTATGAACACCTTTCAAATCATTTGATGTGCTTAATTACCTATTATTTTTGACTCCTTGAATAGGTATTACGTATATGTAAAGCATACGATGCCCTTGGATCAAACTCATTTCAAATCAAAGGTTAAAACTATCATACTCTCTTACGAGATTTTTGTGGTATATGACCACCTTTCAAATCATTTGATGTGCTTAATTACCTTTTTTTTTATTCCTTTTATAGATATAAGGTATATGTAAAGCATATGAAGCCCTTGGATCAAACTCATTTCAAATCAAAGGTTAAAACTATCATAGTCTCTTACGAGATTTTGTGGTGTATGAACACCTTTCAAATCACTTGATGTGCTTAATTACCTATTGTTTTTGACTCATTTTATAGATATTAGGTATATTTAAATCATATGAAGACCTTGGATCAAACTCATTTCAAATCAAAGGTTAAAACTATCATACTCTCTTACGAGATTTAGTGGTTTATGAACACCTTTCAAATCACTTGATCTGCTTAATTACCTATTGTTTTTGACTCATTTTATAGATATTAGGTATATTTGAAGCATATGAAGACCTTGGATCAAAATCATTTCAAATCAAAGGTTAAAACTATCATACTCTCTTACGAGATTTTGTGGTGTATGAACAACTTTCGTATCATTTGATGTGCTTAATTACCTATTATTTTTTACTCCTTGAATGGGTATTAGGTATATTTAAATCATATGAAGCCCTTGGATCAAACTCATTTTCAAATCAAAGTTTAAAACTATCATAGTCTCTTACGAGATTTTGTGGTGTATGAACACCTTTCAAATCATTTGATGTGCTTAATTACCTATTATTTTTGACTCCTTGAATAGGTATTACGTATATGTAAAGCATACGATGCCCTTGGATTAAACTCATTTCAAATCAAAGGTTAAAACTATCATACTCTCTTACGAGATTTTGTGGTATATGAACAACTTTCAAATCATTTGATGTGCTTAATTACCTTTTTTTTTATTCCTTTTATAGATATAAGGTATATGTAAAGCATATGAAGCCCTTGGATCAAACTCATTTCAAATCAAAGGTTAAAACTATAATAGTCTCTTACGAGATTTTGTGGTGTATGAAGACCTTTCAAATCACTTGATGTGCTTAATTACCTATTGTTTTTGACTCATTTTATAGGTATTAGGTATATTTAAATCATATGAAGACCTTGGATCAAACTCATTTCAAATCAAAGGTTAAAACTATCATACTCTCTTACGAGATTTAGTGGTTTATGAAAACCTTTCAAATCACTCTATGTGCTTAATTACCTATTGTTTTTGACTCCTTTTATAGATATTAGGTATATTTGAAGCATATGAAGACGTTGGATCAAACTCATTTCAAATCAAAGGTTAAAACTATCATACTCTCTTACGAGATTTTGTGGTGTATGAACAACTTTCGTATCATTTGATGTGGTTAATGACCTATTATTTTTGACTCCTTGAATGGGTATTAGGTATATTTAAATCATATGAAGCCCTGGGATAAAACTCATTTTCAAATCAAAGTTTAAAACTATCATAGTCTCTTACGAGATTTTGTGGTGTATGAACACCTTTCAAATCATTTGATGTGCTTAATTACCTATTGTTTTTGACTCCTTGAATAGGTATTAGGTATATTTAAATCTTATGAAGCCCTTGGATCAAATTCATTTCAAATCGAAGGTTAAAACTCTCATAGTCTGTTACGAGATTTTGTGGTGTATAAACACCTTTCAAATCATTTGATGTGCTTAATTACCTATTGTGTTTGACACCTTGAATAGGTATTAGGTATATGTAAAGCATATGAAGCCCTAGGATCAAACTCATTTCAAATCAAAGGTTAAAACTGTCATCGTCTCTTACGAGATTTTTTGGTGTATGAAAACCTTTCAAATCATTTGATGTGCTAAATTACCTATTGTTTTTGAATCCTTGAATAGGTATTAGGTATATTTAAAGCATATGAAGACCTTGGATCAAACTCGTTTCAAATCAAAGGTTAAAACTATCATATTCT
The DNA here is from genome assembly GCA_947645195.1 of Patellifolia procumbens. Taxonomy (NCBI): domain Eukaryota; kingdom Viridiplantae; phylum Streptophyta; class Magnoliopsida; order Caryophyllales; family Amaranthaceae; genus Patellifolia; species Patellifolia procumbens. Next base: position 117,788 of record CANSGD010000275.1, on the reverse strand, counting down.
CTTACGAGATTTTGTGGTGTATGAACACCTTTCAAATCATTTGATGTGCTTAATTACCTATTATTTTTGACTCCTTGAATAGGTATTAGGTATATTTAAATCATCTGAAGCCCTTGGATCAAACTCATTTCAAATCGAAGGTGAAAACTATCATAGTCTCTTACGAGATTTTGTGGTGTATGAACACCTTTCAAATCATTTGATGTGCTTAATTACCTATTGTTTTTATTCCTTTTATAGGTATTAGGTATATGAAAAGCATATGAAGCCCTTGGATATAACTAAATTCCAATCAAAGGTTAAAACTATCATAGTCTCTTACGAGATTTTGTGGTGTATGAACACCTTTCAAATCACTTGATGTGCTTAATTACCTATTGTTTTTGACTACTTTTATAGGTATTAGGTATATTTAAAGCATATGAAGACCTTGGATCAAACTCATTTCAAATCAAAGGTTAAAACTATCATACTCACTTACGAGATTTTGTGGTATATGAACACCTTTCAAATCATTTGATGTGCTTAATTACCTATTGTTTTTGACTCCTTGAATAGGTATTAGGTATATGTAAAGCATACGATGCCCTTGTATTAAACTCATTTCAAATCAAAGGTTAAAACTATCATAGTCTCTTACGAGTTTTTATGATGTATGACCACCTTTCAAATCATTTGATGTGCTTAATTACCTTTTTTTTGATTCCTTTTATAGGTATAAGGTATATGTAAAGCATATGAAGCCCTAGGATCAAACTCATTTCAAATCAAAGGTTAAAACTATCATAGTCTCTTACGAGTTTTTGTGGTGTATGACCACCTTTCAAATCATTTGATGTGCTTAATTACCTTTTTTTTTTAATTCCTTTTATAGGTATAAGGTATATGTAAAGCATATGAAGCCCTTGGATCAAACTCATTTCAAATCAAAGGTTAAATCTATAATAGTCTCTTACGAGATTTTGTGTTGTATGAACACCTTTCAAATCACTTGATGTGCTTAATTACCTATTGGTTTTGACTCATTTTATAGGTATTAGGTATATTTAAATCAAATTAAGACCTTGGATCAAACTCATTTCAAATCAAAGGTTAAAACTATCATACTCTCTTACGAGATTTAGTGGTTTATGAACACCTTTCAAATCACTTGATGTGCTTAGTTACCTATTGTTTTTTACTCCTTTTATAGATATTAGGTATATTTGAAGCATATGAAGACATTGGATCAAACTCATTTCAAATCCAAGGTTAAAACTATCATACTCTCTTACGAGATTTTGTGGTGTAGGAACACCTTTCAAATCATTTGATGTGCTTAATTACCTATTGTTTTTGACTCCTTGAATAGGTATTAGGTATATGTAAAGCATACGATGCCCTTGTATTAAACTCATTTCAAATCAAAGGTTAAAACTATCATAGTCTCTTACGAGTTTTTGTGGTGTATAACCACCTTTCAAATCACTTGATGTGCTTAATTACCTATTGTTTTTTACTCCTTTTATAGATATTAGGTATATTTGAAGCATAGGAAGACCTTGGATCAAAATCATTTCAAATCAAAGGTTAAAACTATCAAACTCTCTTACGAGATTTTGTGGTGTATGAACAACTTTCGTATCATTTGATGTGCTTAATTACCTATTATTTTTGACTACTTGAATGGGTATAAGGTATATTTAAATCATATGAAGATCTTGGATCAAACTCATTTTCAAATCAAAGTTTAAAACTATCATAGTCTCTTACGAGATTTTGTGGTGTATGAACACCTTTCAAATCATTTGATGTGCTTAATTACCTATTCTTTTTGAATCCTTGAATAGGTATTAGGTATATTTAAATCATATGAAGCCCTTGGATCAAACTCATTTCAAATCGAAGGTTAAAACTCTCATAGTCTCTTACGAGATTTTGTGGTGTATAAACACCTTTCAAATCATTTGATGTGCTTAATTACCTATTGTGTTTGACACCTTGAATAGGTATTAGGTATATGTAAAGCATATGAAGCCCTTGGATCTAACTCATTTCAAATCAAAGGTTAAAACTGTCATCGTCTCTTACGAGATTTTTTGGTGTATGAAAACCTTTTAAATCATTTGATGTGCTAAATTACCTATTGTTTTTGACTCCTTGAATAGGTATTAGGTATATTTAAAGCATATGAAGACCTTGGATCAAACTCGTTTCAAATACAAAGGTTAAAACTATCATACTCTCTTACGAGATTTTGTGGTGTATGAACACCTTTCATGTCATTTGATGTGCTTAATTACCTATTATTTCTGACTCCTTGAATAGGTATTAGGTATAATTAAATCATATGAAGACCTTGGATCAAACTCATTTCAAATCGAAGGTTAAAACTATCATAGTCTCTTACGAGATTTTGTGGTGTATGAACACCTTTCAAATAATTTGATGTGCTTAATTACCTATTGTTTTTATTCCTTTTATAGGTATTAGGTATATGTAAAGCATATGAAGCCCTTGGATATAACTCAATTCCAATGAAAGGTTAAAACTATCATAGTCTCTTACGAGATTTTGTGGTGTATGAACACCTTTCAAATCACTTGATGTGCTTAATTTCCTATTGTTTTTGACTACTTTTATAGGTATTAGGTATATTTAAAGCATATGAAGACCTTGGATCTAACTCATTTCAAATCAAAGGTTAAACTTATCATACTCTCTTACGAGATTTTGTGGTATATGAACAACTTTCAAATCATTTGATGTGCTTAATTACCTATTGTTTTTATTCCTTTTATAGGTATTAGGTATATGTAAAGCATATGAAGCCCTTTGATATAACTCAATTCCAATCAAAGGTTAAAACTATCATAGTCTCTTACGAGATTTTGTGGTGTATGAACACATTTCAAATCACTTGATGTGCTTAATTACCTATTGTTTTTGACTCATTTTATAGGTATTAGGTATATTTAAAGCATATGAAGACCTTGGATCAAACTCATTTCAAATCAAAGGTTAAAACTATCATACTCTCTTACGAGATTTTGTGGTATATGAACACCTTTCAAATCATTTGATGTGCTTAATGACCTATTGTCTTTGACTCCTTGAATAGGTATTGGGTATATTTAAAGCATATGAAGACCTTGGATCAAACTCATTTCAAATCAAAGGTTAAAACTATCATACTCTCTTACGAGATTTTGTGGTGTATGAACACCTTTCAAATCATTTGATGTGCTTAATTACCTATTGTTTTTGACTCATTTTATAGGTATTAGGTATATTTAAATCATATGAAGACCTTGGATCAAACTCATTTCAAATCAAAGGTTAAAACTATCATACTCTCTTACGAGATTTTGTGGTGTATGAACACCTTTCAAATCATTTGATGTGCTTAATTACCTATTGTTTTTGACTCATTTTATAGGTATTAGGTATATTTAAATCATATGAAGACCTTGGATCAAACTCATTTCAAATCAAATGTTAAAACTATCATACTCTCTTACGAGATTTAGTGGTTTATGAACACCTTTCAAATCACTTGATGTGCTTAATTACCTATTGTTTTTTACTCCTTTTATAGATATTAGGTATATTGGAAGCATATGAAGACGTTGGATCAAACTCATTTTAAATCAAAGGTTAAAACTATCATACTCTCTTACGAGATTTTGTGGTGTATGAACACCTTTCAAATCATTTGATGTGCTTAATTACCTATTATTTTTGACTCCTTGAATAGGTATTAGGTATATGTAAAGCATACGATGCCCTTGGATTAAACTCATTTCAAATCAAAGGTTAAAACTATCATAGTCTCTTACTAGTTTTTATGGTGTATGACCACATTCAAATCATTTGATGTGCTTAATTACCTATTTTTTTTTATTCCTTTTATAGGTATAAGGTATATGTAAAGCATATGAAGCCCTTGGATCAAACCCATTTCAAATCAAAGGTTAAAACTATAATAGTCTCTTACGAGATTTTGTGGTGTATGAACACCTTTCAAATCACTTGATGTGCTTAATTACCTATTTTTTTTGACTTATTTTATAGGTATTAGGTATATTTAAATCATATGAAGACCTTGGATCAAACTCATTTCAAATCAAAGGTTAAAACTATCATACTCTCTTACGAGATTTAGTGGTTTATGAACACCTTTCAAATCACTTGATGTGCTTAATTACCTATTGTTTTTGACTCCTTTTATAGATATTAGGTATATTTGAAGCATATGAAGACCTTGGATCAAAATCATTTCAAATCAAAGGTTAAAACTATCAAACTCTCTTACGAGATTTTGTGGTGTATGAACAACTTTCGTATCATTTGATGTGCTTAATTACCTATTATTTTTGACTACTATAATGGGTATTAGGTATATTTAAATCATATGAAGCTCGTGGATCAAACTCATTTTCAAATCAAAGTTTAAAACTATCATAGTCTCTTACGAGATTTTGTGGTGTATGAACACCTTTCAAATCATTTGATGTGCTTAATTACCTATTCTTTTTGAATCCTTGAATAGGTATTAGGTATATTTAAATCATATGAAGCCCTTGGATCAAACTCATTTCAAATCGAAGGTTAAAACTCTCATAGTCTCTTACGAGATTTTGTGGTGTATAAACACCTTTCAAATCATTTGATGTGCTTAATTACCTATTGTGTTTGACACCTTGAATAGGTATTAGGTATATGTAAAGCATATGAAGCCCTTGGATCTAACTCATTTCAAATCAAAGGTTAAAACTGTCATCGTCTCTTACGAGATTTTTTGGTGTATGAAAACCTTTTAAATCATTTGATGTGCTAAATTACCTATTGTTTTTGACTCCTTGAATAGGTATTAGGTATATTTAAAGCATATGAAGACCTTGGATCAAACTCGTTTCAAATACAAAGGTTAAAACTATCATACTCTCTTACGAGATTTTGTGGTGTATGAACACCTTTCATGTCATTTGATGTGCTTAATTACCTATTATTTTTGACTCCTTGAATAGGTATTAGGTATATTTAAATCATATGAAGACCTTGGATCAAACTCATTTCAAATCGAAGGTTAAAACTATCATAGTCTCTTACGAGATTTTGTGGTGTATGAACACCTTTCAAATCATTTGATGTGCTTAATTACCTATTGTTTTTATTTGTTTTATAGGTATTAGGTATATGTAAAGCATATGAAGCCCTTGGATATAACTCAATTCCAATAAAAGGTTAAAACTATCATAGTCTCTTACGAGATTTTGTGGTGTATGAACACCTTTCAAATCACTTGATGTGCTTAATTACCTATTGTTTTTGACTACTTTTATAGGTATTAGGTATATTTAAAGCATATGAAGACCTTGGATCTAACTCATTTCAAATCAAAGGTTAAACTTATCATACTCTCTTACGAGATTTTGTGATATATGAACACCTTTCAAATCATTTGATGTGCTTAATTACCTATTGTTTTTATTCCTTTTATAGGTATTAGGTATATGTAAAGCATATGAAGCCCTTGGATATAACTCAATTCCAATCAAAGGTTAAAACTATCATAGTCTCTTACGAGATTTTGTGGTGTATGAACACATTTCAAATCACTTGATGTGCTTAATTACCTATTGTTTTTGACTCATTTTATGGGTATTAGGTATATTAAAGGATATGAAGACCTTGGATCAAACTCATTTCAAATCAAAGGTTAAAACTATCATACTCTCTTACGAGATTTTGTGGTATATGAACACCTTTCAAATCATTTGATGTGCTTAATTACCTATTGTTTTTGACTCCTTGAATAGGTATTGGGTATATTTAAAGCATATGAAGACCTTTGGATCAAACTCATTTCAAATCAAATGTTAAAACAATCATAGTCTCTTACGAGATTTTGTGGTGTATGAACACCTTTCAAATCATTTGATGTGCTTAATTACCTATTGTTTTTGACTCATTTTATAGGTATTAGGTATATTTAAATCATATGAAGACCTTGGATCAAACTCATTTCAAATCAAAGGTTAAAACTATCATACTCTCTTACGAGATTTAGTGGTTTATGAACACCTTTCAAATCACTCTATGTGCTTAATTACCTATTGTTTTTGACTCCTTTTATAGATATTAGGTATATTTGAAGCATATGAAGACGTTGGATCAAACTCATTTCAAATCAAAGGTTAAAACTATCATACTCTCTTACGAGATTTTGTGGTGTATGAACACCTTTCAAATCATTTGATGTGCTTAATTACCTATTATTTTTGACTCCTTGAATAGGTATTAAGTATATGTAAAGCATACGATGCCCTTGGATTAAACTCATTTCAAATCAAAGGTTAAAACTATCATAGTCTCTTACGAGTTTTTATGGTGTATGACCACATTTCAAATCATTTGATGTGCTCAATTACCTTTTTTTTTTTATTCCTTTTATAGGTATAAGGTATATGTAAAGCATATGAAGCCCTTTTATCAAACTCATTTCAAATCAAAGGTTAAAACTATAATAGTCTCTTACGAGATTTTGTGGTGTATGAACACCTTTCAAATCACTTGATGTGCTTAATTACCTATTGTTTTTGACTCATTTTATAGGTATTAGGTATATTTAAATCATATGAAGACCTTGGATCAAATCATTTCAAATCAAAGGTTAAAACTATCAAACTCTCTTACGAGATTTTGTGGTGTATGAACAACTTTCGTATCATTTGATGTGCTTAATTACCTATTATTTTTGACTCCTTGAATGGGTATTAGGTATATTTAAATCATATGAAGCCCTTGGATCAAACTCATTTTCAAATCAAAGTTTAAAACTATCATAGTCTCTTACGAGATTTTGTGGTGTATGAACACCTTTCAAATCATTTGATGTGCTTAATTACCTATTATTTTTGACTCCTTGAATAGGTATTAGGTATATGTAAGGCATACGATGCCCTTGGATTAAACTCATTTCAAATCAAAGGTTAAAACTATCATAGTCTCTTACGAGTTTTTATGGTGTATGACCACCTTTCAAATCATTTGATGTGCTTAATTACCTTTTTTTTTTATTCCTTTTATAGATATAAGGTATATGTAACGCATATGAATCCCTTGGATCAAACTCATTTCAAATCAAAGGTTAAAACTATAATAGTCTCTTACGAGATTTTGTGGTGTATGAAGACCTTTCAAATCACTTGATGTGCTAAATTACCTAGTGTTTTTGACTCATTTTATAGGTATTAGGTATATTTAAATCATATGAAGACCTTGGATCAAACTCATTTCAAATCAAAGGTTAAAACTATCATACTCTCTTACGAGATTTAGTGGTTTATGAACACCTTTCAAATCACTTGATGTGCTTAATTACCTATTGTTTTTGACTCCTTTTATAGATATTAGGTATATTTGAAGCATATGAATACCTTGGATCAAAATCATTTCAAATCAAAGGTTAAAACTATCATACTCTCTTACGAGATTTTGTGGTGTATGAACAACTTTCGTATCATTTGATGTGCTTAATGACCTATTATTTTTGACTCCTTGAATGGGTATTAGGTATATTTAAATCTTATGAAGCCCTTGGATAAAACTCATTTTCAAACCAAAGTTTAAAACTATCATAGTCTCTTACGAGATTTTGTGGTGTATGAACACCTTTCAAATCATTTGATGTGCTTAATTACCTATTGTTTTTGACTCCTTGAATAGGTATTAGGTATATTTAAAGCATATGAAGACCTTGGATCAAACTCATTTCAAATCAAAGGTTAAAACTATCATAGTCTCTTACAAGATTTTGTGGTGTATGAACACCTTTCAAATCATTTGATGTGCTTAATTACCTATTGTTTTTGACTCCTTGAATAGGTATCTGGTATATGTAAAGCATACGAAGCCCTTGGATCACACTCATTTCAAATCAAAGGTTAAAACTATCATAGTCTCTTACGAGTTTTTGTGGTGTATAACCACCTTTCAAATCATTTGATGTGCTTAATTACCTATTGTTTTAGATTCCTTTTATAGGTATTAGGTATATGTAAAGCATATGAAGCCCTTGGAACAAACTAATTTCAAATCATAAGTTAAAACTATCATAGTCTCTTACAAGATTTTGTGGTGTATGAACACCTTTCAAATCACTTGATGCGCTTAATTACCCATTGTTTTTTACTACTTTTATAGGTATTAGGTATATTTAAAGCATATGAAGACCTTGGATCAAACTCATTTCAAATCAAAGGTTAAAACTATCATACTCCCTTACGAGATTTTGCGGTGTATGAACACCTTTCAAATCATTTGATGTGCTTAATTACCTATTATTTTTTACTCCTTGAATGGGTATTAGGTATATTTAAATCATATGAAGCCCTTGGATCAAACTCATTTTAAATCTAAGGTTAAAACTATCATAGTCTCTTACGAGATATTGTGGTGTATGACCACCTTTCAAATCATTTGATGTGCTTAATTACCTATTGTTTTTCACTCCTTGAATAGGTATTAGGTATATTTAAAGCATATGAAGACCTTGGATCCAACTCGTTTCAAATCAAAGGTTAAAATTATCGTACTCTCTTACGAGATTTTGTGGTGTTTGAACACCTTTCAAATCATTTGATGTGCTTAATTACCTATTGTTTTTGACTTCTTGAATAGGTATTTGGTATATTTAAATCATATGAAGCCCTTGCATCAAACTCATTTTAAATCTAAGGTTAAAACTATCATAGTCTCTTACGAGATATTGTGGTGTATGACCACCTTTCAAATCATTTGATTTGCTTAATTACCTATTTTTTTTGACTCCTTGAATAAGTATTAGGTATATTTAAATCATATGAAGGCCTTGGATCAAACTCATTTTCCAAACAAAGGTTAAAACTATCATAGTCTCTTACGAGATTTTGTGGTGTATGAACACCTTTCAAATCATTTGATGTGCTTAATTACCTATTATTTTTGACTCCTTGAATAGGTATTAGGTATATTTAAAGCATATGAAGACCTTGGATCAAACTCGTTTCAAATCAAAGGTTAAAACTATCATACTCTCTTACGAGATTTTGTGGTGTATGAACACCTTTCAAATCATTTGATGTGCTTAAGTACCTATTATTTTTTACTCCTTGAATGGGTATTAGGTATATTTAAATCAAATAAAGCCCTTGGATCAAACTCATTTTCAAATCAAAGTTTAAAACTATCATAGTCTCTTACGAAATTTTGTGGTGTATGAACACCTTTCAAATCATTTGATGTGCTTAATTACCTATTGTTTTTTACTCCTTGAATAGATATTAGGTATCTTTAAATCATATGAAGTCCTTTGATCAAACTCATTTCAAATACAAGGTTAAAACCATCATAGTCTCTTACGAGTTTTTGTGGTGTATGACCACGTTTCAAATCATTTGATGTGCTTAATTACCTTTTGTTTTGAGTCCTTGATTAGATATTAGGTATATTCAAATCATATGAAGCCCTTGGATCAAACTCATTTTAAACCTAAGGTTAAAACTATCATAGTCACTTACGAGATTTTGTGGTGTATGAACACCTTTATAATCATTTGATGTGCTTAATTACCTATTGTTTTTGACTCCTTGAATAGGTATTAGGTATATGTAAAGAATACGAAGCCCTTGGATCAAACTCATTTCAAATCAAAGGTTAAAACTGTCATAGTCTCTTACGAGATTTTGTGGTGTATGAACACCTTTCAAATCACTTGATGTGCTTAATTACCTATTGTTTTTGACTCATTTTATACGTATTAGGTATATTTAAAGCATATGAAGACCTTGGATCAAACTCATTTCAAATCAAAGGTTACAACTATCATACTCTCTTACGAGATTTAGTGGTTTATGTTACCTTTCAAATCACTTGATGTGCTTAATTACCTATTGTTTTTGACTCCTTTTATAGGTATTAGGTATATTAAAAGCATATGAAGACCTTGGATCAAACTCATTTCAAATCAAAGGTTAAAACTATCATACTCTCTTACGAGATTTAGTGGTTAATGAACACCTTTCAAATCAATTGATGTGCTTAATTACCTATTGTTTTTTACTCCTTTTATAGGTATTAGGTATATTTAAATCATATGAAGACCTTGGATCAAACTCATTTCAAATTAAAGGTTAAAACTATCATACTCTCTTACGAGATTTTGTGATGCATAAAGCATTTCATAAGCAAGAGCATTCGTTGGTTAAGAACCGAAGAATCAGTTTTGTTCAAGCCTTGTTGGAACCGTACCAACAACCACCACTTTCACTAGCCTTAGAACCACCAAACTAGGCCACCAATGTCAAAGAAGAACTCTTGGTGCAACCTTGCTTTGTTAAATTAGTAACTAATCTACGTTAGTTAGCTAATTAACTCAAAGACTTTAATTAGGAAAACTGTCCAGTTTTGCTCTAAGGCACAGCTCAAAGAAATGAGTATAACTCTTAATTCATTCAAAAACTCTAATGAAACTTTTGCCTTACAAACCTAACATATAAAGAGTAAATAAAAAATTACGTCATTTGGTGATGTTTTGTTAGGAAAAAGCATCTTAAACTATTACAAAAATTGGCCAGTTCTCAGTACCTAGGTGCAATGATTGAGGGATTTGAGAAAGAAAATGTCCTACTGCAAAAAGGAAGCTAAGGTATTAAAATAGAATTCTAAGGAAAATATCCTCAAAAAATCAGCTCAAAAGCTAAAGAAAAGCGGCTGCCCAGAACTGATGAAAATGGGCCCAGAATGACGCAGGGAGCTGCGGTTTTGGATACTTCTTCATGAAGCTCTCGTTTCCTATTGATTTTGCCTCAACTCTTCACATGCTTGTTGGTGATGTATGTAAGCACACAGGTGAGTCATGTATGGTTGCCTTAGCCAAGAATAAAGCTCAAAAACGTAGCCAAAACGAGCCCTAAAAAACCGGTAAATTCTGTTCTTCCAAAAAGTTTACTAAGCTTACTTTAATGACTTAGAACTAATAATTAAGCTATTTAATATAATTTAAGCTTTATTACTAATACTTAATGATGTTAAGATGATCATAAGATTAATAAAAGGCTTAAAAAAGATTAAGAAGGTGTTAAGTTAATTAAAATTGAAGTATTGTTTGTTGAAATTGGATTAAGTAAGCTAATGAACTGAATTCTTACCTTAATCTCTTCTTGATGACTCTTTGTTAGGAGACTTGGATTGATATGGATGTTGATATTCTCCCCTGGTTTGGAGAAGTCTTCTTGTAACTCAAAATCTTCCTCTAAATATGGAGCTAAATACCCACATTGAAGGTGGCGAAATGTTGCCATCTCACTTGGTAGTTCTATCTTGTATGCATTGTTATTGATCTTTTAAGACCCTAAATGGACATACTCTTGGCATCAGCTTGTTCTTCCTTCTTGATGGAAATGTCCTTCCTTAGGTGCAACATAAAGTCGGGCTTGTAAATGACCTCCTTTCGATGCTTGTTAGCTCGGACCTGTAAGTTCATTAACCTTCTAATGCGTGCTCTAATGTTGGTGAAGCTTTTTATCTCTTTGCCTTCTCCTCTGCATCTTTGCTTTGCCTCACTTAACTGGAATAGGTAGTAAATCAATGGGGCTTAAAGGATTAACCATAGTTCACTTCGAATGGAGAGCACTTCGTGGCATATGTAGGTGATCTATTATAAGAAATGAGGTAGCTTTAGATCAATTTTGTGATTGTTAACTAGAGTCGAGTAGAGTGTAAGTGTTGTTTGTACCTCCGTTTGACCATCAGTTTGTGGATGGGGGTATAAAGAGGAGCTTAGTACTAGGAGCTTCATAAAGTCTTCAAAAGAAACTAAGGAACTTAACATCCTTATAGAAAAATAGTCTTCGGTACACATGTAATTAATGATCTCCTTGAAGTAAAATAGCTAATGAATTGATATCGTTGTTGAAGAATAAAAGAGCCATTTTGAGAATCGATCACACACCATAATAGGTTCTTTGCCTTTGAGTCCAGGAAAGCTACAATGAAATATACTAAATCTTCCATGGCTGATTAGGAACGGAAGGGAGTATAGAGCCCTTGATGAAAAGAACTCTGGCCTTTGACATGTAGAAATGAGCTAGAATGAGTGAACGTAGCCAGTTTTGGCCAATAAAAGTGTTCCGCAAAAATCAAGTTTGTTAATACAAAATGTTGTAGGCCTCCTCAGAACCTCCTTGATGAGAAATCTTAGTGAGCACTTAGGGATAAAAGCTTATTATTTGGAAGAGAAAACCATCTAGAACCGAATAAGCTCATGAGAACATCCTTGCACGCTTCTATCAATGGTGAAAAATCTGGATATATAATAAAGCTCCTTAATATGAGTGAAGCCAAGAACTCGAGCCTCCATTAGAGAAAGCATAGAATGCCTCTAGATAATGATTGCAACCAATTAGAAACTCCAGTTTTGTATTTTAAAAAAAATAAAAGATTGAAGGAACTCACCCATTTAGCATGTGTGAACTGAGCTTATGTTGTCCATTAATGTACTTAAAGCTTGGTGATTGAATGAAAAAATGAGCTGGCCTAAGATAATGAGTCAATAAGTAAAGACGAATAATAGATAGAACTCTTTATATAGGGTGTAGTTGAGTTGGATGATTGAGCTTCTAGAAAAGGTATGGGAGCCCTCCTTGTTGTAAAAAGCTCAATCTAGCCACTTGCATCAATTCCACTTCAAACACTTTCTTGAAATTGGTAAGGCTAGAAAGGCGCTCACAAAGCTTGCTTTTCAACTGATAAATGCTTCCTGAGCTGCTGGAGTCAAGTGAAAGAACCTTTGATAATTGGTAGTGGAGCCAAAATAGTATAAAACCTCTGATGAATCTTGTAAAAAGATGCCAATCATGAAAATTGAACTTCTGTGATGGATTTGGAATGGCCATGATTTGATTGCTCTCACCTTGGATTCATCCATAGAAATACCTGAGATGAAATAATGAAACAAGAAAAGACAACTAGAAGTGAAGAATTAATTTCATCTTTGTATATAGTTTTTTCTTAGCTTAAGGAAAACCTTCTTCAGATGAATAAGATGATCTGTTATGTTGCTATACAAAGAATATCATCAAAATAAACACAAAAACGAACCAATGAAAGGAGAAGTACCTATGATGAGCCTCATGAAAGTACTAGGAGATTAGTTAAACAAATGGATAACACGCCACTCATATAACCACTCTTAGTCTTAAAGGCTGTTTTCCATTCATCCTTCCTTGATTGAATTGATGATAACATACGAAATCTATTTGGAGAATATAGTAGCACATGTAATTATCGAGAAATATAAGCCTAGGAATAGGATACCTATACTTGATGGTAATGTTGTTTATAGCCCTGAATTACACAATACGATAGTTCCATCCTTCTTTGGAACCAAAATAACAGGAACAGACATGGACTAAGACTTTCTTGTACAAATCCTTAGCTAACAATTCAGTAATCTGTTTTTGCAACTCTTTAGCTTCTTCAGGATTACATCTATAGCTGCCTTATTAGGTAATGGTGCTCCAGGAACTAAGTCAATTTGATGCTCAATACCCCTACTAGGTGGTAAACCATAAGGAAGATCCTCGGGAAAAATATCACTAAAATCGTTCACTAATGGTTTAACCCAATCATGTAATTCACTAGTATTTTCATCATTTGCAGCAAATAACAACAACAAGTACATTTCCTTCCCTTTTCAATGGCCTTATCAACTTGATGTTTTTGGAGAATTAAGGATTTCTGATTTTTAGCTTTCGAATTTGAGGTTTCTTTCTTAGGCAAATTCGGACCCTTTTTGCTAGGACTAAGTATAATTTTCTTGTTTTCATGCATGAAAGTGTATGTATTAGTCCTACCATTATGTAAGGTTTCCTTATCAGATTGCCACGGCCTCCCTAAGAGAATATGACATGCATTCATAGGCACCACATCACATAAAACCTTATCATTATACGAATCACCAAAAGAGAAGCTAATTAAAGCTTGTTTTGTTACCTCCACCAGTTACCATCATTAAGCCAATGAAGCTTATATGGTTTAGGATGACTGAAAGTAGGATAATTGAGCTTCTCCACCATAGAACTCGAAGCTACATTAGTGCAACTCCCACCATCAATAATCATGGAACAAATCTTGCCCTTGATTAAGCATTTTGTCTGAAAAATCTGGTCTCGTTGAGATGGTATAGCTGGCTTCTTTGGGTGAAGGACCCTCCTTAGAACCAAGCTAAGATGATCATCTCCTTCCACTTCATCAACAAGAACATCTTCATTGCATTCATCCTCCTTTTCAGATTCTTTTTCGTGCTCCTCTTGATCTTTAAGGGCATCTTCTATGTTTTTAATGTCTAATAAGGTCATTACCCTTCTGTTTGGGCATTGTGCTTGATAATGACCATAACCATGACACTTAAAACATTTAATATCATCCTTCTTTGAAGAACTTTCAGCAACTTTCTTCCCTTTATCAAGAAATTTCGAACCAGCTTCATTTTTAGGTGTAAATGGAGATGTCGAAGTAGGCTTTACATAGGAACTAGAACCTCCTTTAGCATAAGAAGCTCCTTTGCTAAATACCTTCTTCTTCTTGTCTTTTTGATGCTTTTCCACCTTAAGAGCCAACCTGAAAAGTTCATCTAAAGTAGAATAAGATTGAAGCTCAAGCTTCTTTTGGATGTCACGATCTAGGCCCTTCACAAAACGAGCCATGGTCTGCTCTTCCCTTTCTTGAACATCCAATTTCATCATCAACTTTTCATATTCATGGATGTATGTCTCGACATTCTTGGTACCTTGGAACAAATCAGAAAGTTGGTTATATAAATCAAGAGTGTAAGTGGAGGAGAAACTTAGCTTCCATCTTCTTTTTAGTTTCTTCCAACTCTTGATTTTCGGCTTATGCTTCCTTTCTCTAGCAAGAGCAACGTTTTCCCACCAAAGGGATGCATAACCCTTTAGCTTAGTGATAGCCAACTTGAAGGATTTCGAATCATCATACTCCTTTAGCTCGAAAATCCTATTACATCTCGAAACCCATTCCAAATAAGCATCCGGATTAAGGTTTCCATCAAATTCTGGAACATCTAACTTTATGTCTCGAAAATCATCTTGTTTTCGTGCCTCCTTCTTTGATTAGAAGTTTGTGATTGTACTTCTTCACTAGAGTCATAAACAACCTCATTCTCATCTTCAAAGTGCCTCCTTTCATGAACTTCTCTTCGAACTCCAACACTAGAACTTCGAAAGCTTCCATGAGATTTGCCATTTGCTCACTAATTGTGCCATTTGATTCTCAGGCCAACTAACCTTGCTTCATTCAATGTCATGCCCCTTCTAAACTGATTTGGATCTTCACCACCACTCATTTTAACAACCACTAAGTTGTATCAAAGATTAGAGGTGAAAAGAGAAGAAAAGAGATGTGTTTGGGCTTAGAATTGATTTCGGTTTTGGGGGGATAAGTGTATGAGTTTAGGAAGTGATTATGGGATGATTAGAGGGTTAAAAGAATGCTCTTAAACTAACCAAAGCTCTGATACCAAATGATGCATAAAGCATTTCATAAGCAAGAGCATTCGTTGGTTAAGAACCGAAGAATCGTTTTGCTTCAACCTTGTTGGAACCGTACCAACACCCCACTTTCACTAGCCTTAGAACCACCAAACTAGGCCACCAATGTCAAAGAATAACTCTTGGTGCAACCTTGCTTTGTTAAATTAGTAACTAATCTAGTTAGTTAGCTAATTAACTCAAAGACTTTAATTAGGACAAACTGTCCAGTTTTGCTCTAAGCGCACAGCTCAAAGAAATGAGTATAACTCTTAATTCATTCAACAAACTCTAATGAAACTTCTTGCCTTACAAACCTAACATATAAAGCAGTAACATACCAAAAATTCACGTCATTTGGTGATGTTTTGCTTAGGTAACAAAAGCCATCTTAAACTATTACAAAAATCTGGCGTTCTCAGTACCTAGGTGCAATGATTGAGGGATTCTGAGAAACGAAAATGTCCTACTGCAAAAAGGAAGCTAAGGTATTAAAATAGACATTCTAAGGAAAATATCCTCAAAAATCGCTCCAAAAGCTAAAGAAAAGCGGCTGCCCAGAACTGATGAAAATGGGCCCAGAATGACGCGGGAGCTGCGGTTTTGGATACTTCTTCATGAAGCTCTCGTTTCCTATTGATTCTTGCCTCCAACTCTTCACATGCTTGTTGGTGATGTATGTAAGCACACAGGTGGTCATGTATGGTTGCCTTAGCCAAGAATAAAGCTCAAAAACGTGCCAAAACGAGCCCTAAACAAACCGTGTAAATTCTGTTTTCCAAAAAGTTTCACTAAGCTTACTTTAATGACTTAGAACTAACTAATTAAGCTATTTAATCATAATTTAAGCTTTATTACTAATACTTAATGATGTTAAGATGATCATAAGCATTAATCAACAAGGCTTAAAAAGATTAAGAAGGTGTTAGCTTAATTAACAATTCGAAGTACTTGTTTGTTCGAAATTGGATTAAGTAAGCTAATGAACTGAATCTCCTTCACCTTAATCTCTTCTTGATGACTCTTTGTTAGGAGACTTGGATTGATCATGGATGCTCCTGCATCATTTTGTGGTGTATGTACACCTTTAAAATCATTTGATGTGCGTAATTACCTATTATTTTTTACTCCTTGAATGGGTATTAGGTATATTTAAATCATATGAAGCCCTTGGATCAAACTCATTTTCAAATCAAAGTTTAAAACTATCATAGTCTGTTACGAGATTTTGTGGTGTATGAACACCTTTCAAATCATTTGATGTGCTTAATTACCTATTGTTTTTGACTCCTTCAATAGGTATTAGGTATATTTAAAGCATATGAAGACCTTGGATCAAACTCGTTTCAAATAAAAGTTTGAAACTATCATACTCTCTTACGAGATTTTGTGGTGCATGAACACCTTTCAGATCATTTGATGTGCTTAATTACCTATTGTTTTTGACTCCTTGAATAGGTATTAGGTATATTTGAATCATATGAAGCCCTTGGATCAAACTCATTTTAAATCTAAGGTTAAAACTGTCATAGTCTCTTACGAGATTTTGTGGTGTATGAACACCTTTCAAATCATTTGATGTGCTTAATTACCTATTGTTATTTACTCCTTGAATAGGTTTTAGGTATATTTAAATCATATGAAGCCCTTGGATCAAACTCATTTCAAATCAAAGGTTAAAACTTTCATAGTCTCTTACAAGATTTTGTGGTGTATGAACACCTTTCAAATCATTTGATGTGCTTGATTACCTATTGTTTTTGACTCCTTGAATAGGTATGTGGTATATGTAAAGCATACGAAGCCCTTGGATCACACTCATTTCAAATCAAAGGTTAAAACTATCATAGTCTCTTACGAGTTTTTGTGGTGTATAACCACCTTTCAAATCATTTGATGTGCTTAATTACCTATTGTTTTTTACTCCTTGAATAGATATTAGGTATATTTAAAACATATGAAGACCTTGGATCCAACTCGTTTCAAATCAAAGGTTAAAACTATCATACTCTCTTACGAGTTTTTTGTGGTGTATGAACACCTTTCAAATCATTTGATGTGCTTAATTACCTATTGTTTTTCACTCCTTGAATAGGTTTTAGGTATATTTAAATCATATGAAGCCCTTGGATCAAACTCATTTCAAATCAAAGTTAAAACTATCATAGTCTCTTACAAGATTTTGTGGTGTATGAACACCTTTCAAATCATTTGATGTGCTTAATTACGTATTTTTTTTATTCCTTTTATAGGTATAAGGTATATGAAAAGCATATGAAGCCCTTGGATCAAACTCATTTCTAATCAAAGGTTAAAACTATCATACTCTCTTACGAGATTTTGTGGTGTATGAACACCTTTCAAATCATTTGATGTGCTTAATTACCTATTGTATTTGACTCCTTGAATAGGTATTAGGTATATTTAAAGCAATTGAAAACCTTGGATCAAACTCGTTTCAAATCAAAGGTTAAAACTATCATACTCTCTTACGAGATTTTGTGGTGTATGAACACCTTTCAAATCATTTGATGTGCTTAATTACCTATTGTTTGTGACTCCTTGAATAGGTATTAGGTATATTTGAATCATATGAAGCCCTTGGATCAAACTCATTATAAATCTAAGGTTAAAACTATCATAGTCTCTTACGAGATTTTGTGGTGTATGAACACCTTTCAAATCATTTGATGTTCTTAATTACCTATTTTTTTTGACTCCTTGAATAGGTATTAGTTATATATAAAGCATACAAAGCCCTTGGATCAAACTCATTTCAAATCAAAGGTTAAAACTATCATACTCTCTTACGAGATTTAGTGGTTAATGAACACCTTTCAAATCAATTGATGTGCTTAATTACCTATTGTTTTTTTACTCCTTTTATAGGTATTAGGTATATTTAAATCATATGAAGACCTTGGATCAAACTCATTTCAAATTAAAGGTTAAAACTATCATACTCTCTTACGAGATTTTGTGGTGTATGTACACCTTTAAAATCATTTGATGTGCGTAATTACCTATTATTTTTTACTCCTTGAATGGGTATTAGGTATATTTAAATCATATGAAGCCCTTGGATCAAACTCATTTTCAAATCAAAGTTTAAAACTATCATAGTCTGTTACGAGATTTTGTGGTGTATGAACACCTTTCAAATCATTTGATGTGCTTAATTACCTATTGTTTTTGACTCCTTCAATAGGTATTAGGTATATTTAAAGCATATGAAGACCTTGGATCAAACTCGTTTCAAATCAAAGTTTGAAACTATCATACTCTCTTACGAGATTTTGTGGTGCATGAACACCTTTCAGATCATTTGATGTGCTTAATTACCTATTGTTTTTGACTCCTTGAATAGGTATTAGGTATATTTGAATCATATGAAGCCCTTGGATCAAACTCATTTTAAATCTAAGGTTAAAACTGTCATAGTCTCTTACGAGATTTTGTGGTGTATGAACACCTTTCAAATCATTTGATGTGCTTAATTACCTATTGTTATTTACTCCTTGAATAGGTTTTAGGTATATTTAAATCATATGAAGCCCTTGGATCAAACTCATTTCAAATCAAAGGTTAAAACTATCATAGTCTCTTACAAGATTTTGTGGTGTATGAACACCTTTCAAATCATTTGATGTGCTTAATTACCTATTGTTTTTGACTCCTTGAATAGGTATGTGGTATATGTAAAGCATACGAAGCCCTTGGATCACACTCATTTCAAATCAAAGGTTAAAACTATCATAGTCTCTTACGAGTTTTTGTGGTGTATAACCACCTTTCAAATCATTTGATGTGCTTAATTACCTATTGTTTTTTACTCCTTGAATAGATATTAGGTATATTTAAAACATATGAAGACCTTGGATCCAACTCGTTTCAAATCAAAGGTTAAAACTATCATACTCTCTTACGAGTTTTTTGTGGTGTATGAACACCTTTCAAATCATTTGATGTGCTTAATTACCTATTGTTTTTCACTCCTTGAATAGGTTTTAGGTATATTTAAATCATATGAAGCCCTTGGATCAAACTCATTTCAAATCAAAGTTAAAACTATCATAGTCTCTTACAAGATTTTGTGGTGTATGAACACCTTTCAAATCATTTGATGTGCTTAATTACGTATTTTTTTTTATTCCTTTTATAGGTATAAGGTATATGAAAAGCATATGAAGCCCTTGGATCAAACTCATTTCTAATCAAAGGTTAAAACTATCATACTCTCTTACGAGATTTTGTGGTGTATGAACACCTTTCAAATCATTTGATGTGCTTAACTACCTATTGTTTTTTACTCCTTGAATAGGTATTAGGTATATTTAAAGAATATGAAGACCTCTGATCAAACTCGTTTCAAATCAAAGGTTAAAACTATCATACTCTCTTACGAGATTTTGTGGTGTATGAACACCTTTCAAATCATTTGATGTGCTTAATTACGTATTGTTTTTAACTCCTTGAATAGGTATTAGGTATATTTAAATCATATGAAGCCCTTGGATCAAACTCATTTTAAATCTAAGGTTAAAACTATCTTAGTCTCTTACTAGATTTTGTGGTGTATGAACACCTTTCAAATCATTTGATGTGCTTAATTACCTTTTTTTTTGATTCCTTTTATAGGTATAAGGTATATGTAAAGCATATGAAGCCCTTGGATCAAACTCATTTCAAATCAAAGGTTAAAACTATGATAATCTCTTACGAGATTTTGTGGTATATGAACACCTTTCAAATCACTTGATGTGCTTAATTACCTATTGTTTTTGACTCATTTTATAGGTATTAGGTATATTTAAATCATATGAAGACCTTGGATCAAACTCATTTCAAATCAAAGGTTAAAACTATCATACTCTCTTACGAGATTTAGTGGTTTATGAACACCTTTCAAATCACTTGATGTGCTTAATTACCTATTGTATTTGACTCCTTTTATAGATATTAGGTATATTTGAAGCATATGAAGACCTTTGATCAAAATCATTTCAAATCAAAGGTTAAAACTATCAAACTCTCTTACGAGATTTTGTGGTGTATGAACAACTTTCGTATCATTTGATGTGCTTAATTACCTATTATTTTTGACTACTTGAATGGGTATTAGGTATATTTAAATCATATGAAGCTCTTGGATCAAACTCATTTTCAAATCAAAGTTTAAAACTATCATAGTCTCTTACGAGATTTTGTGGTGTATGAACACCTTTCAAATCATTTGATGTGCTTAATTACCTATTGTATTTGACTCCTTGAATAGGTATTAGGTATATTTAAAGCATATGAAAACCTTGGATCAAACTCGTTTCAAATCAAAGGTTAAAACTATCATAGTCTCTTACGAGATTTTGTGGTGTATGAACACCTTTCAAATCATTTGATGTGCTTAATTACCTATTGTTTTTGACTCCTTGAATAGGTATTAGGTATATATAAAGCATACAAAGACCTTGGATCAAACTCATTTCAAATCAAAGGTCACAAGTATCATACTCTCTTACGAGATTTAGTGGTTAATGAACACCTTTCAAATAACTTAATGTGCTTAATTACCCATTGTTTTTTACTCCTTTTATAGGTATTAGGTAAATTTAAAGCATATGAAGACCTTGGATCAAACTCATTTCAAATCAAAGGTTAAAACTATCATACTCTCTTACGAGATTTTGTGGTGTATGTACACCTTTCAAATCATTTGATGTGCTTAATTACCTATTATTTTTGACTCCTTGAATGGGTATTAGGTATATTTAAATCATATGAAGACCTTGGATCAAACTCATTTTCAAAACAAAGGTTAAAACTATCATAGTCTCTTACGAGATTTTGTGGTGTATGAACACCTTTCAAATCATTTGATGTGCTTAATTACCTATTGTATTTGACTCCTTGAATAGGTATTAGGTATATTTAAAGCATATGAAAACCTTGGATCAAACTCGTTTCAAATCAAAGGTTAAAACTATCATACTCTCTTACGAGATTTTGTGGTGTATGAACACCTTTCAAATCATTTGATGTGCTTAATTACCTATTGTTTGTGACTCCTTGAATAGGTATTAGGTATATTTGAATCATATGAAGCCCTTGGATCAAACTCATTATAAATCTAAGGTTAAAACTATCATAGTCTCTTACGAGATTTTGTGGTGTATGAACACCTTTCAAATCATTTGATGTTCTTAATTACCTATTTTTTTTGACTCCTTGAATAGGTATTAGGTATATATAAAGCATACAAAGCCCTTGGATCAAACTCATTTCAAATCAAAGGTTAAAACTATCATACTCTCTTACGAGATTTTGTGGTGTATGTACACCTTTCAAATCATTTGATGAGCTTAATTACCTATTATTTTTTACTCCTTGAATGGGTATTAGGTATATTTAAATCATATGAAGCCCTTGGATCAAACTCATTTTCAAATCAAAGTTTAAAACTATCATAGTCTCTTACGAGATTTTGTGGTGTATGAACACCTTTCAAATCATTTGATGTTCTTAATTACCTATTGTTTTTGACTCCTTGAATAGGTATTAGGTATATTTAAAGCATATGAAGACCTTGGATCAAACTCGTTTTAAATCTAAGGTTAAAACTATCATACTCTCTTACGAGATTTTGTGGTGTATGAACACCTTTCAAATCATTTGATGTGCTTAATTACCTATTATTTTTCACTCCTTGAATAGGTATTAGGTATATTTAAAGCATATGAAGACCTTGGATCAAACTCGTTTCAAATCAAGGTTAAAACTATCATACTCTCTTACGAGATTTTGTGGTGTATGAACACCTTTCAAATCATTTGATGTGCTTAATTACCTATTGCTTTTTGACTCTTTGAATAGGTATTAGGTATATTTAAATCATATGAAGCCCTTGGATCAAACTCATTTCAAATCAAAGGTTAAAACTATCATACTCTCTTACGAGATTTTGTGGTGTATGAACACCTTTCAAATCATTTGATGTGCTTAATTACCTATTATTTTTGACTCCTTGAATAGGTATTAGGTATATTTAAAGAATATGAAGACCTCTGATCAAACTCGTTTCAAATCAAAGGTTAAAACTATCATACTCTCTTACGAGATTTTGTGGTGTATGAACACCTTTCAAATCATTTGATGTGCTTAATTACGTATTGTTTTTAACTCCTTGAATAGGTATTAGGTATATTTAAATCATATGAAGCCCTTGGATCAAACTCATTTTAAATCTAAGGTTAAAACTATCTTAGTCTCTTACTAGATTTTGTGGTGTATGAACACCTTTCAAATCATTTGATGTGCTTAATTACCTATTTTTTTTGATTCCTTTTATAGGTATAAGGTATATGTAAAGCATATGAAGCCCTTGGATCAAACTCATTTCAAATCAAAGGTTAAAACTATGCTAATCTCTTACGAGATTTTGTGGTATATGAACACCTTTCAAATCACTTGATGTGCTTAATTACCTATTGTTTTTGACTCATTTTATAGGTATTAGGTATATTTAAATCATATGAAGACCTTGGATCAAACTCATTTCAAATCAAAGGTTAAAACTATCATACTCTCTTACGAGATTTAGTGGTTTATGAACACCTTTCAAATCACTTGATGTGCTTAATTACCTATTGTATTTGACTCCTTTTATAGATATTAGGTATATTTGAAGCATATGAAGACCTTTGATCAAAATCATTTCAAATCAAAGGTTAAAACTATCAAACTCTCTTACGAGATTTTGTGGTGTATGAACAACTTTCGTATCAGTTGATGTGCTTAATTACCTATTATTTTTGACTACTTGAATGGGTATTAGGTATATTTAAATCATATGAAGCTCTTGGATCAAACTCATTTTCAAATCAAAGTTTAAAACTATCATAGTCTCTTACGAGATTTTGTGGTGTATGAACACCTTTCAAATCATTTGATGTGCTTAATTACCTATTGTATTTGACTCCTTGAATAGGTATTAGGTATATTTAAAGCATATGAAAACCTTGGATCAAACTCGTTTCAAATCAAAGGTTAAAACTATCATAGTCTCTTACGAGATTTTGTGGTGTATGAACACCTTTCAAATCATTTGATGTGCTTAATTACCTATTGTTTTTGACTCCTTGAATAGGTATTAGGTATATATAAAGCATACAAAGACCTTGGATCAAACTCATTTCAAATCAAAGGTCACAAGTATCATACTCTCTTACATGATTTAGTGGTTAATGAACACCTTTCAAATAACTTAATGTGCTTAATTACCCATTGTTTTTTACTCCTTTTATAGGTATTAGGTAAATTTAAAGCATATGAAGACCTTGGATCAAACTCATTTCAAATCAAAGGTTAAAACTATCATACTCTCTTACGAGATTTTGTGGTGTATGTACACCTTTCAAATCATTTGATGTGCTTAATTACCTATTATTTTTGACTCCTTGAATGGGTATTAGGTATATTTAAATCATATGAAGACCTTGGATCAAACTCATTTTCAAAACAAAGGTTAAAACTATCATAGTCTCTTACGAGATTTTGTGGTGTATGAACACCTTTCAAATCATTTGATGTGCTTAATTACCTATTGTATTTGACTCCTTGAATAGGTATTAGGTATATTTAAAGCAATTGAAAACCTTGGATCAAACTCGTTTCAAATCAAAGGTTAAAACTATCATACTCTCTTACGAGATTTTGTGGTGTATGAACACCTTTCAAATCATTTGATGTGCTTAATTACCTATTGTTTGTGACTCCTTGAATAGGTATTAGGTATATTTGAATCATATGAAGCCCTTGGATCAAACTCATTATAAATCTAAGGTTAAAACTATCATAGTCTCTTACGAGATTTTGTGGTGTATGAACACCTTTCAAATCATTTGATGTTCTTAATTACCTATTTTTTTTGACTCCTTGAATAGGTATTAGTTATATATAAAGCATACAAAGCCCTTGGATCAAACTCATTTCAAATCAAAGGTTAAAACTATCATACTCTCTTACGAGATTTTGTGGTGTATGTACACCTTTCAAATCATTTGATGAGCTTAATTACCTATTATTTTTTACTCCTTGAATGGGTATTAGGTATATTTAAATCATATGAAACCCTTGGATCAAACTCATTTTCAAATCAAAGTTTAAAACTATCATAGTCTCTTACGAGATTTTGTGGTGTATGAACACCTTTCAAATCATTTGATGTTCTTAATTACCTATTGTTTTTGACTCCTTGAATAGGTATTAGGTATATTTAAAGCATATGAAGACCTTGGATCAAACTCGTTTTAAATCTAAGGTTAAAACTATCATACTCTCTTACGAGATTTTGTGGTGTATGAACACCTTTCAAATCATTTGATGTGCTTAATTACCTATTATTTTTCACTCCTTGAATAGGTATTAGGTATATTTAAAGCATATGAAGACCTTGGATCAAACTCGTTTCAAATCAAGGTTAAAACTATCATACTCTCTTACGAGATTTTGTGGTGTATGAACACCTTTCAAATCATTTGATGTGCTTAATTACCTATTGCTTTTTGACTCTTTGAATAGGTATTAGGTATATTTAAATCATATGAAGCCCTTGGATCAAACTCATTTCAAATCAAAGGTTAAAACTATCATACTCTCTTACGAGATTTTGTGGTGTATGTACACCTTTCAAATCATTTGATGTGCTTAATTACCTATTATTTTTGACTCCTTGAATAGGTATTAGGTATATTTAAAGAATATGAAGACCTCTGATCAAACTCGTTTCAAATCAAAGGTTAAAACTATCATACTCTCTTACGAGATTTTGTGGTGTATGAACACCTTTCAAATCATTTGATGTGCTTAATTACCTATTGTTTTTAACTCCTTGAATAGGTATTAGGTATATTTAAATCATATGAAGCCCTTGGATCAAACTCATTTTAAATCTAAGGTTAAAACTATCTTAGTCTCTTACTAGATTTTGTGGTGTATGAACACCTTTCAAATCATTTGATGTGCTTAATTACCTTTTTTTTTTTGATTCCTTTTATAGGTATAAGGTATATGTAAAGCATATGAAGCCCTTGGATCAAACTCATTTCAAATCAAAGGTTAAAACTATGCTAATCTCTTACGAGATTTTGTGGTATATGAACACCTTTCAAATCACTTGATGTGCTTAATTACCTATTGTTTTTGACTCATTTTATAGGTATTAGGTATATTTAAATCATATGAAGACCTTGGATTAAACTCATTTCAAATCAAAGGTTAAAACTATCATACTCTCTTACGAGATTTAGTGGTTTATGAATACCTTTCAAATCACTTGATGTGCTTAATTACCTATTGTATTTGACTCCTTTTATAGATATTAGGTATATTTGAAGCATATGAAGCCCTTTGATCAAACTCATTTCAAATCAAAGGTTAAAACTATCAAACTCTCTTACGAGATTTTGTGGTGTATGAACACCTTTCGTATCATTTGATGTGCTTAATTACCTATTATTTTTGACTCCTTGAATGGGTATTAGGTATATTTAAATCATATGAAGCCCTTGGATCAAACTCATTTTCAAATCAAAGTTTAAAACTATCATAGTCTCTTACGAGATTTTGTGGTGTATGAACACCTTTCAAATCATTTGATGTGCTTAATTACCTATTGTATTTGACTCCTTGAATAGGTATTAGGTATATTTAAAGCATATGAAAACCTTGGATCAAACTCGTTTCAAATCAAAGGTTAAAACTATCATAGTCTCTTACGAGATTTTGTGGTGTATGAACACCTTTCAAATCATTTGATGTGCTTAATTACCTATTGTTTTTGACTCCTTGAATAGGTATTAGGTATATATAAAGCATACAAAGACCTTGGATCAAACTCATTTCAAATCAAAGGTCACAAGTATCATACTCTCTTACAAGATTTAGTGGTTAATGAACACCTTTCAAATAACTTAATGTGCTTAATTACCCATTGTTTTTTACTCCTTTTATAGGTATTAGGTAAATTTAAAGCATATGAAGACCTTGGATCAAACTCATTTCAAATCAAAGGTTAAAACTATCATACTCTCTTACGAGATTTTGTGGTGTATGTACACCTTTCAAATCATTTGATGTGCTTAATTACCTATTATTTTTGACTCCTTGAATGGGTATTAGGTATATTTAAATCATATGAAGCCCTTGGATCAAACTCATTTTCAAAACAAAGGTTAAAACTATCATAGTCTCTTACGAGATTTTGTGGTGTATGAACACCTTTCAAATCATTTGATGTGCTTAATTACCTATTGTATTTGACTCCTTGAATAGGTATTAGGTATATTTAAAGCAATTGAAAACCTTGGATCAAACTCGTTTCAAATCAAAGGTTAAAACTATCATACTCTCTTACGAGATTTTGTGGTGTATGAACACCTTTCAAATCATTTGATGTGCTTAATTACCTATTGTTTGTGACTCCTTGAATAGGTATTAGGTATATTTGAATCATATGAAGCCCTTGGATCAAACTCATTATAAATCTAAGGTTAAAACTATCATAGTCTCTTACGAGATTTTGTGGTGTATGAACACCTTTCAAATCATTTGATGTTCTTAATTACCTATTGTTTTTGACTCCTTGAATAGGTATTAGGTATATATAAAGCATACAAAGCCCTTGGATCAAACTCATTTCAAATCAAAGGTTAAAACTATCATACTCTCTTACGAGATTTTGTGGTGTATGTACACCTTTCAAATCATTTGATGAGCTTAATTACCTATTATTTTTTACTCCTTGAATGGGTATTAGGTATATTTAAATCATATGAAGCCCTTGGATCAAACTCATTTTCAAATCAAAGTTTAAAACTATCATAGTCTCTTACGAGATTTTGTGGTGTATGAACACCTTTCAAATCATTTGATGTTCTTAATTACCTATTGTTTTTGACTCCTTGAATAGGTATTAGGTATATTTAAAGCATATGAAGACCTTGGATCAAACTCGTTTTAAATCTAAGGTTAAAACTATCATACTCTCTTACGAGATTTTGTGGTGTATGAACACCTTTCAAATCATTTGATGTGCTTAATTACCTATTATTTTTGACTCCTTGAATAGGTATTAGGTATATTTAAAGCATATGAAGACCTTGGATCAAACTCGTTTCAAATCAAGGTTAAAACTATCATACTCTCTTACGAGATTTTGTGGTGTATGAACACCTTTCAAATCATTTGATGTGCTTAATTACCTATTGCTTTTTGACTCTTTGAATAGGTATTAGGTATATTTAAATCATATGAAGCCCTTGGATCAAACTCATTTCAAATCAAAGGTTAAAACTATCATACTCTCTTACGAGATTTTGTGGTGTATGTACACCTTTCAAATCATTTGATGTGCTTAATTACCTATTATTTTTGACTCCTTGAATCGGTAGTAGGTATATTTAAATCATATGAAGCCCATGGATCAAACTCATTTTCAAAACAAAGGTTAAAACTATCATAGTCTCTTACGAGATTTTGTGGTGTATGAACACCTTTCAAATCATTTGATGTGCTTAATTACCTATTGTTTTTGACTCCTTGAATAGGTATTAGGTATATTTAAAGCATATGAAGACCTTGGATCAAACTCGTTTCAAATCAAAGGTTAAAACTATCATACTCTCTTACGAGATTTTGTGGTGTATGAACACCTTTCAAATCATTTGATGTGCTTAATTACCTATTGTTTTTGACTCCTTGAATAGGTATTAGGTATATTTGAATCATATGAAGCCCTTTGGTCAAACTCATATTAAATCTAAGGTTAAAACTATCATAATCTCTTACGAGATTTTGTGGTGTATGAACACCTTTCAAATCATTTGATGAGTTTAATTACCTATTGTTTTTGACTCCTTGAATAGGTATTAGGTATATATAAAGCATACAAATCCCTTGGATCAAACTCATTTCAAATCAAAGGTTAAAACTATCATAGTCTCTTACGAGTTTTTGTGGTGTATGACCACCTTTCAAATCAATTGATGTGCTTAATTACCTATTTTTTTAATTCCTTTTATAGGTATAAGGTATATGTAAAGCATATGAAGCCCTTGGATCAAACTCATTTCAAATCAAAGGTTAAAACTATCATACTCTCTTACGAGATTTTGTGGTGTATGAACACCTTTCAAATCATTTGATGTGCTTAATTACCTATTATTTTTGACTCCTTGAATGGGTATTAGGTATATTTAAATCATATGAAGACCTTGGATCAAACTCATTTTCAAAACAAAGGTTAAAACTATCATAGTCTCTTACGAGATTTTGTGGTGTATGAACACCTTTCAAATCATTTGATGTGCTTAATTACCTATTGTATTTGACTCCTTGAATAGGTATTAGGTATATTTAAAGCATATGAAAACCTTGGATCAAACTCGTTTCAAATCAAAGGTTAAAACTATCATACTCTCTTACGAGATTTTGTGGTGTATGAACACCTTTCAAATCATTTGATGTGCTTAATTACCTATTGTTTGTGACTCCTTGAATAGGTATTAGGTATATTTGAATCATATGAAGCCCTTGGATCAAACTCATTTTAAATCTAAGGTTAAAACTATCATAGTCTCTTACGAGATTTTGTGGTGTATGAACACCTTTAAAATCATTTGATGTGCTTAATTACCTATTATTTTTGACTCCTTGAATAGGTATTAGGTATATTTGAATCATATGAAGCCCTTGGATCAAACTCATTTTAAATCTAAGGTTAAAACT
The DNA here is from genome assembly GCA_947645195.1 of Patellifolia procumbens. NCBI lineage: Eukaryota > Viridiplantae > Streptophyta > Magnoliopsida > Caryophyllales > Amaranthaceae > Patellifolia > Patellifolia procumbens. Next base: position 88,440 of record CANSGD010000275.1, on the reverse strand, counting down.
ATCATAGTCTCTTACGAGATTTTGTGGTGTATGAACACCTTTCAAATCATTTGATGTTCTTAATTACCTATTGTTTTTGACTCCTTGAATAGGTATTAGGTATATATAAAGCATACAAAGCCCTTGGATCAAACTCATTTCAAATCAAAGGTTAAAACTATCATACTCTCTTACGAGATTTTGTGGTGTATGTACACCTTTCAAATCATTTGATGAGCTTAATTACCTATTATTTTTTACTCCTTGAATGGGTATTAGGTATATTTAAATCATATGAAGCCCTTGGATCAAACTCATTTTCAAATCAAAGTTTAAAACTATCATAGTCTCTTACGAGATTTTGTGGTGTATGAACACCTTTCAAATCATTTGATGTTCTTAATTACCTATTGTTTTTGACTCCTTGAATAGGTATTAGGTATATTTAAAGAATATGAAGACCTTGGATCAAACTCGTTTTAAATCTAAGGTTAAAACTATCATACTCTCTTACGAGATTTTGTGGTGTATGAACACCTTTCAAATCATTTGATGTGCTTAATTACCTATTATTTTTGACTCCTTGAATAGGTATTAGGTATATTTAAAGCATATGAAGACCTTGGATCAAACTCGTTTCAAATCAAGGTTAAAACTATCATACTCTCTTACGAGATTTTGTGGTGTATGAACACCTTTCAAATCATTTGATGTGCTTAATTACCTATTGCTTTTTTACTCTTTGAATAGGTATTAGGTATATTTAAATCATATGAAGCCCTTGTGATGCATAAAGCATTTCAAAGCAAGAGCATTGTTGGTTAAGAACCGAAGAATCAGTTTTGCTTAAGCCGTTGGAACCGTACCAACAACCACCACTTTCACTAGCCTTAGAACCACCAAACTAGGCCACCAATGTAAAGAAGAACTCTTGGTGCAACTTGCTTTGTTAAATTAGTAACTAATCTACGTTAGTTAGCTAATTAACTCAAAGACTTTAATTAGGACAAACTGTCAGTTTTGTTAAGGACAGCTCAAAGAAATGAGTATAACTCTTAATTCATTCAACAAAATTAATGAAACTTCTTGCCTTACAAACCTAACATATAAAGAGTAAATACAAAAATTCACGTATTTGGTGATGTTTTGCTTAGGTAAAAAAGATCTTAAACTATTACAAAAATCTGGCCAGTTTTCAGTACCTAGGTGCAATGATTGAGGGATTCTGAGAAACGAAAATGTCCACGCAAAAAGGAAGCTAAGGTATTAAAATAGACATTCTAAGGAAAATATCCTCAAAAATCAGCTCCAAAAGCTAAAGAAAAGCGGCTGCCCAGAACTGATGAAAAGGGCCCAGAAGACGAGGGAGCTGCGGTTTTGGAACTTCTTCAGAAGCTCTGTTTCCTATTGATTTTGCCTCCAACTCTTCACATGCTTGTTGGTGATGTATGTAAGCACACAGGTGAGTCATGTATGGTTGCCTTAGCCAAGAATAAAGCTCAAAAAGTGCAAAAGAGCCCTAAAAAACCGTGTAAATTCTGTTCTTCCAAAACAGTTTCACTAAGCTTACTTTAATGACTTAGAACTAACTAATTAAGTATTTAATATAATTTAAGCTTTATTACTAATACTTAATGATGTTAAGATGATCATAAGATTAATAACAAGGCTTAAAAAAGATTAAGAAGGTGTTAAGTTAATTAACAATTCGAAGTACTTGTTTGTTCGAAATTGGATTAAGTAAGCTAATGAACTGAATCTCCTTACCTTAATCTCTTCTTGATGACTCTTTGTTAGGAGACTTGGATTGATATGGATGCTCCTGCATCATTCTCCCCTGGTTTGGAGAAGTCTTCTTGTAACTCAAAATCTTCTTCTAAATAGGAGCTAAATCACCCACATTGAAGGTGGCCGAAATGTTGCCCATCTCACTTGGTAGTTCTATCTTGTATGATTGTTATTGATCTTTTAAGCACCCTAAAGGACCATACTCCTTGGCATCAGCTTGTTCTTCCTTCTTGATGGAAATCGTTCCTTCCTTAGGTGCAACCATACCAAGTCCCCGGGCTTGTAAATGACCTCCTTTCGATGCTTGTTGCTCGGACCTTGTAAGCTTCATTAACCTTCTCAATGCGTGCTCTAATTGTTGGTGAAGCTTTTTCATTCTTTGCCTTCTCCTCTGCATCTTTGCTTTGCCTCACTTCAACTGGAATAGGTAGTAAATCAATGGGGCTTAAAGGATTAACCCATAGTTCACTTGAATGGAGAGACTTGTGGATATGTAGGTGATCTATTATAAGAAATTCTGCATGTGTAGCTTTAGATCCCAATCTTTCTGTGACTTGTTAACTAGAGTCCTGAGTAGAGTAGTAAGTGTCCTGTTTGTACCTCCGTTTGGCCATCAGTTTGTGGATGCGCCGTGGTACTAAAGAGGAGTTTAGTACCTAGGAGCTTCCATAAAGTCTTCCAAAAGAAACTAAGGAACTTAACATCCTTATCAGAAACAATAGTCTTCGGTACCCATGTAATCTAATGATCTCCTTGAAGTAAAATCAGCTACATGAATTGATCATCGTCTTGTTGCAAGAATAAAATGAGCCATCTTTGAGAATCGATCCACGACCACATAATAGCGTCTCTTTGCCTTTGAGTCCTGGAAAGCTACAATGAAATCCATACTAAATCTTCCCATGGCTGATTAGGAACTGGAAGTGGAGTATAGAGCCCTTGATGAAAAGAACTCTTGGCCTTTTGACATGTAGAACATCGAGCTAGAACTGAGTGAAGTCACCTGCCAGTTTTGGCCAATAAAAGTGTTCCTGCAAAAATCCACAGTTTTGTTAATACAAAATGTCTGCTAGGCCTCCTCCATGAACCTCCTTGATGAGCAAATCCCTTAGTGAGCACTTAGGGATACAAAGCTTATTATTTCGGAAGAGAAAACCATCTAGAACCGAATAAGCTCCATGAGAACCATCCTTGCAGCTTCTATCAATGGTGAAAAATCTGGATCATCATAATAAAGCTCCTTAATATGAGTGAAGCCAAGAACTCGAGCTCCATTAGAGAAAGCATAGAATGCCTCCTAGATAATGATCTGAACCAATTAGAAACTCCAGTTTTGTATTTTAAAAAAAATCAAAAGATTGAAGGAACTCCACCCATTTAGCATGTCGTGAACTGAGCTTATGTTGTCCATTAATGTACTTTAAAGCTTGATGATCTGAATGCAACACAAACTGAGTGGCCTAAGATAATGAGTCAATAAGTAAAGACGAATAATAGCATAGAACTCTTTATCATAGGTGCTGTAGTTGAGCTTGGATGATTGAGCTTCTCACTGAAATAGGCTATGGGACGCCCTCTTGTTGTAAAAAGCTCCAATCCCTACGCCACTTTGCATCACATTCCACTTCAAACACTTTCTTGAAATCTGGTAAGGCTAGAACAGGCGCCTCACAAAGCTTGCTTTTCAACTGATCAAATGCTTCCTGAGCTGTGGAGTCAAGTGAAAGAACCCCTTTGATACATTCGGTCAGTGGAGCCAAAATAGTACTAAACCCTCTGATGAATCTCCTGTAAAAAGATGCCAATCCATGAAAACTTCGAACTTCTGTGATGGACTTTGGAATTGGCCATGATTTGATTGCCTCCACCTTGGATTCATCCATAGAAATACCCTGAGATGAAATAATGAAACCAAGAAAAGACACACTAGAAGTGAAGAATTCACACTTCTCCATCTTTGCATATAGCTTCTTTTCCCTTAACTTAAGGAAAACCTTCTTCAGATGAATAAGATGATCCTGTTCACTGTTGCTATACACAAGAATATCATCAAAATAAACCACAACAAACGAACCAATGAAAGGACGAAGACCTAGAGAGCCTATGAAAGTATAGGAGATTAGTTAAACAAAGGAAAAGCAAAAAACCTAGCTAAAGGCGTTCATTATCCTTCCTTGATTCGATTGATGTAGCCAAGAAATTATTGGAGAATATAGTAGACAGTAATATGAGAAATATAAGCCAGGAAAGATACAATGAGGTAAGGTTATAGCCGAATAAAATAGATAGCATCTTTTGGAACAAAATAAGGAAAGAAGGACTAAGACTTTTGAAATCCTAGCAAAAAGAATGTGAATTAGCTTCTTCAGGATTAAAGGGTGGTAATACTCAGGAAAAGAATTGATGTAAACACAGGGGAACATAAGGAAGATCGGGAAAAATATATAATCGTAAAGAACAATATGTAATTATAGTATTTTATATGAGAAATAAAAAAGTAATTTTTCCCTTTAAGGCCTTATCAATGATGTTGGAGAATTAGGATTTGATTCTTGAATTAGAGGTTTTGGAAAGGCCTTTGTGGACTAAGTATAATTTTGAGAAAAGGTAGATTAGCAGATGATAAGAAAAAGAAGGATGGGAGAACGAAGAATGGTAAGCTGGGAACGAAAACACACTTTAAGCCTAGAACACAAAAGGCCACAAGAAGAGAATTGGTGTTGTAATGAAAATAGTTGTTGTAATTAATAAGACTTAATTGGAAAAGTCGTGTAAGGAGCTCAAAGAAAGGAAACTAATATAAAACTAAAATTGCTAAAACTAATATAAAGGAAAAAAATTAGTTGAGTTTATAAAAAGCATAAATATTAAAGGAGTTTGAAGGAAGATATGAGAAAGAAAGAGAAAAGGAAGCTAAGGTATTAAATAGACATAGGAAAATATCTAAAAAATGCTCAAAAGAAAGAAAAGGGGCAGAACGAAGAAGAGGGCCAGAAGGGGGGTTGTTTTTAGAGCTCTCGTTCTTATGATTTGCCTAATTTAATGTGTGGGAGATGAAGGGAGGGTGAAGAAGTAAAGGAAAGGCAAGATAATGTTTAAAAGTTAAAGTATTTAATGATAGAAAAAAAGTATTAATATAATAAGTTTATATAATATTAATGATGTTAAGATGATAAAGATAAAAGGTAAAAAGATAAGAAGGGTAAGTAATTAAATTGAAGTACTTGTTGTGAAATGGTGGAAATTTTTTATTTGATGTTTGTGGGTGGTGTGATTTTGGTGGGAAGTCTTCTGATAAATTTTAAAAAGAACAGGGGAGTGATGGGTATGTAGATGTTATGTTTTGTAAAGGACATTGGCAGTGTTTTGAAATGTTTGAAAAAGGGGTGAAATTTTAGTGTGTGGTGAAGTTATATTAAGGGTAAGTGGTTTTTATTGTTGATTGTTGTTTAAGGAATAGGAGAAAAAGTAAGGATTAACGTATGAGGGATGGATAGTTATAGATGGTTGATCAATTGGTGTAAGGGGGGGGGGTGTGTGGGGGAGGGTAGAGTAGTAAGAAAAGATTAAATTAGAAATGTGTAGAAAGTTTGAGAAATGATTGGTGAAGAAAAAAGCTTGGATGTAAAATAATAGGTTTGTTGGTAAATATAAAATTGCTGATTAGGAGGAAGGGAGTGAGATGCCTTGGAATAGGAGAGGTTGAAAAGGTGAAAAAATTGTAAGGCTTAGTCTGATGGAATCTGGGACTGGGAAGTATTATTAAGGAAAACAAAAGCAAATGGTCATAAGGGAAAAATTGGTATATAATAAGTCCTAAGCAAATGGCTTGAAGATAGTAGTAAGGAATGATGGAAAAAGATAGATCAATGAGGAGGTAGTAGTAGTGGAGAGGGAAGAACAAGAGAGAAAGAGATTTATGGTTTAGAGCCTTTGTGTAGTATGATGATATTCACTTAAAACTTTCTGAAATGGTAAGGTAGAGGCTAAATGTTTAGATAAAGTTCGGGGAGCAAGGAGACCTTGTAATGGTGGCAAAAGATAAAACCTCGATGATTGTAAAAGATGCAATATGAAATTGATTGTGATGGTTGGATGCTGTAGGATTATCAAGAATACTGAGATGAATAATGAACAAGAAAAGAAATAGAGAGAATTATTTATTGATATAGTTTTTCTTAACTAAGAAACCTTCTTAGATGAATAAGATGATTGTGTGTATAAAGAATATATAAATAAACAAAGAACAAGAAAGGAGAAGATAGAGGTGAAGAAGGAGATGTAAAAAAGGAAAAGATAAATTGTAAAGTGTTCAATCCTTCTGATGAATGATGATAACAAGAATTATTGGAGAATATAGTAGACAGTAATATGAGAAATATAAGCCTAGGAATAGGATACTAATGTGGTAAGGTATAGCGAAAAAATAGATAGTATTTGGAACAAAATAAAGAAAGAAGGATAAGACTTTTGTAAATCCTGTAAAAGTAACTGGAATTGCTCTGGATTAATCTATAGGCTATTAGGTAAGTCGAAAAGCAATTGATGCTAATACCATAGGTGGTAAACATAGGGAAGATCCTCGGGAAAATATATAAAATCGTATAAGTTTAACCAATATGTAATTATAGTATTATAGAGAAATAAAAAGTAATTTCCTTCCTTTAATGGTTATAATGAGTGGAGAATTAAGGATTTGATTTTGCCTTGAATTGAGGTTTTAGGCCTTTTAGGATAAGTATAATTTGATGAGAAGGTAGATTAGCACATAGAAGGTTCCTTATGATGAGGCCTCCCTAAGAGAATATGAAGATTATGATAATAATAAAACTTATATTATAGAATAAAAAGAGAAGTAATTAAAGTGTGTTCTCAAAGTTACATATTAAGCCAAGAAGCTTATATGGTTTAGGATGATGAAAGTAGGATAATGTTCACATAGAATAGTAAGACCACAAATAATATGGAAATTGCCCGTAGATTGGAAAAATTTGTGGAGATGCTGTGAAGGACCTCTAACGTAAGATGATCATTCCTTCCACTTATCAAAGAAATCTTGATTCATCTCCTTTAGATTCTTGCTCATCTTGATCTTTAAGGGATCTTCTATGTTTTTAATGAAATATTACCCTTGTGGATCTTATAATGACCATAACAGAATTAAAAATTAATATATCCTTTGGAAGAACTTAGAACTTTCTTCCCTTTATCAAGAAATTGAACAGCTTCATTTTTAGGTGTAAATGGAGATGTCAGTATTATAGAATAGAACCTCTGTAAGAGTCCTTGTAAATACCTTCTTGTTGAGTTTACCTTAAGAGCCAACCTGAAAAGTTCATTAAGTAGAATAAGATTGAAGTCTTTGGATGTCAGATTAGCCCTACAAAAGAGCATTCTGTTCCCTTTCTTGAAATCCAATTTCATCATCAACTTTTCATATTCATGGATGTATGTCTCGAATTTGGTACCTTGAAAAATCAGAAAGTTGTTATATAAATCAAGAGTGTAAGTGGAGGAGAATGCTTCCATCTTTTTTGTTCTTCCAACTGATTTGGTTATCTCCTTCTAGCAAAGCAACGTTTCCACAAAGGGAGAATTGTAGTGATAGCCAAGAAAGATTGAATATATATTGCCAAAACCTATTATAAACCATTCCAAATAAGATCCGATAATTTCCATAAATCTGGAAATCTAATTTACAAATATTTGTTCCTCTCTTGATTAGAAGTTTGTGATTGTACTTCTTCACTAGAGTCATAAAAACCTCATTCTCATCTTAAATGCCTCCTTTCATGAACTTCTTCGAATTCCAAATAGAACTTCGAAAAGCTTCCATGAGATTTGCATTGTAATTGTAGCCATTGATCTAAGGAATAACTTGCTTCATTAATGTAGCCTTTAAATGATTTGGATCTTCACACACTCATTTTAAAACCATAAGTTGTATCAAAGATTAGAGGTGAAAAGAGAAGAAAAGAGATTTTTGTTGAATGATGTTGGGGGGATAAGGTATGAGTTTAAAATGATTATGGGATGATTAGAGGTAAAGAAGTAAAAAGTCTGATACAAATGAGATAAGAATATAAGAAGAGATGTTAAGAACCAAGAAGAAAGAAAACACTTTCAAGCCTTAGAACACAAATAGGCCACAAGGAAGATTGGAACGCTGTAAATTAGTAACTAATCTACGTTAGTTAGCTAATTACTAGACTTTAATTAGGAAAATGTCCAGTTTGCCTAACGAAGCTCAAAGAAATTATAATCTTAAATTAAAATCTAATGAATTGCCTAAAACTAAATATAAAGAAATACAAAATTACGTATTTTGATTTGTTAGTAAAAAGCATCTTAAATATTAAAAATTGGCATTTGTAAAATATAATCGAAAACAAAAGCAGAAAAAGGAAGCTAAGTATTAAAATAGACATTCTAAGGAAAATATCCTCAAAAATCAGCTCAAAAGTAAAGAAAAGCTGCCAGAACTGAAGAAGATGGAGAATGGAGGGAGTGCGGTTTTGGATACTTCTTCATGAAGCTCTGTTTCTTATTGATTTTGCCTCAATCTTCACATGCTTGTTTGATGTATGTAAGCACACAGGTGAGTCATGTATGTTGCCTTGCAGAATAAAGCTCAAAAAGTGCAAAGGCCAAAAAACGTATAAATTTGTTTCAAAAAGTTTATAAGTTACTTTAATGACTTAGAACTAATAATTAAGTATTTAATCATAATAAGTTTATTACTAATACTTAATGATGTTAAGATGATCATAAGATTAATCAAAAGGTTAAAAAAGATTAAGAAGGTGTTAAGCTTAATTAAAATTGAAGTACTTGTTTGTTCGAAATTGGATTAAGTAAGCTAATGAACTGAATCTCCTTCACTTAATCTCTTCTTGATGACTTTTGTTAGGAGACTTGGATTGATATATGCTCCGATCACCTACATTATGTAAGGTTTCCTTATCGATTGCCACGGCCTCCCTAAGAGAATATACATGATTATAGGCACCAATCAATAAAACCTTATCATTATACGAATCACAAAAGAGAAGCTAATTAAAGCTTGTTTTGTTACCTCAAAGTTACCATCATTAAGCCAATGAAGCTTATATGTTTAGGATGACTGAAAGTAGGATAATTGAGCTTCTCACATAGAACTCGAAGTAATTAGTGCAACTCCCACATCAATAATCATGGAAAAATCTTGCCTTGATTAAGATTTTGTTGAAAAATTGGTCTCTTGAATGTATACTGGTTCTTGGGTGAAGGACCTCCTTAGAACCAGCTAAGATGATCATCTCCTTCCACTTCATCAAAAGAAATCTTATTGCATTCATCCTCCTTTCAGATTCTTTTTGTGCTCATCTTGATCTTTAAGGGATCTTCTATGTTTTTAATGTCTAGTAAGGTCATTACCTTTGTTTGGATTGTTTGATAATGACCATAACATGACACTTAAAACATTTAATATCATCCTTCTTGGAAGAACTTTCAGCAACTTTCTTCCCCTTATCAAGAAATTTCGAACCAGCTTCATTTTTAGGTGTAAATGGAGATGTCGAAGTAGGCTTTACATAGGAACTAGAACCTCCTTTAGCATAAGAAGTTCCTTTGCTAAATACCTTCTTCTTCTTGTCTTTTTGATGCTTTTCCACCTTAAGAGCCAACCTGAAAAGTTCATCTAAAGTAGAATAAGATTGAAGCTCAAGCTTCTTTTGGATGTCACGATCTAGGCCCTTCACAAAACGAGCCATGGTCTGCTCTTCCCTTTCTTGAACATCCAATTTCATCATCAACTTTTCATATTCATGGATGTATGTCTCGACATTCTTGGTACCTTGGAACAAATCAGAAAGTTGGTTATATAAATCAAGAGTGTAAGTGGAGGGGGAGAAACTTAGCTTCCATCTTCTTTTTCAGTTTCTTCCAACTCTTGATTTTCGGCTTATGCTTCCTTTCTCTAGCAAGAGCAACGTTTTCCCACCAAAGGGATGCATAACCCTTTAGCTTAGTGATAGCCAACTTGAAGGATTTCGAATCATCATACTCCTTTAGCTCGAAAATCCTATTACATCTCGAAACCCATTCCAAATAAGCATCCGGATTAAGGTTTCCATCAAATTCTGGAACATCTAACTTTATGTCTCGAAAATCATCTTGTTTTCGTGGCCTCCTTCTTTGATTAGAAGTTTGTGATTGTACTTCTTCACTAGAGTCATAAACAACCTCATTCTCATCTTCAAAGTGCCTCCTTTCATGAACTTCTCTTCGAACTCCAACACTAGAACTTCGAAAAGCTTCCATGAGATTTGCCATTTGCTCACTAATTGTAGCCATTTGATTCTCAAGGCCAACTAACCTTGCTTCATTCAATGTCATGCCCCTTCTAAACTGATTTGGATCTTCACCACCACTCATTTTAACAACCACTAAGTTGTATCAAAGATTAGAGGTGAAAAGAGAAGAAAAGAGATGTGTTTGGGCTTAGAATTGATTTCGGTTTTGGGGGGGATAAGTGTATGAGTTTAGGAAGTGATTATGGGATGATTAGAGGGTTAAAAGAATGCTCTTAAACTAACCAAAGCTCTGATACCAAATGATGCATAAAGCATTTCATAAGCAAGAGCATTCGTTGGTTAAGAACCGAAGAATCAGTTTTGCTTCAAGCCTTGTTGGAACCGTACCAACAACCACCACTTTCACTAGCCTTAGAACCACCAAACTAGGCCACCAATGTCAAAGAAGAACTCTTGGTGCAACCTTGCTTTGTTAAATTAGTAACTAATCTACGTTAGTTAGCTAATTAACTCAAAGACTTTAATTAGGACAAACTGTCCAGTTTTGCTCTAAGCGCACAGCTCAAAGAAATGAGTATAACTCTTAATTCATTCAACAAAATCTAATGAAACTTCTTGCCTTACAAACCTAACATATAAAGCAGTAACATACCAAAAATTCACGTCATTTGGTGATGTTTTGCTTAGGTAACAAAAGCCATCTTAAACTATTACAAAAATCTGGCCAGTTTTCAGTACCTAGGTGCAATGATTGAGGGATTCTGAGAAACGAAAATGTCCTACTGCAAAAAGGAAGCTAAGGTATTAAAATAGACATTCTAAGGAAAATATCCTCAAAAAATCAGCTTCAAAAGCTAAAGAAAAGCGGCTGCCCAGAACTGATGAAAATGGGCCCAGAATGACGCAGGGAGCTGCGGTTTTGGATACTTCTTCATGAAGCTCTCGTTTCCTATTGATTCTTGCCTCCAACTCTTCACATGCTTGTTGGTGATGTATGTAAGCACACAGGTGAGTCATGTATGGTTGCCTTAGCCAAGAATAAAGCTCAAAAACGTAGCCAAAACGAGCCCTAAACAAACCGTGTAAATTCTGTTCTTCCAAAACAGTTTCACTAAGCTTACTTTAATGACTTAGAACTAACTAATTAAGCTATTTAATCATAATTTAAGCTTTATTACTAATACTTAATGATGTTAAGATGATCATAAGCATTAATCAACAAGGCTTAAAAAAGATTAAGAAGGTGTTAAGCTTAATTAACAATTCGAAGTACTTGTTTGTTCGAAATTGGATTAAGTAAGCTAATGAACTGAATCTCCTTCACCTTAATCTCTTCTTGATGACTCTTTGTTAGGAGACTTGGATTGATCATGGATGCTCCTGCATCACCTTGGATCAAACTCATTTCAAATCAAAGGTTAAAACTATCATACTCTCTTACGAGATTTTGTGGTGTATGTACACCTTTCAAATCATTTGATGTGCTTAATTACCTATTATTTTTGACTCCTTGAATCGGTAGTAGGTATATTTAAATCATATGAAGCCCATGGATCAAACTCATTTTCAAAACAAAGGTTAAAACTATCATAGTCTCTTACGAGATTTTGTGGTGTATGAACACCTTTCAAATCATTTGATGTGCTTAATTACCTATTGTTTTTGACTCCTTGAATAGGTATTAGGTATATTTAAAGCATATGAAGACCTTGGATCAAACTCGTTTCAAATCAAAGGTTAAAACTATCATACTCTCTTACGAGATTTTGTGGTGTATGAACACCTTTCAAATCATTTGATGTGCTTAATTACCTATTGTTTTTGACTCCTTGAATAGGTATTAGGTATATTTGAATCATATGAAGCCCTTTGGTCAAACTCATATTAAATCTAAGGTTAAAACTATCATAATCTCTTACGAGATTTTGTGGTGTATGAACACCTTTCAAATCATTTGATGAGTTTAATTACCTATTGTTTTTGACTCCTTGAATAGGTATTAGGTATATATAAAGCATACAAATCCCTTGGATCAAACTCATTTCAAATCAAAGGTTAAAACTATCATAGTCTCTTACGAGTTTTTGTGGTGTATGACCACCTTTCAAATCAATTGATGTGCTTAATTACCTATTTTTTTAATTCCTTTTATAGGTATAAGGTATATGTAAAGCATATGAAGCCCTTGGATCAAACTCATTTCAAATCAAAGGTTAAAACTATCAAACTCTCTTACGAGATTTTGTGGTGTATGAACACCTTTAAAATCATTTGATGTGCTTAATTACCTATTATTTTTGACTCCTTGAATGGGTATTAGGTATATTTAAATCATATGAAGACCTTGGATCAAACTCATTTTCAAAACAAAGGTTAAAACTATCATAGTCTCTTACGAGATTTTGTGGTGTATGAACACCTTTCAAATCATTTGATGTGCTTAATTACCTATTGTATTTGACTCCTTGAATAGGTATTAGGTATATTTAAAGCATATGAAAACCTTGGATCAAACTCGTTTCAAATCAAAGGTTAAAACTATCATACTCTCTTACGAGATTTTGTGGTGTATGAACACCTTTCAAATCATTTGATGTGCTTAATTACCTATTGTTTGTGACTCCTTGAATAGGTATTAGGTATATTTGAATCATATGAAGCCCTTGGATCAAACTCATTTTAAATCTAAGGTTAAAACTATCATAGTCTCTTACGAGATTTTGTGGTGTATGAACACCTTTAAAATCATTTGATGTGCTTAATTACCTATTGTTTTTGACTCCTTGAATAGGTATTAGGTATATATAAAGCATACAAGGCCCTTGGATCAAACTCATTTCTAATCAAAGGTTAAAACTATCATACTCTCTTACGAGATTTTGTGGTGTATGAACACCTTTCAAATCATTTGATGTTCTTAATTACCTATTGTTTTTGACTCCTTGAATAGGTATTAGGTATATATAAAGCATACAAAGCCCTTGGATCAAACTCATTTCAAATCAAAGGTTAAAACTATCATACTCTCTTACGAGATTTTGTGGTGTATGTACACCTTTCAAATCATTTGATGAGCTTAATTACCTATTAATTTTTACTCCTTGAATGGGTATTAGGTATATTTAAATCATATGAAGCCCTTGGATCAAACTCATTTTCAAATCAAAGTTTAAAACTATCATAGTCTCTTACGAGATTTTGTGGTGTATGAACACCTTTCAAATCATTTGATGTGCTTAATTACCTATTGTTTTTGACTCCTTGAATAGGTATTAGGTATATTTGAATCATATGAAGCCCTTTGGTCAAACTCATATTAAATCTAAGGTTAAAACTATCATAATCTCTTACGAGATTTTGTGGTGTATGAACACCTTTCAAATCATTTGATGAGCTTAATTACCTATTGTTTTTGACTCCTTGAATAGGTATTAGGTATATATAAAGCATACAAATCCCTTGGATCAAACTCATTTCAAATCAAAGGTTAAAACTATCATAGTCTCTTACGAGTTTTTGTGGTGTATGACCACCTTTCAAATAATTGATGTGCTTATTTACCTATTCTTTTTAACTCCTTTTATAGGTATTAGGTATATGTAAAGCATATGAAGCCCTTGGATCAAACTCATTTCAAATCAAAGGTTAAAACTATCATACTCTCTTACGAGATTTTGTGGTGTATGAACACCTTTAAAATCATTTGATGTGCTTAATTACCTATTATTTTTGACTCCTTGAATAGGTATTAGGTATATTTAAATCATATGAAGCCCTTGGATCAAACTCATTTTCAAAACAAAGGTTAAAACTATCATAGTCTCTTACGAGATTTTGTGGTGTATGAACACCTTTCAAATCATTTGATGTGCTTAATTACCTATTGTTTTTGACTCCTTGAATAGGTATTAGGTATATTTAAAGCATATGAAGACCTTGGATCAAACTCGTTTCAAATCAAAGGTTAAAACTATCATACTCTCTTACGAGATTTTGTGGTGTATGAACACCTTTCAAATCATTTGATGTGCTTAATTACCTATTGTTTTTGACTCCTTGAATAGGTATTAGGTATATTTGAATCATATGAAGCCCTTTGGTCAAACTCATATTAAATCTAAGGTTAAAACTATCATAATCTCTTACGAGATTTTGTGGTGTATGAACACCTTTCAAATCATTTGATGAGTTTAATTACCTATTGTTTTTGACTCCTTGAATAGGTATTAGGTATATATAAAGCATACAAATCCCTTGGATCAAACTCATTTCAAATCAAAGGTTAAAACTATCATAGTCTCTTACGAGTTTTTGTGGTGTATGACCACCTTTCAAATCAATTGATGTGCTTAATTACCTATTTTTTTAATTCCTTTTATAGGTATAAGGTATATGTAAAGCATATGAAGCCCTTGGATCAAACTCATTTCAAATCAAAGGTTAAAACTATCATACTCTCTTACGAGATTTTGTGGTGTATGAACACCTTTCAAATCATTTGATGTGCTTAATTACCTATTATTTTTGACTCCTTGAATGGGTATTAGGTATATTTAAATCATATGAAGACCTTGGATCAAACTCATTTTCAAAACAAAGGTTAAAACTATCATTGTCTCTTACGAGATTTTGTGGTGTATGAACACCTTTCAAATCATTTGATGTGCTTAATTACCTATTGTATTTGACTCCTTGAATAGGTATTAGGTATATTTAAAGCATATGAAAACCTTGGATCAAACTCGTTTCAAATCAAAGGTTAAAACTATCATACTCTCTTACGAGATTTTGTGGTGTATGAACACCTTTCAAATCATTTGATGTGCTTAATTACCTATTGTTTGTGACTCCTTGAATAGGTATTAGGTATATTTGAATCATATGAAGCCCTTGGATCAAACTCATTTTAAATCTAAGGTTAAAACTATCATAGTCTCTTACGAGATTTTGTGGTGTATGAACACCTTTAAAATCATTTGATGTGCTTAATTACCTATTGTTTTTGACTCCTTGAATAGGTATTAGGTATATATAAAGCATACAAGGCCCTTGGATCAAACTCATTTCTAATCAAAGGTTAAAACTATCATACTCTCTTACGAGATTTTGTGGTGTATGAACACCTTTCAAATCATTTGATGTTCTTAATTACCTATTGTTTTTGACTCCTTGAATAGGTATTAGGTATATATAAAGCAAACAAAGCCCTTGGATCAAACTCATTTCAAATCAAAGGTTAAAACTATCATACTCTCTTACGAGATTTTGTGGTGTATGTACACCTTTCAAATCATTTGATGAGCTTAATTACCTATTATTTTTTACTCCTTGAATGGGTATTAGGTATATTTAAATCATATGAAGCCCTTGGATCAAACTCATTTTCAAATCAAAGTTTAAAACTATCATAGTCTCTTACGAGATTTTGTGGTGTATGAACACCTTTCAAATCATTTGATGTTCTTAATTACCTATTGTTTTTGACTCCTTGAATAGGTATTAGGTATATTTAAAGCATATGAAGACCTTGGATCAAACTCGTTTTAAATCTAAGGTTAAAACTATCATACTCTCTTACGAGATTTTGTGGTGTATGAACACCTTTCAAATCATTTGATGTGCTTAATTACCTATTGTTTTTGACTCCTTGAATAGGTATTAGGTATATTTAAATCATATGAAGCCCTTGGATCAAACTCATTTTAAATCTAAGGTTAAAACTATCATAGTCTCTTACGAGATTTTGTGGTGTATGAACACCTTTAAAATCATTTGATGTGCTTAATTACCTATTGTTTTTGACTCCTTGAATAGGTATTAGGTATATTTAAAGCATATAAAGCCCTTGGATCAAACTCATTTCAAATCAAAGGTTAAAACTATCATACTCTCTTACGAGATTTTGTGGTGTATGAACACCTTTCAAATCATTTGATGTTCTTAATTACCTATTGTTTTTGACTCCTTGAATAGGTATTAGGTATATTTAAAGCATATGAAGCCCTTGGATCAAACTCATTTCAAATCAAAGGTTAAAACTATCATACTCTCTTACGAGATTTTGTGGTGTATGAACACCTTTCAAATCATTTGATGTGCTTAATTACCTATTATTTTTTACTCCTTGAATGGGTATTAGGTATATTTAAATCATATGAAGCCCTTGGATCAAACTCATTTTCAAATCAAAGTTTAAAACTATCATAGTCTCTTACGAGATTTTGTGGTGTATGAACACCTTTCAAATCATTTGATGTGCTTAATTACCTATTGTTTTTGACTCCTTGAATAGGTATTAGGTATATTTGAATCATATGAAGCCCTTTGGTCAAACTCATATTAAATCTAAGGTTAAAACTATCATAATCTCTTACGAGATTTTGTGGTGTATGAACACCTTTCAAATCATTTGATGAGTTTAATTACCTATTGTTTTTGACTCCTTGAATAGGTATTAGGTATATATAAAGCATACAAATCCCTTGGATCAAACTCATTTCAAATCAAAGGTTAAAACTATCATAGTCTCTTACGAGTTTTTGTGGTGTATGACCACCTTTCAAATCAATTGATGTGCTTATTTACCTATTTTTTTAATTCCTTTTATAGGTATAAGGTATATGTAAAGCATATGAAGCCCTTGGATCAAACTCATTTCAAATCAAAGGTTAAAACTATCATACTCTCTTACGAGATTTTGTGGTGTATGAACACCTTTCAAATCATTTGATGTGCTTAATTACCTATTATTTTTGACTCCTTGAATGGGTATTAGGTATATTTAAATCATATGAAGACCTTGGATCAAACTCATTTTCAAAACAAAGGTTAAAACTATCATAGTCTCTTACGAGATTTTGTGGTGTATGAACACCTTTCAAATCATTTGATGTGCTTAATTACCTATTGTATTTGACTCCTTGAATAGGTATTAGGTATATTTAAAGCATATGAAAACCTTGGATCAAACTCGTTTCAAATCAAAGGTTAAAACTATCATACTCTCTTACGAGATTTTGTGGTGTATGAACACCTTTCAAATCATTTGATGTGCTTAATTACCTATTGTTTTTGACTCCTTGAATAGGTATTAGGTATATTTGAATCATATGAAGCCCTTTGGTCAAACTCATTTTAAATCTAAGGTTAAAACTATCATAATCTCTTACGAGATTTTGTGGTGTATGAACACCTTTCAAATCATTTGATGAGTTTAATTACCTATTGTTTTTGACTCCTTGAATAGGTATTAGGTATATATAAAGCATACAAATCCCTTGGATCAAACTCATTTCAAATCAAAGGTTAAAACTATCATAGTCTCTTACGAGTTTTTGTGGTGTATGACCACCTTTCAAATCAATTGATGTGCTTAATTACCTATTTTTTTAATTCCTTTTATAGGTATAAGGTATATGTAAAGCATATGAAGCCCTTGGATCAAACTCATTTCAAATCAAAGGTTAAAACTATCATACTCTCTTACGAGATTTTGTGGTGTATGAACACCTTTCAAATCATTTGATGTGCTTAATTACCTATTATTTTTGACTCCTTGAATGGGTATTAGGTATATTTAAATCATATGAAGCCCTTGGATCAAACTCATTTTCAAAACAAAGGTTAAAACTATCATAGTCTCTTACGAGATTTTGTGGTGTATGAACACCTTTCAAATCATTTGATGTGCTTAATTACCTATTGTATTTGACTCCTTGAATAGGTATTAGGTATATTTAAAGCATATGAAAACCTTGGATCAAACTCGTTTCAAATCAAAGGTTAAAACTATCATACTCTCTTACGAGATTTTGTGGTGTATGAACACCTTTCAAATCATTTGATGTGCTTAATTACCTATTGTTTGTGACTCCTTGAATAGGTATTAGGTATATTTGAATCATATGAAGCCCTTGGATCAAACTCATTTTAAATCTAAGGTTAAAACTATCATAGTCTCTTACGAGATTTTGTGGTGTATGAACACCTTTAAAATCATTTGATGTGCTTAATTACCTATTGTTTTTGACTCCTTGAATAGGTATTAGGTATATATAAAGCATACAAAGCCCTTGGATCAAACTCATTTCTAATCAAAGGTTAAAACTATCATACTCTCTTACGAGATTTTGTGGTGTATGAACACCTTTCAAATCATTTGATGTTCTTAATTACCTATTGTTTTTGACTCCTTGAATAGGTATTAGGTATATATAAAGCATACAAAGCCCTTGGATCAAACTCATTTCAAATCAAAGGTTAAAACTATCATACTCTCTTACGAGATTTTGTGGTGTATGTACACCTTTCAAATCATTTGATGAGCTTAATTACCTATTATTTTTTACTCCTTGAATGGGTATTAGGTATATTTAAATCATATGAAGCCCTTGGATCAAACTCATTTTCAAATCAAAGTTTAAAACTATCATAGTCTCTTACGAGATTTTGTGGTGTATGAACACCTTTCAAATCATTTGATGTTCTTAATTACCTATTGTTTTTGACTCCTTGAATAGGTATTAGGTATATTTAAAGCATATGAAGACCTTGGATCAAACTCGTTTTAAATCTAAGGTTAAAACTATCATACTCTCTTACGAGATTTTGTGGTGTATGAACACCTTTCAAATCATTTGATGTGCTTAATTACCTATTATTTTTGACTCCTTGAATAGGTATTAGGTATATTTAAAGCATATGAAGACCTTGGATCAAACTCGTTTCAAATCAAGGTTAAAACTATCATACTCTCTTACGAGATTTTGTGGTGTATGAACACCTTTCAAATCATTTGATGTGCTTAATTACCTATTGCTTTTTTACTCTTTGAATAGGTATTAGGTATATTTAAATCATATGAAGCCCTTGGATCAAACTCATTTCAAATCAAAGGTTAAAACTATCATACTCTCTTACGAGATTTTGTGGTGTATGTACACCTTTCAAATCATTTGATGTGCTTAATTACCTATTATTTTTGACTCCTTGAATCGGTAGTAGGTATATTTAAATCATATGAAGCCCATGGATCAAACTCATTTTCAAAACAAAGGTTAAAACTATCATAGTCTCTTACGAGATTTTGTGGTGTATGAACACCTTTCAAATCATTTGATGTGCTTAATTACCTATTGTTTTTGACTCCTTGAATAGGTATTAGGTATATTTAAAGCATATGAAGACCTTGGATCAAACTCGTTTCAAATCAAAGGTTAAAACTATCATACTCTCTTACGAGATTTTGTGGTGTATGAACACCTTTCAAATCATTTGATGTGCTTAATTACCTATTGTTTTTGACTCCTTGAATAGGTATTAGGTATATTTGAATCATATGAAGCCCTTTGGTCAAACTCATATTAAATCTAAGGTTAAAACTATCATAATCTCTTACGAGATTTTGTGGTGTATGAACACCTTTCAAATCATTTGATGAGTTTAATTACCTATTGTTTTTGACTCCTTGAATAGGTATTAGGTATATATAAAGCATACAAATCCCTTGGATCAAACTCATTTCAAATCAAAGGTTAAAACTATCATAGTCTCTTACGAGTTTTTGTGGTGTATGACCACCTTTCAAATCAATTGATGTGCTTAATTACCTATTTTTTTAATTCCTTTTATAGGTATAAGGTATATGTAAAGCATATGAAGCCCTTGGATCAAACTCATTTCAAATCAAAGGTTAAAACTATCATACTCTCTTACGAGATTTTGTGGTGTATGAACACCTTTAAAATCATTTGATGTGCTTAATTACCTATTATTTTTGACTCCTTGAATGGGTATTAGGTATATTTAAATCATATGAAGACCTTGGATCAAACTCATTTTCAAAACAAAGGTTAAAACTATCATAGTCTCTTACGAGATTTTGTGGTGTATGAACACCTTTCAAATCATTTGATGTGCTTAATTACCTATTGTATTTGACTCCTTGAATAGGTATTAGGTATATTTAAAGCATATGAAAACCTTGGATCAAACTCGTTTCAAATCAAAGGTTAAAACTATCATACTCTCTTACGAGATTTTGTGGTGTATGAACACCTTTCAAATCATTTGATGTGCTTAATTACCTATTGTTTGTGACTCCTTGAATAGGTATTAGGTATATTTGAATCATATGAAGCCCTTGGATCAAACTCATTTTAAATCTAAGGTTAAAACTATCATAGTCTCTTACGAGATTTTGTGGTGTATGAACACCTTTAAAATCATTTGATGTGCTTAATTACCTATTGTTTTTGACTCCTTGAATAGGTATTAGGTATATATAAAGCATACAAGGCCCTTGGATCAAACTCATTTCTAATCAAAGGTTAAAACTATCATACTCTCTTACGAGATTTTGTGGTGTATGAACACCTTTCAAATCATTTGATGTGCTTAACTACCTATTGTTTTTTACTCCTTGAATAGGTATTAGGTATATTTAAAGAATATGAAGACCTCTGATCAAACTCGTTTCAAATCAAAGGTTAAAACTATCATACTCTCTTACGAGATTTTGTGGTGTATGAACACCTTTCAAATCATTTGATGTGCTTAATTACGTATTGTTTTTAACTCCTTGAATAGGTATTAGGTATATTTAAATCATATGAAGCCCTTGGATCAAACTCATTTTAAATCTAAGGTTAAAACTATCTTAGTCTCTTACGAGATTTTGTGGTGTATGAACACCTTTCAAATCATTTGATGTGCTTAATTACCTTTTTTTTTTGATTCCTTTTATAGGTATAAGGTATATGTAAATCATATGAAGCCCTTGGATCAAACTCATTTCAAATCAAAGGTTAAAACTATAATAATCTCTTACGAGATTTTGTGGTATATGAACACCTTTCAAATCACTTGATGTGCTTAATTACCTATTGTTTTTGACTCATTTTATAGGTATTAGGTATATTTAAATCATATGAAGACCTTGGATCAAACTCATTTCAAATCAAAGGTTAAAACTATCATACTCTCTTACGAGATTTAGTGGTTTATGAACACCTTTCAAATCACTTGATGTGCTTAATTACCTATTGTATTTGACTCCTTTTATAGATATTAGGTATATTTGAAGCATATGAAGACCTTCGATCAAAATCATTTCAAATCAAAGGTTAAAACTATCAAACTCTCTTACGAGATTTTGTGGTGTATGAACAACTTTCGTATCATTTGATGTGCTTAATTACCTATTATTTTTGACTACTTGAATGGGTATTAGGTATATTTAAATCATATGAAGCTCTTGGATCAAACTCATTTTCAAATCAAAGTTTAAAACTATCATAGTCTCTTACGAGATTTTGTGGTGTATGAACACCTTTCAAATCATTTGATGTGCTTAATTACCTATTGTATTTGACTCCTTGAATAGGTATTAGGTATATTTAAAGCATATGAAAACCTTGGATCAAACTCGTTTCAAATCAAAGGTTAAAACTATCATAGTCTCTTACGAGATTTTGTGGTGTATGAACACCTTTCAAATCATATGATGTGCTTAATTACCTATTGTTTTTGACTCCTTGAATAGGTATTAGGTATATATAAAGCATACAAAGACCTTGGATCAAACTCATTTCAAATCAAAGGTTACAAGTATCATACTCTCTTACGAGATTTAGTGGTTAATGAACACCTTTCAAATAACTTAATGTCCTTAATTACCCATTGTTTTTTACTCCTTTTATAGGTATTAGGTAAATTTAAAGCATATGAAGACCTTGGATCAAACTCATTTCAAATCAAAGGGTAAAACTATCATACTCTCTTACGAGATTTTGTGGTGTATGTACACCTTTCAAATCCATTGATGTGCTTAATTACCTATTATTTTTGACTCCTTGAATCGGTAGTAGGTATATTTAAATCATATGAAGCCCATGGATCAAACTCATTTTCAAAACAAAGGTTAAAACTATCATAGTCTCTTACGAGATTTTGTGGTGTATGAACACCTTTCAAATCATTTGATGTGCTTAATTACCTATTGTTTTTGACTCCTTGAATAGGTATTAGGTATATTTAAAGCATATGAAGACCTTGGATCAAACTCGTTTCAAATCAAAGGTTAAAACTATCATACTCTCTTACGAGATTTTGTGGTGTATGAACACCTTTCAAATCATTTGATGTGCTTAATTACCTATTGTTTTTGACTCCTTGAATAGGTATTAGGTATATTTGAATCATATGAAGCCCTTTGGTCAAACTCATATTAAATCTAAGGTTAAAACTATCATAATCTCTTACGAGATTTTGTGGTGTATGAACACCTTTCAAATCATTTGATGAGTTTAATTACCTATTGTTTTTGACTCCTTGAATAGGTATTAGGTATATATAACGCATACCATTCCCTTGGATCAAACTCATTTCAAATCAAAGGTTAAAACTATCATAGTCTCTTACGAGTTTTTGTGGTGTATGACCACCTTTCAAATCAATTGATGTGCTTAATTACCTATTTTTTTAATTCCTTTTATAGGTATAAGGTATATGTAAAGCATATGAAGCCCTTGGATCAAACTCATTTCAAATCAAAGGTTAAAACTATCATACTCTCTTACGAGATTTTGTGGTGTATGAACACCTTTAAAATCATTTGATGTGCTTAATTACCTATTATTTTTGACTCCTTGAATGGGTATTAGGTATATTTAAATCATATGAAGACCTTGGATCAAACTCATTTTCAAAACAAAGGTTAAAACTATCATAGTCTCTTACGAGATTTTGTGGTGTATGAACACCTTTCAAATCATTTGATGTGCTTAATTACCTATTGTATTTGACTCCTTGAATAGGTATTAGGTATATTTAAAGCATATGAAAACCTTGGATCAAACTCGTTTCAAATCAAAGGTTAAAACTATCATACTCTCTTACGAGATTTTGTGGTGTATGAACACCTTTCAAATCATTTGATGTGCTTAATTACCTATTGTTTGTGACTCCTTGAATAGGTATTAGGTATATTTGAATCATATGAAGCCCTTGGATCAAACTCATTTTAAATCTAAGGTTAAAACTATCATAGTCTCTTACGAGATTTTGTGGTGTATGAACACCTTTAAAATCATTTGATGTGCTTAATTACCTATTGTTTTTGACTCCTTGAATAGGTATTAGGTATATATAAAGCATACAAGGCCCTTGGATCAAACTCATTTCTAATCAAAGGTTAAAACTATCATACTCTCTAACGAGATTTTGTGGTGTATGAAGACCTTTCAAATCATTTGATGTGCTTAACTACCTATTGTTTTTTACTCCTTGAATAGGTATTAGGTATATTTAAAGAATATGAAGACCTCTGATCAAACTCGTTTCAAATCAAAGGTTAAAACTATCATACTCTCTTATGAGATTTTGTGGTGTATGAACACCTTTCAAATCATTTGATGTGCTTAATTACGTATTGTTTTTAACTCCTTGAATAGGTATTAGGTATATTTAAATCATATGAAGCCCTTGGATCAAACTCATTTTAAATCTAAGGTTAAAACTATCTTAGTCTCTTACGAGATTTTGTGGTGTATGAACACCTTTCAAATCATTTGATGTGCTTAATTACCTTTTTTTTTTTTGATTCCTTTTATAGGTATAAGGTATATGTAAAGCATATGAAGCCCTTGGATCAAACTCATTTCAAATCAAAGGTTAAAACTATAATAATCTCTTACGAGATTTTGTGGTATATGAACACCTTTCAAATCACTTGATGTGCTTAATTACCTATTGTTTTTGACTCATTTTATAGGTATTAGGTATATTTAAATCATATGAAGACCTTGGATCAAACTCATTTCAAATCAAAGGTTAAAACTATCATACTCTCTTACGAGATTTAGTGGTTTATGAACACCTTTCAAATCACTTGATGTGCTTAATTACCTATTGTATTTGACTCCTTTTATAGATATTAGGTATATTTGAAGCATATGAAGACCTTGGATCAAAATCATTTCAAATCAAAGGTTAAAACTATCAAACTCTCTTACGAGATTTTGTGGTGTATGAACAACTTTCGTATCATTTGATGTGCTTAATTACCTCTTATTTTTGACTACTTGAATGGGTATTAGGTATATTTAAATCATATGAAGCTCTTGGATCAAACTCATTTTCAAATCAAAGTTTAAAACTATCATAGTCTCTTACGAGATTTTGTGGTGTATGAACACCTTTCAAATCATTTGATGTGCTTAATTACCTATTGTATTTGACTCCTTGAATAGGTATTAGGTATATTTAAAGCATATGAAAACCTTGGATCAAACTCGTTTCAAATCAAAGGTTAAAACTATCATACTCTCTTACGAGATTTAGTGGTTTATGAACACCTTTCAAATCACTTGATGTGCTTAATTACCTATTGTTTTTGACTCCTTTTATAGGTATTAGGTATATTTGAAGCATATGAAGACCTTGGATCAAAATCATTTCAAATCAAAGGTTAAAACTATCAAACTCTCTTACGACATTTTGTGGTGTATGAACAACTTTCGTATCATTTGATGTGCTTAATTACCTATTATTTTTGACTCCTTGAATGGGTATTAGGTATATTTAAATCATATGAAGCTCTTGGATCAAACTCATTTTCAAATCAAAGTTTAAAACTATCATAGTCTCTTACGAGATTTTGTGGTGTATGAACACCTTTCAAATCATTTGATGTGCTTAATTACCTATTCTTTTTGAATCCTTGAATAGGTATTAGGTATATTTAAATCATATGAAGCCCTTGGATCAAACTCATTTCAAATCAAAGGTTAAAACTATCATACTCTCTTACGAGATTTTGTGGTGTATGTACACCTTTCAAACCATTTGATGTGCTTAATTACCTATTATTTTTGACTCCTTGAATGGGTATTAGGTATATTTAAATCATATGAAGCCCTTGGATCAAACTCATTTTCAAATCAAAGTTTAAAACTATCATAGTCTCTTACGAGATTTTGTGGTGTATGAACACCTTTCAAATCATTTGATGTGCTTAATTACCTATTGTGATGCAGGAGCATCCATGATCAATCCAAGTCTCTCCTAACAAAGAGAAAGAGAGAGGAAGAAGAGATAAGGTGAAGGAGATTCAGTTAACATAATTCATAATCGAACAAAAAAGAAGTACGAATAATTTTTTATTAAGCTTAACACCTTCCTTAATTTTTTAAGCCTTGTTGATTAATGCTTATGATCATCTTAACATCATTAAGTATTAGTAATAAAGCTTAAATTATGATTAAATAGCTTAATTAGTTAGTTCTAAGTCATTAAAGTAAGCTTAGTGAAACTGTTTTGGAAGAACAGAATTTACACGGTTTGTTTAGGGCTCGTTTTGGCTACGTTTTTGAGCTTTATTCTTGGCTAAGGCAACCATACATGACTCACCTGTGTGCTTACATACATCACCAACAAGCATGTGAAGAGTTGGAGGCAAGAATCAATAGGAAATGAGAGCTTCATGGAGAAGTATCCAAAACCGCAGCTCCCTGCGTCATTCTGGGCCCATTTTCATCAGTTCTGGGCAGCCGTCTTTTTTAGCTTTTGGAGCTGATTTTTTTGAGGATATTTACCTTAGAATGTCTATTTTAATACCTTAGCTTCCTTTTTGCAGTAGGACATTTTCGTTTCTCAGAATCCCTCAATCATTGCACCTAGGTACTGTAAACTGGCCAGATTTTTGTAATAGTTTAAGATGGCTTTTGTTACCTAAGCAAAACATCACCAAATGACGTGAATTTTTGGTATGTTACTGCTTTATATGTTAGGTTTGTAAGGCAAGAAGTTTCATTAGACTTGGTTGAATGAATTAAGAGTTATACTCATTTCTTTGAGCTGTGCGCTTAGAGCAAAACTGGACAGTTTGTCCTAATTAAAGTCTTTGAGTTAATTAGCTAACTAACGTAGATTAGTTACTAATTTAACAAAGCAAGGTTGCACCAAGAGTTCTTCTTTGACATTGGTGGCCTAGTTTGGTGGTTCTAAGGCTAGTGAAAGTGGTGGTTGTTGGTACGGTTCCAACAAGGCTTGAAGCAAAACTGATTCTTCGGTTCTTAACCAACGAATGCTCTTGTTTATGAAATGCTTTATGCATCATTTGGTATCAGAGCTTTGGTTAGTTTAAGAGCATTCTTTTAACTCTCTAATCATCCCATAATCACTTCCTAAACTCATACACTTATCCCCCCAAAACCGAAATCAATTCTAAGCCCAAACACATCTCTTTTCTTCTCTTTTCACCTCTAATCTTTGATACAACTTAGTGGTTGTTAAAATGAGTGGTGGTGAAGATCCAAATCAGTTTAGAAGGGGCATGACATTGAATGAAGCAAGGTTAGTTGGCCTTGAGAATCAAATGGCTACAATTAGTGAGCAAATGGCAAATCTCATGGAAGCTTTTCGAAGTTCTAGTGTTGGAGTTCGAAGAGAAGTTCATGAAAGGAGGCACTTTGAAGATGAGAATGAGGTTGTTTATGACTCTAGTGAAGAAGTACAATCACAAACTTCTAATCAAAGAAGGAGGCCACGAAAACAAGATGATTTTCGAGACATCAAGTTAGATGTTCCAGAATTTGATGGAAACCTTAATCCGGATGCTTATTTGGAATGGGTTTCGAGATGTAATAGGATTTTCGAGCTAAAGGAGTATGATGATTCGAAATCCTTCAAGTTGGCTATCACTAAGCTAAAGGGTTATGCATCCCTTTGGTGGGAAAACGTTGCTCTTGCTAGAGAAAGGAAGCATAAGCCGAAAATCAAGAGTTGGAAGAAACTGAAAAAGAAGATGGAAGCTAAGTTTCTCCCCTCCACTTACACTCTTGATTTATATAACCAACTTTCTGATTTGTTCCAAGGTACCAAGAATGTCGAGACATACATCCATGAATATGAAAAGTTGATGATGAAATTGGATGTTCAAGAAAGGGAAGAGCAGACCATGGCTCGTTTTGTGAAGGGCCTAGATCGTGACATCCAAAAGAAGCTTGAGCTTCAATCTTATTCTACTTTAGATGAACTTTTCAGGTTGGCTCTTAAGGTGGAAAAGCATCAAAAAGACAAGAAGAAGAAGGTATTTAGCAAAGGAACTTCTTATGCTAAAGGAGGTTCTAGTTCCTATGTAAAGCCTACTTCGACATCTCCATTTACACCTAAAAATGAAGCTGGTTCGAAATTTCTTGATAAAGGGAAGAAAGTTGCTGAAAGTTCTTCCAAGAAGGATGATATTAAATGTTTTAAGTGTCATGGTTATGGTCATTATCAAGCACAATGCCCAAACAGAAGGGTAATGACCTTACTAGACATTAAAAACATAGAAGATGCCCTTAAAGATCAAGAGGAGCACGAAAAAGAATCTGAAAAGGAGGATGAATGCAATGAAGATGTTCTTGTTGATGAAGTGGAAGGAGATGATCATCTTAGCTTGGTTCTAAGGAGGGTCCTTCACTCCAAAGAAGCCGAAGCTATACCATCTCAACGAGACCAGATTTTTCAGACAAAATGCTTAATCAAGGGCAAGATTTGTTCCATGATTATTGATGGTGGGAGTTGCACTAATGTAGCTTCGAGTTCTATGGTGGAGAAGCTCAATCATCCTACCTTCAGTCATCCTAAACCATATAAGCTTCATTGGCTTAATGATGGTAACTGTGTGGAGGTAACAAAACAAGCTTTAATTAGCTTCTCTTTTGGTGATTCGTATAATGATAAGGTTTTATGTGATGTAGTGCCTATGAATGCATGTCATATTCTCTTAGGGAGGCCGTGGCAATCTGATAAGGAAACCTTACATAATGGTAGGACTAATACATACACTTTCATGCATGAAAACAAGAAAATTATACTTAGTCCTAGCAAAAAGGTCCGAATTTGCCTAAGAAAGAAACCTCCAATTCGAAAGCTAAAAATCAGAAATCCTTAATTCTCCAAAAACACCAAGTTGATAAGGCCATTGAAAAGGGGAAGGAAATGTACTTGTTGTTGTTAGTTGCTGCAAATGATGAAAATACTCGTGAATTACATGATTGGGTTAAACCATTAGTGAACGATTTTAGTGATATTTTTCCCGAGGATCTTCCTTATGGTTTACCACCTAGTAGGGGTATTGAGCATCAAATTGACTTAGTTCCTGGAGCACCATTACCTAACAAGGCAGCTTATAGATGTAATCCTGAAGAAGCTAAAGAGTTGCAAAAACAGATTACTGAATTGTTAGCTAAGGGGTTTGTACAAGAAAGTCTTAGTCCATGTGCTGTTCCTGTTATTTTGGTTCCAAAGAAGGATGGAACTATGCGTATGTGTGTAGATTGCAGGGCTATAAACAACATTACCATCAAGTATAGGTATCCTATTCCTAGGCTTGATGATTTGCTCGATGAATTACATGGTGCTACTATATTCTCCAAGATAGATTTGCGTAGTGGTTATCATCAGATTCGAATCAAGGAAGGGGATGAATGGAAAACAGCCTTTAAGACTAAGAGTGGGTTATATGAGTGGCGTGTTATGCCATTTGGTTTAACTAATGCTCCTAGTACTTTCATGAGGCTCATGCATGAGGTACTTCGTCCTTTCATTGGTTCGTTTGTTGTGGTTTATTTTGATGATATTCTTGTGTATAGCAACAGTGAACAGGATCATCTTATTCATCTGAAGAAGGTTTTCCTTAAGTTAAGGGAAAAGAAGCTATATGCAAAGATGGAGAAGTGTGAATTCTTCACTTCTAGTGTGTCTTTTCTTGGTTTCATTATTTCATCTCAGGGTATTTCTATGGATGAATCCAAGGTGGAGGCAATCAAATCATGGCCAATTCCAAAGTCCATCACAGAAGTTCGAAGTTTTCATGGATTGGCATCTTTTTACAGGAGATTCATCAGAGGTTTTAGTACTATTTTGGCTCCACTGACCGAATGTATCAAAGGGGGTTCTTTCACTTGGACTCCAGCAGCTCAGGAAGCATTTGATCAGTTGAAAAGCAAGCTTTGTGAGGCGCCTGTTCTAGCCTTACCAGATTTCAAGAAAGTGTTTGAAGTGGAATGTGATGCAAGTGGCGTAGGGATTGGAGCTGTTTTACAACAAGGAGGGCGTCCCATAGCCTATTTCAGTGAGAAGCTCAATCATGCCAAGCTCAACTACAGCACCTATGATAAAGAGTTCTATGCTATTATTCGTGCTTTGACTTATTGGACTCATTATCTTAGGCCAGCTCAGTTTGTGTTGCATTCAGATCATCAAGCTTTGAAGTACATTAATGGACAACATAAGCTCAGTTCACGACATGCTAAATGGGTGGAGTTCCTTCAATATTTTGATTTTGTTTTAAAATACAAAACTGGAGTTTCTAATGTGGTTGCAGATGCATTATCTAGGAGGCATTCTATGCTTTCTCTAATGGAGGCTCGAGTTCTTGGCTTCACTCATATTAAGGAGCTTTATTATGATGATCCAGATTTTTCACCATTGATAGAAGCGTGCAAGGATGGTTCTCATGGAGCTTATTCGGTTCTAGATGGTTTTCTCTTCCGAAATAATAAGCTTTGTATCCCTAAGTGCTCACTAAGGGATTTGCTCATCAAGGAGGTTCATGGAGGAGGCCTAGCAGGACATTTTGGTATTAACAAAACTGTGGATGTTTTGCAGGAACACTTTTATTGGCCAAAACTAGCAGGTGATGTTCACTCAGTTCTAGCTCGATGTTCTACATGTCAAAAGGCCAAGAGTTCTTTTCATCAAGGGCTCTATACTCCACTTCCAGTTCCTAATCAGCCATGGGAAGATGTTAGTATGGATTTCATTGTAGCTTTGCCTAGGACTCAAAGGCAAAGAGACGCTATTATGGTGGTGGTGGATCGATTCTCAAAGATGGCTCATTTTATTGCTTGCAACAAGACGGATGATGCAATTCATGTAGCTGATTTGTACTTCAAGGAGATCATTAGATTACATGGAGTACCGAAGACTATTGTTTCTGATAAGGATGTTAAGTTCCTCAGTTTCTTTTGGAAGACTTTATGGAAGCTCCTAGGTACTAAACTCCTCTTTAGTACCACGGCGCATCCACAAACTGATGGCCAAACGGAGGTTACAAACAGGACACTTACTACTCTACTCAGGACTCTAGTTAACAAGTCACAGAAAGATTGGGATCTAAAGCTAGCACATGCAGAATTTGCTTATAATAGATCACCTACATATGCCACGAAGTGCTCTCCATTCGAAGTGAACTATGGGGTTAATCCTTTAAGCCCCATTGATTTACTACCTATTCCAGTTGAAGTGAGGCAAAGCAAAGATGCAGAGGAGAAAGCAAAGGAGATGAAAAAGCTTCACCAACAGATTAGAGCACGCATTGAGAAGGTTAATGAAGCTTACAAGGTCCGAGCTAACAAGCATCGAAAGGAGGTCATTTACAAGCCCGGGGACTTGGTATGGTTGCACCTAAGGAAGGAACGATTTCCATCAAGAAGGAAGAACAAGCTGATGCCAAGGAGTGATGGTCCATTTAGGGTGCTTGAAAAAATCAATAACAATGCATACAAGATAGAACTACCAAGTGAGATGGGCAACATTTCGGCCACCTTCAATGTGGGTGATTTAGCTCCATATTTAGAGGAAGATTTTGAGTTACAAGAAGACTTCTCCAAACCAGGGGAGAATGATGCAGGAGCATCCATGATCAATCCAAGTCTCCTAACAAAGAGTCATCAAGAAGAGATTAAGGTGAAGGAGATTCAGTTCATTAGCTTACTTAATCCAATTTCGAACAAACAAGTACTTCGAATTGTTAATTAAGCTTAACACCTTCTTAATCTTTTTTAAGCCTTGTTGATTAATGCTTATGATCATCTTAACATCATTAAGTATTAGTAATAAAGCTTAAATTATGATTAAATAGCTTAATTAGTTAGTTCTAAGTCATTAAAGTAAGCTTAGTGAAACTGTTTTGGAAGAACAGAATTTACACGGTTTGTTTAGGGCTCGTTTTGGCTACGTTTTTGAGCTTTATTCTTGGCTAAGGCAACCATACATGACTCACCTGTGTGCTTACATACATCACCAACAAGCATGTGAAGAGTTGGAGGCAAGAATCAATAGGAAATGAGAGCTTCATGGAGAAGTATCCAAAACCGCAGCTCCCTGCGTCATTCTGGGCCCATTTTCATCAGTTCTGGGCAGCCGTCTTTTTTTAGCTTTTGGAGCTGATTTTTTGAGGATATTTACCTTAGAATGTCTATTTTAATACCTTAGCTTCCTTTTTGCAGTAGGACATTTTCGTTTCTCAGAATCCCTCAATCATTGCACCTAGGTACTGTAAACTGGCCAGATTTTTGTAATAGTTTAAGATGGCTTTTGTTACCTAAGCAAAACATCACCAAATGACGTGAATTTTTGGTATGTTACTGCTTTATATGTTAGGTTTGTAAGGCAAGAAGTTTCATTAGACTTGGTTGAATGAATTAAGAGTTATACTCATTTCTTTGAGCTGTGCGCTTAGAGCAAAACTGGACAGTTTGTCCTAATTAAAGTCTTTGAGTTAATTAGCTAACTAACGTAGATTAGTTACTAATTTAACAAAGCAAGGTTGCACCAAGAGTTCTTCTTTGACATTGGTGGCCTAGTTTGGTGGTTCTAAGGCTAGTGAAAGTGGTGGTTGTTGGTACGGTTCCAACAAGGCTTGAAGCAAAACTGATTCTTCGGTTCTTAACCAACGAATGCTCTTGTTTATGAAATGCTTTATGCATCATATTGTTTTTGACTCCTTGAATAGGTATTAGGTATATTTAAAGCATATGAAGACCTTGGATCAAACTCGTTTTAAATCTAAGGTTAAAACTATCATACTCTCTTACGAGATTTTGTGGTTTATGAACACCTTTCAAATCATTTGATGTGCTTAATTACCTATTGTTTTTTACTCCTTGAATAGGTATTAGGTATATTTAAAGCATATGAAGACCTTGGATCAAACTCGTTTCAAATCAAAGGTTAAAACTATCATACTCTCTTACGAGATTTTGTGGTGTATGAACACCATTCAAATCATTTGATGTGCTTAATTACCTATTGTTTTTGACTCCTTGAATGGGTATTAGGTATATTTAAATCAAATGAAGCCCTTGGATAAAACTCATTTTCGAATCAAAGTTTAAAACTATCATAGTCTCTTACGAGATTTTGTGGTGTATGAAAACCTTTCAAATCATTTGATGTGCATAATTACCTTTTGTTTTGAGTCCTTGAATAGGTATTAGGTATATTTAAATCATATGAAGCCCTTGGATCAAACTCATTTTCAAATCAAAGTTTAAAACTATCATAGTCTCTTACGAGATTTTGTGGTGTATGAACACCTTTCAAATCATTTGATGTGCTTAATTACCTATTGTTTTTGACTCCTTGAATAGGTATTAGGTATATTTAAAGCATATGAAGACCTTGGATCAAACTCGTTTTAAATCTAAGGTTAAAACTATCATAGTCTCTTACGAGATTTTGTGGTGTATGAACACCTTTAAAATCATTTGATGTGCTTAATTACCTATTGTTTTTGACTCCTTGAATAGGTATTAGGTATATATAAAGCATACAAGGCCCTTGGATCAAACTCATTTCTAATCAAAGGTTAAAACTATCATACTCTCTAACGAGATTTTGTGGTGTATGAAGACCTTTCAAATCATTTGATGTGCTTAACTACCTATTGTTTTTTACTCCTTGAATAGGTATTAGGTATATTTAAAGAATATGAAGACCTCTGATCAAACTCGTTTCAAATCAAAGGTTAAAACTATCATACTCTCTTATGAGATTTTGTGGTGTATGAACACCTTTCAAATCATTTGATGTGCTTAATTACGTATTGTTTTTAACTCCTTGAATAGGTATTAGGTATATTTAAATCATATGAAGCCCTTGGATCAAACTCATTTTAAATCTAAGGTTAAAACTATCTTAGTCTCTTACGAGATTTTGTGGTGTATGAACACCTTTCAAATCATTTGATGTGCTTAATTACCTTTTTTTTTTGATTCCTTTTATAGGTATAAGGTATATGTAAAGCATATGAAGCCCTTGGATCAAACTCATTTCAAATCAAAGGTTAAAACTATAATAATCTCTTACGAGATTTTGTGGTATATGAACACCTTTCAAATCACTTGATGTGCTTAATTACCTATTGTTTTTGACTCATTTTATAGGTATTAGGTATATTTAAATCATATGAAGACCTTGGATCAAACTCATTTCAAATCAAAGGTTAAAACTATCATACTCTCTTACGAGATTTAGTGGTTTATGAACACCTTTCAAATCACTTGATGTGCTTAATTACCTATTGTATTTGACTCCTTTTATAGATATTAGGTATATTTGAAGCATATGAAGACCTTGGATCAAAATCATTTCAAATCAAAGGTTAAAACTATCAAACTCTCTTACGAGATTTTGTGGTGTATGAACAACTTTCGTATCATTTGATGTGCTTAATTACCTCTTATTTTTGACTACTTGAATGGGTATTAGGTATATTTAAATCATATGAAGCTCTTGGATCAAACTCATTTTCAAATCAAAGTTTAAAACTATCATAGTCTCTTACGAGATTTTGTGGTGTATGAACACCTTTCAAATCATTTGATGTGCTTAATTACCTATTGTATTTGACTCCTTGAATAGGTATTAGGTATATTTAAAGCATATGAAAACCTTGGATCAAACTCGTTTCAAATCAAAGGTTAAAACTATCATACTCTCTTACGAGATTTAGTGGTTTATGAACACCTTTCAAATCACTTGATGTGCTTAATTACCTATTGTTTTTGACTCCTTTTATAGATATTAGGTATATTTGAAGCATATGAAGACCTTGGATCAAAATCATTTCAAATCAAAGGTTAAAACTATCAAACTCTCTTACGACATTTTGTGGTGTATGAACAACTTTCGTATCATTTGATGTGCTTAATTACCTATTATTTTTGACTACTTGAATGGGTATTAGGTATATTTAAATCATATGAAGCTCTTGGATCAAACTCATTTTCAAATCAAAGTTTAAAACTATCATAGTCTCTTACGAGATTTTGTGGTGTATGAACACCTTTCAAATCATTTGATGTGCTTAATTACCTATTCTTTTTGAATCCTTGAATAGGTATTAGGTATATTTAAATCATATGAAGCCCTTGGATCAAACTCATTTCAAATCAAAGGTTAAAACTATCATACTCTCTTACGAGATTTTGTGGTGTATGTACACCTTTCAAACCATTTGATGTGCTTAATTACCTATTATTTTTGACTCCTTGAATGGGTATTAGGTATATTTAAATCATATGAAGCCCTTGGATCAAACTCATTTTCAAATCAAAGTTTAAAACTATCATAGTCTCTTACGAGATTTTGTGGTGTATGAACACCTTTCAAATCATTTGATGTGCTTAATTACCTATTGTTTTTGACTCCTTGAATAGGTATTAGGTATATTTAAAGCATATGAAGACCTTGGATCAAACTCGTTTTAAATCTAAGGTTAAAACTATCATACTCTCTTACGAGATTTTGTGGTTTATGAACACCTTTCAAATCATTTGATGTGCTTAATTACCTATTTTTTTTACTCCTTGAATAGGTATTAGGTATATTTAAAGCATATGAAGACCTTGGATCAAACTCGTTTCAAATCAAAGGTTAAAACTATCATACTCTCTTACGAGATTTTGTGGTGTATGAACACCATTCAAATCATTTGATGTGCTTAATTACCTATTGTTTTTGACTCCTTGAATGGGTATTAGGTATATTTAATTCAAATGAAGCCCTTGGATAAAACTCATTTTCAAATCAAAGTTTAAAACTATCATAGTCTCTTACGAGATTTTGTGGTGTATGAAAACCTTTCAAATCATTTGATGTGCTTAATTACCTTTTGTTTTGAGTCCTTGAATAGGTATTAGGTATATTTAAATCATATGACGCCCTTGGATCGAACTCATTTTAAATCTAAGGTTACAAAAATCATAGTCACTTACGAGATTTTGTGGTGTATGAACACCTTTAAAATCATTTGATGTGCTTAATTACCTATTGTTTTTGACTCCTTGAATAGGTATTAGGTATATGTAATGCATACGAAGCCCTTGGATCAAACTCATTTCAAATCAAAGGTTAAAACTATCATAGTCTCTTACGAGTTTTTGTGGTGTATGACCACCTTTCAAATCATTTGATGTGCTTAATTACCTATTTTTTTTATTCCTTTTATAGGTATAAGGTATATGTAAAGCATATGAAGCCCTTGGATCAAAGTCATTTCAAATCAAAGGTTAAAACTATCAAACTCTCTTCCGAGATTTTGTGGTGTATGAACAACTTTCGTATCATTTGATGTGCTTAATTACCTATTATTTTTGACTACTTGAATGGGTATTAGGTATATTTAAATCATATGAAGCTCTTGGATCAAACTCATTTTCAAATCAAAGTTTAAAACTATCATAGTCTCTTACGAGATTTTGTGGTGTATGAACACCTTTCAAACCATTTGATGTGCTTAATTACCTATTCTTTTTGAATCCTTGAATAGGTATTAGGTATATTTAAATCATATGAAGCCCTTGGATCAAACTCATTTCAAATCAAAGGTTAAAACTATCATACTCTCTTACGAGATTTTGTGGTGTATGTACACCTTTCAAACCATTTGATGTGCTTAATTACCTATTATTTTTGACTCCTTGAATGGGTATTAGGTATATTTAAATCATATGAAGCCCTTGGATCAAACTCATTTTCAAATCAAAGTTTAAAACTATCATAGTCTCTTACGAGATTTTGTGGTGTATGAACACCTTTCAAATCATTTGATGTGCTTAATTACCTATTGTTTTTGACTCCTTGAATAGGTATTAGGTATATTTAAAGCATATGAAGACCTTGGATCAAACTCGTTTTAAATCTAAGGTTAAAACTATCATACTCTCTTACGAGATTTTGTGGTTTATGAACACCTTTCAAATCATTTGATGTGCTTAATTACCTATTGTTTTTTACTCCTTGAATAGGTATTAGGTATATTTAAAGCATATGAAGACCTTGGATCAAACTCGTTTCAAATCAAAGGTTAAAACTATCATACTCTCTTACGAGATTTTGTGGTGTATGAACACCATTCAAATCATTTGATGTGCTTAATTACCTATTGTTTTTGACTCCTTGAATGGGTATTAGGTATATTTAAGTCAAATGAAGCCCTTGTGATGTGAATCTAAAATCACCCTCCAAAGTATTGGATGATGATTCTAAACTTACGAACAATAGAACACTCACTTTAACAAGAAATCACTCGAAACAAGATATAGTACCAAAACACAAGAACACACTCAATGTTTTGGGGTTCTAGGTCAGAGATAAGACTCACTCAATCTCTCCTAGGCTTATCACTCAAGACTCACTCAAAGCAATAAGGGTTAGCAATACTTGAGACAAACTCAAAGTAAAAACTATAACACAAAGGTTTTTTTTATCAAAACTCAAATCTGCTTTCTATTATCATTTTCTCTCCTTATATAGAGATAAGGAGCAGCAAAGGAGGAGCTGAAACACCCTAAAAACGTCCTAAGAGGAATGGCTTTGAGGAGTTACAAAACTCCTTGATTCATGCCCTAATTAAGCCTCATTTAAGGGGCTGCTACAAAGAAGGCAATCAGCAATTATGAGCTGTAAATAACCCCTAATTACATGCCTAATCAGCCACAAAACACACGCCTACTTGCCTTAGTGTCTTAAGTAATCACTAGGCTTTATTTTAAGCTTGAAATAAAACAAAAAAAAGAAATAGATTAAATAGGAATCCAAACAGAACTTGGGCTTCCTTTACAATCATGCTTGAAACCCAAACAGAACTTGGGCTCTTCAAAATGTGATGCACGCCTCAATCCACCATCCAAGTTAAACAAGTAACAAACTCGGGCTTAAGAACAAATGGAGAAAAGCCAAGAGCTTCTAAAACAAGTGCAACTGGTTCATGAACCAAAGAGCCTTTAAGTGGGCTTGACTTTGGATCATTCTCCCCTTCTTTTGAAGAGTTTGCCCTCAAACTTGAATCATCTAAGTATGGTGACAAATCCCCCACATTGAACGTAGCACTAACACCCATCAACTCATCAGGAAGCTCAATTTTGTAAGCACTATCATTCACCCTTTCAGTCACTCTAAATGGACCATCAGAACGAGGCATGAGTTTGTTTTTGCGAAGTTTGGGAAATCTTTCTTTCCTCAAATGAAGCCAAACCAAATCCCCGGGTTGAAAGATGGGTTGCTTTCGTCGTTTGTTTGCTCTCTCTTGGTATTTCTTATTCATCTCCTCAATTCTTTTCTTCACTTGCTCACAGGTTTTTTGAAAGGCTTCCACCCTCTTTTTAGCATCTTTCTCCACAATATCCCCTTTAACCATAGGAATAAGATCAATAGGCACAAAGGGATTCACTCCATAAACTACTTCAAATGGGGAGCGAGAAGTAGTTAAGGAATGAGCTCGATTGTAAGCAAACTCCGCATGGGCTAGTTTCATGTCCCAATCTTTTTGCGTTTTGCTTACAAGTCCTCTCAACAACGTACCCAAAGTTCTATTTGTCACCTCAGTTTGCCCATCAGTTTGGGGATGATGAGAGGTGCTAAATAGCAACTTGGTACCAACAAGCTTCCATAGGGTCCTCCAAAAGTGACTAAGAAACTTGGAGTCCCTATCCGAAACTATACTTCGAGGAATGCCATGAAGTTTGACAACTTCCTTAAAGTACATTTCCGCCACTTTTACAGCATCATCAGTTTTATTACAAGCTATGAAGTGAGCCATTTTAGAGAATCTATCTACAACAACCATGATGCTATCCCTTCCCCTTTGAGTTCTTGGTAATCCTACAATGAAGTCCATGCTAACACTCTCCCATGGGGCATCTGGAACTGGAAGAGGAGTGTAGAGACCTTTG
Source organism: Patellifolia procumbens (assembly GCA_947645195.1). Lineage (NCBI taxonomy): Eukaryota > Viridiplantae > Streptophyta > Magnoliopsida > Caryophyllales > Amaranthaceae > Patellifolia > Patellifolia procumbens. The sequence continues at coordinate 50,369 of CANSGD010000275.1, read as the reverse complement.
GTGAAGTGACCCTTTGCTTTTTGACAAGTAGCACATCTCTCCACAACCAAAGTCACATCTTTGATCATTCTTGGCCAATAGAAATGCTCACCAAGAATATCAAGAGTCTTTTGGATGCCAAAGTGACCCGCCAAACCACCACTATGCACTTCCCTCACCAACAACTCCCTCACGCCACTCTTTGGGACACACAACTTGTTACCCTTGAAGAGGTAACCATCTTGCTGCACAAACTCTTTTGATGGACTCTCGAACTCACTTGCAAAATCAGGATCATGTTGATAGCCCTCTTTGAGTTGCTCAAAACCCAAAATCTTAGCATCCACCATAGAAAGCAAGTAGTTCCGACGAGACAAAGCGTCAGCCACTACATTACTCTTTCCATCTTTATATTTTGAACTAAAGGTAAATGTTTGGAGAAACTCCACCCATTTAGCATGCCTTTGGTTCAACTTTTGTTGCCCATGGATGAACTTAAGCGCCTCATGGTCCGAATGAAGGACAAATGGCTTAGGTCTTAAGTAATGAGACCAATGATCAAGAGCCCTCACAATGGCATAGAACTCACGATCATAAGTGGAATAGTTAAGCTTAGCCCCATTTAACTTTTCACTAAAGTAGCACACGGGCTTCCGCTCTTGTATCAAAACCGCACCAATCCCAATCCCACTCGCATCACACTCCACCTCAAACACTTTGTTAAAGTCGGGAAGTACAAGTATGGGAGCATTACAAAGCATATGCTTGACCTTCTCAAAGGCCTTTTGCGCACTCTCACCCCACTTAAACTCACCTTTCTTTGTTAACTCGGTGATAGGAGCCATGATAGTAGCATCTTTCTTTGGTACTAAGAGGGCAGGAACCGCGCAAGGACTAAGGCTCTCTCTCACATAGCCTCTTTCAATCAATTCATTCACTTGCCTTTCAAGTTCCTTACTCTCTTCCGGATTACACCTATAGGCAGCCTTGTTGGGCAAAGGTGATCCTGGAATCAAGTCAATGGCATGCTCAATGCCCCTTATTGGAGGGAGGCCCTTGGGCAAGTCATTGGGGAACACATCTTTGAACTCTTCCAACAACTCATCCAAAAGTGGTGAGTTATTGCAAGTAGTCTCATTCTCGTCTTTGGTCCTTACAACCAAAGCATACCCCCCACCATTTTCTTCCACTATTTTCTCAAACTCATTACAAGATACAAGATAGTTGCTCTTTTCTTTGTCTTTCTTAGCAACTTTAGGGGGTAGGGGAAGCAATTTAACTTTTCTACCATCTTTGGTAGTTACAAGATATACATTAGATTTTCCTTTATGCTCCGAATCATGGTCAAATTGCCATGGCCTTCCAAGTAACAAGTGACAAGCATCCATAGGAAGAATGTCGCACCATCTCTCATCTTCAAACTTGCCAATAGAGTAAGAAACCAAAGCTTGCTTCTTCACCCTAATACCATTGCCATCATTCAACCAATTGAGCTTATAAGGCTCATCATGATCTCTAGTGGTAAGTTTCAACTTACTCACAGCTTCGGATGAAACAACATCCGTTTGAGCTCCACCATCGACTATCACATTGCAAGTCTTCTCTCCAATCTTGCATCTAGTATGAAACAAGTTGTTTCTTTGCCTCTCATCAACTTGAGGCTCACTAAACAATACTTTCCGCACAACCATCATATTGTACTCACCCTCGGGTTCTATCTCTTCTTCAAAGTCATCTTCTACATAGCCATTTTCTTCTTGTACTACAAAATTATACATTTGTTCTTCTTCATCCATTATGGCACATTGAGTGGCGGTCAAAACAGTTTTACTAGGACATTCACTAGCAATATGACCCCTCCCATGGCATTTAAAACATTTTCTCCTAGTTGCAAGCTCACTAGGTGAAATCACTTGTTTTTCTTTCCCCTTATCAAATTTAGAACCGGATGAACTAGATGAAAAGGCTCTACTTTGAAAAGTACTCCCTTTAGAGTTGAAAGGAGTAAATTTTGAAGTACCCTTGAAAGAAGAAGTTTTGGGCTTCTCTTTCTCCTTTTCCTCCTTAGCTTGTGCCTCATATTTCAAAGCAAGTTTACAAACATCACTAAAAGTGGCATAGTGAGTCACTTCTACTTTCTTACTTATCTCTTTGGACAAACCTTTAACAAATCGAGCAATTTTAAAGGTTTCCTTTTCTTGCAAATCACAAATCAAGCACAATTTTTCAAACTCTTTCATGTACTCTTCCACACTCATGTTATTTTCTTGAGAAAGGTGGGTAAGTTTTAGGTACTGCTCTTGCTCATACTCCTTACTAACCCATTTATCCCTCATCTTTTTTTTCAACTTAACCCATGAGTCTATCTTCTCTTTTCCTTCTCTCCTTCTATTCGACTTGAGGTTTTCATACCACAAGGCAGTAAGTTTAGTGAGTTTTAAGACAGCAAGTAAACCTTTTCCCATCATTATACCCTTTATAATCAAAAACGGTCTCAATTTGCCTCATCCAATCAAGAAAAGCCTCACTATCATGTCCCCCATCAAATTCAGGCATCTCAATTTTCAAACCCCTATCATCATCAAAGTTTCTAGGTGTATTAACCTCACCATCCTCATTTTCAAGAAAATTCAGTTTTCTACTTGCTTGCATCAACATTTCGGACATGGCATCTAACCTAGTCTTTTGTTGAGCCTTATCTTCATCATTTGCTTCTGATTTTCTCTCTAAGTTTTCCAACTTCTCAGTAATTACTTGTAACATCCTAGCAAGATCACCTTCAACCATGACTTCACTATTTTTGCTAGACTATTACAAATACAAGATGCAAACTGCCGTAAACTTGAACAACAAAACGAAACTGTAAATGGCCTTGAGACTCTCAAAGGCTTACAGATTAATAACACTCAGGAAATTTCAAGCGGAATCAAAAAAAGAAACTCTTGAAAAGCTTTCCGTATGAAGGAGGAATTGTCGTTTGAAGTTCTGTGCGCCAGATTTGCTCCGTTTTTGGCGCAGTTGCGAGAAACGTGCCCAGTTTAATATCAAAAAAATTCAAAAAAATATGAAAAATTCTGTGAGTATTCTAGACAAAAATTTATGCAAAATGAAAAAAAGAATCAACCAATTTGGACTCCTGAAGGTTGAGAAATCGTCCTTCAAAGTCGGATGAAAAACGGGTTGAATTCTGGCAGTTTCATTTCTACTCCAAAACTCGATTTTTCCGACGAATTTCTTCACCAAAGCTCTGATACCAGATGATGTGAATCTAAAATCACCCTCCAAAGTATTGGATGATGATTCTAAACTTACGAACAATAGAACACTCACTTTAACAAGAAATCACTCGAAACAAGATATAGTACCAAAACACAAGAACACACTCAATGTTTTGGGGTTCTAGGTCAGAGATAAGACTCACTCAATCTCTCCTAGGCTTATCACTCAAGACTCACTCAAAGCAATAAGGGTTAGCAATACTTGAGACAAACTCAAAGTAAAAACTATAACACAAAGGTTTTTTTTATCAAAACTCAAATCTGCTTTCTATTATCATTTTCTCTCCTTATATAGAGATAAGGAGCAGCAAAGGAGGAGCTGAAACACCCTAAAAACGTCCTAAGAGGAATGGCTTTGAGGAGTTACAAAACTCCTTGATTCATGCCCTAATTAAGCCTCATTTAAGGGGCTGCTACAAAGAAGGCAATCAGCAATTATGAGCTGTAAATAACCCCTAATTACATGCCTAATCAGCCACAAAACACACGCCTACTTGCCTTAGTGTCTTAAGTAATCACTAGGCTTTATTTTAAGCTTGAAATAAAACAAAAAAAAGAAATAGATTAAATAGGAATCCAAACAGAACTTGGGCTTCCTTTACAATCATGCTTGAAACCCAAACAGAACTTGGGCTCTTCAAAATGTGATGCACGCCTCAATCCACCATCCAAGTTAAACAAGTAACAAACTCGGGCTTAAGAACAAATGGAGAAAAGCCAAGAGCTTCTAAAACAAGTGCAACTGGTTCATGAACCAAAGAGCCTTTAAGTGGGCTTGACTTTGGATCACCTTGGATAAAACTCATTTTCGAATCAAAGTTTAAAACTATCATAGTCTCTTACGAGATTTTGTGGTGTATGAAAACCTTTCAAATCATTTGATGTGCATAATTACCTTTTGTTTTGAGTCCTTGAATAGGTATTAGGTATATTTAAATCATATGAAGCCCTTGGATCAAACTCATTTTAAATCTAAGGTTAAAACTATCATAGTCACTTACGAGATTTTGTGGTGTATGAACACCTTTAAAATCATTTGATGTGCTTAATTACCTATTGTTTTTGACTCCTTGAATAGGTATTAGGTATATGTAAAGCATACGAAGCCCTTGGATCAAACTCATTTCAAATCAAAGGTTAAAACTATCATAGTCTCTTACGAGTTTTTGTGGTGTATGACCACCTTTCAAATCATTTGATGTGCTTAATTACCTATTGTTTTTGACTCCTTGAATAGGTATTAGGTATATGTAAAGCATACGAAGCCCTTGGATCAAAGTCATTTCAAATCAAAGGTTAAAACTATCATAGTCTCTTACGAGATTTTGTGGTGTATGAACACCTTTCAAATCACTTGATGTGCTTAATTACCTATTGTTTTTGACTCATTTTATAGCTATTAGGTATATTTAAAGCATATGAAGACCTTGGATCAAACTCGTTTCAAATCAAAGGTTAAAACTATCATACTCTCTTACAAGATTTTGTGGTGTATGAACACCTTTCAAATCATTTGATGTGGTTAATTACCTATTGTTTTTGACTCCTTGAATGGGTATTAGGTATATTTAAATCAAATGAAGCCCTTGGATAAAACTCATTTTCAAATCAAAGTTTAAGACTATCATAGTCTCTTGCGAGATTTGTGGTGTATGAAAACCTTTCAAATCATTTGATGTGCTTAATTACCTTTTGTTTTGAGTCCTTGAATAGGTATTAGGTAAATTTAAAGCATATGAAGACCTTGGATCAAACTCATTTCAAATCAAAAGTTAAAACTATCATACTCTCTTACGAGATTTTGTGGTGTATGTACACCTTTCAAATCATTTGATGTGCTTAATTACCTATTATTTTTGACTCCTTGAATCGGTAGTAGGTATATTTAAATCATATGAAGCCCATGGATCAAACTCATTTTCAAAACAAAGGTTAAAACTATCATAGTCTCTTACGAGATTTTGTGGTGTATGAACACCTTTCAAATCATTTGATGTGCTTAATTACCTATTGTTTTTTACTCCTTGAATAGGTATAAGGTATATGTAAAGCATATGAAGCCCTTGGATCAAAGTCATTTCAAATCAAAGGTTAAAACTATCAAACTCTCTTACGAGATTTTGTGGTGTATGAACAACTTTCGTATCATTTGATGTGCTTAATTACCTATTATTTTTGACTACTTGAATGGGTATTAGGTATATTTAAATCATATGAAGCTCTTGGATCAAACTCATTTTCAAATCAAAGTTTAAAACTATCATAGTCTCTTACGAGATTTTGTGGTGTATGAACACCTTTCAAACCATTTGATGTGCTTAATTACCTATTCTTTTTGCATCCTTGAATAGGTATTAGGTATATTTAAATCATATGAAGCCCTTGGATCAAACTCATTTCAAATCAAAGGTTAAAACTATCATACTCTCTTATGAGATTTTGTGGTGTATGTACACCTTTCAAACCATTTGATGTGCTTAATTACCTATTATTTTTGACTCCTTGAATGGGTATTAGGTATATTTAAATCATATGAAGCCCTTGGATCAAACTCATTTTCAAATCAAAGTTTAAAACTATCATAGTCTCTTACGAGATTTTGTGGTGTATGAACACCTTTCAAATTATTTGATGTGCTTAATTACCTATTGTTTTTGACTCCTTGAATAGGTATTAGGTATATTTAAAGCATATGAAGACCTTGGATCAAACTCGTTTTAAATCTAAGGTTAAAACTATCATACTCTCTTACGAGATTTTGTGGTTTATGAACACCTTTCAAATCATTTGATGTGCTTAATTACCTATTGTTTTTTACTCCTTGAATAGGTATTAGGTATATTTAAAGCATATGAAGACCTTGGATCAAACTCGTTTCAAATCAAAGGTTAAAACTATCATACTCTCTTACGAGATTTTGTGGTGTATGAACACCATTCAAATCATTTGATGTGCTTAATTACCTATTGTTTTTGACTCCTTGAATGGGTATTAGGTATATTTAAATCAAATGAAGCCCTTGGATAAAACTCATTTTCGAATCAAAGTTTAAAACTATCATAGTCTCTTACAAGATTTTGTGGTGTATGAAAACCTTTCAAATCATTTGATGTGCTTAATTACCTTTTGTTTTGAGTCCTTGAATAGGTATTAGGTATATTTAAATCATATGAAGCCCTTGGATCAAACTCATTTTAAATCTAAGGTTAAAACTATCATAGTCACTTACGAGATTTTGTGGTGTATGAACACCTTTAAAATCATTTGATGTATTTAATTACCTATGGTTTTTGACTCCTTGAATAGGTATTAGGTATATGTAAAGCATACGAAGCCCTTGGATAAAACTCATTTTCAAATCAAAGTTTAAGACTATCATAGTCTCTTGCGAGATTTGTGGTGTATGAAAACCTTTCAAATCATTTGATGTGCTTAATTACCTTTTCTTTTGAGTCCTTGAATAGGTATTAGGTAAATTTAAAGCATATGAAGACCTTGGATCAAACTCATTTCAAATCAAAGGTTAAAACTATCATACTCTCTTACAAGATTTTGTGGTGTATGAACACCTTTCAAATCATTTGATGTGGTTAATTACCTATTGTTTTTGACTCCTTGAATGGGTATTAGGTATATTTAAATCAAATGAAGCCCTTGGATAAAACTCATTTTCAAATCAAAGTTTAAGACTATCATAGTCTCTTGCGAGATTTGTGGTGTATGAAAACCTTTCAAATCATTTGATGTGCTTAATTACCTTTTGTTTTGAGTCCTTGAATAGGTATTAGGTAAATTTAAAGCATATGAAGACCTTGGATCAAACTCATTTCAAATCAAAAGTTAAAACTATCATACTCTCTTACGAGATTTTGTGGTGTATGTACACCTTTCAAATCATTTGATGTGCTTAATTACCTATTATTTTTGACTCCTTGAATCGGTAGTAGGTATATTTAAATCATATGAAGCCCATGGATCAAACTCATTTTCAAAACAAAGGTTAAAACTATCATAGTCTCTTACGAGATTTTGTGGTGTATGAACACCTTTCAAATCATTTGATGTGCTTAATTACCTATTGTTTTTTACTCCTTGAATAGGTATAAGGTATATGTAAAGCATATGAAGCCCTTGGATCAAAGTCATTTCAAATCAAAGGTTAAAACTATCAAACTCTCTTACGAGATTTTGTGGTGTATGAACAACTTTCGTATCATTTGATGTGCTTAATTACCTATTATTTTTGATTACTTGAATGGGTATTAGGTATATTTAAATCATATGAAGCTCTTGGATCAAACTCATTTTCAAATCAAAGTTTAAAACTATCATAGTCTCTTACGAGATTTTGTGGTGTATGAACACCTTTCAAACCATTTGATGTGCTTAATTACCTATTCTTTTTGCATCCTTGAATAGGTATTAGGTATATTTAAATCATATGAAGCCCTTGGATCAAACTCATTTCAAATCAAAGGTTAAAACTATCATACTCTCTTATGAGATTTTGTGGTGTATGTACACCTTTCAAACCATTTGATGTGCTTAATTACCTATTATTTTTGACTCCTTGAATGGGTATTAGGTATATTTAAATCATATGAAGCCCTTGGATCAAACTCATTTTCAAATCAAAGTTTAAAACTATCATAGTCTCTTACGAGATTTTGTGGTGTATGAACACCTTTCAAATTATTTGATGTGCTTAATTACCTATTGTTTTTGACTCCTTGAATAGGTATTAGGTATATTTAAAGCATATGAAGACCTTGGATCAAACTCGTTTTAAATCTAAGGTTAAAACTATCATACTCTCTTACGAGATTTTGTGGTTTATGAACACCTTTCAAATCATTTGATGTGCTTAATTACCTATTGTTTTTTACTCCTTGAATAGGTATTAGGTATATTTAAAGCATATGAAGACCTTGGATCAAACTCGTTTCAAATCAAAGGTTAAAACTATCATACTCTCTTACGAGATTTTGTGGTGTATGAACACCATTCAAATCATTTGATGTGCTTAATTACCTATTGTTTTTGACTCCTTGAATGGGTATTAGGTATATTTAAATCAAATGAAGCCCTTGGATAAAACTCATTTTCGAATCAAAGTTTAAAACTATCATAGTCTCTTACAAGATTTTGTGGTGTATGAAAACCTTTCAAATCATTTGATGTGCTTAATTACCTTTTGTTTTGAGTCCTTGAATAGGTATTAGGTATATTTAAATCATATGAAGCCCTTGGATCAAACTCATTTTAAATCTAAGGTTAAAACTATCATAGTCACTTACGAGATTTTGTGGTGTATGAACACCTTTAAAATCATTTGATGTATTTAATTACCTATGGTTTTTGACTCCTTGAATAGGTATTAGGTATATGTAAAGCATACGAAGCCCTTGGATAAAACTCATTTTCAAATCAAAGTTTAAGACTATCATAGTCTCTTGCGAGATTTGTGGTGTATGAAAACCTTTCAAATCATTTGATGTGCTTAATTACCTTTTCTTTTGAGTCCTTGAATAGGTATTAGGTAAATTTAAAGCATATGAAGACCTTGGATCAAACTCATTTCAAATCAAAGGTTAAAACTATCATACTCTCTTACAAGATTTTGTGGTGTATGAACACCTTTCAAATCATTTGATGTGGTTAATTACCTATTGTTTTTGACTCCTTGAATGGGTATTAGGTATATTTAAATCAAATGAAGCCCTTGGATAAAACTCATTTTCAAATCAAAGTTTAAGACTATCATAGTCTCTTGCGAGATTTGTGGTGTATGAAAACCTTTCAAATCATTTGATGTGCTTAATTACCTTTTGTTTTGAGTCCTTGAATAGGTATTAGGTAAATTTAAAGCATATGAAGACCTTGGATCAAACTCATTTCAAATCAAAAGTTAAAACTATCATACTCTCTTACGAGATTTTGTGGTGTATGTACACCTTTCAAATCATTTGATGTGCTTAATTACCTATTATTTTTGACTCCTTGAATCGGTAGTAGGTATATTTAAATCATATGAAGCCCATGGATCAAACTCATTTTCAAAACAAAGGTTAAAACTATCATAGTCTCTTACGAGATTTTGTGGTGTATGAACACCTTTCAAATCATTTGATGTGCTTAATTACCTATTGTTTTTTACTCCTTGAATAGGTATAAGGTATATGTAAAGCATATGAAGCCCTTGGATCAAAGTCATTTCAAATCAAAGGTTAAAACTATCAAACTCTCTTACGAGATTTTGTGGTGTATGAACAACTTTCGTATCATTTGATGTGCTTAATTACCTATTATTTTTGACTACTTGAATGGGTATTAGGTATATTTAAATCATATGAAGCTCTTGGATCAAACTCATTTTCAAATCAAAGTTTAAAACTATCATAGTCTCTTACGAGATTTTGTGGTGTATGAACACCTTTCAAACCATTTGATGTGCTTAATTACCTATTCTTTTTGCATCCTTGAATAGGTATTAGGTATATTTAAATCATATGAAGCCCTTGGATCAAACTCATTTCAAATCAAAGGTTAAAACTATCATACTCTCTTATGAGATTTTGTGGTGTATGTACACCTTTCAAACCATTTGATGTGCTTAATTACCTATTATTTTTGACTCCTTGAATGGGTATTAGGTATATTTAAATCATATGAAGCCCTTGGATCAAACTCATTTTCAAATCAAAGTTTAAAACTATCATAGTCTCTTACGAGATTTTGTGGTTTATGAACACCTTTCAAATCATTTGATGTGCTTAATTACCTATTGTTTTTGACTCCTTGAATAGGTATTAGGTATTGATGCAGGAGCATCCATGATCAATCCAAGTCTCCTAACAAAGAGTCATCAAGAAGAGATTAAGGTGAAGGAGATTCAGTTCATTAGCTTACTTAATCCAATTTCGAACAAACAAGTACTTCGAATTGTTAATTAAGCTTAACACCTTCTTAATCTTTTTTAAGCCTTGTTGATTAATGCTTATGATCATCTTAACATCATTAAGTATTAGTAATAAAGCTTAAATTATGATTAAATAGCTTAATTAGTTAGTTCTAAGTCATTAAAGTAAGCTTAGTGAAACTGTTTTGGAAGAACAGAATTTACACGGTTTGTTTAGGGCTCGTTTTGGCTACGTTTTTGAGCTTTATTCTTGGCTAAGGCAACCATACATGACTCACCTGTGTGCTTACATACATCACCAACAAGCATGTGAAGAGTTGGAGGCAAGAATCAATAGGAAACGAGAGCTTCATGAAGAAGTATCCAAAACCGCAGCCCCTGCGTCATTCTGGGCCCATTTCATCAGTTCTGGGCAGCCGCTTTTCTTTAGCTTTTGGAGCTGATTTTTTGAGGATATTTTCCTTAGAATGTCTATTTTAATACCTTAGCTTCCTTTTTGCAGTAGGACATTTTCGTTTCTCAGAATCCCTCAATCATTGCACCTAGGTACTGAAAACTGGCCAGATTTTTGTAATAGTTTAAGATGGCTTTTGTTACCTAAGCAAAACATCACCAAATGACGTGAATTTTTGGTATGTTACTGCTTTATATGTTAGGTTTGTAAGGCAAGAAGTTTCATTAGAGTTTGTTGAATGAATTAAGAGTTATACTCATTTCTTTGAGCTGTGCGCTTAGAGCAAAACTGGACAGTTTGTCCTAATTAAAGTCTTTGAGTTAATTAGCTAACTAACGTAGATTAGTTACTAATTTAACAAAGCAAGGTTGCACCAAGAGTTCTTCTTTGACATTGGTGGCCTAGTTTGGTGGTTCTAAGGCTAGTGAAAGTGGTGGTTGTTGGTACGGTTCCAACAAGGCTTGAAGCAAAACTGATTCTTCGGTTCTTAACCAACGAATGCTCTTGTTTATGAAATGCTTTATGCATCATTTGGTATCAGAGCTTTGGTTAGTTTAAGAGCATTCTTTTAACCCTCTAATCATCCCATAATCACTTCCTAAACTCATACACTTATCCCCCCCAAAACCGAAATCAATTCTAAGCCCAAACACATCTCTTTTCTTCTCTTTTCACCTCTAATCTTTGATACAACTTAGTGGTTGTTAAAATGAGTGGTGGTGAAGATCCAAATCAGTTTAGAAGGGGCATGACATTGAATGAAGCAAGGTTAGTTGGCCTTGAGAATCAAATGGCTACAATTAGTGAGCAAATGGCAAATCTCATGGAAGCTTTTCGAAGTTCTAGTGTTGGAGTTCGAAGAGAAGTTCATGAAAGGAGGCACTTTGAAGATGAGAATGAGGTTGTTTATGACTCTAGTGAAGAAGTACAATCACAAACTTCTAATCAAAGAAGGAGGCCACGAAAACAAGATGATTTTCGAGACATAAAGTTAGATGTTCCAGAATTTGATGGAAACCTTAATCCGGATGCTTATTTGGAATGGGTTTCGAGATGTAATAGGATTTTCGAGCTAAAGGAGTATGATGATTCGAAATCCTTCAAGTTGGCTATCACTAAGCTAAAGGGTTATGCATCCCTTTGGTGGGAAAACGTTGCTCTTTCTAGAGAAAGGAAGCATAAGCCGAAAATCAAGAGTTGGAAGAAACTGAAAAAGAAGATGGAAGCTAAGTTTCTCCCCTCCACTTACACTCTTGATTTATATAACCAACTTTCTGATTTGTTCCAAGGTACCAAGAATGTCGAGACATACATCCATGAATATGAAAAGTTGATGATGAAATTGGATGTTCAAGAAAGGGAAGAGCAGACCATGGCTCGTTTTGTGAAGGGCCTAGATCGTGACATCCAAAAGAAGCTTGAGCTTCAATCTTATTCTACTTTAGATGAACTTTTCAGGTTGGCTCTTAAGGTGGAAAAGCATCAAAAAGACAAGAAGAAGAAGGTGTTTAGCAAAGGAACTTCTTATGCTAAAGGAGGTTCTAGTTCCTATGTAAAGCCTACTTCGACATCTCCATTTACACCTAAAAATGAAGCTGGTTCGAAATTTCTTGATAAAGGGAAGAAAGTTGCTGAAAGTTCTTCCAAGAAGGATGATATCAAATGTTTTAAGTGTCATGGTTATGGTCATTATCAAGCACAATGCCCAAACAGAAGGGTAATGACCTTATTAGACATTAAAAACATAGAAGATGCCCTTAAAGATCAAGAGGAGCACGAAAAAGAATCTGAAAAGGAGGATGAATGCAATGAAGATGTTCTTGTTGATGAAGTGGAAGGAGATGATCATCTTAGCTTGGTTCTAAGGAGGGTCCTTCACTCCAAAGAAGCCGAAGCTATACCATCTCAACGAGACCAGATTTTTCAGACAAAATGCTTAATCAAGGGCAAGATTTGTTCCATGATTATTGATGGTGGGAGTTGCACTAATGTAGCTTCGAGTTCTATGGTGGAGAAGCTCAATTATCCTACTTTCAGTCATCCTAAACCATATAAGCTTCATTGGCTTAATGATGGTAACTGTGTGGAGGTAAAAAAAAGCTTTAATTAGCTTCTCTTTTGGTGATTCGTATAATGATAAGGTTTTATGTGATGTGGTGCCTATGAATGCATGTCATATTCTCTTAGGGAGGCCGTGGAATCTGATAAGGAAACCTTACATAATGGTAGGACTAATACATACACTTTCATGCATGAAAAAAGAAAATTATACTTAGTCCTAGCAAAAAGGGTCCGAATTTGCCTAAGAAAGAAACCCCAATTCGAAAGCTAAAAATCAGAAATCCTTAATTCTCCAAAAACATCAAGTTGATAAGGCCATTGAAAAGGGGAAGGAAAGTACTTGTGGTATTGCGCAAATGATGAAAATACTAGTGAATTACATGATTGGGTTAAACATTAGTGAACGATTTTAGTGAATCCCGAGGATCTTCCTTATGGTTTACCACCTAGTAGGGGTATTGAGCATCAAATTGACTTAGTTCCGGAGCACCATTACCTAATAAGGCAGCTTATAGATGTAATCCTGAAGAAGCTAAAGAGTTGCAAAAACAGATTACTGAATTGTTAGCTAAGGGATTTGTACAAGAAAGTCTTAGTCCATGTGCTGTTCCTGTTATTTTGGTTCCAAAGAAGGATGGAACTACGTATGTGTGTAGATTGCAGGGCTATAAACAACATTACCATCAAGTATAGGTATCCTATTCCTAGGCTTGATGATTTGCTCGATGAATTACATGGTGCTACTATATTCTCCAAGATAGATTTGCGTAGTGGTTATCATCAGATTCGAATCAAGGAAGGGGATGAATGGAAAAAGCCTTTAAGACTAAGAGTGGGTTATATGAGGGCGTGTTATGCCATTTGGTTTAACTAATGCTCCTAGTACTTTCATGAGGCTCATGCATGAGGTACTTCGTCCTTTCATTGGTTCGTTTGTTGTGGTTTATTTTGATGATATTCTTGTGTATAGCAACAGTGAACAGGATCATCTTATTCATCTGAAGAAGGTTTTCCTTAAGCTAAGGGAAAAGAAGCTATATGCAAAGATGGAGAAGTGTGAATTCTTCACTTCTAGTGTGTCTTTTCTTGGTTTCATTATTTCATCTCAGGGTATTTCTATGGATGAATCCAAGGTGGAGGCAATAAATATGGCCAGTTCAAAGTCCATCAAGAAGTTCGAAGTTTTATGGATTGGCATCTTTTTACAGGAGATTCATCAGAGGTTTTAGTACTATTTTGGCTCCACTGACCGAATGTATCAAAGGGGGTTCTTTCACTTGGACTCCAGCAGCTCAGGAAGCATTTGATCAGTTGAAAAGCAAGTTTGTGAGGGCCTGTTTAGCCTTACCAGATTTCAAGAAAGTGTTTGAAGTGGAATGTGATGCAAGTGGCGTAGGGATTGGAGCTGTTTTACAACAAGGAGGACGTCCCATAGCCTATTTCAGTGAGAAGCTCAATCATGCCAAGCTCAACTACAGCACCTATGATAAAGAGTTCTATGCTATTGTTCGTGCCTTGACTTATTGGACTCATTATCTTAGGCCAGCTCAGTTTGTGTTGCATTCAGATCACCAAGCTTTGAAGTACATTAATGGACAACATAAGCTCAGTTCACGACATGCTAAATGGGTGGAGTTCCTTCAATCTTTTGATTTTGTTTTAAAATACAAAACTGGAGTTTCTAATGTGGTTGCAGATGATTATCTAGGAGGCATTCTATGCTTTCTCTAATGGAGGCTCGAGTTCTTGGCTTCACTCATATTAAGGAGCTTTATTATGATGATCCAGATTTTTCGCCATTGATAGAAGCGTGCAAGGATGGTTCTCATGGAGCTTATTCGGTTCTAGATGGTTTTCTCTTCCGAAATAATAAGCTTTGTATCCCTAAGTGCTCACTAAGGGATTTGCTCATCAAGGAGGTTCATGGAGGAGGCCTAGCAGGGCATTTTGGTATTAAAAAACTGTGGATGTTTTGCAGGAACACTTTTATTGGCCAAAATGGCAGGTGACGTTCACTCAGTTCTAGCTCGATGTTCTACATGTCAAAAGGCCAAGAGTTCTTTTCATCAAGGGCTCTATACTCCACTTCCAGTTCCTAATCAGCCATGGGAAGATGTTAGTATGGATTTCATTGTAGCTTTGCCTAGGACTCAAAGGAAAGAGACGCTATTATGGTGGTGGTGGATCGATTCTCAAAGATGGCTCATTTTATTGCTTGAACAAGACGGATGATGAATTCATGTAGCTGATTTGTACTTCAAGGAGATCATTAGATTACATGGTGTACCGAAGACTATTGTTTCTGATAAGGATGTTAAGTTCCTTAGTTTTGGAAGATTATGGAAGCTCCTAGGTACTAAACTCCTCTTAGTACCACGGCGCATCCACAAACTGATGGCCAAACGGAGGTTACAAAAGGACACTTACTACTCTACTCAGGACTCTAGTTAACAAGTCACAGAAAGATTGGGATCTAAAGTAGCAATGCAGAATTTGCTTATAATAGATCACCTACATATGCCACGAAGTGCTCTCCATTCGAAGTGAACTATGGGGTTAATCCTTTAAGCCCCATTGATTTACTACCTATTCCAGTTGAAGTGAGGCAAAGAAAGATGCAGAGGAGAAGGCAAAGGAGATGAAAAAGCTTCACCAACAGATTAGAGCACGCATTGAGAAGGTTAATGAAGCTTACAAGGTCCGAGCTAACAAGCATCGAAAGGAGGTCATTTACAAGCCCGGGGACTTGGTATGGTTGCACCTAAGGAAGGAACGATTTCCATCAAGAAGGAAGAAAAGCTGATGCCAAGGAGTGATGGTCCATTTAGGGTGCTTGAAAAGATCAATAAAATGCATACAAGATAGAACTACCAAGTGAGATGGGAAATTTGGCCACCTTCAATGTGGGTGATTTAGCTCCATATTTAGAAGAAGATTTTGAGTTACAAGAAGACTTCTCCAAACCAGGGGAGAATGATGCAGGAGCATCCATGATCAATCCAAGTCTCCTAACAAAGAGTCATCAAGAAGAGATTAAGGTGAAGGAGATTCAGTTCATTAGCTTACTTAATCCAATTTCGAACAAACAAGTACTTCGAATTGTTAATTAAGCTTAACACCTTCTTAATCTTTTTTAAGCCTTGTTGATTAATGCTTATGATCATCTTAACATCATTAAGTATTAGTAATAAAGCTTAAATTATGATTAAATAGCTTAATTAGTTAGTTCTAAGTCATTAAAGTAAGCTTAGTGAAACTGTTTTGGAAGAACAGAATTTACACGGTTTGTTTAGGGCTCGTTTTGGCTACGTTTTTGAGCTTTATTCTTGGCTAAGGCAACCATACATGACTCACCTGTGTGCTTACATACATCACCAACAAGCATGTGAAGAGTTGGAGGCAAGAATCAATAGGAAACGAGAGCTTCATGAAGAAGTATCCAAAACCGCAGCTCCCTGCGTCATTCTGGGCCCATTTTCATCAGTTCTGGGCAGCCGCTTTTCTTTAGCTTTTGGAGCTGATTTTTTGAGGATATTTTCCTTAGAATGTCTATTTTAATACCTTAGCTTCCTTTTTGCAGTAGGACATTTTCGTTTCTCAGAATCCCTCAATCATTGCACCTAGGTACTGAAAACTGGCCAGATTTTTGTAATAGTTTAAGATGGCTTTTGTTACCTAAGCAAAACATCACCAAATGACGTGAATTTTTGGTATGTTACTGCTTTATATGTTAGGTTTGTAAGGCAAGAAGTTTCATTAGAGTTTGTTGAATGAATTAAGAGTTATACTCATTTCTTTGAGCTGTGCGCTTAGAGCAAAACTGGACAGTTTGTCCTAATTAAAGTCTTTGAGTTAATTAGCTAACTAACGTAGATTAGTTACTAATTTAACAAAGCAAGGTTGCACCAAGAGTTCTTCTTTGACATTGGTGGCCTAGTTTGGTGGTTCTAAGGCTAGTGAAAGTGGTGGTTGTTGGTACGGTTCCAACAAGGCTTGAAGCAAAACTGATTCTTCGGTTCTTAACCAACGAATGCTCTTGTTTATGAAATGCTTTATGCATCAGGTATATTTAAAGCATATGAAGACCTTGGATCAAACTCGTTTTAAATCTAAGGTTAAAACTATCATACTCTCTTACGAGATTTTGTGGTTTATGAACACCTTTCAAATCATTTGATGTGCTTAATTACCTATTGTTTTTTACTCCTTGAATAGGTATTAGGTATATTTAAAGCATATGAAGACCTTGGATCAAACTCGTTTCAAATCAAAGGTTAAAACTATCATACTCTCTTACGAGATTTTGTGGTGTATGAACACCATTCAAATCATTTGATGTGCTTAATTACCTATTGTTTTTGACTCCTTGAATGGGTATTAGGTATATTTAAATCAAATGAAGCCCTTGGATAAAACTCATTTTCGAATCAAAGTTTAAAACTATCATAGTCTCTTACAAGATTTTGTGGTGTATGAAAACCTTTCAAATCATTTGATGTGCTTAATTACCTTTTGTTTTGAGTCCTTGAATAGGTATTAGGTATATTTAAATCATATGAAGCCCTTGGATCAAACTCATTTTAAATCTAAGGTTAAAACTATCATAGTCACTTACGAGATTTTGTGGTGTATGAACACCTTTAAAATCATTTGATGTATTTAATTACCTATGGTTTTTGACTCCTTGAATAGGTATTAGGTATATATAAAGCATACGAAGCCCTTGGATAAAACTCATTTTCAAATCAAAGTTTAAGACTATCATAGTCTCTTGCGAGATTTGTGGTGTATGAAAACCTTTCAAATCATTTGATGTGCTTAATTACCTTTTCTTTTGAGTCCTTGAATAGGTATTAGGTAAATTTAAAGCATATGAAGACCTTGGATCAAACTCATTTCAAATCAAAAGTTAAAACTATCATACTCTCTTACGAGATTTTCTGGTGTATGTACACCTTTCAAATCATTTGATGTGCTTAATTACCTATTATTTTTGACTCCTTGAATCGGTAGTAGGTATATTTAAATCATATGAAGCCCATGGATCAAACTCATTTTCAGAACAAAGGTTAAAACTATCATAGTCTCTTACGAGATTTTGTGGTGTATGAACACCTTTCAAATCATTTGATGTGCTTAATTACCTATTGTTTTTTACTCCTTGAATAGGTATTAGGTATATTTAAAGCATATGAAGACCTTGGATCAAACTCGTTTCAAATCAAAGGTTAAAACTATCATACTCTCTTACGAGATTTTGTGGTGTATGAACACCTTTCAAATCATTTGATGTGCTTAATTACCTATTGTTTTTGACTCCTTGAATAGGTATTAGGTATATTTGAATCATATGAAGCCCTTTGGTCAAACTCATTTTAAATCTAAGGTTAAAACTATCATAATCTCTTACGAGATTTTGTGGTGTACGAACACCTTTCAAATCATTTGATGAGTTTAATTACCTATTGTTTTTGACTCCTTGAATAGGTATTAGGTATATATAAAGCATACAAATCCCTTGGATCAAACTCATTTCAAATCAAAGGTTAAAACTATCATAGTCTCTTACGAGTTTTTGTGGTGTGTGACCACCTTTCAAATCAATTGATGTGCTTAATTACCTATTTTTTTAATTCCTTTTATAGGTATAAGGTATATGTAAAGCATATGAAGCCCTTGGATCAAACTCATTTCAAATCAAAGGTTAAAACTATCATACTCTCTTACGAGATTTTGTGGTGTATGAACACCTTTCAAATCATTTGATGTGCTTAATTACCTATTATTTTTGACTCCTTGAATGGGTATTAGGTATATTTAAATCATATGAAGACCTTGGATCATACTCATTTTCAAAACAAAGGTTAAAACTATCATAGTCTCTTACGAGATTTTGTGGTGTATGAACACCTTTCAAATCATTTGATGTGCTTAATTACCTATTGTATTTGACTCCTTGAATATGTATTAGGTATATTTAAAGCATATGAAAACCTTGGATCAAACTCGTTTCAAATCAAAGGTTAAAACTATCATACTCTCTTACGAGATTTTGTGGTGTATGAACACCTTTCAAATCATTTGATGTGCTTAATTACCTATTGTTTGTGACTCCTTGAATAGGTATTAGGTATATTTGAATCATATGAAGCCCTTGGATCAAACTCATTTTAAATCTAAGGTTAAAACTATCATAGTCTCTTACGAGATTTTGTGGTGTATGAACACCTTTCAAATCATTTGATGTGCTTAATTACCTATTGTTTTTGACTCCTTGAATAGGTATTAGGTATATATAAAGCATACAAGGCCCTTGGATCAAACTCATTTCTAATCAAAGGTTAAAACTATCATACTCTCTTACGAGATTTTGTGGTGTATGAACACCTTTCAAATCATTTGATGTGCTTAACTACCTATTGTTTTTTACTCCTTGAATAGGTATTAGGTATATTTAAAGAATATGAAGACCTCTGATCAAACTCGTTTCAAATCAAAGGTTAAAACTATCATACTCTCTTACGAGATTTTGTGGTGTATGAACACCTTTCAAATCATTTGATGTGCTTAATTACGTATTGTTTTTAACTCCTTGAATAGGTATTAGGTATATTTAAATCATATGAAGCCCTTGGATCAAACTCATTTTAAATCTAAGGTTAAAACTATCTTAGTCTCTTACGAGATTTTGTGGTGTATGAACACCTTTCAAATCATTTGATGTGCTTAATTACCTTTTTTTTTTGATTCCTTTTATAGGTATAAGGTATATGTAAAGCATATGAAGCCCTTGGATCAAACTCATTTCAAATCAAAGGTTAAAACTATAATAATCTCTTACGAGATTTTGTGGTATATGAACACCTTTCAAATCACTTGATGTGCTTAATTACCTATTGTTTTTGACTCATTTTATAGGTATTAGGTATATTTAAATCATATGAAGACCTTGGATCAAACTCATTTCAAATCAAAGGTTAAAACTATCATACTCTCTTACGAGATTTAGTGGTTTATGAACACCTTTCAAATCACTTGATGTGCTTAATTACCTATTGTATTTGACTCCTTTTATAGATATTAGGTATATTTGAAGCATATGAAGACCTTGGATCAAAATCATTTCAAATCAAAGGTTAAAACTATCAAACTCTCTTACGAGATTTTGTGGTGTATGAACAACTTTCGTATCATTTGATGTGCTTAATTACCTATTATTTTTGACTACTTGAATGGGTATTAGGTATATTTAAATCATATGAAGCTCTTGGATCAAACTCATTTTCAAATCAAAGTTTAAAACTATCATAGTCTCTTACGAGATTTTGTGGTGTATGAACACCTTTCAAATCATTTGATGTGCTTAATTACCTATTGTATTTGACTCCTTGAATAGGTATTAGGTATATTTAAAGCATATGAAAACCTTGGATCAAACTCGTTTCAAATCAAAGGTTAAAACTATCATAGTCTCTTACGAGATTTTGTGGTGTATGAACACCTTTCAAATCATATGATGTGCTTAATTACCTATTGTTTTTGACTCCTTGAATAGGTATTAGATATATATAAAGCATACAAAGACCTTGGATCAAACTCATTTCAAATCAAAGGTTACAAGTATCATACTCTCTTACGAGATTTAGTGGTTAATGAACACCTTTCAAATAACTTAATGTGCTTAATTACCCATTGTTTTTTACTCCTTTTATAGGTATTAGGTAAATTTAAAGCATATGAAGACCTTGGATCAAACTCATTTCAAATCAAAGGTTAAAACTATCATACTCTCTTACGAGATTTTGTGGTGTATGTACACCTTTCAAATCCATTGATGTGCTTAATTACCTATTATTTTTGACTCCTTGAATCGGTAGTAGGTATATTTAAATCATATGAAGCCCATGGATCAAACTCATTTTCAAAACAAAGGTTAAAACTATCATAGTCTCTTACGAGATTTTGTGGTGTATGAACACCTTTCAAATCATTTGATGTGCTTAATTACCTATTGTTTTTGACTCCTTGAATAGGTATTAGGTATATTTAAAGCATATGAAGACCTTGGATCAAACTCGTTTCAAATCAAAGGTTAAAACTATCATACTCTCTTACGAGATTTTGTGGTGTATGAACACCTTTCAAATCATTTGATGTGCTTAATTACCTATTGTTTTTGACTCCTTGAATAGGTATTAGGTATATTTGAATCATATGAAGCCCTTTGGTCAAACTCATTTTAAATCTAAGGTTAAAACTATCATAATCTCTTACGAGATTTTGTGGTGTATGAACACCTTTAAAATCATTTGATGAGTTTAATTACCTATTGTTTTTGACTCCTTGAATAGGTATTAGGTATATATAAACCATACAAATCCCTTGGATCAAACTCGTTTCAAATCAAAGGTTAAAACTATCATAGTCTCTTACGAGTTTTTGTGGTGTATGACCACCTTTCAAATCAATTGATGTGCTTAATTACCTATTTTTGTAATTCCTTTTATAGGTATAAGTTATATGTAAAGCATATGAAGCCCTTGGATCAAACTCATTTCAAATCAAAGGTTAAAACTATCATACTCTCTTACGAGATTTTGTGGTGTATGAACACCTTTCAAATCATTTGATGTGCTTAATTACCTATTATTTTTGAATCCTTGAATGGGTATTAGGTATATTTAAATCATATGAAGCCCTTGGATCAAACTCATTTTCAAAACAAAGGTTAAAACTATCATAGTCTCTTACGAGATTTTGTGGTGTATGAACACCTTTCAAATCATTTGATGTGCTTAATTACCTATTGTATTTGACTCCTTGAATAGGTATTAGGTATATTTAAAGCATATGAAAACCTTGGATCAAACTCGTTTCAAATCAAAGGTTAAAACTGTCATACTCTCTTACGAGATTTTGTGGTGTATGAACACCTTTCAAATCATTTGATGTGCTTAATTACCTATTGTTTGTGACTCCTTGAATAGGTATTAGGTATATTTGAATCATATGAAGCCCTTGGATCAAACTCATTTTAAATCTAAGGTTAAAACTATCATAGTCTCTTACGAGATTTTGTGGTGTATGAACACCTTTCAAATCATTTGATGTGCTTAATTACCTATTGTTTTTGACTCCTTGAATAGGTATTAGGTATATATAAAGCATACAAGGCCCTTGGATCAAACTCATTTCAAATCAAAGGTTAAAACTATCATACTCTCTTACGAGATTTTGTGGTGTATGTACACCTTTCAAATCATTTGATGTGCTTAATTACCTATTGTTTTTTACTCCTTTTATAGGTATTAGGTATATTTAAAGCATACAAAGACCTTGGATCAAACTCATTTCAAATCAAAGGTTACAAGTATCATACTCTCTTACGAGATTTAGTGGTTAATGAACACCTTTCAAATAACTTAATGTGCTTAATTACCCATTGTTTTTTACTCCTTTTATAGGTATTAGGTAAATTTAAAGCATATGAAGACCTTGGATCAAACTCATTTCAAATCAAAGGTTAAAACTATCATACTCTCTTACGAGATTTTGTGGTGTATGTACACCTTTCAAATCCATTGATGTGCTTAATTACCTATTATTTTTGACTCCTTGAATCGGTAGTAGGTATATTTAAATCATATGAAGCCCATGGATCAAACTCATTTTCAAAACAAAGGTTAAAACTATCATAGTCTCTTACGAGATTTTGTGGTGTATGAACACCTTTCGAATCATTTGATGTGCTTAATTACCTATTGTTTTTGACTCCTTTAATAGGTATTAGGTATATGTAAAGCATATGAAGCCCTTGGATCAAACTCATTTCTAATCAAAGGTTAAAACTATCATACTCTCTTACGAGATTTTTTGGTGTATGAACACCTTTCAAATCATTTGATGTGCTTAACTACCTATTGTTTTTTACTCCTTGAATAGGTATTAGGTATATTTAAAGAATATGAAGACCTCTGATCAAACTCGTATCAAATCAAAGGTTAAAACTATCATACTCTCTTACGAGATTTTGTGGTGTATGAACACCTTTCAAATCATTTGATGTGCTTAATTACGTATTGTTTTTAACTCCTTGAATAGGTATTAGGTATATTTAAATCATATGAAGCCCTTGGATCAAACTCATTTTAAATCTAAGGTTAAAACTATCTTAGTCTCTTACGAGATTTTGTGGTGTATGAACACCTTTCAAATCATTTGATGTGCTTAATTACCTTTTTTTTTGATTCCTTTTATAGGTATAAGGTATATGTAAAGCATATGAAGCCCTTGGATCAAACTCATTTCAAATCAAAGGTTAAAACTATAATAATCTCTTACGAGATTTTGTGGTATATGAACACCTTTCAAATCACTTGATGTGCTTAATTACCTATTGTTTTTGACTCATTTTATAGGTATTAGGTATATTTAAATCATATGAAGACCTTGGATCAAACTCATTTCAAATCAAAGGTTAAAACTATCATACTCTCTTACGAGATTTAGTGGTTTATGAACACCTTTCAAATCACTTGATGTGCTTAATTACCTATTGTTTTTGACTCCTTTTATAGATATTAGGTATATTTGAAGCATATGAAGACCTTGGATCAAAATCATTTCAAATCAAAGGTTAAAACTATCAAACTCTCTTACGAGATTTTGTGGTGTATGAACAACTTTCGTATCATTTGATGTGCTTAATTACCTATTATTTTTGACTACTTGAATGGGTATTAGGTATATTTAAATCATATGAAGCTCTTGGATCAAACTCATTTTCAAATCAAAGTTTAAAACTATCATAGTCTCTTACGAGATTTTGTGGTGTATGAACACCTTTCAAATCATTTGATGTGCTTAATTACCTATTCTTTTTGAATCCTTGAATAGGTATTAGGTATATTTAAATCATATGAAGCCCTTGGATCAAACTCATTTCAAATCAAAGGTTAAAACTATCATACTCTCTTACGAGATTTTGTGGTGTATGTACACCTTTCAAACCATTTGATGTGCTTAATTACCTATTATTTTTGACTCCTTGAATGGGTATTAGGTATATTTAAATCATATGAAGCCCTTGGATCAAACTCATTTTCAAATCAAAGTTTAAAACTATCATAGTCTCTTACGAGATTTTGTGGTGTATGAACACATTTCAAATCATTTGATGTGCTTAATTACCTATTGTTTTTGACTCCTTGAATAGGTATTAGGTATATTTAAAGCATATGAAGACCTTGGATCAAACTCGTTTTAAATCTAAGGTTAAAACTATCATACTCTCTTACGAGATTTTGTGGTGTATGAACACCTTTCAAATCATTTGATGTGCTTAATTACCTATTGTTTTTGACTCCTTGAATAGGTATTAGGTATATTTAAAGCATATGAAGACCTTGGATCAAACTCGTTTCAAATCAAAGGTTAAAACTATCATACTCTCTTACGAGATTTTGTGGTGTATGAACACCTTTCAAATCATTTGATGTGCTTAATTACCTATTATTTTTGAATCCTTGAATGGGTATTAGGTATATTGAAATCATATGAAGCCCTTGGATCAAACTCATTTTCAAAACAAAGGTTAAAACTATCATAGTCTCTTACGAGATTTTGTGGTGTATGAACACCTTTCAAATCATTTGATGTGCTTAATTACCTATTGTATTTGACTCCTTGAATAGGTATTAGGTATATTTAAAGCATATGAAAACCTTGGATCAAACTCGTTTCAAATCAAAGGTTAAAACTGTCATACTCTCTTACGAGATTTTGTGGTGTATGAACACCTTTCAAATCATTTGATGTGCTTAATTACCTATTGTTTGTGACTCCTTGAATAGGTATTAGGTATATTTGAATCATATGAAGCCCTTGGATCAAACTCATTTTAAATCTAAGGTTAAAACTATCATAGTCTCTTACGAGATTTTGTGGTGTATGAACACCTTTCAAATCATTTGATGTGCTTAATTAGCTATTGTTTTTGACTCCTTGAATAGGTATTAGGTATATATAAAGCATACAAGGCCCTTTGATCAAACTCATTTAATATCAAAGGTTAAAACTATCATACTCTCTTACGAGATTTTGTGGTGTATGTACACCTTTCAAATCATTTGATGTGCTTAATTACCTATTGTTTTTTACTCCTTTTATAGGTATTAGGTATATTTAAAGCATATGAAGACCTTGGATCAAACTCATTTCAAATCAAAGGTTTAAACTATCATAGTCTGTAATGAGATTTTGTGGTGTATGAACACCTTTCAAATCATTTGATGTGCTTAATTACCTATTTTTTTTATTCCTATTATAGGTATAAGGTATATGTAAAGCATATGAAGCCCTTGGATCAAACTCATTTCTAATCAAAGGTTAAAACTATCATACTCTCTTACGAGATTTTTTGGTGTATGAACACCTTTCAAATCATTTGATGTGCTTAACTACCTATTGTTTTTTACTCCTTGAATAGGTATTAGGTATATTTAAAGAATATGAAGACCTCTGATCAAACTCGTATCAAATCAAAGGTTAAAACTATCATACTCTCTTACGAGATTTTGTGGTGTATGAACACCTTTCAAATCATTTGATGTGCTTAATTACGTATTGTTTTTTACTCCTTCAATAGGTATTAGGTATATTTAAAGAATATGAAGACCTCTGATCAAACTCGTATCAAATCAAAGGTTAAAACTATCATACTCTCTTACGAGATTTTGTGGTGTATGAACACCTTTCAAATCATTTGATGTGCTTAATTACGTATTGTTTTTAACTCCTTGAATAGGTATTAGGTATATTTAAATCATATGAAGCCCTTGGATCAAACTCATTTTAAATCTAAGGTTAAAACTATCTTAGTCTCTTACGAGATTTTGTGGTGTATGAACACCTTTCAAATCATTTGATGTGCTTAATTACCTTTTTTTTTTGATTCCTTTTATAGGTATAAGGTATATGTAAAGCATATGAAGCCCTTGGATCAAACTCATTTCAAATCAAAGGTTAAAACTATAATAATCTCTTACGAGATTTTGTGGTATATGAACACCTTTCAAATCACTTGATGTGCTTAATTACCTATTGTTTTTGACTCATTTTATAGGTATTAGGTATATTTAAATCATATGAAGACCTTGGATCAAACTCATTTCAAATCAAAGGTTAAAACTATCATACTCTCTTACGAGATTTAGTGGTTTATGAACACCTTTCAAATCACTTGATGTGCTTAATTACCTATTGTTTTTGACTCCTTTTATAGATATTAGGTATATTTGAAGCATATGAAGACCTTGGATCAAAATCATTTCAAATCAAAGGTTAAAACTATCAAACTCTCTTACGAGATTTTGTGGTGTATGAACAACTTTCGTATCATTTGATGTGCTTAATTACCTATTATTTTTGACTACTTGAATGGGTATTAGGTATATTTAAATCATATGAAGCTCTTGGATCAAACTCATTTTCAAATCAAAGTTTAAAACTATCATAATCTCTTACGAGATTTTGTGGTGTATGAACACCTTTCAAATCATTTGATGTGCTTAATTACCTATTCTTTTTGAATCCTTGAATAGGTATTAGGTATATTTAAATCATATGAAGCCCTTGGATCAAACTCATTTCAAATCAAAGGTTAAAACTATCATACTCTCTTACGAGATTTTGTGGTGTATGTACACCTTTCAAACCATTTGATGTGCTTAATTACCTATTATTTTTGACTCCTTGAATGGGTATTAGGTATATTTAAATCATATGAAGCCCTTGGATCAAACTCATTTTCAAATCAAAGTTTAAAACTATCATAGTCTCTTACGAGATTTTGTGGTGTATGAACACCTTTCAAATCATTTGATGTGCTTAATTACCTATTGTTTTTGACTCCTTGAATAGGTATTAGGTATATTTAAAGCATATGAAGACCTTGGATCAAACTCGTTTTAAATCTAAGGTTAAAACTATCATACTCTCTTACGAGATTTTGTGGTGTATGAACACCTTTCAAATCATTTGATGTGCTTAATTACCTATTGTTTTTTACTCCTTGAATAGGTATTAGGTATATTTAAAGCATATGAAGACCTTGGATCAAACTCGTTTCAAATCAAAGGTTAAAACTATCATACTCTCTTACGAGATTTTGTGGTGTATGAACACCATTCAAATCATTTGATGTGCTTAATTACCTATTGTTTTTGACTCCTTGAATGGGTATTAGGTATATTTAAATCAAATGAAGCCCTTGGATAAAACTCATTTTCAAATCAAAGTTTAAAACTATCATAGTCTCTTACGAGATTTTGTGGTGTATGAAAACCTTTCAACTCATTTGATGTGCTTAATTACCTTTTGTTTTGAGTCCTTGAATAGGTATTAGGTATATTTAAATCATATGAAGCCCTTGGATCAAACTCATTTTAAATCTAAGGTTAAAACTATCATAGTCACTTACGAGATTTTGTGGTGTATGAACACCTTTAAAATCATTTGATGTGCTTAATTACCTATTGTTTTTGACTCCTTGAATAGGTATTAGGTATATGTAAAGCATACGAAGCCCTTGGATCAAACTCATTTCAAATCAAAGGTTAAAACTATCATAGTCTCTTACGAGTTTTTGTGGTGTATGACCACCTTTCAAATCATTTGATGTGCTTAATTACCTATTGTTTTTTATTCCTTTTATAGGTATAAGGTATATGTAAAGCATATGAAGCCCTTGGATCAAAGTCATTTCAAATCAAAGGTTAAAACTATCATAGTCTCTTACGAGATTTTGTGGTGTATGAACACCTTTCAAATCACTTGATGTGCTTAATTACCTATTGTTTTTGACTCATTTTATAGCTATTAGGTATATTTAAAGCATATGAAGACCTTGGATCAAACTCGTTTCAAATCAAAGGTTAAAACTATCATACTCTCTTACGAGATTTTGTGGTGTATGAACACCTTTCAAATCATTTGATGTGGTTAATTACCTATTGTTTTTGACTCCTTGAATAGGTATTAGGTATATTTGAATCATATGAAGCCCTTGGATCAAACTCATTTTAAATCTAAGGTTAAAACTATCATAGTCTCTTACGAGATTTTGTGGTGTATGAACACCTTTCAAATCATTTGATGTGCTTAATTACCTATCGTTTTTGACTCCTTGAATAGGTATTAGGTATATATAAAGCATACAAAGCCCTTGGATCAAACTCATTTCAAATCAAAGGTTAAAACTATCATAGTCTCTTACGAGTTTTTGTGGTGTATGACCACCTTTCAAATCATTTGATGTGCTTAATTACCTATTTTTTTTAATTCCTTTTATAGGTATAAGGTATATGTAAAGCATATGAAGCCCTTGGATCAAACTCATTTCAAATCAAAGGTTAAAACTATCATACTCTCTAACGAGATTTTGTGGTGTATGAACACCTTTCAAATCATTTGAATTGCTTAATTACCTATTATTTTTGACTCCTTGAATGGGTATTAGGTATATTTAAATCATATGAAGCCCTTGGATCAAACTCATTTTCAAAGCAAAGGTTAAAACTATCATAGTCTCTTACGAGATTTTGTGGTGTATGAACACCTTTCAAATCATTTGATGTGTTTAATTACCTATTGTATTTGACTCCTTGAATATGTATTAGGTATATTTAAAGCATATGAAAACCTTGGATATAACTCGTTTCAAATCAAAGGTTAAAACTATCATACTCTCTTACGAGATTTTGTGGTGTATGAACACCTTTCAAATCATTTGATGTGCTTAATTACCTATTGTTTTTGACTCCTTGAATAGGTATTAGGTATATTTAAATCATATGAAGCCCTTGGATCAAACTCATTTCAAATCAAAGGTTAAAAATATCATAGTCTCTTACGAGTTTTTGTGGTGTATGACCACCTTTCAAATCATTTGATGTGCTTAATTACCTATTATTTTTGACTCCTTGAATGGGTATTAGGTATATTTAAATCATATGAAGCCCTTGGATCAAACTCATTTTCAAATCAAAGTTTAAAACTATCATAGTCTCTTACGAGATTTTGTGGTGTATGAACACCTTTCAAATCATTTGATGTGCTTAATTACCTATTATTTTTTACTCCTTGAATGGGTATTAGGTATATTTAAATCATATGAAGCCCTTGGATCAAACTCATTTCAAATCAATGGTTAAAACTATCATACTCTCTTACGAGATTTTGTGGTGCATGAACACCTTTCAAATCATTTGATGTGCTTAATTACCTATTATTTTTGACTCCTTGAATGGGTATTAGGTATATTTAAATCATATGAAGCCCTTGGATCAAACTCATTTTCAAAACAAAGGTTAAAACTATCATAGTCTCTTACGAGATTTTGTGGTGTATGAACACCTTTCAAATCATTTGATGTGCTTAATTACCTATTGTATTTGACTCCTTGAATAGGTATTAGGTATATTTAAAGCATATGAAAACCTTGGATCAAACTCGTTTCAAATCAAAGGTTAAAACTATCATACTCTCTTACGAGATTTTGTGGTGTATGAACACCTTTCAAATCATTTGATGTGCTTAATTACCTATTGTTTTTGACTCCTTGAATAGGTATTAGGTATATTTAAATCATATGAAGCCCTTGGATCAAACTCATTTCAAATCAAAGGTTAAAACTATCATACTCTCTTACGAGATTTTGTGGTGTATGAACACCTTTCAAATCATTTGATGTGATTAAGTACCTATTATTTTTTACTCCTTGAATGGGTATTAGGAATATTTTAATCAAAATAAGCCCTTGGATCAAACTCATTTTCAAATCAAAGTTTAAAACTATCATAGTCACTTACGAGATTTTGTGGTGTATGAACACCTTTCAAATCATTTGATGTGCTTAATTACCTATTGTTTTTGACTCCTTGAATAGGTATTAGGTATATGTAAAGCATACGAAGCCCTTGGATCAAACTCATTTCAAATCAAAGGTTAAAACTATGATAGTCTCTTACGAGATTTTGTGGTGTATGAACACCTTTCAAATCATTTGATGTGCTTAATTACCTATTGTTTTTGACTCCTTGAATAGATATTAGGTATATGTAAGCATACGAAGCCCTTGGATCAAACTCATTTCAAATCAAAGGTTAAAACTATCATAGTCTCTTACGAGTTTTTGTGGTGTATGACCACCTTTCAAATCATTTGATGTGCTTAATTACCTTTTTTTTTTATTCCTTTTATAGGTATAAGGTATATTTAAAGCATATGAAGCCCTTGGATCAAACTCATTTCAAATCAAAGTTAAAACTATCATAGTCTCTTACGAGATTTTGTGGTGTATGAACATCTTTCAAATCACTTGATGTGCTTAGATACCTATTGTTTTTGACTCATTTTATAGGTATTAGGTATATTTAAATCATATGAAGACCTTCGATCAAACTCATTTAAAATCAAAGGTTAAAACTATCATACTCTCTTACGAGATTTAGTGGTTTATGAACACCTTTCAAATAACTTGATGTGTTAATTACCTATTGTTTTTGACTCCTTTTATAGATATTAGGTATATTTGAAGCATATGAAGACGTTGGATCAAACTCATTTCAAATCAAAGGTTAAAACTATCATACTCTCTTACGAGATTTTGTGGTGTATGAACACCTTTCAAATCATTTGATGTGCTTAATTACCTATTGTTTTTGACTCCTTCAATAGGTATTAGGTATATTTAAAGCATATAAAGACCTTGGATCAAACTCGTTTCAAATCAAAGGTTAAAACTATCATACTCTCTTACGAGATTTTGTGGTGTATGAACACCTTTCAAATCATTTGATGTGCTTAATTATATATTGTTTTTGACTCATTGAATAGGTATTAGGTATATTTAAATCATATGAAGCCCTTTGATCAAACTCATTTTAAATCTAAGGTTAAAACTATCACAGTCTTTTACGAGATTTTGTGGTGTATGAACACCTTTCAAATCATTTGATGTGCTTAATTACCTATTGTTTTTAACTCCTTGAATAGGTATTAGGTATATATAAAGATACAAGCCCTTGGATCAAACTCATTTCAAATCAAAGGTTAAAACTATCATAGTCTCTTACGAGTTTTTGTGGTGTATGACCACCTTTCAAATCATTTGATGTGCTTATTACCTATTTTTTTTAATTCCTTTTATAGGTATAAGGTATATGTAAAGCGTATGAAGCCCTTGGATCAAACTCATTTCAAATCAAAGGTTAAAACTATCATACTCTCTTACGAGATTTTGTGGTGTATGAACACCTTTCAAATCATTTGATGTGTTAATTACCTATTATTTTTGACTCCTTGAATGGGTATTAGGTATATTTAAATCATATGAAGCCCTTGGATCAAACTCATTTCAAATCAAAGGTTAAAACTATCATACTCTCTTACGAGATTTTGTGGTGTATGAACACCTTTCAAATCATTTGATGTGTTAATTACCTATTGTTTTGACTCCTTGAATAGGTATTAGGTATATTTAAAGATATGAAAACCTTGGATCAAACTCGTTTCAAATCAAAGGTTAAAACTATCATACTCTCTTACGAGATTTTGTGGTGTATGAACACCTTTCAAATCATTTGATGTGTTAATTACCTATTATTTTTGACTCCTTGAATGGGTATTAGGTATATTTAAATCATATGAAGCCCTTGGATCAAACTCATTTCAAAAAAAGGTTAAAACTATCATAGTCTCTTACGAGATTTTGTGGTGTATGAACACCTTTCAAATCATTTGATGTGTTAATTACCTATTGTTTTGACTCCTTGAATAGGTATTAGGTATATTTAAAGATATGAAAACCTTGTGATGATAAAGCATTTCATAAAAGAGATTCGTTGGTTAAGAACCGAAGAATCAGTTTTGCTTCAAGCCTTGTTGGAACCGAACCAAACCACCACTTTCACTAGCCTTAGAACCACCAAACTAGGCCACCAATGTCAAAGAAGAACTCTTGGTGCAACCTTGATTTGTCAAATTAGTAACTAATCTACGTTAGTTAGCTAATTAACTCAAAGACTTTAATTGGACAAACTGTCCAGTTTTGCTCTAAGCGCACAGCTCAAAGAAATGAGTATTACTCTTAATTCATTCAAAAACTCTAATGAAACTTCTTGCCTTACAAACCTAACATATAAAGCAGTAACATACCAAAAATTCAGTCATTTGGTGATGTTAGCTTAGGTAACAAAAGCCATCTTAAACTATTACAAAAATCTGGCCAGTTTACAGTACCTAGGTGCAATGATTGAGGGATTCTGAGAAACGAAAATGTCCTACTGCAAAAAGGAAGCTAAGGTATTAAAATAGACATTTTAAGGAAAATATCCTCAAAAAATCAGCTCCAAAAGCTAAAAAGACGGCTGCCCAGAACTGATGAAGAGGGGCCCAGAATGACGCCTCCAGCTGCGGTTTTGGATACTTCTCCATGAAGCTCTCATTTCCTATTGATTCTTGCCTCCAACTCTTCACATGCTTGTTGGTGATGTATGTAAGCACACAGGTGAGTCATGTATGGTTGCCTTAGCCAAGAATAAAGCTCAAAAACGTAGCCAAAACGTGCCCTAAACAAACCGTATAATTTCTGTTCTTCCAAAACAGTTTCACTAAGCTTACTTTAATGACTTAGAACTAACTAATTAAGCTATTTAATCATAATTCAAGCTTTATTACTAATACTTAATGATGTTAAGATGATCATAAGCATTAATCAACAAGGCTTAAAAAAGATTAAGAAGGTGTTAAGCTTAATTAACAATTCGAAGTACTTGTTTGTTCGAAATTGAATTAAGTAAGCTAATGAACTGAATCTCCTTCACCTTAATCTCTTCTTGATGCTCTTTGTTAGGAGACTTGGATTGATTATGGATGTTCCTGATCACCTTGGATCAAACTCGTTTCAAATAAGGTTAAAACTATCATACTCTCTTACGAGATTTTGTGGTGTATGAACACCTTTCAAATCATTTGATGTGCTTAATTACCTATTGTTTTTGACTCCTTGAATAGGTATTAGGTATATTAAAATCATATGAAGCCCTTGGATCAAACTCATTTCAAATCAAAGGTTAAAACTATCATACTCTCTTACGAGATTTTGTGGTGTATGAACACCTTTCAAATCATTTGATGTGATTAAGTACCTATTATTTTTTACTCCTTGAATGGGTATTAGGAATATTTAAATCAAAAGAAGCCCTTGGATCAAACTCATTTTCAAATAAAAGTTTAAAACTATATAGTCACTTACGAGATTTTGTGTGTATGAACACCTTTAAATCATTTGATGTGCTTAATTACCTATTGTTTTTGACTCTTGAATAGGTATTAGGTATATGTAAAGCATACGAAGCCCTTGGATCAAACTCATTTCAAATCAAAGGTTAAAACAATCATAGTCTCTTACGAGATTTTGTGGTGTATGAACACCTTTCAAATCATTTGATGTGCTTAATTACCTATTGTTTTTGACTACTTGAATAGGTATTAGGTATATTTAAAGATATGAAGACCTTGGATCAAATCGTTTCAAATAAAGGTTAAAACTATCATACTCTCTTACGAGATTTTGTGGTGTATGAACACCTTTCAAATCATTTGATGTGCTTAATTACGTATTGTTTTTGACTCCTTGAATAGGTATTAGGTATATTTAAATCATATGAAGCCCTTGGATCAAACTCATTTTAAATCTAAGGTTAAAACTATCATAGTCTCTTACGAGATTTTGTGGTGTACGAACACCTTTCAAATCATTTGATGTGCTTAATTACCTATTGTTTTTGACTCCTTGAATAGATATTAGGTATATGTAAGAATACGAAGCCCTTGGATCAAACTCATTTTAAATCAAAGGTTAAAACTATCATAGTCTCTTACGAGTTTTTGTGGTGTATGACCACCTTTCAAATCATTTGATGTGCTTAATTACCTTTTTTTTATTCCTTTTATAGGTATAAGGTATATTTAAAGCATATGAAGCCCTTGGATCAAACTCATTTCAAATCAAAGTTAAAACTATCATAGTCTCTTACGAGATTTTGTGGTGTATGAACACCTTTCAAATCATTTGATGTGCTTAATTACCTATTGTTTTTGACTCCTTGAATAGGTATTAGGTATATATAAAGCATACAAAGCCCTTGGATCAAACTCATTACAAATCAAAGGTTAAAACTATCATAGTCTCTTACGAGTTTTTGTGGTGTATGACCACCTTTCAAATCATTTGATGTGCTTAATTACCTATTTTTTTTAATTCCTTTTATAGGTATAAGTTATATGTAAAGCGTATGAAGCCCTTGGATCAAACTCATTTCAAATCAAAGGTTAAAACTATCATACTCTCTTACGAGATTTTGTGGTGTATGAACACCTTTCAAATCATTTGATGTGCTTAATTACCTATTATTTTTGACTCCTTGAATGGGTATTAGGTATATTTAAATCATATGAAGCCCTTGGATCAAACTCATTTCAAATCAAAGGTTAAAACTATCATACTCTCTTACGAGATTTTGTGGTGTATGAACACCTTTCAAATCATTTGATGTGCTTAATTACCTATTGTATTTGATTCCTTGAATAGGTATTAGGTATATTTAAAGCATATGAAAACCTTGGATCAAACTCGTTTCAAATCAAAGGTTAAAACTATCATACTCTCTTACGAGATTTTGTGGTGTATGAATACCTTTCAAATCATTTGATGTGCTTAAGTACCTATTATTTTTTACTCCTTGAATTGGTATTAGGTATATTTAAATCAAATGAAGCCCTTGTATCAAACTCATTTTCAAATCAAAGTTTAAAACTATCATAGTCTCTTACGAGATTTTGTGGTGTATGAACACCTTTCAAATCATTCGATGTGCTTAATTACCTATTGTTTTTGACTCCTTGAATAGGTATTAGGTATATTTAAATCATATGAAGTCCTTGGATCAAACTCATTTCAAATACAAGGTTAAAACCATCATAGTCTCTTACGAGTTTTTGTGGTGTATGACCACCTTTCAAATCATTTGATGTGCTTAATTACCTTTTGTTTTGAGTCCTTGAATAGGTATTAGGTATATTTAAATCATATGAAGCCCTTGGATCAAACTCATTTTAAATCTAAGGTTAAAACTATCATAGTCACTTACGAGATTTTGTCGTGTATGAACACCTTTCAAATCATTTGATGTGCTTAATTACCTATTGTTTTTGACTCCTTGAATAGGTATTAGGTATATGTAAAGCATATGAAGCCCTTGGATCAAACTCATTTCAAATCAAAGGTTAAAACTATCATAGTCTCTTACGAGATTTTGTGGTGTATGAACACCTTTCAAATCACTTGATGTGCTTAATTACCTATTGTTTTTAACTCATTTTATAGGTATTAGGTATATTTAAAGCATATGAAGACCTTGGATCAAACTCATTTCAAATCAAAGGTTACAACTATCATACTCTCTTACGAGATTTAGTGGTTTATGAACACCTTTCAAATCACTTGATGTGCTTAATTACCTATTGTTTTTGACTCTTTTATAGGTATTAGGTATATTAAAAGCATATGAAGACCTTGGATCAAACTCATTTCAAATCAAAGGTTAAAACTATCATACTCTCTTACGAGATTTAGTGGTTAATGAACAGCTTTAAAATCACTTGATGTGCTTAATTACCTATTGTTTTTGACTCATTTTATAGGTATTAGGTATATTTAAAGCATATGAAGACCTTGGATCAAACTCATTTCAAATCAAAGGTTAAAACTATCATACTCTCTTACGAGATTTTGTGGTGTATGTACACCTTTCAAATCATTTGATGTGCTTAATTACCTATTATTTTTGACTCCTTGAATGGGTATTCGGTATATTTAAATCATATGAAGCCCTTGGATCAAACTCATTTTCAAATCAAAGTTTAAAACTATCATAGTCTCTTACGAGATTTTGTGGTGTATGAACACCTTTCAAATCATTTGATGTGCTTAATTACCTATTGTTTTTTACTACTTGAATAGTTATTAGGTATATTTAAAGCATATGAAGACCTTGGATCAAACTCGTTTCAAATCAAAGGTTAAAACTATCATACTCACTTACGAGATTTTGTGGTGTAGGAACACCTTTCAAATCATTTGATGTGCTTAATTACGTATTGTTTTTGACTCCTTGAATAGGTATTAGGTATATTTAAATCATATGAAGCCCTTGGATCAAACTCATTTTAAATCTAAGGTTAAAACTATCATAGTCTCTTACGAGATTTTGTGGTGTATGAACACCTTTCAAATAATTTGATGTGCTTAATTACCTATTGTTTTTGACTCCTTGAAAAGGTATTAGGTATATGTAAGCATACGAAGCCCTTGGATCAAACTCATTTCAAATCAAAGGTTAAAACTATCATAGTCTCTTACGAGTTTTTGTGGTGTATGACCACCTTTCAAATCATTTGATGTGCTTAATTACCTTTTTTTATTCCTTTTATAGGTATAAGGTATATTTAAAGCATATGAAGCCCTTGGATCAAACTCATTTCAAATCAAAGCTTAAAACTATCATAGTCTCTTACGAGGTTTTGTGGTGTATGAACACCTTTCAAATCACTTGATGTGCTTAATTACCTATTGTTTTTGACTCATTTTATAGGTATTAGGTATACTTAAATCATATGAAGACCTTCGATCAAACTCATTTCAAATCAAAGGTTAAAACTATCATACTCTCTTACGAGATTTAGTGGTTTATGAACACCTTTCAAATCACTTGATGTGCTTAATTACCTATTGTTTTTGACTCCTTTTATAGATATTAGGTATATTTGAAGCATATGAAGACGTTGGATCAAACTCATTTCAAATCAAAGGTTAAAACTATCATACTCTCTTACGAGATTTTGTGGTGTATGAACACCTTTCAAATCATTTGATGTGCTTAATTACATATTATTTTTGACTCCTTGAATAGGTATTAGGTATATGTAAAGCCTACGATTCCCTTGGATTAAATTCATTTCAAATCAATGGTTAAAACTATCATAGTCTTTGACGAGTATTTATGGTGTATGACCACCTTTCAAATCATTTGATGTGCTTAATTACCTTTTTTTTTAGTTGATTCCTTTTATAGGTATAAGGTATATGTAAAGCATATGAAGCCCTTGGATCAAACTCATTTCAAATCAAAGGTTAAAACTATAATAGTCTCTTACGAGATTTTGTGGTGTATGAACACCTTTCAAATCACTTGATGTGCTTAATTACCTATTGTTTTTGACTCATTTTATAGGTATTAGGTATATTTAAATCATATGAAGACCTTGGATCAAACTCATTTCAAATCAAAGGTTAAAACTATCATACTCTCTTACGAGATTTAGTGGTTTATGAACACCTTTCAAATCACTTGATGTGCTTAATTACCTATTGTTTTTGACTCCTTTTATAGATATTAGGAATATTTGAAGCATATGAAGACCTTGGATCAAAATCATTTCAAATCAAAGGTTAAAACTATCATACTCTCTTACGAGATTTTGTGGTGTATGAACAACTTTCGTATCATTTGATGTGCTTAATTACCCATTATTTTTGACTCTTTGAATGGGTATTAGGTATATTTATATCATATGAAGCCCTTGGATCAAACTCATTTTCAAATCAAAGTTTAAAACTATCATAGTCTCTTACGAGATTTTGTGGCGTATGAACACCTTTCAAATCATTTGATGTGCTTAATTACCTATTGTTTTTGACTACTTGAATTGGTATTAGGTATATTTAAAGCATATGAAGACCTTGGATCAAACTCGTTTCAAATCAAAGGTTAGAACTATCATACTCTCTTACGAGATTTTGTGGTGTATGAACACCTTTTAAATCATTTGATGTGCTTAATTACGTATTGTTTTTGACTCCTTGAATAGGTATTAGGTATATTTAAATCATATGAAGCCCTTGGATCAAACTCATTTTAAATCTAAGGTTAAAACTATCATAGTCTCTTACGAGATTTTGTGGTGTATGAACACCTTTCGAATCATTTGATGTGCTTAATTACCTATTGTTTTTGACTACTTTTATAGGTATTAGGTATATTTAAAGCATACGAAGCCCTTGGATCAAACTCATTTCAAATCAAAGGTTAAAACTATCATAGTCTCTTACTAGTTTTTGTGGTGTATGACCACCTTTCAAATCATTTGATGTGCTTAATTACCTTTTTTTTTTATTCCTTTTATAGGTATAAGGTATATTTAAAGCATATGAAGCCCTTGGATCAAACTCATTTCAAATCAAAGGTTAAAACTATCATAGTCTCTTACGAGATTTTGTGGTGTATGAACACCTTTCAAATCACTTGATGTGCTTAATTACCTATTGTTTTTGACTCATTTTATATGTATTAGGTATATTTAAATCATATGAAGACCTTGGATAAAACTCATTTCAAATCAAAGGTTAACACTATCATACTCTCTTACGAGATTTAGTGGTTTATGAACACCTTTCAAATCACTTGATGTGCTTAATTACCTATTGGTTTTGACTCCTTTTATAGATATCAGGTATATTTGAAGCATATGAAGACCTTGGATCAAAATCATTTCAAATCAAAGCTAAAAACTAACATACTCTCTTACGAGATTTTGTGGTGTATGAACAACTTTCGTATAATTTGATGTGCTTAATTACCTATTATTTTTGACTCCTTGAATGGGTAATAGGTATATTTATATCATATGAAGCCCTTGGATCAAACTCATTTTCAAATCAAAGTTTAAAACTATCATAGTCTCTTACGAGATTTTGTGGTGTATGAACACCTTTCAAATCATTTGATGTGCTTAATTACCTATTGTTTTTTACTCCTTGAATAGGTATTAGGTATATTTAAAGCATATGAAGACCTTGGATCAAACTCGTTTTAAATCAAAGGTTAGAACTATCATACTCTCTTACGAGATTTTGTGGTGTATGAACACCTTTCAAATCATTTGATGTGCTTAATTACCTATTGTTTTTGACTCCTTGAATAGGTATTAGGTATATTTAAATCATATGAAGCCCTTGGATCAAACTCATTTTAAATCTAAGGTTAAAACTATCATAGTCTCTTACGAGATTTTGTGGTGTATGAACACCTTTCAAATCATTTGATGTCCTTAATTACCTATTGTTTTTGACTCCTTGAATAGGTATTAGGTATATGTAAGCATACGAAGCCCTTGGATCAAACTCATTTCAAATCAAAGGTTAAAACTATCATAGTCTCTTACGAGATTTTGTGGTGTATGACCACCTTTCAAATCATTTGATGTGCTTAATTACCTATTTTTTTTGACTCCTTTTATAGGTATTAGGTATATTTAAAGCATATGAAGCCCTTGGATCAAACTCATTTCAAATCAAAGGTTAAAACTATCATAGTCTCTTACGAGATTTTGTGGTGTATGAACACCTTTCAAATCACTTGATGTGCTTAATTACCTATTGTTTTTGACTCCTTTTATATGTATTAGGTATATTTAAATCATATGAAGACCTTGGATCAAACTCATTTTAAATCAAAGGTTAACACTATCATACTCTCTTACGAGATTTTGTGGTTTATGAACACCTTTCAAATCACTTGATGTGCTTAATTACCTATTGTTTTTGACTCCTTTAATAGGTATTAGGTATATTTAAATCATATGAAGCCCTTGGATCAAACTCATTTTCAAAACAAAGGTTAAAACTATCATACTCTCTTACGAGATTTTGTGGTGTATGAACACCTTTCAAATCATTTGATGTGCTTAATTACCTATTGTTTTTGACTCCTTTTATAGGTATCAGGAATATTTGAAGCATATGAAGACCTTGGATCAAAATCATTTCAAATCAAAGGTTAAAACTATCATACTCTCTTACGAGATTTTGTGGTGTATGAACAACTTTCAAATCATTTGATGTGCTTAATTACCCATTATTTTTGACTCCTTGAATGGGTATTAGGTATATTTATATCATATGAAGCCCTTGGATCAAACTCATTTTCAAATCAAAGTTTAAAACTATCATAGTCTCTTACGAGATTTTGTGGTGTATGAACACCTTTCAAATCATTTGATGTGCTTAATTACCTATTGTTTTTGACTACTTGAATAGGTATTAGGTATATTTAAAGCATATGAAGACCTTGGATCAAACTCGTTTCAAATCAAAGGTTAGAACTATCATACTCTCTTACGAGATTTTGTGGTGTATGAACACCTTTCAAATCATTTGATGTGCTTAATTACGTATTGTTTTTGACTCCTTGAATAGGTATTAGGTATATTTAAATCATATGAAGCCCTTGGATCAAACTCATTTTAAATCTAAGGTTAAAACTATCATAGTCTCTTACGAGATTTTGTGGTGTATGAACACCTTTCGAATCATTTGATGTGCTTAATTACCTATTGTTTTTTACTCCTTGAATAGGTATTAGGTATATGTAAGCATACGAAGCCCTTGGATCAAACTCATTTCAAATCAAAGGTTAAAACTATCATAGTCTCTTACGAGTTTTTGTGGTGTATGACCACCTTTCAAATCATTTGATGTGCTTAATTACCTTTTTTTTTTATTCCTTTTATAGGTATAAGGTACATTTAAAGCATATGAAGCCCTTGGATCAAACTCATTTCAAATCAAAGGTTAAAACTATCATAGTCTCTTACGAGATTTTGTGGTGTATGAACACCTTTCAAATCACTTGATGTGCTTAATTACCTATTGTTTTTGACTCATTTTATAGGTATTAGGTATATTTAAATCATATGAAGACCTTGGATAAAACTCATTTCAAATCAAAGGTTAACACTATCATACTCTCTTACGAGATTTAGTGGTTTATGAACACCTTTCAAATCACTTGATGTGCTTAATTACCTATTGGTTTTGACTCCTTTTATAGATATCAGGTATATTTGAAGCATATGAAGACCTTGGATCAAAATCATTTCAAATCAAAGGTAAAAACTAACATACTCTCTTACGAGATTTTGTGGTGTATGAACACCTTTCAAATAATTTGATGTGCTTAATTACCTATTATTTTTGACTCCTTGAATGGGTAATAGGTATATTTATATCATATGAAGCCCTTGGATCAAACTCATTTTCAAATCAAAGTTTAAAACTATCATAGTCTCTTACGAGATTTTGTGGTGTATGAACACCTTTCAAATCATTTGATGTGCTTAATTACCTATTGTTTTTTACTACTTGAATAGGTATTAGGTATATTTAAAGCATATGAAGACCTTGGATCAAACTCGTTTCAAATCAAAGGTTAGAACTATCATACTCTCTTACGAGATTTTGTGGTGTATGAACACCTTTCAAATCATTTGATGTGCTTAATTACGTATTGTCTTTGACTCCTTGAATAGGTATTAGGTATATTTAAATCATATGAAGCCCTTGGATCAAACTCATTTTAAATCTAAGGTTAAAACTATCATAGTCTCTTACGAGATTTTGTGGTGTATGAACACCTTTCAAATCATTTGATGTCCTTAATTACCTATTGTTTTTGACTCCTTGAATAGGTATTAGGTATATGTAAATCATACGAAGCCCTTGGATCAAACTCATTTCAAATCAAAGGTTAAAACTATCATAGTCTCTTACGAGTTTTTGTGGTGTATGACCACCTTTCAAATCATTTGATGTGCTTAATTACCTATTTTTTTTGATTCCTTTTATAGGTATTAGGTATATTTAAATCATATGAAGTCCTTGGATCAAACTCATTTCAAATCAAAGGTTAAAACTATCATACTCTCTTACGAGATTTAGTGGTTTATGAACACCTTTCAAATCACTTGATGTGCTTAATTACCTATTGTTTTTGACTCCTTTTATAGATATCAGGTATATTTGAAGCATATGAAGACCTTGGATCAAAATCATTTCAAATCAAAGGTTAAAACTAACATACTCTCTTACGAGATTTTGTGGTGTATGAACAACTTTCGTATCATTTGATGTGCTTAATTACCTATTATTTTTGACTCCTTGAATGGGTAATAGGTATATTTATATCATATGAAGTCGTTGGATCAAACTCATTTTCAAATCAAAGTTTAAAACTATCATAGTCTCTTACGAGATTTTGTGGTGTATGAACACCTTTCAAATCATTTGATGTGCTTAATTACCTATTGTTTTTGACTACTTGAATAGGTATTAGGTATATTTAAATCATATGAAGACCTTGGATCAAACTCATTTCAAATCAAAGGTTAACACTATCATACTCTCTTACGAGATTTAGTGGTTTATGAACACCTTTCAAATCACTTGATGTGCTTAATTACCTATTGGTTTTGACTCCTTTTATAGATATCAGGTATATTTGAAGCATATGAAGACCTTGGATCAAAATCATTTCAAATCAAAGCTAAAAACTAACATACTCTCTTACGAGATTTTGTGGTGTATGAACAACTTTCGTATAATTTGATGTGCTTAATTACCTATTATTTTTGACTCCTTGAATGGGTAATAGGTATATTTATATCATATGAAGCCCTTGGATCAAACTCATTTTCAAATCAAAGTTTAAAACTATCATAGTCTCTTACGAGATTTTGTGGTGTATGAACACCTTTCAAATCATTTGATGTGCTTAATTACCTATTGTTTTTTACTACTTGAATAGGTATTAGGTATATTTAAAGCATATGAAGACCTTGGATCAAACTCGTTTTAAATCAAAGGTTAGAACTATCATACTCTCTTACGAGATTTTGTGGTGTATGAACACCTTTCAAATCATTTGATGTGCTTAATTACGTATTGTTTTTGACTCCTTGAATAGGTATTAGGTATATTTAAATCATATGAAGCCCTTGGATCAAACTCATTTTAAATCTAAGGTTAAAACTATCATAGTCTCTTACGAGATTTTGTGGTGTATGAACACCTTTCAAATCATTTGATGTCCTTAATTACCTATTGTTTTTGACTCCTTGAATAGGTATTAGGTATATGTAAGCATACGAAGCCCTTGGATCAAACTCATTTCAAATCAAAGGTTAAAACTATCATAGTCTCTTACGAGTTTTTGTGGTGTATGACCACCTTTCAAATCACTTGATGTGCTTAATTACCTATTGTTTTTGACTCATTTTATATGTATTAGGTATATTTAAATCATATGAAGACCTTGGATCAAACTCATTTCAAATCAAAGGTTAACACTATCATACTCTCTTACGAGATTTAGTGGTTTATGAACACCTTTCAAATCACTTGATGTGCTTAATTACCTATTGTTTTTGACTCCTTTTATAGGTATTAGGTATATTTGAAGCATATGAAGACCTTGGATCAAAATCATTTCAAATCAAAGGTTAAAACTAACATACTCTCTTACGAGATTTTGTGGTGTATGAACAACTTTCATATCATTTGATGTGCTTAATTACCTATTATTTTTGACTCCTTGAATGGGTAATAGGTATATTTATATCATATGAAGTCCTTGGATCAAACTCATTTTCAAATCAAAGTTTAAAACTATCATAGTCTCTTACGAGATTTTGTGGTGTATGAACACCTTTCAAATCATTTGATGTGCTTAATTACCTATTGTTTTTGACTACTTGAATAGGTATTAGGTATATTTAAATCATATGAAGACCTTGGATCAAACTCATTTCAAATCAAAGGTTAACACTATCATACTCTCTTACGAGATTTAGTGGTTTATGAACACCTTTCAAATCACTTGATGTGCTTAATTACCTATTGGTTTTGACTCCTTTTATAGATATCAGGTATATTTGAAGCATATGAAGACCTTGGATCAAAATCATTTCAAATCAAAGCTAAAAACTAACATACTCTCTTACGAGATTTTGTGGTGTATGAACAACTTTCGTATAATTTGATGTGCTTAATTACCTATTATTTTTGACTCCTTGAATGGGTAATAGGTATATTTATATCATATGAAGCCCTTGGATCAAACTCATTTTCAAATCAAAGTTTAAAACTATCATAGTCTCTTACGAGATTTTGTGGTGTATGAACACCTTTCAAATCATTTGATGTGCTTAATTACCTATTGTTTTTTACTACTTGAATAGGTATTAGGTATATTTAAAGCATATGAAGACCTTGGATCAAACTCGTTTTAAATCAAAGGTTAGAACTATCATACTCTCTTACGAGATTTTGTGGTGTATGAACACCTTTCAAATCATTTGATGTGCTTAATTACGTATTGTTTTTGACTCCTTGAATAGGTATTAGGTATATTTAAATCATATGAAGCCCTTGGATCAAACTCATTTTAAATCTAAGGTTAAAACTATCATAGTCTCTTACGAGATTTTGTGGTGTATGAACACCTTTCAAATCATTTGATGTCCTTAATTACCTATTGTTTTTGACTCCTTGAATAGGTATTAGGTATATGTAAGCATACGAAGCCCTTGGATCAAACTCATTTCAAATCAAAGGTTAAAACTATCATAGTCTCTTACGAGTTTTTGTGGTGTATGACCACCTTTCAAATCACTTGATGTGCTTAATTACCTATTGTTTTTGACTCATTTTATAGGTATTAGGTATATTTAAATCATATGAAGACCTTGGATCAAACTCATTTCAAATCAAAGGTTAACACTATCATACTCTCTTACGAGATTTAGTGGTTTATGAACACCTTTCAAATCACTTGATGTGCTTAATTACCTATTGGTTTTGACTCCTTTTATAGATATCAGGTATATTTGAAGCATATGAAGACCTTGGATCAAAATCATTTCAAATCAAAGCTTAAAACTAACATACTCTCTTAC
The DNA here is from genome assembly GCA_947645195.1 of Patellifolia procumbens. Taxonomy (NCBI): domain Eukaryota; kingdom Viridiplantae; phylum Streptophyta; class Magnoliopsida; order Caryophyllales; family Amaranthaceae; genus Patellifolia; species Patellifolia procumbens. Next base: position 5,767 of record CANSGD010000275.1, on the reverse strand, counting down.
GAGATTTTGTGGTGTATGAACAACTTTCGTATAATTTGATGTGCTTAATTACCTATTTTTTTTGACTCCTTGAATGGGTAATAGGTATATTTATATCATATGAAGCCCTTGGATCAAACTCATTTTCAAATCAAAGTTTAAAACTATCATAGTCTCTTACGAGATTTTGTGGTGTATGAACACCTTTCAAATCATTTGATGTGCTTAATTACCTATTGTTTTTGACTACTTGAATAGGTATTAGGTATATTTAAAGCATATGAAGACCTTGGATCAAACTCGTTTTAAATCAAAGGTTAGAACTATCATACTCTCTTACGAGATTTTGTGGTGTATGAACACCTTTCAAATCATTTGATGTGCTTAATTACCTATTGTTTTTGACTCCTTGAATAGGTATTAGGTATATTTAAATCATATGAAGCCCTTGGATCAAACTCATTTTAAATCTAAGGTTAAAACTATCATAGTCTCTTACGAGATTTTGTGGTGTATGAACACCTTTCAAATCATTTGATGTCCTTAATTACCTATTGTTTTTGACTCCTTGAATAGGTATTAGGTATATGTAAGCATACGAAGCCCTTGGATCAAACTCATTTCAAATCAAAGGTTAAAACTATCATAGTCTCTTACGAGTTTTTGTGGTGTATGACCACCTTTCAAATCATTTGATGTGCTTAATTACCTATTTTTTTTATTCCTTTTATAGGTATTAGGTATATTTAAATCATATGAAGTCCTTGGATCAAACTCATTTCAAATCAAAGGTTAAAACTATCATACTCTCTTACGAGATTTAGTGGTTTATGAACACCTTTCAAATCACTTGATGTGCTTAATTACCTATTGTTTTTGACTCCTTTTATAGATATCAGGTATATTTGAAGCATATGAAGACCTTGGATCAAAATCATTTCAAATCAAAGGTTAAAACTAACATACTCTCTTACGAGATTTTGTGGTGTATGAACAACTTTCGTATCATTTGATGTGCTTAATTACCTATTATTTTTGACTCCTTGAATGGGTAATAGGTATATTTATATCATATGAAGTCGTTGGATCAAACTCATTTTCAAATCAAAGTTTAAAACTATCATAGTCTCTTACGAGATTTTGTGGTGTATGAACACCTTTCAAATCATTTGATGTGCTTAATTATCTATTGTTTTTGACTACTTGAATAGGTATTAGGTATATTTAAATCATATGAAGACCTTGGATCAAACTCATTTCAAATCAAAGGTTAACACTATCATACTCTCTTACGAGATTTAGTGGTTTATGAACACCTTTCAAATCACTTGATGTGCTTAATTACCTATTGGTTTTGACTCCTTTTATAGATATCAGGTATATTTGAAGCATATGAAGACCTTGGATCAAAATCATTTCAAATCAAAGCTAAAAACTAACATACTCTCTTACGAGATTTTGTGGTGTATGAACAACTTTCGTATAATTTGATGTGCTTAATTACCTATTATTTTTGACTCCTTGAATGGGTAATAGGTATATTTATATCATATGAAGCCCTTGGATCAAACTCATTTTCAAATCAAAGTTTAAAACTATCATAGTCTCTTACGAGATTTTGTGGTGTATGAACACCTTTCAAATCATTTGATGTGCTTAATTACCTATTGTTTTTTACTACTTGAATAGGTATTAGGTATATTTAAAGCATATGAAGACCTTGGATCAAACTCGTTTTAAATCAAAGGTTAGAACTATCATACTCTCTTACGAGATTTTGTGGTGTATGAACACCTTTCAAATCATTTGATGTGCTTAATTACGTATTGTTTTTGACTCCTTGAATAGGTATTAGGTATATTTAAATCATATGAAGCCCTTGGATCAAACTCATTTTAAATCTAAGGTTAAAACTATCATAGTCTCTTACGAGATTTTGTGGTGTATGAACACCTTTCAAATCATTTGATGTCCTTAATTACCTATTGTTTTTGACTCCTTGAATAGGTATTAGGTATATGTAAGCATACGAAGCCCTTGGATCAAACTCATTTCAAATCAAAGGTTAAAACTATCATAGTCTCTTACGAGTTTTTGTGGTGTATGACCACCTTTCAAATCATTTGATGTGCTTAATTACCTATTTTTTTTATTCCTTTTATAGGTATAAGGTATATTTAAAGCATATGAAGCCCTTGGATCAAACTCATTTCAAATCAAAGGTTAAAACTATCATAGTCTCTTACGAGATTTTGTGGTGTATGAACACCTTTCAAATCACTTGATGTGCTTAATTACCTATTGTTTTTGACTCATTTTATATGTATTAGGTATATTTAAATCATATGAAGACCTTGGATCAAACTCATTTTAAATCAAAGGTTAACACTATCATACTCTCTTACGAGATTTAGTGGTTTATGAACACCTTTCAAATCACTTGATGTGCTTAATTACCTATTGTTTTTGACTCCTTTTATAGGTATTAGGTATATTTAAAGCATATGAATACCTTGGATCAAACTCATTTCAAATCAAAGGTTAAAACTATCATAGTCTCTTACGAGATTTTGTGGTGTATGAACACCTTTCAAATCATTTGATGTGCATAATTACCTATTATTTTTGACTCCTTGAATGGGTATTAGGTATATTTAAATCAGATGAAGCCCTTGGATCAAACTCATTTTCAAAACAAAGGTTAAAACTATCATAGTCTCTTACGAGATTTTGTGGTGTATGAACACCTGTCAAATCATTTGATGTGCTTAATTACCTATTGTTTTTGACTCCTTGAATAGGTATTAAGTATATTTAAAGCATATGAAGACCTTGGATCAAACTCGTTTCAAATCAAAGGTTAAAACTATCATACTCTCTTACGAGATATTGTGGTGTATGAACACCTTTCAAATCATTTGATGTGCTTAATTACCTATTATTTTTGACTCCTTGAATAGGTATTAGGTATATTTGAATCATATGAAGCCCTTGGATCAAACTCATTTTAAATCTAAGGTTAAAACTAGCATAGTCTCTTACGAGATTTTGTGTTGTATGAACTCCTTTTAAATCATTTGATGTGCTTAATTACCTATTGTTTTTGACTCCTTGAATAGGTATTAGGTATATATAAAGCATACAAAGCCCTTGGATCAAACTCATTTCAAATCAAAGGTTAAAACTATCATAGTCTCTTACGAGATTTTGTGGTGTATGAACACCTTTCAAATCATTTGATGTGCTTAAGTACCTATTATTTTTTACTCCTTGAATGGGTATTAGGTATATTTAAATCAAATGAAGCCCTTGGATCAAACTCATTTTCAAATCAAAGTTTAAAACTATCATAGTCTCTTACGAGATTTTGTGGTGTATGAACACCTTTCAAATCATTTGATGTGCTTAATTACCTATTGTTTTTGACTCCTTGAATAGGTATTAGGTATATTTAGATCATATGAAGTCCTTAAATCAAACTCATTTCAAATACAAGGTTAAAACCATCATAGTCTCTTATGAGTTTTTGTGGTGTATGACCACCTTTCAAATCATTTGATGTGCTTAATTACCTTTTGTTTTGAGTCCTTGAATAGGTATTAGGTATATTTAAATCATATGAAGCCCTTGGATCAAACTCATTTTAAATCTAAGGTTAAAACTATCATAGTCACTTACGAGATTTTGTGGTGTATGAACACCTTTCAAATCATTTGATGTGCTTAATTACGTATTGTTTTTGACTCCTTGAATAGGTATTAGGTATATTTAAATCATATGAAGCCCTTGGATCAAACTCATTTCAAATCAAAGGTTAAAACTATCATAGTCTCTTACGAGTTTTTGTGGTGTATGACCACCTTTCCAATCATTTGATGCGCTTAATTACCTATTGGTTTTTATTCCTTTTATAGGTATAAGGTATATGTAAAGCATATGAAGCCCTTGGATCAAACTCATTTCAAATCAAAGGTTAAAACTATCATAGTCTCTTACGAGATTTTGTGGTGTATGAACACCTTTCAAATCACTTGATGTGCTTAATTACCTATTGTTTTTGACTCATTTTATAGGTATTAGGTATATTTAAATCATATGAAGACCTTGGATCAAACTCATTTCAAATCAAAGGTTAAAACTATCATACTCTCTTACGAGATTTTGTGGTTTATGAACACCTTTCAAATCACTTGATGTGCTTAATTACCTATTGTTTTTGACTCCTTTTATAGGTATTAGGTATATTTATAGAACATGAAGACCTTGGATCAAACTCATTTCAAATCAAAGGTTAAAACTATCATAGTCTCTTACGAGATTTTGTTGTGTATGAACACCTTTCAAATCATTTGATGTGCTTAATTACCTATTGTTTTTGACTACTTGAATAGGTATTAGGTATATTTAAAGCATATGAAGACCTTGGATCAAACTCGTTTCAAATCAAAGGTTAGAACTATCATACTCTCTTACGAGATTTTGTGGTGTATGAACACCTTTCAAATCATTTGATGTGCTTAATTACGTATTGTTTTTGACTCCTTGAATAGGTATTAGGTATATTTAAATCATATGAAGCCCTTGGATCAAACTCATTTAAAATCAAAGGTTAAAACTATCATAGTCTCTTACGAGATTTTGTGGTGTAAGAACACCTTTCAAATCACTTGATGTGCTTAATTACCTATTGTCTTTGACTCATTTTATAGGTATTAGGTATATTTAAATCATATGAAGTCCTTGGATCAAACTCATTTCAAATCAAAGGTTAAAACTATCATACTCTCTTACGAGATTTAGTGGTTTATGAACACCTTTCAAATCACTTGATGTGCTTAATTACCTATTGTTTTTGACTCCTTTTATAGATATCAGGTATATTTGAAGCATATGAAGACCTTGGATCAAAATCATTTCAAATCAAAGGTTAAAACTAACATACTCTCTTACGAGATTTTGTGGTGTATGAACAACTTTCGTATCATTTGATGTGCTTAATTACCTATTATTTTTGACTCCTTGAATGGGTAATAGGTATATTTATATCATATGAAGTCGTTGGATCAAACTCATTTTCAAATCAAAGTTTAAAACTATCATAGTCTCTTACGAGATTTTGTGGTGTATGAACACCTTTCAAATCATTTGATGTGCTTAATTACCTATTGTTTTTGACTACTTGAATAGGTATTAGGTATATTTAAATCATATGAAGACCTTGGATCAAACTCATTTCAAATCAAAGGTTAACACTATCATACTCTCTTACGAGATTTAGTGGTTTATGAACACCTTTCAAATCACTTGATGTGCTTAATTACCTATTGGTTTTGACTCCTTTTATAGATATCAGGTATATTTGAAGCATATGAAGACCTTGGATCAAAATCATTTCAAATCAAAGCTTAAAACTAACATACTCTCTTACGAGATTTTGTGGTGTATGAACAACTTTCGTATAATTTGATGTGCTTAATTACCTATTATTTTTGACTCCTTGAATGGGTAATAGGTATATTTATATCATATGAAGCCCTTGGATCAAACTCATTTTCAAATCAAAGTTTAAAACTATCATAGTCTCTTACGAGATTTTGTGGTGTATGAACACCTTTCAAATCATTTGATGTGCTTAATTACCTATTGTTTTTTACTACTTGAATAGGTATTAGGTATATTTAAAGCATATGAAGACCTTGGATCAAACTCGTTTTAAATCAAAGGTTAGAACTATCATACTCTCTTACGAGATTTTGTGGTGTATGAACACCTTTCAAATCATTTGATG